>CM055957.1:33462799-34662799 GCA_029490685.1 Schizonepeta tenuifolia | reverse complement strand
GTGTTCGTGTTCAAGGGCAAGGTCTTGCCACCATGACATACCCCAGCAGATGTAATTAATTAAGTTTAATCCAATTATTAATTAAGTTGGATGGATGTTGTGTTTTTATTTCAATTCTGTATGATAATACGCAAGTAGATCTAAATGATGGTCATGATAACAACAACGACTCATCAACGTCGGACAAGGCGATCTTCGTGAGGCAGATAGTAGTCAGTTAATTAATTTCTATCAATGGTTGTTTGCTACAAGTTAGCTGTTATGAAGTAATGTACTAATGTATCTTTCGCTTATTATCGATGTAGTAATCGCAATATTACTGGACTTTTGAATAAATGAATAGTTGTCAAATTGAAAGTTTTACCAGATCATGGTGGTAACCTAATATATATATATATATGTACATTCCCAAGCAACTGCTGAATATCCATATTGAAGTTGAACGATAAAAACATGTACACACGCATATGACAACTTAATAATAGTAGAGTACTCACTTAGATGAGATGAGAGCTCAAAAGATGAGAATACACAAAATGAGAATTCACAAAATATAAATAGCAGTGTTTGGGGTAAAAAAGTAGCCAAAGTTTCAAGTTAAATATAATTCATTTGAAGTGGGGTTTCAGATGCTGCAGGTCTTTCACGAACTCCTTCTGGTAGGCAAGGCAAACAGATGGGTCAACAAACATAATTCCTTCAGATGGAAATGCCATGGCTTGTATGTACTTCACCGCCAGCACACCACTGTCTTCAAGGATGTTATGGACCTTGTGCTCTGCAGCCGCCGACAGCGTCCACCTAGACTTAAGTGGTCGGGCATTTTTTCTTTTAGATAATTTTCCCTGTCGCCGTGAGGGCAAGGAGAATGTCGGCTGCCATTTCCTTGAACCAAAGATCCAACACTTGGACTCCAAGCCCCATTGGATCACACACAGTGATGTGCTGCAGTTTCAGGTCCAACACATAAACAACCCAATGCAGATCGTCGATGTAGGCTACCCCGAACACACAGTTTACTTTGTCCCACGTGAGTGCATGCGATTACAATGGGTGTTTGCCATGTATGTAGAATTCAAGGCCCGCTATAACATCATCCTTGCGCTTTCCAAACGGTGAATCTTGATACATAAATTCAGTAACCATTTATTTATTGTTAACAAAGTTGACAACTTATTAATGATATTCATTTAATCTAATCTCTGAATATAAATCATATATTGGAGAATCAAACAATCTTACTTGGCAACATGTCTCTAAAATGCTCCAAGTGCGAGGCAACTTCAGGGTGGGATCGTGGTCATATTTCAGTACGAACAAATTCAACAACACATCCATGTGCTGTAAAGTAACAAAGATTTTCTTACCAAACTGCATGAGCTAAGAAAAAATTGAAGCAAAAATACAAATGAGGGCCAAAAGGCTTACATCTCCAGTAAGGTCTCCACCGGATGATAGTAGCTGCATGACCCACCGTTCGCCCGCGGTTGGCAACAAATCAGAGGGCAAATGCATTTGGAACAACGGATTCTTCCTCGATCGGCCCCGTGCTCTTTTAAACCTTGGGATATCAGTAACATTCCCAGATTTTGTTGGACAGCTCAGGCCACGTTTCTTGGTATTCTCGTGAATTGTAGCGAGCATCACACCGTGATCAGTAGCTTGCTCTACTAATGTGTGTAGAACCCCAAGCACTTTCTCCTGCATTTTGCATAAGCATGAGACATTATATCACAGACAGACACACAAACATAAATAGATCTTATCTGTAAGAGCATAAATAATTTTTTAATAAATACCAAATCAATCAGAAGTAATATAATATTAATCATTAAAATACTAGTGTCTTCTTAACCGTGTTGGCTTTCTCCGACGACTGGCAATCGGTGTTGTCGAGTCTTGGGGTTTGACATGTTCCGACGTAGGGTGGTGCATCCTGATCATAGCAAGCACATCTTTTGAGTAGAACGACGTTGTCCTCAACGACTTCGTGTGTCATCTCTCCACAGAGAAAGGCGACTCCGGGAGAGACAGTGTGTGTATTTGTTAATATTTAATGGGTAGTAATCTTCACTTCGTAGAGAGGCCGCATCGGGATTGTATGTGTTTTAAATGGGGTTGAGGTTGAGTGAGAAGAAGGGAGTAGTAAATGGTGTGTGTGTGTGTGTGTGTGCACACGCGCGCGTGTATTGTGTGTTCTGATTTCTTCTGACTTGTAGAGAGAGAAGAAGAAGAAGGAAGGGAGTACTCATAAATGATTAAATTCGCAATGATGATAATGGAATTGATGTCTGATGATGGTTAATGGTTAATGCGAGTTCGCCTCGATCCGGCCAATTCGTTCTTTCGTTGGCCTCGTTGCTCGCATAAAGCCATCATTCATGATGATGATGGTGGAGTAAAAAAGCCCGACGACCTACCCAAAGTCTTCTCTCCCCAAACGTCATAGCCTATTAAAGTCAGGATGAGTGCACGGTCACGTGAGACCTACGAATAGGACTAGGGATTTGATTGAAGAGAAGTGAAGGGTCGGTCGATAGCATTGAATAATCTGATCGAATTCGACTCGAGCTCAACTAGAATTCGAATTCATCTAAAATGATCGACTCGAGCTCGACTAGAATTCAAATTTGACTAGAGCTCGACTTGATAGAAAGATATTCAAGTTTGGCGATGATTTGTCAACAACTTAATTAGTTTTATTTAGGTCGTGTTTTAGACTCGCGGGCAAGCTCGATCAGGACTCGAAAGATATGCTCGCAAACACACGAAACATTATCGATCTCGAATTGGCAAAATTATCGAGCTCGATCTTAGGCTCGATTTATATGAATGAAATCAGTGATTGTACGATATGTATATATTGGGAATTGTTGTCAGTGATTGTACGATATGTATATACTGCGAATTGGTGTCTCCACTGATTGTTTCAGAAGGAATTTTTATTACTCCTCCATTCACAAGATGGTGCCCTATTTATCCCTTATTTGTGTTCATCAAATGATGAACTGTGTCGGACACCCTATTCGCATCATTTCGTGATGGGAGGGAGTAACTCATACTGAAATCATCTTTTTCTTTTTCAACTAGAGATTAGGTTAGAGATAAAATTTCTAAAATTAAGAAAATTATTCTTCAAAGATTAGGGATTACAACTTCGAAATTAAATTAATCATACACTTCGAAACGAAATTAAACTAGTAATAGTAATAGTCGAAGTTAAGTTCACTTCAAATACTAAGTAGTACTAGTATAATCAATAGGAGTAGTTCCAACAATCTCAGTCTCTCGCAGTCCGACTCTTACTTCATCAGCCCCGTCATTTTTTAGACAACGGGACCTCAGCAACATTCTCAGATTTCCGTGGTCTACCACATTTCGTTGCCGCATTGCTCTTCTTCGTACTCTCGTAAATTGCAGCGAGAATTACATCGTTAGCTGTAACTTGCTCATGTAAACGGCTGACAAGCCCAAAAACTTGCTCCTGCAATTTACATAAGCATTACACATAATCTATACATTAGTAAAAGAGCCTTGTTTGCAGCAAGAATAAATGGATTCGGTAGACAAAGTTAGACAAAAAGGCAACATCACTAACATGGAGTGTTACATTACAGCCTCACACAAGATAAGGGAACAAACAGGGAAGGTTAGATGAAGAAGCATTCATCACTAACTTTGTCAAAAAGTCAGATTGTAAAAACAGAGGGACAAAATAAGCTCAACATCTTTGGAGAATTGAGCCAGTTGAGAGCATCGTATCACATCTTGGAGCAGCGTGATTGCTTCCTCCGATGACTGCGACTGCGTAGCGGTGCTGGAAAGGACTGGGTTTTGACCTGTTCCGTTGGAGGGTGCATCAACATCAGAGGCCTTGTCCGACGAGTAAAACCTAGCCGTCGGGTAGTGTTTTAGACCACCTTGCAACAACTGTATCCTCATCTCCTAAGCCCCTAAGTCAAATTTTAACTCCGTGAGTGTACAAGATTAATATAAAGCGTGGGTGAACTGATTAGAGATGATGATGATTAGTAATGGAGTAATGGAGTCAAATTTGTACTGTGGTGGTGGGTTGGGGGGGGGGGGGGTTGGGGGTGGTCAGTGGTGGGGAAGAAGAAAGGTTCAATTTGCCATTAAATGATGTGAACCACGCGGCCACGCCGCCCCTTCTTTCCCGAGGAAGGTTTCACACGTGTAACCTAAATCAATAGGTCCTTGAGCAGATCTACATTAGCCCCAAGACTTTTAACTAACAGATACAATTGGATAATTAAACATTGGCAAAATTGCATATAAATTCCAGAAATTATTTCAAAATTGCATTTAAATGACGACCTTTTTCAATAAGCTCAAAAATGCTCCACCGTTTCTTTATCCCATTTTCATCCCTCATTTCAGTTTCCGATGAATTGAGGCTGAGATGGAAGTCGGAAATGCTGACATGGAAAATCCTTCCGATTGAAGAAACGACACAAGATTGCATATAAATTCTCGACCTTATTGCAAAATCGCATTTAAATCCCAACTTTTTAATTTTGCTATGTATTTGCTATGTAATTTGGGTATGAATTTGCAACTTTTTTTGCTATGAATTTGATGTTTTAGTTGCAGCAAATATATCACCAACTGCGTATGAATTTGCTTTGTAAATTGCAAGAAATTTTTCTATGAATTTGATGTTTAAGTTGCAGCAAATATATCATCAAGTTTAGTGTCACGTTAGCATTTAATTCATCGGAACTGTCCGGAGTGATGAAATTGCGATAAAAAAAAAAGTGGATAATTTTTTAGCTAATTGAAAAAGGTCGGGGTATAAATACAATTTTAAAATAAGGTCTAGAATTTACATGCAATTTTGCCTTAAATGTTATCTAAAGACTAGATTAGAGGCCTAACTAAATCGATAACTCATTCTTTGATGATTATGAATATATAAGGCCCATTTTATTTCATTGTTTACATTTACATTTGGAAAGCAATCAAAATAGCTTTATCCTCATTTCATTTTAGTACGAAGAAGTTTGTTAGTACTGCACAAACGTAAACACAGACATTTCATCTCATGCATGCACATCACATCACAACATATTACTGATTGATCGCAAATAATTCTACATAATTACATAAAATTAACTTAATTAACTTGTTCATACAGAAGGCTTTCTACATAAAATACACTATTACACTTGCTTTCTTGGCGATCTGGATCAAACCAAACCAATTGATACACAATACAAAACAAACACATCTACACAGAACAAAACAAGAATACGACTGCTAAGCCCCAAATGATTCTCATTTATTCTAAAGGTGAGAGTTCAGAGCTTAACTCAAACAAGTCCACACAGTACTGGAGCCTGTAAACACCACACTTGTCAGGTTTGATTGAAATAAAGGTCTGTCCACGTGCCACAGCCTCAAGGTACTTCATCGTTAACACGCCGCAGCTAAACTGATCGCCTTTCACCTGACGTGGGGTTGAGTAATCATAACTTACATCCCATCTCTCCTTCAGTCCAACGCAATAAGCCAACAACTGAGGAAGAGGGGTCTATGTGACGACATTTATTGTTAACGGCCTTTCGTAACGCCATGCCTATTGCTGGGTAGAAAGAAAGAGAAAGAGAGAGAATAAGAAAGCGAAATAAGGAATGAACTAATTAACAAACAAAGGGGAGCGTAATATATTTATTATAGAGGGAACTCAGGAAGGGAAGGGGAAAAGGTAGCAACGGACGGTTGTTTCTTGGTATTCTACAGTTCTTATCCACCTAACACCGGCTAATTAACTTCTACACCGATAATGATGGTATATTTTTTAGCGGGAAAAGGAAAACGGAATTTAACAGGGGAGGCACAACAGTGTTGGGCCCCCATGGTGGGTTGGTAACCCCACCCGTTACCACATTTCATGTTCCGCTCCGCATTTGGGCTGAAATAAATAAATAAAGAGAGTAGTAATATAGTAATAGTATCATCGGCAAAACGTCATCGTTTTTCATCAGGGCATGCATGTCAACCTCTAAATTGGGAAAGTAGGTAGGGTTCCTTCACTCACGAGTCTTAAACACTCTAGTCTAAGTTCTCTTCTCTCAAGTAACTAGCAAGCCGTCGGAACAGTTCATTTGATTGAAAATGGCCGACAACGCCATGGCCCCGTTACCCGCCCAACCACCTCTCTGTCATCATCAAGAACCTTGTGTTCATAGGATTTCGTGGACTGACGAACACCCTGCTATGTGTTATTACACTTACGCGTGCTCGGTATAGGTTTCTTTATTTTCAAAAAAAATTGGCCGAATAAATTGAAATTGACTAACTAGTTCCCCCGATTCCACCAAGAACGATGTAGGTTTTTTCAGTTCACAAATCCAAAACCGACGGCGCTGCAGATGAACTATATTCGGAGATTGAGGCGTGAAAATAATCAACTACGTCAGATGTTGGAAGCTCTACAGGAAGAGCTTAGAGTTGTAGCCCGCGAGGCTGCAACGTCGAGGAAGGAACTAGAGGAAAACTCGACTTCAATTGTTGTGATGAACAGCGAATTGGAGAAGGAAGTGGCAAGGTTAAAGTTGAAGCTCCGTCGGAAGAACTTTCAACTTATTGTGCTCTGTGTGTTCTACCTCCTCCACCTAGTTGGCAAAATTTAAACTTAGTCGGTTAGGCCTATGTTATGTTATGTTATGTTGTAATAGTCTGAACATATTTCTATTTTTATCCATCTTCCTATGTCAAGATGGTAACTATAATTTCAACATATTTCTATTTCTATCTTGTATCGTGCTATCCTATCCCTGTAAATTAGGGAAATTTTGAAGTCCTATCCGCTTCTATTGGAAAATTAAATGCAGATAAACCCTAAATCAACACCAACTGGGTTGAGGGTTGTGACCTTAAACGCCATGGACCAAAATGGTGATCTATCCATGCGCATAACTCAATCACCTACAAAGAAAATAACCAAAAATCCTTGCAAACTAGCTGCAATAAAAATGTCGCTGATCAGATGAAGCTCAATCATCATCACCTCAGACATTTCGTTCCCACAATGAAAATGAAGAATACACAACACAGCTGTATCATAAAAACAAAATATATGATTCCCAGCCTTTTCATTAATAACACCCAAGTGACCAAGTCAGTCTTCATAGAACACGGTTACAGAAAACCATCACCATACTGTTACAGAAAACCCTCATCAAAATCATCAAAATCGAATTGGAGAAGGAAGTGGCAAGCTTCATGAGTAAACCATCACCAAAAGATGAAAAAAGGGTTACAGAAAACCCTCATCAAAATCAAAAAAATGCATCGCCATACTGTTAATCAACAACAATATGGATGAAGCTTTATCCTCACAATCAAGGATAAACCCTCATCCTACAACCGAGGACCAAGCAGTGTCAGGCCAGTTAGTTGTTCGACAAAATAAAATACTTAACATTGTATCAATCAAGACGAACTGACGAAGTGGATATAATATATAGTGGTTGGTGAACTTCAGTCCATGGGATCCTTTTCTAAGATGGAGCGAGTGTGAAGCATCACACAAAACTGTTGCCGAAAGAGATCACAGTCTCCAGGATGAACAGCGTCTACCCTACCGTTAAACCCAACTCCAAGTAATTGATCATCAGAACTGTAGAGTTGTTATCATTCAGCTGCCTCTACGACTTTGAGGAGCATTCAATAGGCCAAAATAAACGGATTTTCGCACCGCTGACATGCTTATTGAGTGTCCAGATTTTCTCCTCCTCCATGATTTTTGGGATGTGGCCGCACAAGTGGAAAAAGATTGGAGCAATGACTCCAAAATCTCGTTGCATAGGATCGTACACAAATATCTTCTGGGCGCATATGTCGATCTCCAATGCAATTCAATTGTCACCGTTGATCCTATCAAAGCCGATGACACTCTTTACCCAGCGCCATCCCAATCCGGTAACCTGCGGGCACTTACTGCGAGCGTAAGTGCCAAGAGTAGCATGTGCCACTTTGTAATCCCGATGAAGCATACCGTCTTGTGGTGTTAAAGGAAATGTCACTAATAAAGACACAGTAAGGAGCATTTATAAAATAACATATACTTAAATTCACTAATTTTCAGACAACAATCAACACTATAATATTTTCAGCTTAGCTTTCATCATACTATAATATCTTTGAGTGTGAGCAATGTTACATAAGAGAACAACACCATGCATGTTTATAGTTAATTCAAACATAAAGCACGATTACAACAAAAACTTACATACTGATCATATCTATAAAGAGGATATCATAACAGCATGTTTGCAATATATATATGACATCCGTATGGAGACATAATCATGATGTTGAAGGGAGATATCAACAAATTCACAAATATATTCATTACAGCTAGCTAACAATCTAAATGATCAAATAAAGTTTAACACTATGATGAGTATCAGTTAAGATAGCACATTTTTTGGAAACTTAAAATAAGGAAGAGAGTACTAACCCAGCACCAAGACTCGAGTATTGAAAAATCTCGCATTGATTGCCCCCACTTGTGGTCAAACTCAACCGCAAGCATGTTCAATAGCACGTCGAGGTGCTACATTAAGCACATACAGATATACTATACATGAAGAACATATATAACGGCCAACAGAAACAAACAAAAAAAAATATGAGTTGGTACACAGTTCATACCTCACCACGCAGGCGGACATTACAGTCCCATATTTCTGAAAACCAGTTAGCATCAGCATACTTCTTTCTCTCGAACGGCAACCGAACAGTGCGATGCCTAAATTAAAAACAGAGAGTTAAAACAAATGGTTTACAAATTTTTAACTTGTGGAATTAGATACATACACTTTTCCATTGCGAGAATCTTCCAGCCACTTTAGAAAGGACGATTGATCAAAAACTAGGGGAACATCAGGGGACATCCCGGCGGTATACTCGTGAAGTGCCGACGGAGTAAAACGGAGAGGATCCCTTAACACCTCACCAGTTGGGGTGGAGTTGTATGTGCGGAGGGAGGGGTACCCCTATTACATATATTACATCCCTTCATCACGATATCACGAAGAATCGTAAACCCTTCGCTTAGCTAAGTCAGAAGCCGACCCTGCTGGGTCAAGAGCTCACCTTGGCGAGTTAATAGCTCAGCCTGGTGGGTCAATAGCTTCAATAGATGTTCGTTTTCTTTTGCATCCTGCGGATAAAATGATTTATCGACCAAGAATTAAATCATATGCTGGGGCTTCTTCCATACGAGGGGGACTCTAAAGGGAAAAAAGTACCTCTACTTCTTTCGGCGAGGCTTGCATGGATTCCAGAAAAGCCCATGGAAACGCAATAGTTGCGGGAATCACGGGCGCATTAGGGATTCTTTCCGCTGATGTCCCTTCCTCAACTGCATGTCTTACATCATGTTGGCTCGTTTCTGCCTTCACGGCGTCGTCTGATGACTCTATCTCGATGATGGCTTTCAACGATTCAGAGAAATCAAGGCGGCAGCAGGTAGAACTATTCCCTCCCCTTCGCGCCTTACGCGGTCTCCGACTGCGCCCGCCCTCTTACTAGTATTAAGAGTGATGCGTCGTGGACGATCAGAAGATTCTGAACATTTATCCATCTCTTTACCTTAAACTTTTTGGCCAGAAGTATGAAGAATTCAGAAGCCTATCAGAGAAGAGAGATAATAAGACAGGGAATGAGAATGAGAATGAAAGCAACTACTCGGCCTACTACCACACACTCAAACTCACAAAAAGCCACAGGGGCAAAGTCGTCCGAAGATTCAGGTTTACAGGGGCAATTTTGTACGAAGATGCAGAATCATATGTAGATCGAGATCTGTAATTTTTTGAAGTTAACTAGCAAGAACGATAAAAATATACTGGTTAATACCTCTTTCGATAACAAGATCTATGCCATCGATACAAAGATTGCAGAAAATGAAAGCACATTTGAACAAAAAATGGTTGGCCGATGCCAAGACGATGAAGATAATCTTTCCCCCAAATCTTCCGACGTGACTCTTCAAGAACTCGGTGGGCCCCAACCCCTAAATTTTCAACTTTATCTGACACTTTCCAAAAAGTTGATAATAGAATAATGGAGAAATCGAAATGGTCAATGGTTTAGCCAAACCGGCGAAAAAATTCAACAAACCGCCTGTGCTACGTGGCGCACATCCGTGGCCGGCGCAATTGCGCCTCGACTCCCCCATATGCTTTCCTAAAAATTAAGTACTACTACTTCATTTAATTTTATTAAATACATAAACTCTTTGAAAATATCCAAACGATTAAGATCACTTCTGTAAATATAGAGGTCTAGATTCAAACTCATCTCCCCCCTCCCCAATTATAATTTTCTTTTATCGTGTTTTTAAAACCAATCCTGACGGTTAAGATCACTTCTGTAAATATAGAGGTCTAGATTCAAACTCATTTCCCCCTCCCCAATTATAAAATTTTTTATCGTGTTTTTAAAACCAATCCTGCATATGAATTCAGATATGATCTAATTTAATTTTATCACACTTTTTATCTACTAGTATAAATAACGTGCACTCGCATGTTAAAAAAATGATTCTACTAAATAAATATTGACGAGTTAATTTATATTTAGTTTATTTTTTATTGAATTTTTTGCAATTTCTCAAAATTTTATATTATATCATTAATAAAAATAAAATAAAATAAAGAAACAGCAAAATATTTTATTGTAAAGAGAACTCTCGTTATTTCTTGTATTATTAACCTTCCGAGAATTAAAGAAGTAGTGTAAGTGATAAAGTTCTATGTATGTCCAAATATAATAATTACTTATTTACATTTTAATTGAATTTTTCTTTTAGTGTCATTATAAAAGTGCTAATATATTGTCATTATAAAAATAAGTGAATACAATTTTGAGAAGATTTTAAGAGTAGCACTTCTAAGATAGTTTTTTTAAAATCTAGCACCCCTTAGGCTATCTGCATCTCTTGGAGACCACTAGTGGTCTCCAAGGGTGTCTCCAGCACTAGAGACTCCTACCCCTGCAACCCAACGGTCTCCAAGGGGTCTCCAGCACCATATTAAATAATTCTCAATTTCCATTAAATTAATTTATAAAATTCCATTAATAAAAATAACATAAAAACATTACATTAATTCAAATAAAAAAAATCATTAATTGAAATAAAAAAAATTACATTAATTGAAATAAAAAAAAAAAAACTACTGCATTAATTAAAATTTGGACTATTCCGGTAGAGGTTCAAATTTGCGCCAAAGGTGCTCGGTGAGATAATTGGTAAGCCGAACGTGCTTTCGTTGATCTCTCAAGTCGGCTTCCCGAGTGAGATAGGTCTTAAAGGCAATCGGAGTGGGCCGATGGGATATTCCGCTAGTGGACGGAGAATCGGAGTCGTCTCTTTAATACTCTGCATCCTCCTGCTCGTCTTTGATGATCATGTTGTGCAAAATAATGCACGCGAACATGATGTCTCGGAGATGCCTCGTGTACTAGCACCGACCCGGAGCCCGAATTATTCCCCATCGACCTTGGAGCACTCCAAAGGCCCGCTCTATATCCTTTTAGGCCGACTCCTGCATCTTCTTGAACCTCTCTGTCTTTGGGTCAGTTTCAACCTTCGGCGCTTTGATCAGTGTTGGCCAAGCAGGATAGATCCCGTCGGTCAAGTAGTACCCCTTGTCGTATCAGTTGCTGTTGACGGTGAAGGTGTAAGGTGGAGCTCTATCCTCAAGCACGTCGGTAAATAAGGGCAACTGGTTGAGGACGTTGATGTCGTTGTTGGAGCCGGCACACCCAAAAAAGGCATGCCAGATCCACAAATCCTGCGACGCCACCGCCTCCAAGATTAAGGTAAGCACACCTTGATCGCCGCGCGTGTAGGCACTCGTCCACCCTTTTGGGCAGTTCCTCCAAGCCCAGTGCATGCAATCTAGGCTTCCGAGCATCCCCGGAAACCCATGCCGCGCCTCGTGCATTCGAAGCAGACGTGCGGTGTCGGCAGCATTTGGCTTCCTCAGGTATCGCTCGCCGAAGAGGTCGATCATTGCTCGGTAAAATTTTTTGAGGCAAAGTCGGTCCGTGCTATCGCCGATCTTCAGGTACTCGTCGAAGGTGTTCGCAGCACCACCGGTGGCCAGTTGTCGCACCGTCATCGTGCATTTTTGCACCACGTCAGCCCCCATCGTCCAAGTGCATCTTGTCGATGCGTGAAGTAGCGGACGTTGTCCTCCAACGTCTTCCAGATGCGCAAGAACAGATGCTTATGCATCCGAAAACGGCGTCGGAAAAAGTGCTCGCCGTAGGTGGGGTTGTCGGCAAAGTAGTCGGCATGTATGAGCGCACACGCTGCTTCACAGTAGTGGTCGACGAACCCCCTCACCCTCTTCTTCTTCTTTTTCTACGCCGCTACATGTGCACGGATGTGTCGATCAACATCCGCCATCTTCTCCAGTACCTCGTCGTCGGTGCCGTCCTCGACATATTTGAACGAAGAAAATGAAAAACTCGATGAAGACATTTTTTTAGAGTTAGATTTGAGAGAGAAAGAGGTTGTATTTTTGTTGTGGGATGAATGAGGGATGAGAGGCTGTATTTATAGTAGAGGAAAAGAATAAAAAAAAAAACAAAATCGGCATAGTAGCCGTTGAGGAAAAAACGTTCAAAATTTTAAAGTTTTAACCATTGGGCGCGTGTTCCCCTATTTTTTTTTATTCAAAATTATTCGCGCTGGCATCGAGCCGGTCTCGTGCGTTCGAGCCGGTCTCGAGCCAGGCGGCTTTGCAACGCAACCGTCTCGATGCGTTGCCGTCTCGAGCACGTCTTCGAGACCGTGCTACGGGACGCGATGCAGGTAGTCTTATAAATTTTTGAAAATATAGCATTTTTTGACAATTTTGCCCTTCCATCACCTATCTAGTAACAAAAAAAAAATTGTGACTGAACAAAAAAAAACAGTCCACCACCACAACCCCGCCGCCACCGCTGTGCCACCGCCGCCGCCGCCGCCACTGTCGCCGGCGGCCACAAATTTTTGTGTAGTCACAAAATAAAATTGAAAAAATTGTGACTGAACAAAAAAAAAAACTTCAACCACCACTTTTCCGCCGCCGCCGCCGCCGTCATGCCGCCGCCCCTGTCTTCGGCGACCACAAATTATTTTACACGCTTTTTGTGAAGTCACAAAATAAAATTGAAAATTTTGTGAAGTCACAAAAAAAATGAAATTTTTTGTGAAATCACAAAAAAAAAGAAAAAAAATTTGAGACATCACACAAAAAATTGACAAAATTTGTGAATGCACACAAATCCACAATTAATTATGTAATATAAAAACATTGTACAATATTGAAGAGAAATAATTTCAGAGAAGATCACAATTAATTAACACTACTAATTTACCCACCATAATTTCTCCCTCTCTCTGTATATATCTCTCCAAACTAATTTCTACTATTTTTTCATAAATTAATCTTAATTCTTACACATACCAAAAAGAAAAAATCATTTCATCTCCAAACTTGTGTAATCCAAAAGTCCACAGATTTACTATTGCTTCCATTTTCATCTCTACAGTTGCAATCTTTATTGCTTCCATTTTCTCTCTCTCTCTCTCTCTCTCTCTCTCTCTCTAACCACCACCACATCAGTTTAAATCAAAAATTGAACTGGCGACCCCGTCCTCTTCGCAGTCGCCGCCTCCCGCCTCTTCCTTTTCTTAATCGTCGCTGGCAGAACCCGCCGGAATCAACATTCCTCACAAATTTCAATTTAATTCAGTTAAGAAAATACCTAATTCAAAATCAAACAAGAAAAATAGGGAATACCTTCAAAGTGAGAAAAACACACTAAGCCAAGGCCAAAATCGAAGACAGCGAGGGGCGAAGGCCAAAATTGAAGATGGAGGCGTGAATCACGACATCACCGGAATCGCACAGCAGAAGCATCGGCATCACGTGAGTGGAGGAGGAGGAGACACTGTCGGAGGTGGCGGTGGCGAGGTGGTGGTGGTGGTAGCGGTAGCGAGGCGGCGAGGAGGTGGCGGCGGTGGGAAGGCTAGGGTTTTTAGAGAGAGAGAGAGGTAGAGAGATATTTGAGAGAGGTGGCGAGTAGGTGGCGAAGGTGGGCCAGGATGGTGAAGTTGGTGGGGAGATAGGCGGCGACGAAGGCGAACGCCGCCCTCGTCGGTGACAGAGAGAGGAGGCAGAGTGAGAGAAGTTGTGAGAGAAAGATAAATGTGAGAGATAGAGATAGAGAGAGAGAGAGAGAGAGAGAGAGAGAAATGTGAGAATGACGTGAAAGAAAAAGAAGAAAAGGGATGGGGAATACAAAAATAAAGTAAGGGTAAAAAAAGATATAAAGTGCTAAATTTTAAAAGATTTATAAAGAGTGCTAGAGTTTAAAAAAACTATGTAGGAAGTGCTAGTTTGGGGGATTTTCTCTACAGTTTTTATGTAGTTTCGTGAAAAGTAAAAATCGAAATTGAAATATCAATAATTTTCGGTAGGAATTTTTCATCTAAAACATGAATTATCTAAATATCTAATATTGAAAACTCTACTAATTATTTTAAGCAAAAATGTCAACTTGGAAAACTCTACTATTTATTTTATTCTCATAAAAGTGTATATTCTTGAAATTTTTGATACAATTTTTATATCCTTACTAAGTTTATGTCTGTGCATCGCATATAATAATATAGCTAATTTTATAATTGAAAAAGTATTTATGCGTCAAAATTAACAATCAAAGCAATAATTTTAATCAAACCATTGTAAATAAGCCAAGCTACACAAATATCGGTTTGATAAAAGCTAGTCTGTGTAAGCTATTAGCTTGCTAATAAACTCTGGAACTAATTAAAAATATCATTATTTATTTCATAACTAAAGATATTGATCTTATCTTGAGCTTATGTACTATTATAACAAATTACCTTCCTACTATTAAGCTAATTAGACCGTGATTTCTTATGGATATTAAAAATCCCGAATTTTAATCATGAAACACTGTTAATAACATAAAGAGCTAATGAATGCATGTAGATTATCATGTGATCTCCACTTATGTTGAATAATAAAATTCTCACAAAATGAGCTAATGAATGCATGTAGATTATCATATGATCTCCACTTATGTCGATTAATAAAATCCACAGCTCTTGTTCAATGCAATTATAACATGATGTCTTATCCTAGGATAGTGAAGAATTTTAATTCTACCTTAAATAATATATTATTTACCATATATAAAATATATTATATATAATAATAATTTAGAGTACTTAATGGTGACAATTTTTTATCCTACCTTTATTTACCACACTTTATTCTTAATATAACAATATAATTGAAATATGCATTATACCTTTGATGAACCACAAATGGAAATAGAGGAAAAATTTAGCGCCGTTGGTAAAAAGTGGGGTTGAGAAGGATAAAAAATGCCTCAAAAAGATTAAATAAGTTAAATATGGATGGTTGAATCTAAAAAATATTTAAAATTGTTAAGAGTAATCTCTTGGAATAGAAAACAATTTTGAGTTGCAAATATTGAGGGAATAAAAAAGCACAATAATGTGAACCAATTATGAATTTATACCATATTGGTGTCAAATATTAATGGGGTAAAGTGCAAGATTAACTTATCATTTAAATATTAATAAGGTAAATTTGATTTTCAAATCATATATAAGGTAAATAAGAAACTATCAATAAGGTAAATTTGTACTTCTTCTAACTAATTAACATATTATATTAACATTATTGTGTTACGCTATTGCCCTTAATTTTGTTTTATAGTAAGGATATTTTAGACGATTCAAATTGTAAAACAAGACTCTTTTTATATAAGTAAGGATAAAAAATATTAAAAATTAGTGTACAAGGGATGATATCCAACCCTAACAACAAAACAAGCTCAAAAGAAAAACATGTCATGAAGGAACACCAATACTACAATTCCAAGCAAGATCTAAGATCAGAAATCTAATTTTGCAATAAAAATCACACAAGTTATGTTCTTTCAGGGACATCCAAGACTTCACTTTAATCTTAATCTCACAATAGTAAGCTCAAACACATGTCCCTCAAAACGTTAAAGAAAATACATCGCTTCGTATTGATAAGGTAGTTATTATTATTATTATTATTATTATTATTATTATCGAACACATGAGAATTATATTTAAATAATATTTCAATACAATCATTATATAATTTTCCAATATCTGATTTGTAAACCCAATCAAAAATAAGAGGCCCAGATACAATTGGGAATATCCGATCCAATTCAGTAGGCCCAAATAAAAACTCAAAGCAGACTTCGTAAAATATTTAGGCGAGTCGCGTTTCTTCTTTCTCAAGAATTCCACTTTTGATCATATCAAAAAAAAAAAAAGAATTCCACTTTTGATTCGGTGTGAATTGTGAAACTGTTGAATAAGCGAAGCCAAAATGAAAATTGCAGTAATGGATGGAGTTCTGCCACGAAGAAGAAAAACAAAATTGTACCCTAATTCCTCCACTCCAGTTCTGGTTTGTTTTGCTTTCGGGTTAATTTGACATAAAATCATAAAGAATTCCCTAATTTTGATTTTTTCCATAAATTTTTTATTTTGCATTAAAAATCATAAATTTTAATTATTTCCGGAACTTTCCCCAAAATTGAATTCCTGTTAAATAGCTCCGGAAATTGCTAACATGTACTTACTTTTTATGTAAGAGTTACTTTAGTATAAATCCATAAAGAATTTTAAACTTTCGTTTTTTCCCATAAAATTTTTAATTTTATATCTAAATCTATAAACTTTCTTTTTTTGTCATTTTTTATAATAAATTGATTTTGCTTTGTTAATTACAAAACCAAGGTGTAATTATTTTTTCAAGTTAATTTATAGAGTGAACTACTAAAAAAGTAACCATCCTATTTTCTTTCCTACTTTATACTCGTAAAATTTTCATAATCTCGTAGCATCGTATCACCGTTCATCACTCATTCTACCACCACCGCCACCACTGTCGCGGTGGCGAGATACGATTTTCGAAATCCCGTAGCAACGTACCACTTTCCTCCACCGTAGCGGCGACAATGTATGATTTTCGGAATCTCGTAGCATCGTACCACCATTCGCCATACATTCCGCCATCGCCGCCGTAACCACCGCAGCGACGATGTACGATTTTCCAAATCTCGTAGCATCATACCACCGTCCGCCACCCATTCCGCCACCGCCGCCGCCACCACTGCGGCAGTGATGTACAATTTTCCAAATCTCGTGGCATCGTATTACTGTCCACCACTCATTCCGCCACCGCCGTCACTACCGTTGCGGCGGCGAGATACAATTTTCGGAATCTCGTAGCATTGTACCACCGTTGACCACCCATTCCGCCACTGCCACCACCGCGGCAGCGATGTACGATTTTCGGAATCTTCTAGCATCGTACCACTGTCCGCCACCCATTCTGCCACCGCCGCCGCCACCTCTGCGGCGGCCATGTACGATTTTCGGAATCTCGTAGCATCTTACCACCGTCCACCGCCCATTCCGCCACCACCGCAGTGACGATGTTCAATTTTCGGAATCTCGTAACATCGTACCATCGTCCGCCACCGCAGCCACCACCACCGCCGCCACCACTACCGTAGCGGCGACGTACGATTTTCGGAATCTCATAGCATCGTACCACCGTCCACCACCGCCGCCACCGCCACCGCGGCGGCGAGGTACGATTTTTGGAATTTGGTAGCATCGTACCACCGTCGCCACTCATTCCGCCACTGCCACCACCACCACCGCGACGGTGAGGTACAATTTTTGGAATTTCGTAGCATCGTACCATCGATCGTCGCCTATTATGCCACCGCTGCCACTGCCACCGCGACGGCGAGGTACGATTTTTGAAATTTCGTAGCATCATACCATGGTCCGCCACCCATTCCGCAACCGCCGCCAACACCACCATGGCAGCAAGGTGCGATTTTAGAATTTTGTAACACCGTACCACCGTCCACTACTCATTCTGCCACCGCCACCGCCACGGCAGTGATGTACGATTTTCGGAATTTCGTAGCATTGTACTAACGTCCGTCACTCATTCCGCTACCGCCATCACAACCACCTCGGCGACAAGATACGAATTTTGGAATTTCTTAACATCATACCATTGTCAGCCACTTATTCTGCCACCGCCTCCACTACCACCACGGCAGCAAGATACGATTTTCGAAAATTGTACCTCGCCGCCGCGGTGGTGGTGGCAGCAGTGGCGGACTGTGATACGATGCTACAAGATTCTAAAAATCGTACCTCGCCGCCGTGGTGGAGGCGGAATGGGTGACGGATGGTGGTACGATGTTACGAGATTCGGAAAATCGTACATCACTGCCACGGTGGTGGCGGCGGCGATGGTTGAATGGGTGGCGGAATGGGTGGTGAACGGTGGTACGATGCTACGAGATTTCGAAAATCGTATCTCGCCGCCGCAGCGGTGGCGGAATATATGAGTGATGCACTGTGATACGATGCTACGAGATTCTGAAAATAAAGTAGAAGAGAAAATAGGATTGTTGGTGAAAAGTAAGGGTATTTGTGTCTCATCATCTTAAAGTTGGCCTCTTTTGTTGTAAATTAAGTAGGTGGACAAAATTATTATTTTTTGGTCTAGAGTGGCTTTTTTTATTAATAAACTCTAATTTGTATCTTATAATACACTTACAATAATTGCATGAATATTTATTTTTTTAACAGAGTCTTAGAACTAGCTTAATTACATTGATTGATTAAGAAACAAAAACATCGACGTAATTTCTTGGTTTGTGCTGATTAACAAAAAGAATTATTCATATAAATATTGTAAGTTTATTATAGGATACAAATTAACATGGAAAAACAAATATAGTTTGCATGTCAGCAATTTTCGGCGCCACATCATTGTCGATTTGCATGAATTTGATTTCGGGAGAAATTTCAAAAATATTAAAAGTTTATGGTTTTAGACGCAAAAAAAAAGTTTATGGGAAAAGCCGAAATTTAGAAATTTTTTATGGTTTTATACCAAATTAAGCCTTACTTTTTTCCATTTTTTTCTTCACTCATATACTGTATTTGGCGTTGCCCGAATAGGGATGTCAATTTAGACCAAAATCTGCGGGTTGACCCGAACCGAATCGAAATCCGAGGAGGGTTAGGGCCGAAAATTTTGAGCCCAAAAAAATTTTAACCCGATTGAACAGAACAGAAATTAGCCCGAACCCGATAAGGTTAGCCCGAAAACCGAATGGGTTGGCCTGATAACCGAAATTCTTCATTACTTAGTTGTTACATTTCATTACTTTGTTTATAAATTCAATAATAAGTTCTTTTTTTAATTGTTACTTTGATTTTTCATTTGTAATTTGTACTATCATATGACTTGAAAATTATAAATTAACAATAATTTAATTAAGAAAAGTGCACCAAATTATGAAACTAATGCATTTAATATGGGCCAAACATTATTTTATAAGAAAATACTTTATATTTTTTTGCGATAAACATGTGGTAATCAAGAATATTTATATAATGATTTATTTTATCATAAATCTCTTGGCCCGACGAGCTAGCCCGAAAATCAATGGAGGGTCAACAATTTGTAGCCCGAAAAAAATTTATCCTGACTGACCCGATCGAACAGAAAGTAACCCGAAACCAATAGGGTTGGCTCGAAAACCGATCGAGTTAACTGATTGACATCCCTACCCGAACACTCTCATTATTATTAAACAAAAATTCTGGTACAACAGCTGAAATACAACCACTTTTTATCTTTTTGTGTTGACTTTTCAAAGGGTGCGTGGGCACATAAGGTACATGCGCCCCCTCCCTCCTTTTCTTAATTTCAATTTTTATTTTTTTGCCTTTTCTTTTTTTGTCTGTCTCTTCTTCTTTTGTCAAGAGTCAAGCGAGGGGAGTCGAAGGCCTCGGAGCGAGGCAAAGGATCCAAATTGTTACCACTAAGATTATCTTTAGATTGAAATCGGAGCCGAAAAAAATCTGGAAATTAAAAAAAATAGGGGCGTGTGAGGTGCGTGTGCATGTATGATGAACCCAAATGTGTGTTCATTTTTCTTGTATTTTTGCCTTGTGTTTTGAGTCTTTTCAAGTCAATATGTGTTTGGGAGGACACAAAGTCGAGAAAGTATGTGCAGGGCATTACAGGATAGATGTTGGGCAAAAACCGGCAGAAAACTTATTTATATGATGTTGGGAAAGAAACACATCACAGTGGATCGTGGGCAAGACATGCGTAGCAGGCACAGAGCGGAAGCTGTTGGGCAACATGCGTAACAGTAGCAGATTTCTTTCGCTACAAGAAAGAGGATGAGGATGGAAACTTTTCTTTCCTTATCCTAATTGAACGTGATTTAGGAGATACTTATCATGAGAAGGAAATAAATTCCCAGCAATCCATACAAAGAAGGAGGCGATAAGGATGGAAAGAGCCCTTATCCAACAAGGAATCTAACCAAATCCTAATTCCATCACCTATATATATGTGTGGAAGACTTTGGACGACCACAACTCGATGGATACCACCACCACCACTTTTCATATTGTCTTTTATTAGTTCTTAGTTAGTTTGCATTTAAGTTTCGAGAATTCTTAGATTAGATTCGTTTTTAGTATTTTACTTTAGATTTCTGCTGTTGGTTGTTGTCCAAGACCTACGTTGTTGACTTCCATGTTGATCAGTTTTCTTTTCAGAATTCATTCAAGTATGTTTACTTTAATTTCCTTTGTGCTTTCTTTTATTGTTATGTCTAGCTAAATTCCTTTGCTTGGATTGGAATAGATGATTTGAATCTAATTACTTTGTTTGAACTCGTGAGGTCTAATCGGTTTAGTTCGTTGCATGATTTTTATTCCCGAAACACTTAGGATTAATTCTAGACTTAATTGATATTGATATTTGATTGATCACCATCTAGATATTGAGATTAAGTCATTAACAGGAATTGAGATTTAACACGAGAGTGTCTTTCGTGCCCAAGAAGGTAAATAGTGTTGGAGATCAGTCGGTATTGACTTACCTCTTGGCTGTCTTGGGTCTGATTTGTTTAATGCATGTTGGGCAATACAGTTGCTGAAGTGTCTTCGTGACTGTGTTGATCAACAGAAGGGATCTTGCCTTCTAGTCGAGATCTATTTAATCTGTTAGATAAAGGCTTAGAATATTCATGTTGTGACTTCGTGACCATTAGGGCATGAATTAATCTTTGCTTAAAACCAAGTGATAAAGATTGTAATTGAATATTCTTGCACCGATGAACGAGTGAAGTAATTAGGATCAATGATTCAAATCCAATCTAAGTACTTTTGTTATTTGATAAGTTTCTTTTTTAGATTTCAGTTTTGAGTTACAGTTGTTGAGTTAGTTCGTGAGCAAAATAACCCCCTACTTTAGTGACACCGAAGAGAAGACTACACCAGTTCCTCGTGGGATCGACCTCTACTTGCTACTGGCTACTTGCCTGTTGGGCAAAAGGAGAAAATAAATATTATTTGCATGAAGCTAAACGACGGCTTCGTCAGTGTACCTTACGCGCCCACGCGCCCATCAGAATAATCATAAAAGGTGGTGCCGAAAAGACAAAAAGTGGATGTATGTGGTACAACCATTGTACTAGAGTGTCCCTCTTATTATTATTATTATTATTATTATTATTATTATTATTATTATTATTATTATTATTATAATTATTATTATTATTATTATTATTATTATTATTATTATTATTATTGTTATTATTATTATGTGCATTTTTTTAAATGTTTCCTTTGTTGTTTATGCGTTTCAGCCTCCTATGTCAATCGGATGTCTTAATCTCGTCGCTAGAAGCGCAAAAATCTGCTGTTTAGACAATCGCTTCATTGCGATGGCAATGTATGATGCTTAGAGCATCTGCAACGATTCGTTGGCGCCGTTGCCGGGGAATTGGTTACAAGATAGTTTGCTCTTCAAGAAAAGAGATTTGAGCGAGACGATCCTTACTCTGACTTAGGGAGTGAAGGATCCCGAGGAGACTGGCGGAGAAGACCATTCGTGAGTTGATGTTCTCGGGCAACAACATGGGCATCAGGACTTCGAGTATCAAGTTGCCCAAGATCACTAGAAATTGGGAACTAAAGTACTCATTGATCCAGATTTTGCCCAAGTTCAGCAATCATCCTAGGGAGGATCCGTTACGGCATCTTCATGACTTTGAGATGGCATGTAGCACTATTCGAGATCAGGGTGAAAATGATGATGCCCAAGATCGGTTTTCAGACTATGTGAGGTTGCTCACGTTCCCTTTCTCTCTACATGATAGGGCGCGTGAGTGGCTATATACCATGCCCGAGGAGAGCATCGAAACATGGGAGCAGTTGCAAAAGAAATTCGTTTACAAGTACCTCCCTGTTGCCCGAATCTAAAGTGTAAGGAAGGCCATCGCCACGATCAAGATGGGAGCTAATGAGTCGCTCTACGACTATCATGAGAGGTTTAAGGAGATGATCGTGAGGTGTCCTCAACACCGTATTATGGATATTGACCTCATTAATTATTTCATGACAGGTTTACGACCTTTCGATAGAAGATGGATTAATGTGGCATGTGGAGGAGAAATCATTGATATGTTTCCCACGGAATCATTTAAAAAGATAGCTGCTATGGTTGAGGAGTCGAGAGACGATGATGATGTCCCGAGGAGTGCTTCATATGGAGGAGATGGAAATTCAGACTTGCTGGTCAACACCATGAAGGAGTTCATGACCAAGATGGATGCCAAAATGCAGTTGTTGAGCAAGAAGGTTGATGGCGAGAGAGAAGTCAAGAAGGCTGTCAAGAAGTGCGAGGTATGCCATGCCACGACCCATGCTACTGACCAATGCCCAAATTGGTTTAAACAAGAGGAAGTCAACGCTCTTGAGCTACTGCAAGGTGGTAATGGGCAACACAGGTTTGTGCCCAATCTGAGCAACAATTATGGATTTGGACGGAATAGGAACTTGAGCAACAACTGTTCAGTACCTGCTCAACACCAGCGATCCCAGCAGACTGCTCAACACCGGCAACCTCCACAACTTGCTCAACATCAACAACCATATGTACCCCCACATCGTGACCAAAACAGAGGATATTATGTGAAGGAGACCATTGACAGTATTGCCAAGAGAATCAGAAGTTGCGTAAGGACTTTGAGGATTTCCAGACCGAGACCAAGGACAACACGACCAACATCATGGCTCAGCTATCACATATCTCTCAAGCATTAGCAAAGTTGGTGGAGTACAAAAGTGAGAGACTTCTTGCCCAAGAAGAGACCAATCGGGAGCCGACGAAAGAAGTTGTGGAGATTACTAAAGTAAGCATGGAGTCAGCTTATACGGAGGAATTAAATGATGAACTCAACGTCAAAAGAGAAGAAGTGTTGGGCAAGAGGACTACTGTCTCGACCTATAGGCAACATACTTCGTATCCTCTTAGACTTGCCCAAGATAAGGAGCAGCAGAAGATGCCCAACATGTTGCAGAGCTTGAAGAAGGTGGAAATTAATCAACCTCTACCGACTACATTTCGGTCATCGAATATCTCGGCAATAATGAACCAGTTCTTGCCCATGAAGTATCGAGATCCGGGTATGTTCTCTATACCGTGCACAATTGGAACAACCAATATTCAAAGAGCCATGCTTGACTTGGGTGCATCCATTAACGTCATGCCCAAGTCAATGTACAATGAGATGATGATAGGACCGTTGACTCTTACTCGAGTTGCGATTCAATTGGCGGACTTGTCAACGGTTTGGCCCGATGGACTCATGGAAGATGTCTTGGTCAAGGTAGGAGATCTCATATTCCCTGCAGATTTTTATGTTTTGGACACGAGAAGGCTATCGGGCAAGAGCCCAATGATGATTTTAGGGAGACCATTCTTGAAGACGGCCAAGACCAAGATCGATTGTGAGACGGGAAGATTATCATGTGAGTTTGCGGGAGAAGTTGTCACGTTCGATGCCTACAACACACGAAGGCAACACCATGATATTGAGATGGTCAGGTGCATTGACATTATTGAGCCAATTGAGGAGGATCTTGAGCAACAGACTGGTATTGATGATCTTGATCAAGAGGGCGGAACCAAGGATTTTGCCCAAGAGGAGTCTGTTCAAGATAATGAATTGAAGATCACTCGCAAGGCCAAGAGATCTTTAGGTGTGGAGCAACCCGACCATGCTATGAAGAAGTTGGATATTCAAGCATGGCCTCAAAAGAAGAGGATGAAGAAAGCTCGTGACCGGATCATCAAGAATAATGATTCATACTATGGGAACAATGTTGGTCAAAAGGAGGCTCTAGATCTCCTTGACTTTGAGAAACACTAAATGAGTCCTACGTCGTGCCCACGACGTTAACCAAGGCGCTGACCAGGAGGCAACCTGGTATTATCTTTCCTTTTTATTTATTTTATTTTAAGTTTTTTATTATTTATTTAATTCCTAGATTAGGTAGTATTTTTGTAGAAGGTATGGGTTGTTCATGATGTGCAGGAGCTTGGGCAACAAAGCAAGATTGGGCAGACAATCAAAAGCGAAGACAATACCACCAGCACGGCCTTCATGCCCAGAATCATTGACAAGGGGCAAGAGGAAGGTTGCTACCTCTGAACTATAAGGGATCGAGGTCAGCAGCTTGGGCTAATTAAAGGGGCCTTCTTCCCAGAATCATTGTCAAGGCAAGAGGAAGTCTGCTGTCTTTGGACGATATCTACGGCAGCAGCCTGGGCTAATTGAAGGGGATTGTTGTCGCACACAAGGAGTTCATACTTGCTCAACGTGTTACCAGAAGAAGGCGAAACATGCATGCAACACTTCTTTTCCAAGAACTATGAGTGTTAGGCAGGATGTACACCTGCTTTGCCCAAGAAACAAGGAGTCGCGAACCTTGAGATCTTGACCAGAATGGAAGAAGTTGAGCAACACATATGGTGACCGTCCAAGCTACTCATTTTGCTTGCAACACGTATTTTGTCCACGACACATCCAGGTGTTTTGTCATACTTTTCTTGATTCTTGTTTCCTCCCTTGTGTTTTAGTTTAGGTTTTGTTTTTATTTTGTTTTGTTTTTTATTTTGTTTTGTTGTGTCTTTTGAATTTATTGAGTTTTTTTTGGTCAAAACCCTACCCACTTTGTTGAAAGCAAAGTGTGTGGGTGGGGTCGTTGTTGGTTTATTGAGTCAAAATGTTTTTAGTGTCTGTTTTGCCCTACATTTTACTACTTTGCCGAAGGCAAAGTGTGTGGGTGTTGGGATGTTGGTGTGTTAAAATGTGTTTTTAAAAGTTGTTGATTAGCATGTTGATATGGTAGGTCAAGATAGGTATGTTGATGTAAATGATGATGATGCCGTATGTAGATAGGTATGACGGAATGAGTTTTTGAGCAAAAACCGTGAGGATTTGAGCTGTTGACTGCTTTATGCATATATGCAGTGTTTGTTTCTTTCTTGTGTGATAATGACTAATTGAGACTTGTTGATCTAGAACTTGTCTGCATCTCTTATTGAAACTTCATGTAACTTAGTCGAATTGCTTAGATGAATTAGGCGTTTTTGTTCGAATTAGCCCATGGCCAAAATTCCCTACCTTGACATTTATCCTTTACTAGCCCCTTTGAGCTTGTTGATAATTCTTTCGATTCACTTATAGTAGCCTGAATTTATAAGCCTTCCCGGTCAAGAACTCAGGTTTAGAAGAAGAAGGGATGAAAGGAAAATGTTGGGTAGCACTTGCTGGGCAATATCACCTATTTAGAGGTATTGGGTTAAGGACTTAAAAAAAAGAAAAAAATAGAAAAAAAAAGAAAGAAAGAAAAAATAACAAAATAAAAGTCCTGAAAGAATAAGTGTGCTAGGGCCGATATTGTATTTGAGGGGAGGAAGGAATCTAGGGCATTCTTGTTGCCCAAGAACTGAGTTCTTGACATAGCCAAATTCCAAATTATCCTACCTTTTGCCTTAAGCCACGTTACAACCTAATAAAGTCCTAAGGATAAGTAATTTCAATTTTGTTCAAAAGAAGTAGAGATGTAGAGGGCAGGCAAGCCTATGGAAAAATATTGTTAATGTTGGTCAAAAGTGTATACACTTAACCCTATACACTTGAGAGATGAGTGTTGGTGAGGATTCCCTTGTTGCTCAATAACTCTATCTTGATTTATCTGATGGCAATATCTCTTTGCATATTTTGTACACTGTTTTGACTAACTTGTTGACTTGTCTTTTGAGTCTGTGTTCTTGATTTGTCTTTTTCGTATCTGAGTCTTGGCAAAATCATTGCAATTGCACATTTAAGGGCAAGTGTGATTCAAGTGTGTGGGTGTGATGAACCCAAATGTGTGTTCATTTTTCTTGTATTTTTGCCTTGTGTTTTGAGTCTTTTCAAGTCAATATGTGTTTGGGAGGACACAAAGTCGAGAAAGTATGTGTCGGGCATTATAGGATAGATATTGGGCAAAAATCGGCAGAAAACTTATTTATATGATGTTGGGCAAGAAACACATCACAGTGGATCGTGGGCAAGACAGGCGTAGCAGACACAGAGCGGAAGCTGTTGGGCAACATGCGTAACAGTAGCAGATTTCTTTCGCTACAAGAAAGAGGATGATGATGGAAACTTTTCTTTCCTTATCCTAATTGAACGTGATTTAGGAGATACTTATCATGAGAAGGAAATAAATTCCCAGCAATCCATACAAAGAAGGAGGCGATAAGGATGGAAAGAGCCCTTATCCAACAAGGAATCTAACCAAATCCTAATTCCATCGCCTATATATATGTGTGGAAGACTTTGGACGACCACAACTCGATGGATACCACCCCCACCATTTTTTATATTGTCTTTTATTAGTTCTTAGTTAGTTTGCATTTAAGTTTCGAGAATTCTTAGATTAGATTCGTTTTTAGTATTTTACTTTAGATTTCTGCTGTTAGTTGTTGCCCAAGACCTACGTTGTTGACTTCGATGTTGATCAGTTTTCTTTTCAGAATTCATTCAAGTATGTTTACTTTAATTTCCTTTGTGCTTTCTTTTATTGTTATGTCTAGCTAAATTCATTTGCTTGGATTGGAATAGATGATTTGAATCTAATTACTTTGTTTGAACTCTTGAGGTCTAATCGGTTTAGTTCGTTGCATGAGTTTTATTCCCGAAACACTTAGGATTAATTCTAGACTTAATTGATATTGATATTTGATTGATCACCATCTAGATATTGAGATTAAGTCATTAACAGGAATTGGGATTTAACACGAAAGTGTCTTTCGTGCCCAAGAAGGTAAATAGTGTTGGAGATCAGTCGGTATTGACTTACCTCTTGGCTGTCTTGGGTCTGATTTGTTTAATGCATGTTGGGCAATACAGTTGCTGAAGTGTCTTCGTGATTGTGTTGATCAACAGAAGGAATCTTGCCTTCTGGTCGAGATCTATTTAATCTGTTAGATAAAGGCTTAGAGTATTCATGTTGTGACCTCGTGACCATTAGGGCATGAATTAATCTTTGCTTAAAACCAAGTGATAAAGATTGTAATTGAATATTCTTGCACCGATGAACGAGTGAAGTAATTAGGATCAATGATTCAAATCCAATCCAAGTACTTTTGTTATTTGATAAGTTTCTTGTTTAGATTTCAGTTTTGAGTTACAGTTGTTGAGTTAGTTCGTGAGCAAAATAACCCCCTACTTTAGTGACACCGAAAAGAAGACTACACTAGTTCCTCGTGGGATCGACCTCTACTTGCTACTGGCTACTTGCCTGTTGGGCAAAAGGAGAAAACAAATATTATTTGCACGAGGCTAAACGACGGCTTCGTCAGTGTACCTTACGCGCCCATGCGCCCATCAGAATAATCATAAAAGGTGGTGCCAAAAAGACAAAAAGTGGATGTATGTGGTACAACCATTGTACTAGAGTGTCCCTCTTATTATTATTATTATTATTATTATTATTATTATTATTATTATTATTGTTATTATTATTATGTGCATTTTTTTAAATGTTTCCTTTGTTGTTTATGCGTTTCAGCCTCCTATGTCAATCGGATGTCTTAATCTCGTCGCTAGAAGCGCAAAAATCTGCTGTTTAGACAATCGCTTCATTGCGATGGCAATGTATGATGCTTAGAGCATCTGCAACGATTCGTTGAGACTACCCCCTTTATTCTTGTTTTTTTATTTAGTTATATTAATTTTAGAGTGTTCAAATAATACGCCTTTTAAATAAAATCGTATTTTATTGAATTGAAAAAAAAAAGCATTACATTAATTGAAAATTAAAGTAAGCACGAAAATTAGGCTCCTTCTTGACCATCCTCCACGTGTCAAAAATTTTGAATGGAGCCCCTTTGATAGCTTCGTACTCGACTAAACTCGCAGCGAAGATCTGTTCGGCGGTAGCGGCAGTAGTTCGCGGTTGCCGGTGGTGATATTGCCTGCGCATGCTCTTTAGCCATCACCTCTGTGAGAACTAGCCAGCTCTCAATTTTGATACGTATCCATCTCGTCATCTACTCTGAACTCGATCAAGTCAATTTGATCCAATAAAAAAGCCCTTAATTAATTCGTAATTAGAGTTGTGATTTACAATTTTAATTCTCCAAAAACTTGCCAGCCGACATTTAATTTCTTAATTTGTAACATCTAATCACAACCTTAAATTGCTCCTTCCGTTCGGGTTTTAAAGTTCCATTTCACCCATTTCAAATGTTCGAGTTTAAAAGTCCTACTCTCATTTTTATACCATTATGACCTTTTTACTTTTGAAAATTCCTACCCTTTGCCATTTAGGACTCCACCTCACATCAACTTTATTTCTACTTTTTTGTCATCTCAACAACTTTATTCTTACTTTTTGTCAATACCAACTTTTTTTTGTCGTTACCACTATTTTTTGTCATTATTCATTATTCCTATTTTCTAACTTTTGCCCTTACTTAAAAACACTTTATCAATTTTTTTAATCTTCATACCTATTTAAAAATGAGACTTTAAAACTCGAATGGAGGGAGTAGTACTATTATTCATGGTTTCTTTTTTTGGGTATGTCACGTCGAATGGAATGGGACAGCGCAATCAAGAATACAATGCAATACATGGCGTTGCAAGTGTATTATTAGGCCTCGTTTGGTAGAAATACTAATAATATTGAGATAAATAATACATAGATAAATAATATGGAGATTGTAAGATAGATTATTGAATTTGTGTGTTAGGTAGAAAATAATGTGTTTTATCAAAGTTTGTGTGTTTGGTAGAAGATGTTAAAATCAATATTAAGGTATGTAATTATCATTCTACCCCTACCCATTACCTTCTCTCTTCATTCTCTCAATCTTTCCTCTTCCACTCACTCCACCAGCCTCCTCTCTCCCTCTCATCCTCCCCCTATCTCTCCCCCCTTCTCTCACCCCGAATTGCCCCCTTCCCAATTCTTTGCAGATCGAGTACTTGGACTTCACGTCCTCAAATGGCTTCCCCAGTATGTTGTTCGGCTCTAATTTCTGAGGGGAGGGGGGCCTGGAATTGCCGCCGGCGGATGTTGAGCTTGTGGCGGCGCCGCCACTGGATGTTGATGTTGATGTTGGTGTCGCCTTCTTCATCTGGCTGCCCCATCTCCGAACTGCTCCGCCGCGCGCGGCAGAACTCGGGGTGGACCGAGATCGCGCCGGCGACTCTCAGCGGGCTCAGATCCTTGCCGCCGGCACGCGTCGCCACCTGGTGGACTATGTTCACGTCGGAGCTGTCGCCGATCAGGAAAACTCAGTTGAAATCGGCGTGCTCGCTCAACCACGGCACGACGGCGGAGGTGCATGAGGGCGGAGAAGCCGTCGTCGATGGCGGCGTAGTACATGAACCACTGGGCAGCGCTAATGCAGAAACCGCCTCCGTGGAAGTGGAGAAGGACGGGGAGTTTCTCTGGGTGGGATTCTTGCTTTTGCGGCAGGTATATCCGGAGCTTGAGGCCGTCGGCGGCGGTGATGTCGGCGGTGGCGACGCCATCGATGAAGTGTTGGTGCGGAAGGATGGATCGTCGGTGGTGGTGGGTGAGTGTATACTGTGTAGTAAAGGAGATAGAAGAGAGAAAAAGATAGGAAGGAGAGGGTAATATTGTCTTTTTAATGTTTAGTACGAGTTATTGTTGAAGCCGTATAAATAATACCACCTAGGTGGTCGAATTATTTATATATCATTCTTTGTATTATAACACTGGGCTTTCCTCAGGCTTTTTGTATTAATAATTTTTTCTACCAAACGATGTATTAACCCATATTAATAATATAGTATGGCTTAATATGACCTACCAAACGTGGCCTTATTACTCTACTCGAACACCCTCCATATCTTAACGCTCTTGTCCAAACTCCCACTATACACGGTCCACCGCCGATGACCATCCTCCTCCGCCGCTAGGCACTTCACCGGCCCACCATGCCCCGTCAGCACCGCCACGCACTCATGCACTTCGCCGCCACCCCTCCGCCACACGCATATGCTCTTATCCGCCGACCCACTCACCACCAGATTCCCGGCCACCACCAAGCACAGCACCGCCATCTTGTGGCCCCTCAGAACGCCGCCGTACACCACGCTCCGCTTCTCCTTCTCCTTCTCCTTCCCGACCTCCCAAAATCTCACCAGCCCGTCCGACGATCCCGCGTACACCGCCCCCTCCGCCTCCGCCGCCACCGCCGTCACGGCGTACTCCTGCTTCAACAGCACATCCACCAGAGAATGCTCCGTGCGGTTCCCCACAAACTCCCGCCGCCACGCCTTCACAGTCCCGTCGGCGGACCCCGTGAAAACCATCCCGTCGGCCGTCGCCACCACGGAGTTCACAGCGTCGTCGTGCGCCGGAACGGATTCGAGGCATTTGGAATCTGAAATCCTCCAGATTTTGAGGGTTTTATCCCATGAGCCCGAGTACAGTAGACCGTGGTCTTCGTCTACGCTCATGCATGATACGGTGTCGTAATGCTTTATCCCCGGAGCACTACGATTCCTTCTCTCTCTAACGTAGTTTGTGGGACTCAAAGATTTCAGCAACGAATGCGTAGCTTTGGGCAAAACTCCGACCTGATCGTACCCGCCCCGTTTGTCGTCGAAGAATGCCCAGACCCGAATTTTGCCATCTTGATGACCCGTGAAGACCTTGCCATTCACCACAACAATGGCTTTGACCATCCCACTTTTGGATCTGAACTCAGAGAAATCTTGAAAGTCTTTCCTCCATACTCTCACATTCTTGCTCTCGGAGCCCGTGTAGAGGAAGTCTCCGGCGGCCGCGAGGGAATACACGTGGCCCTCTTCTCGGTAAAGTGACCCGAGTAGGTGGTGGTGAGATTCCAACTCTGACGTGGCTGCAGGGTGGTGGGCCCAGGGCGATCTGGTATTGGGAGATGAAGAGATGCTGCTTGAGTTGGAAGCCGTGGAGGTTGGTGATGATGACGACGAAGAGTGAGAGGGAGAGGGAGAGGGAGAGGGAGAGTTTGAAATGGTTGAATTGTTGCTGCAATGGTTGGCTTGTGAGAAGCTCATAATTGCATTTGCATGTGATCGATGCTGACTTTTATGTGTTTTTTTGTGGAAAAATGAGATGGAGTAAGGTGGCATAAATAGGTGAATTAACTGATCAGTTAGAATCTATTGAGCTCTAAAAATAGAATCTAGTAGCCGAGAGCGCTTCACATTTGATTGAGGTCGGCTGATTAAGTTAGGCCAACAAAATCGACACATTTTTCATCACTAATTAAGTGTAGTCAACTCACTAACACTATATCACCAAGAAACACAGAATTTTTTATCATGTCATTATTCATGAAATTTTTTTCATCATGCTAAGTGAGCTCTGATCAATCATTGGAAAAGATAATGGATTATATATTCAATTTTTTATAGCAAGGGAACCGCGTTCTATAAAAATACAAGTGCAAGAATCAAAGAAAAATAGCTAGGGGTAATACAGTAGTATTTATTATGCTTTATAGAACAATCATATTGTTTATGTAAACTATCCATTAAAATTATGTTGAGTATTCATACTAATTTGTACTGAGGTTTATACAAATATAACAGTTTATACCAATATCAAAGAATTAGTTCAGCTTCATTGTAATAGTTATAATTTGGCAAGAAATGAAAAGATTTTGAAAGACTTATCTCCACACACATTGAAGATTGTGGAGAGTATCAAGTTTTGCATTTTGGAATGGTTGAAATCTCACTTTTTGTCATCATTTTGTGTCTCTCTTCACGATTCGAGCTTACACTCTCTTCAGTGTATCCTGCAAAAATTTTGTCTGGTTGTTTTCTTCGCCTCTTTCTTTTCTTGTCTTTGCGTTACTTCTAGACTTTCTTGACTCTTGCTATTTTTGAATGCTTTTGTACGCTTGAATAAGGATTCATTTTTAGTGCTCGTTTGGTTCAAGTAGATGAATGAAATCAAGTTATGAAGATGAATGGTAACAATAACCGTTACTTTTACAGGGTGTTTAGTTCAACAATGGAAATGAATCACATGTTAGGAAATGAATCCGGAGTGGAAATGATGTTGTTACTCCTCTAGTTTGAAGGGTAACATTTTGGAGTTTGAATTATCCTCAAGTAAGGGTAGTGGTTAACCCACCCAAACAACAAGTAATGGATTCAATTAAGTAAATTCCTTTCCATGCTTAAAAAATGCCCAACCAAACACGTGTTTAGCTTACAAAAAATTACTCACTCTATCTATGAAATAGTTATTCACTTTTTCTTTTATAGGTGTCTACGAAAAACTTGCTCATAAATATAAGTTAACTTTATTACATCATACCAATTAAATCAACCTACTTTCAACTCACTTTCTTTTTTTTGGGTGTTGGTCATATATGAGCAATAATTTGGTGAATGAAGAGAGTAGTAACAATTTGGTTGTGGTTGGCCTGACTATAGATAAATATTTAAAAGAGAAGAGACAATTATTTTTTTTAACCTCAAACTAATTAAAAGATACTCCATCAAAGATAAAATTTCAAATCCAACCCATAACAGAAAATAGCATCCTATATATCTATACTTAAAGATTTCAGAACTCCAAAAAATGATCAGTTAACATGAATAGCTCTAACATGTGTTTGTCTATAGACGCGCATTATTGAGAACAAGGACCAGTACTTACGTGTCACCACGTCAGCGGTCTAAAACTGGATTGTTATCTCCGAAAGTAACACTCATTAGTGATTCGGTAATATTTGAAAGTGACACTCAATCACAAGCCACCACGTGTCCAACCAACTTCATTAATTAGGATAAATTAATTATGTGGTGTCTATTTTAATCTTTTCATCAAAGTCAAACTTCAACAGGAAGGGGAAAATTATATGGTGCACATGTGAGAAAAATCCACATCTATTATTATTATTATTATTATTATTATTATTATTATTATTATTATTAAAGCAAAATCATTGAACCGATTAATTATTTCCCTCCATTCCTCTAAGTATAACCATAGCCTATAAAGGAAGTGCAATTTTTACAATATTTTTCTGAGATACAAGTTACGTTGTCATATCATAACTTTAAATATACAAATAAACTTTCAATCACAATATTTCAATGAGATTATAAAAAAAATAAGAATATAAATCAGATTTATATAAACTAGCTTAAACAAGTACTTAAATACAATGGAAAGACATTAATTTTAACTATAACGATCAAGATTGCTTTTGAAGGCCTAATTTTAGCTTTTGAGGGCTTTAGTTTTGAAGACCGTTTCAACTTTCAACTACTCCATTTTGGAGCCATTTTCTCAAACATTTTCTATATCTAGGTTTGTTGTATTCTCTCAAAAGGTTTGTTGAATCCAGATATTGTACCTCTGTCACCGACAGATATTAGGAGGAAAGATATAAGGGTAGAGAAAAGGTAGGGGTAAAGAAATGAACGTCATCGTTTTCTCAACTGCAGGCGCTCCATAATTATCCAAACTATAGAGGACTCTTTCCCTTGTCATTCTTATGTTGTCAGATGTTTTAAAGTTAGTAAAATTGTATAGTCAATGTTAGATGACATTACTGTAATTTTTTTTTTTGGGTAAATAATTGTTTTATTACCAAAGAGCCAGAGGTTAAGCACAACGTTACAAAGCACTATCAAAACTCACAAACTCATGCAAAAGCTAATGAATATCTGCTAAAATCCTAGCTAACTTAGGCTTCAAAGTACATCTTCAAATGATCTGCTCCTTGTACTGCCTCACTACAACAAAAATGGGTTTTCCGGACACCAAAAAGTGTCTCGATATGTGCTCTATTGGGGCACATTTGATTTTCGGGACACTTATTACATGTGCCTCCAAGTATCGTGTCCCGAAAAGTTAGGGACACTTTTTAAGTGCCCCTATACAAATAGCTTTGCAGGCATATTAATATGTCTCGAGATTGATTTCTCGAGACACATATAAATGCCTTTTAAAAGGTTTACACATGTATTGATAAGCTTATAGGGATAGTTTTTTGTGTCTTGAAATGAAATATTAGGGCACTTATTTGTGCCTTATACATAAATATTGGGACACAAAATGTGTAATCACAAAATTTATTTTATGTCCCCAAATTTATGTTTTGGGGCACTTATTTATGCCTTAACTATATGCATCGTAACTATATATTTGCTTGGCCTATATTATACAAAAATACAAATCACAAGGTTTCCATTGGTGTATCAATAACTCTGTAACAAAAATGCAATTATAAATTATATTGAACATAAATTTACTTAAGTATGTGTCATCAACATTTCAAATAACCAAACAATCCCAACGGAAAAAATTATCACAACCAGAATTACGAAGTATCTATCACAAAGTATCTTCTACGGATTATAAAATGCAAAAATAACACCATCTAAATTACGAAGGGTTCTTTGAGTTCAGGTAATCTTGCTCCAACAAATTCCTTGCTTCAATTTTTTTTCTCCGTCCAAGACAATCTGCATATTGGATAAAAAAGAGGTTACACTAGCACAAAACAAACAAGTCACATTAACACAATAAGAATTGTGTTCAACTTTTCGCAAATAAGATAAGAAGAAAATTAACAGGGTAAAGGATGAAAAAAGAAAATATTTAAACTGACACGACACTTAAAATCTGTCTCTGGCACTTAACTCTTTTAAGTATACAAGAATCCATCTTCCCTACTCTTCAGCCGTCAATATAAATCAATAAATTGATGTTATTCTACCCTCAAGCTAATCTCAGTAAATTTAGGCTGTACAGAAACATTGAGAACATAATCAAATTTGTTCCTTAAGTTCATAAAAAGAACAACACTTTCTGAGATACAAAAATAGAATTATATAGAATTGGACCAATGGCGAAGCGTAACTGTCGTAGTCTAGATTGCTTCAAGTCCACAGCCATAGTCCATTCTCATTTTATATAATAAAGAGAGAAATGCACTTCATTTGCAGAAGTGCATACGGAACAACTTCTACCTAGAAAAAGTAAGAGGTGATCTCTCATGATAATTTCAGATATTGTACTAATTCAATCAAATAATTAATGTTTGTCATCCAACAACTACACGAAAAAAAAAAAATTATTACCCGAACAAGCTCAATAAACTTTTGACAATGTAGAAGCAAATAGTTCATCATCGTGTAGAAAATAGAACAATTATCAGGATGAGAAAATGAATATGAACCATAGGAGCACTAGAAAGTTAAGCACTACTTCCGATTTATTATTAATGATTTAAGTTAAAATGAATGAAGATGCAATAAACTATTATAGTGTCTTCAATTCAAGCAACATATAATGCATCATACTAAACAATACGGCCAAGATCCACTACAAAGAAGTAACTAGCTAGTGTTTCTTTATTATAGAAGTTGCAGGAAAATAATTGAAGCTAGTTAAACAATATTTTACCATCTAACACGATATTGATTATGCTAATAACGGTACTAATCAGAAGTTGCTAGTGATTAAGCAATTTGCTTAATGTCCCTTGTTATCCTTTTCTCCTACCAGAGAAAGAAAAAAGTTTTCTTCAACTACATCTACAAATAAATAAATAGATAGCTTAACTTAATGTGGAGCCCAATTATCCTTCAACTCCAAGTCATGATGATATATCCTGTGGCTCTTTCTTCATCTTTTTTTACTTCAAATTCCAAAAAGCTCTTGAAAAAACACGAACATTGATGCTGCATCAAACTTCTGCAAAATTGGTGCACTAATGATTATTAGCAGCCATTACCATTACTGTAACTACAACAGCATGAATGTAAAATCAACTAACTCAATAGATAAGTAAGAACAAGTCAAATCCAAGAACAAAAAAGCTTTTAAGCAATTCGTCGAACACATGATCTGCATTTAGACAACATAATCGGATTTTAACAAAAAATATAATACTTAGGGAATCGAAGAGAATCCTTTCAATCTGTAATATTGTGCTGCCATCCTCAATTCGTTCGATCGCGCTCGAATTCAAATGTACATAAAACAAAACAAAAATCGAATTCGTCCTCAAAACATAAAAGGAGAGGAAAATGGGGTGGGGTATAGGAGACGAGATATAAAGGAGAAGGGAGAGTACCTGCGAAATCGTCGATAAAATATTCTTCTCGCATCTCCAATTTTTTCTTGCCGACGTCTGTTATTAGGTTTTTTTTTTTTTTGTTTGGAAGGGTTTTTGTGTTGATGGATAATAGAGTGATGAGAATGGCGACAACTATTCCGCTCAATTTTAATTACGATTTGTTAGCACTTCCTTTTAAGTGTCCCATCAGATCATAAAATTTAACATATGCCCCAAAAATATATTTTGGATACACTTAATAAAAAGTGCCTCCAAATTAGTGTCGCTACATCTTATTTTTGTTGTAGTGCCTAGTCACTTGATCTACTATCATCAGTTTCTCCTGAAATTTTGCGCATGTTCCTTTCTTACTACATACTATAAACTGTCACAGTGAAGAGCAATCTGTAGAATTGTTGCTTCGTTGTCTTGGACCTACATTGAGAATTCAACTAATGTTGTCCTCCATTCCAGTCAACGGTTGATCTTGAAATTCCTTCTTATCTCTTTAACTCATTCCAAGCTCTTGAGCAGAATATACACTGAAAAAACAGGTGATCAATACTCTTCTCCTCTTCACCACAAAGACAACAACACGAATCCACATACATCCCAATTTTTGCTAAATTATCACAAGTGGCTAACTTCCCAAGCATTGCTAGCCATGTGATGAATATACACCTTGGAGGGGAGGGGTTGCAGCAAAGTAACTGCTTCCACCCTACCCCCTGCACCTCCCCTCCAAACACAGTATACATTTTATGGATAGAGAACTGAGATTTAGCAAGTAGATGCATTTCTTCTTCTGATTGCACAATATACCTTCTTGCCTCAATGATCTTTATTATAATCCATGAGGCCTGACTTGACACCTGCATCACCGTGAGATTTTGATGTTTTATGTAGTAGTCATGAATCCATCGTACCCAAATCTTCTCCTTTTTCTGTGATAAACACCAGAGGAGTTTGCAGATAGCTGCTTGATTCCATATTTTCATGTTAGTTATTCCCCATCCTCCTGCTGCTTTGGGAAGTTGAATCTGCTCCTAAGCCACCAAAGCTCTTTTAGATACTCCTGATTTTCCAGTCCACAAAAACGTCCTACATGTTGTTTGAATAATTGTGATGACTTTCTAGGGAATGAGAAAGATTTGACACCAAAAAGCTTGGATACTAAAGAGAACAGATTTTATTAGTTGAACTCTCCCTGCTTAGGAGAGAGGTTTTGAGGACCAATTATCCACTCTATCCAAAATCTTCTTGATTAATGATTGACACAGTATAACAGACAGCTTCTTGGAGGATAGAGGGACTCTCAAGTATCTGAAAGACACTTCCCCTTTAAGCATGCCAAACTTGGCTACCATTTCTACTTGAGTGCCTTAACTAACACCCCCAAACTAGATACAACTTTTGGATTGGTTAGCTTTGAGGCTAGATGTCTCAGAGAATCTATCAAATACCATCATCAGTTGTCTTAAAGAGATGAGGTCCCCTTTAGTAAATAACAAAATATCATCAGCAAAACATAACTGGATCAAGTTGAATTTCCTGCACCTGGGATGATAGTGAAAAACTTTGTTGTCTCTGAGCTCAAGAAGATTTCTGTGAAGATACTCCATACAAACAACAAAAAGGTAGGAAGAGATGTGATCTCCTTGCCTTAATCCTCTCTTAGCAGCAAATAGAGCTATAGTTTCCCCATTTACATTGACTACATAAGTAACACTTGATAAACAAGCTAATATCCATGAGAAATGTGTGGGGAAAGTTCCATTTCCAGCATAAAAAAAAATTCAGAAAAGGTCATTCGACTGAATCATAAGCCTTTTGGATGTCTATCTTCACCATGTATCTTGGTGAAATCCATTTCCTACTATATCCTTTAATTAGTTCGTGACTCAAAAGGATGTTGTCAAAGATAGATCTCCCCTTGACAAAAACAGATTGGTTTTCACTAATGAGATAATTTAGAACTCCTTGCATCTTGTTGGCCAACACCTTGGAGGTGATTTTGTAGAGGACTGAACAACAAGCAATTGGCCTATAGTCTCTTAAAGTGCTTGCATTGGCCTTTTTTAGTGATAAGGAAACCATTGTAGTGTTAACCATACCCTATGACATGCCATGCCTTGCCTTTTTGAAATAGACATTATAACCATCAATGCCAGGAGCTTCCAAATAATCCATACTAAATAATGCCACCCTTATCTCTTCTATTGTGAACTCAACACAGAGAGCCTGTTTGTGGATAGAAGACAACATATTTTCTCTTGCAACAATAGTTCTCTCTACCATAGGCAATTCTATAGTTGCACTTCTATCAAAGATACATAGAATGATCTTACTTCTTCCAATATCTGAGCATGAGTATGACACCTAGTTCCATCCTCTCTGATCAGAAGGGTGATGGCTTTACAAAACTGTCTGGCCTTTGCAAAAGCATTGAAGAATCTAGTATTAGAATCTCCATGTTTGATCCAGTTCACCCTAACTTTCTACTACTAGATATTCTCTTCAATACAGCTCCATTTTTCTATCTCAGCCAATACAGATCTTTCTTCTAGGATCAGGCCAGTATTCAACCTATCTTCGACGAGCCCTATTTCTGTGCTCTTTTCCGTGTCTGTAGAGGTCTAGATCGAGTCATTTTCCTTTCGTTTTGGATCTTTTGTGTCTAGGAGGACACACTGGCTTGCAGAGCACCACATTCCTGCAAATGGTCACAATGGAACGAATTTAGGGCATAAAGAGAAAGGAAAGCAGTAGGGAGCTAGAGATCCTAAGGAGCTTGATGGTGATCACGATGCAAGGCAGCAAAGTCATGAAGACTCTGTGTGCTGAAAGTCAAAATTTTGCCGGAAATGAAAAAAAGAACAAGGATGAAGGACTGAATGGAAATGGAAAGAAGAGCAAGGATGAAGGACAAGGACCACAACATCTTCAACGGTAACCTCTAACATCAACAATAGGGATGACCAGTGAGAGAAGAGCAAGGACGAAGGACTGAAATTGAAGGTTGACCTACCAAGGGAGATGTCGGACTTCAAACTTCATTAAATGGAGGATTTGAAAGGCTTGAAGGCAACTACCACTTTGGGGAGCCGCCATATATAAGACATTTCCTCTCCAACACAAGGAGGATCTAAGGTTATCTCTTCACTTTCAAATTTCTCTGCAACTTAGTTCTGCAAAAAAAATAATAGCACTCTTTACATTTCCTGTTAAAACCTTTGTGAGACAAACAATCATTTTGAGTTTTATGTTAAGTATGTTTGTGTTTATCTTATGCGTTGCTTGTTCTTTCATCTCTATGTCTAGCTAAGTTCTTTTTGCTTGGGTTGGTTGAGATGCGGTGAGATGTGAGTGTTGTGGGTGAGAGGTGAGGGCAGAAGCTCGCCGGAGAACTGCTGTCCGTTCCCGACGCGCTGGGCTTGATTCCAAAGTTGTGGAGTCTCCACAACTCCTGTGGTGGCCAATGGAGGAGCGGCAGAGGCGAAATCCCTGACAATACTAGGCAAAGGTGTAGGGGTTCCCCTCAACTCAGGTCGTGTCGCGGGCGCTTGAGAGTGGTATATGACGAAAGTCATGCTTCTAGCCATCTTGGGTCTTCTAGATACAAAGACTGCTGACGCAGAGGACTCAATTGGTGACTTTTTCAGATGCGAGCTGATTCTGTGGACAGTAAGGTGGGCTCCTGGGGCAACTTGGAGGGCTCGATACTGAAAGGAAGAGCCGGGGTTAAGATGTTCACGTGCGTGACATGGTGAGAGTAAAGGGACGTAAGATGTTCATGGGCATCAGGACTTATAAATTGTATTTTTGTGCGGCCGAGTTCCTGACAACAAACTCGGCGCCGTCAATCCCTCACAAGATAAGTTTGCACAATAGTCAATTTCTCCATCAAGCTGCACAATCTGTCGCTTATATTTCTATAATGGCATGTATTAATCTGCTTCAAAGGATTTTTCAAATTCCAGTTTGTGCCAAATATTGAGCATTTTATTCCTATTACACTGAGTACTCCAGATTTGAGTTAGTGAGGGCATGAACTCTGTATAATCAGCCAATACATTTAAAAAGTGAAATAGAGAATGTCTATGGACCTCAACAAGATCTAAATTCACAAGTAAAGGTCAGTGGTCAAAGACATTTCTCTTTAAGATCTCAACAAAAACTTCACTAAACATATCACACCAAGCCTGATTAGCAAGACATCTATCAATAAAGGAATAGATTCTTGCCACACCATCCTGATTATTACACCAGGTGTAATCATTGTCCACCATCCTTATCTGATGCAACTCATTTTGATTCACACATTCCTCAAAATCTTTAATATTAGCTTCAGTAACAAGTGCTTTTTGGAATCTTTCATCAATATGTAGCATTGTATTGAAGTCACCTCTCATAAGCATAGGTTCCTGAACACTGGATGCAATTCTAGATATAAAATGCCAAAACTCTCTCCTCTGGTCATTTATGTTAAAAGCATACACTGCTATAAGATGAAATTTTTTGCCAGTTATGATATCATGAATTAGGCAATGAATACCTTGAGGTGAATTCTCATAGTGAGTAACCCCCACTCTTCTTAGATTCCACCCTAACTAAATTTGACCATTGTAAGCATGAGAATAATTATGAATGAATTCTCATTGTTTATTAAGTTTCCGAGTAACCTTATGAAAATTCCCCACCTTCACTCTTGTCTCTAATACTACAAATACATCTACCTTTTTTTGTTGCATAAAGAGTCGGAGATCTATTTGCTTGAGGGGTTTATTACAACCCCTCACATTCCAGAATAGATGCCCCATGTCTTCCCGAAAGGGATGGGGTCCCCACCCCTTTCAGTGAGTTTTTCTTGAATTTCACCAGAGTCTGTGTGTAGTGCAGTAAAGTTATTTTCAGAACTCAAAGAGATAGTGTTCTTGCCAACTAAAATCTGCCCATAAGTTTTCTTTGGAATGATCCATTCATCTGCTGGTTTCTTACCTTCTCCTTGGGAATGTTGTGGGACAGTAGGTTTAGACTCATGTCCTTTTGTTAGCCATTGCTTCTGAAGAGCCTGTTTTTGCTGGCATGCTGATGAGCAAGAGTGGCCTGCAATTTGGCACATCTTACAAAAGGGTGGGATTCAATCGTAGATCACTTTCTGCTCCACTCTATTCCTTTTCTCATCTTCAATCAGTACATATGCTGAATTGGCATTGTGACATTCACCTCTACCAACATTCTAGTATAAGAGATCTGATTTTGAATAGTTGTGCACTCATGTGACATTACTGTTATTAATACCTTTTAAAGTATCACAATTTTTGTATGGGATTACATTGGATGGATTTATTATTTAATAGAAATCCATGAAGATGTATATTTATATATATTAAAAAAAACATGAAATTACAACGTATTGATTGTTTCGAACATCTGTTCTGTGCAATGAATTATTTGTAATAATTAACAACAGTTTTTTTTTTTTGTAATAATATAGTAGTACTACACTAAAAGATACGTAAATTCATTATAGAATATAGATGCTATACTATTATAATTTTGAAGTGACACTGACACATATATAAAAATAAAAATAAATTGAAATGTATTCCCTTGTATATTTTTTGGGCACATGAATTGTAGTGCATTATTATGGAGTAGAATCTTATTCCAAATATTAGTATGATGATCTGGAATTCGAACTACCCATTTTGACTCCTAGATATTGTACGCCTTGATTTAGTGAAATAAATTTTTTGATCTTTCTTCAGAAAAATAAAAAAATGCGAGGAGTCCTCACATTTCAGTAAATCCCTCGAGAGGATACGATAAACGAGTTATTGACAACCTATTAATTAATGAATATTAGTGATAACAAATATTATATACGATAAGTTGTATATATTTTTGTGGTAGTTGTGTTAAAATGTTTGAGATGTGTGGGTAATTGAACTTCATTACTTTAATTATATCAAAATTGGGTTATTTGTATCTTAGTTAGGTTCTTTACAAATGCCAAAATGATGAACCAATTTTAACAAAATGCATTTACCTTATCAATGTATTTTAGATTTAGCTAGCTATGGCTTAATTTGCTATGAGCAATATAACGTATAATTTTTACGACATCATAAACAATCATAATAATCCATGGTACACTCGCAGATAGCGATAGCACATTTATTCTTTTGCCAAATTTTTTTTTTCTTTTTTTTTTTGTTCTAATGATATTTGGTACTTATAAAGCATATAATATGACCATCTCGTTCAAAAAAAAAACAAAGTTTATAACCTGGTCAGATGCATGTGGATTGAGTCCATCATCCATATCCAATTAAAAATGAATATTTTTTAAAATGCGTTGGGTTGAATTATGGTTTTATGCCACAATTAATATTACTAGGTAAGAAGATTATTATAAACTTACATACTTTACTATTAGTAGCAAATATCTCTTATCTTTATATTGATAACGAAATCAGTTTTTTGCTAATCTGGTTGATATCTGTTGATACTCTATTTGGCTTTAGCATCATGGTTAACGCCATATGTACAAGATGATAAAGTAATTCCTACTTATACCCTAGCAATTTAGAGGTCCTTAACTCCTTATTATTTATTAATACGTATGCTCAACTGACGAAGCGCTGTTGTCACACTCTTCGCACAAATAATATTTATAAACACCTTTTGCCCAATAAGGTAGTAGTCAGCGGCAAGCGGGATCGAACCCAAGGGACTCGGCGTAATCTGCTCTACGGGTAGAACTCAACAAAAGGGATTTTGATTATAACTCAATAATCTGCAACTCAACAAGTAAAAATATCAAATAACAAAAGATGTTTGGATTGGGTTTCGAATCAATGATCCTAATTACTCATCACTCGTTCATTGGTGCAAAAATATTCAATTATCTGATCTCATTACTTGGTTTTAGACAAAGATTAGTTTATACCCTAAGGTCACGAAGTCACGATATAAACACACTTAACCTATGTCTATCCAATTTTACAGATCTTGCCTTCTGGCCAAGATCTGTAAAATTGGATAGACATAGGTCACGAAGATCAACAAAGTCACGAAGATACTTCAGTAACGATGCTGCCCAACAGGCATTAAGAATAAACAGACCCAAGACAGCCAAGGGGTAGGTCAATACTGACTGCTCTCCAACACTCCTTACCTTCTTGGGCACGAAAAACACTCTCGTGTTAATCCCAATTTCTGTTAATGACTTAATATCAATATCTAGATGGTGATCAATCAAATATCAATATCAATTAAGTCTAGAATTAATCTTAAGTGTTTCGGGAATAAAATCAATCAACGAACTCACACAATTAGACCGCACCAGTTTAGAACGAGTAATTAGAATCACTTCATCTACATCCAACCCAAACAGTAAACTTAGCTAGACATAATTATAAACGAAAACACAAAGCATATAAAGAAAAACATACTTAGCATAAAACTGGAAGCGGTTGCTGCCCAAAAGCGTAGTCAGCAACTAAGGTCTTGGCTTCAAGCCAACAACTAAACTAAAGCAGTAAAATACGAAATAAAAGTAAATTGCCCGTAGGACTTGTTTCTTCCTCACTTCCTCTCAACTAAGAATGCAGAACTAAGAATAAAAATCGGCACCCAATACATAATGGAGTCGGTCATATATATAGGCGATGGAAATTAGGGTTTAGGGAAGTTTCCTTGTTGATGAAGTATTCTTCCATGCATATCACATCCGCCCTTTCTCTTCATGCATGCACGCACGATTCTCTTTCCTTACTTGGTAGATATCTTCTTTGATTAGGCTCGGCTAGGATAAGAAAAGAAAGATCTAATCCTTATCCTCTTCCTTGAAGGAAAAGAAAAACCTGCTGTTGGTCCGACTCGCATCTTGCCCTCCATGTCTGCATCCTGAATTGCTTCCTGTGTTGACCAAGATTCTGGCTCCTCCGAGTACTCTGTCTGTTGGCTTAAAGGATATGGGGAGGTACTTCCTGACTTGTAGAATGGATATTTCGATATTGCCCAGCTACAAGCTTCCAGCCCTATGCCCATTTGCATCGTATCACCATCTCAGCATCTCAACAACAGATTTTCCATCGGATTTGCCCAGCATCCCACCTGTTCTTCCGTGCACACCATCTCTCGACTTTGTGTTCTCCCAGACACACTTTGACTAGGAAAAGACTAAGAAACACAAGAAAAACACAAGAAAAGATGAATACAAATATGGGTTCATCATCAACTTTTATATATATATATATATATATATATATATATATATATATATATATATATATTATAGGTTACAAAATAGATTGGCTAAATGAAAATAATATAATACTATAACATAGCAGAAATATAACAAAATTTAATAAATTTGCATTGCCTATTAAAATTTAGGGTAGTGCTTGTAGAGGCTAAATCTACAATTGATGATGACGTCAGGCACGTTCGGAACAATCGGGCACTAGCAACCTGTCAACACAAAAACACGTAAGAGCCCTAGGTTGAGCATTGGTGGGGGTGTCGACCGTAGAGCCTCCGACGCTCAAGTTAGTAAACGAATAACGAGTAGAAATGATAAATAAGACAATTGAGAGAGAAAGGCAGGTTGGAAGAAATGTCTATTCCAAGTTGTCGGTTGCGTTCGGAGGGTAAAAACTGTGACAATGAGTAAGTAATAATGGCAAGCTGGTGGCGGAGTAACCCAAGTTGGCTAGATCCGGTGTGGGAGAGCGAGTTAGAAATGTAGCGGAACTTAAGAGAATTCTTGAGAAAATATGAGAGATTTGCGAGTCGGATTGATCGTAGGCCGTATGACAGCCTGTGTGGTGTATGGATAGATAAAGACTGATCGTAGGCGGATGATGGAGACAAACTGGATGGCAGCCAGCTACAAGAGGGAGAGATGAAATGCGTGCAAGTCGGATCAACCAAGGCCGATGAAGGCGGCCGTAGCCGGCTAGGCTGATGTTGATGTATAAGTAAACGTAGCCGGATGTAAGCCGGCTTGGTTAGACGGAGATCAGATGATTGATGAAAGATGTATTATAGGTGTAAGCGGATGTAAGACGACGTAGTCGGATTAAGGCCGTAGCCAAATACCAACTATGGTTGTATAAGCCGTTGTCGGGTTGATGTCGTAGTCGGATGGATCGTAGTCGAATCGGTTGTAGCCGGATGAGGCGTAGCCGGATGGTAGCCGTAGCTGAGTGGCGGATGTAGTCGGATGGGCCGAAGCCGGATTGTAGCCGTAGCTGAGTGGCAGAGGAATTATCTAAGTAAGTGTAGGTGAAGGAATAGTACAAGAAAGTGGTAGTCGATGAAAGCGGAGTAGCCGAATAGGCCGTTGTCGATAAGTAAGTAAGCGTAGTCGGAAGTAAGCCGACGCAGCCAGATGTAAGCGGAGTTGAGAAAGAGAATGAGCAATAGATAGTTGAATGTCCGTACGATAACTTAATCGTTTGATATATATAGACGGCTAGTCGCCGCTTAGGCTTTAGGGTTTCCGCCTTCATCCGCCTTAGTCGGAGCACGTGGTTGTTGACGGCCGATATGATCCGTTTGTTACGGCTGAGATATATCCATTTGACTAGGTCAAGTCGTTCGACTAGTTGTTGACACCCTTGAGCTTGAGCACGGAGTCGGGCTAGGTTATCGAGTAGCTTATCGGGCTAGAATGTGAATAGTTATTGGGCCGAGTAGGCTATCGGACTAGACTTTTGGATCCGCCTAGTCAATTGAGCCAACTTATGAGGCTTGTCAGGCTTGGGGCGAGTAAATAGATTCCGCTTAGTCGTTCAATGTCAATTTGATTTATCGGACTAGACGAATGATACCACCTAGCTAATTGGGTTGAGTAAAGGTGTTTGTCTGATTAGTCCGGCTAGACAGTTGGATTCGCCTAGCTATTCAACATCAATATATTGCTTATCTGACCAGACGGTTGATTCGTCTAGCTAATTGCGCCGATTAGAGATGCTTATTGGGCTCAGACTAGATAGACGGATTTTGCCCACAACTGTTTGTCCCCCACTCTACAATTAGAAATTTATAATTGGAGAGTTAATCATTGGGAGTCAATCGAGCTCGTAAGTACTTTAGTCGGAGCAAATTATTGCGTTGAAATTGACGTTCGTCAAGGTCCGGAGACGCAAAGCATTTCAGTTCTATGTATATAATAAAATCAAATGAATTGATAGTAACTAGATGAATCGAATAACAACTAATGGAAATTGATCATTTGTAATCGATGGGCCATCATGGTAGGCCAACTTGGCAAAGATGTAGTCGGTACATGACCACCAATATCACTGTTCGATACATACATTCATTGGAGTCAGACTTGATCTAGTTGCATCTGCCAAGTTGTAGATAGCTTGTATTATATTGTGTATGTGTATCTGCTTAGGCCAGATTAAGTCTGATTATATTTGTTTGAAGCAGTTTACAGTTGATGTCGATGGGTGTGGTCGTCATGGTTAGACCGAGTCAAAGAGACATTATCCACTTTGCTCCGAACTTGAATGATTGGGCGACTGGTCCGACTTGATCGTTAGGGATGAACTTTTCGCCCTGATGTCGAATCCGACAGCGTCCGATTAGAGCGGGTTGGATGTACGGTTTAAGATTGGTGGCTGCACTCCGGAGAGTTGCCTACATACCCGTTGTGGGATCAAGCCAGATGTAGTTCTTGTTGTGGACTGTGCTCCGTAGAGTTGCCTACATACCCTTACGGGATCAAGTCCGATGTAGTTCCGAATTGGCCTGAATAAAATTGTTAGCCAAGGTGTGAAAAAATAATAAACTTAATTGAATAAATGACAAAGAAGAGTCGAAAATGATACTGTTTGGATTGCAATCCAACTGTTTGATATGTTTCTTTTCGCAGCTTGTACAGTCATTTGCTTACTAGCTTGATGGTGAGGGATGATCATTCTCAACGTGCTCACTTCGTGTCGAGGTTTGTGAAGTCGATGTATGCTCATTTTTCATTTTATGCAGAGGTGGGTAAGGCTCAAATCGTCTATCCGTTGTTCTTTTGTTGATTCTGTCGTCTCTTCGAGTACATCTAGAAGATTGATAGATGTTGTATTGGTCTTCTTCCCACTTGATTTGTGCTCACGCCTTGGTGAAGACGTCTTCCATTATTTTACGAGGATACTTGATGAGATCTTTGTACAGATCTGAGTAGGGTAGGAGTCCCTTCCGAAAGGCTATGATCGTTGTTTGAGTGTTACAGTTTGTTATGGACACTTTCTCTTGGTTAAAACGTCCAATGTAGTCTCGCAGAGATTCTCCACGTCGTTGTACCACAACGTACAAATCTTCTGAAATTGTTTCAAGTTTCCTACTACTGGCATATTGCTGCACGAAAATATCGGTTAGTTGAGCAAAACTTGAAATAGTAATTTAGAAGGTTTGTGTACCACTTGAGGGCCGATCCTGTCAGACTAGAACCGAACCATTTATACATGCAAGCTTGTCTCAATTCGCGTGGAATTGCAGCAGTAAACATCCTTTGCTTGTATTGAGCTATGTAGTCAGTCGGATCAGTCGTGGCGTCAAACATCTGCATGCTAGGAAAGTTAAACTTAATGGGCATTTCGACCAGGGCAATTTCATCAACAAACGGCGAGTTGACATAACAATTTTCTGAACTTTTGTGGATTGGTGCCGGCACGCCAGGAATACGTTGGAATAACGCTTTCATTTCTGCCAGCTTTCTTGTCAAGTCATCTCTGAAGGGATTTCGGCCAGTGGTCATTGGTTGAGTAGGTTCGCTCACGAACAGTTGTTTTTGAATGATCTCTCTCTGATCGGTTTCGATAGTCTACTGGTCGACGTGGGTTGGTGCGATCATCTGGTTGGTTGTCAGCCTGGTAAGTTGGGCGGCATTGCTCATCATTACTTCTGGGGTAGTCAGAATGGTTCTGGCAGGTTGCCCCCCAATGGTGGTTATTTTCTCAGGTCGAATGAGTCTTCTAATTCGGTCATCCAGAGTGATTTGTTCCGTTCCGCGTGATTGCTCTAAGGCGGCAGACGAGATGTTGTTATCTGCATTTAGAAGAGCATGACCCGGATCAGTTGGATTACTAATGACATTGCGGTTTCTTATCGAAGATGATGGATCAGTCACGAGAGGGTCGGATCCGTCATTGTGTGTCTCCTAGAGGTTGCATGAGAGGTACTTGGGCCCGGAAGCCGGGTGATTCAATTATCTCGACAGGCTCCAAAGCCTCGAGACGGTCATACAAGTTGGCGTTCTCAATTTTCAACTTCTTGCATCTCTCCTGTTCGCGATTCATCTGCTCAGTGAGGGTAACGATCTGGGCGGCTAAGTCAGCTTGAGCAGTCATGTTGGGTACGTCGGGAGTTTCAGATCCGTCACGTCCGTTAGACATGATTGATGGTGGGAGAGATCTACGAAAAGTGCGTTGATTGCTTAATTGCTAGGGCCCTACGGTAGGCGCCAAATTGTAGAGGCTAAAACTATAATTGATGATGAGTCAGACACGTTCAGATCAATTGGGCACTAGCAACCTGTCAACACAAAAACACGTAAGAGCCCGAATTGGGGGTGTCGACCGTAGAGCCTCCGACGCTCAAGTTAGTAAACGAATAACGAGTAGAAATGATAAATAAAACAATTGAGAGAGAAAGACAGGTTGGAAGAAATGTCTATTCCAAGTTCCGATTGCGTTCGGAGGGTGGAAACGGTGACAATGAGTAAGTAATAATGGCAATCTAGTGGCAGAGTAACCCAAATTGGCTAGATCCGGGATGGGAGAGCGAGTTAGAAATGTAGCGGAACTTAAGAGAATTCTTGAGAGAATATGAGAGATTTGCGAGTCGGATTGATCGTAGGCCGTATGACAACATGTGTGGTGTATGGATAGATAAAGATTGATCGTAGGCGGATGATGGAGACAAACCGGATGGCAGCAAGCTATAAGAGGGAGAGATGAAATTTGTGCAAGTCGGATCAACCTAAGCCGATGAAGGCGGCCGTAGCTGGCTAGGTTGATGTTGATGTATAAGTAAACGTAGCCAGATGTAAGCCGACGTGGTTATACGGAGATCAGATGATTGATGAAAGATGTATTATAGGTGTAAGCGGATGTAAGTCGACGTAGTCGGATTAAGGTCGTAGCCAAATAGCAACTATGGTTGTATAAGCCATTGTCGGGTTGATATCGTAGTCGGATGGATCGTAGTCGGATCGGCTGTAGCCGGATGAGGCGTAGCCGGATGGGCCATAGCCGGATGGTAGCCGTAGCTGAGTGGCGGATGTAGGCGGATGAGCCGAAGCCGGATGGTAGCCGTAGCTGAGTGGCGGAGGAATTATCTAAGTAAGTGTAGATAAAGGAAAAGTACAAGAAAGTGGTAGTCGATGAAAGCTGAGTAGTCGAATAGCCGTTGTCAATATGTAAGTAAGCGTAGTCGGAAGTAAGCCGATGTAGCCGGATGTAAGCGGAGTTGAGAAAGAGAATGAGCAATAGATAGTTGAATGTCCGTACGATAACTTAATCGTTTGATATATATAGACGGCTAGTCATCGCTTATGCTTTAGGGTTTCCGCCTCCATCCGCCTTAGTCGGAGCACGTGGTTGTTGACGGCCGATATGATCCGTCTGTTACGGCTGAGATATATCCATTTGACTAGGTCAAGTCGTTCGACTAGCTGTTGACACCCTTGAGCTTGAGCACGGAGTCGGGCTAGGTTATCGAGTAGCTTATCGGGCTAGAATGTGAATAGTTATTGGGCCGAGTAGGCTATCGGACTAAACTTTTGGATCCGCCTAGTCAATTGAGCCAACTTATGAGGCTTATCAGGCTTGGGGCGAGTAAATAGATTCCGCTTAGTCGTTCAATGTCAATTTATGATTTATCGGACTAGACGAATGATACCGTCTAGCTAATTGGGTCGAGTAAAGGTGTTTGTCTAATTAGTCCAGCTAGACAGTTGGTTTTGCCTAGCTATTCGACATCAATATATTGCTTATCTGACCAGACGGTTGATTCGTCTAGCTAACTGGACCGATTAGAGATGCTTATTGGGCTCAGACTAGATAGACGGATTTTGTCCACTACAGTGTTATTTGGACATATTATGTCCAGACATATGATGGTAAAAATAAGAATTTGAAAGAATTTTTTAACTAATAATTTAATTTCATAGTTTCGACAGTTTGGTTATTAATAAACATACACTTTTTAAATTTTAATTATAAAGTTTCATCCCAATTCAAATTCACAACTTTAGGAGTTGAGTATGGATGAGAGTAAAATTTGGGAGCGGGTGTGCGCGAGATTGATATTTCGGAAGGGGGTCTGAGTATGAAAGAAATTTTTGAAGGCAATCGGACATTTTTTTCCTATTTCAAGCACATATGTCCAAATATAGTATGTCCAAATAGAATTATTGTAAAATTTAAAATCAAATATCTCATATCATAGCAATTTCTGCCAATAAAGATATATCGAGAAAAATGGAGGATAAATTTCTCTCAAGTCATATATATATAAATTACAAAATACTCACAAAAATAAGTTGACAATATATATATATATATAGAATCTAATTAATTTAATTGATCAAATTCAAATGCTGACAAGTTAAAAATTGGATCAGAAGCAAATTAACAACGTCAAGATAATCGTATTATGACTACTTGGCTTAAAATATCTTATTTCTTCTTTCTTTTTTTTTTTTTTATGGAAGAGAGAGAATTAGCATACCAACTCAAACATTAATGAATTGGCTTAATTAGAATAATTTAATGCATATTCCTGCAAAGATTTATTTCTTCTTTAAAGAAACAGAGTTGATTAGCATAAGAGCATTCACAACAAAGGTCTTGTTAGACCCCGGATCTATCGTCGGGAAGCGTGATTTCAATGATTGGTTAAGTAAGACCTCAGTAAAAAATTTCACTATGCTGGGGTTAAGTTAGACCCTGGGGTCTATAATCATTGATAATAATTAAATAAATTTTATTTTGTTATTTTTTTTATTTCTAATAAATAACATAAAAATACTTAATTAAATTCAAAAATTACGAAATGATAATTTTATTCAATTAAAAAAATAAAACATACACTAATTAATAAAATAAAAATACAATAATTAAGAAAATAAAATTGCAATAATTAAGAAAAAAATTAGGACAACTACTCCCACCCAAATTCTTTTGCAAGTTTGGTGCAAACTTTTTGGTGCGCCGCCAATTGAGCGGGTTTAAAATTCGACGTGTCTCGAATATAGACATCGTACGACCAACTCTCCTTGGCTTCAGCCCTTTCCGTTGTCAAGTTTTCGGCTACGGATGCCAACTATGCCCTCGCCACCTCCTTTGCCGCCGCCTTGCCCTTCATCCCCTTCTTGACAGCTTTCACTGCTTCGGGGCGAATTTGCATCGTGTTTGCATCGCTCGTGGATGTCGTGGATGTGTTGCCGCTAGCAGACGAAGTATAGTCGTCGGCTTCATTTATCCTCGTGGATGTGTTTCTGATGGCGGCGTATCGAATGCACGATATCCATCGGGTTGAGTGGAGTATTGGGAGAAGCCGGATGTCGGGGGAAATTGAGAGAACCCCGGAGACTGCGAGTAGCCGTAAGACGGCAGGAATTGGGAGTACCCCGGCGACTGCGAGAACCCAGTCGACGGAGAAAATTGGAAGAACCCCGGTGACTGCGAGAAAGGTGCAAACCCGGCAGCCGGGGAGTATTGGATGAAACCGGGAGAAGGGGGGAATTGGGAGTTTGGTTTCGGTGGATTGAGAGTTTGATTCAGTGGATTGGGAGTTTGATTCGGTGAATTTGAAGCGTAATACTGTTGGTATTTGAATCAAACTCGTTTTCACTCATTTTTTTTTTTTGCACGAAAAAATTAGATTTGAAGATTGAAATTGAAGAAGAAAGAGATTGGGATGAATATTGGATTTTGGTATGGAGAATGAATGGGATGAAGGTGTATTTATAGTGGATTTTGTGTAAATAGTCGTTAGGATTTAAATTTATTATTATTTTTCAATTAGAAAAAAAAAAACTTCGGACCAATGGGGACACGCCACGTGTCCCCAAAGAACTGCCCCACCGAAGTCGAAGGCGGTGTCGATATATAGACACCACCTTCGACACACCACCATCCGGTGGGATCGAAGCATCCACAGCGGCCTCGACACCGCATGGGGTCGAAGGAGGTGGTGTCGAAGGGGGATCGACACCGACTTCGACCCGGGTGCTCGATTTCCACTGCAAATGCTCTAACTACTTTACTTCAAGATTAAGGATCAACTACAATACTTGGCTTAAAATATCTTATTGTATATATCTAAAAAGATCTTAATTATTTCTGTTTTTGACGAAAGAGAGCGAATTAACATAGCTACTCAAAGATTAACGTTTTGGCTTAAAATTATCTTACTGCATATGCCTACAAAGACCTTATTTCTTTTGTTATGAAAGAGAGAGGATTATCATAGCTACTCAAAGATTAACGACTATTACTTTACTAGTAACTTGACGTAATATCTAATGCATATTCCTAAAAATATCTTATTTCTGTTTTTGGTGCATGGAAGAGGGCAAATTAACATAGCTACTCAAAGATTAATTAAGGAATTGGTTTAATGAGTATCATAGCTACTCAAAGATTAACGTCTATTAGACTATTACTTTACTAGTAACTTGACGTCAAATATATTAATGCATATTCCTAAAAATATCTTATTTCTGTTTTTGGTGAAAGAGGGCGAAACTTAGCATAGCTACTCAAAGATTAATTAAGGAATTGGTTTAATGAGTATCTTAATGCATATAATTCATACAAAGATCTTATTTCCTTTTTCTGTGAAAGAAAGAGCATTGGCATATCAAATCAAAGATTAAAGATTGTTATATTTAGCCTAAAATATCTTAATGCATATTCCTAAAAATATCTTATATCTGTTTTGAATGAAAGATAGCGAATTAGCATAGCTACTTAAAAACTAATGACTGAAAAATATGAATAGGAGTTTGAAGAAGGGGAGGGGGAATGAGCCCTTGACATGCAACAGATAGAGGAGGATTTAGTCAATCACATAATTTGGTCTCCTAGACTACGGTGCCCTTGAGGCTTTTTATTTGATTGTATCGAAAGATCCAATTCATTGTGATTTTCCTATTGGAGCAGGTCATTTCGGGGCAAGGGGAATCATTTATGATGAAGAGGATGAACTTCAAGAGAATGGTTCGGAGTTCTTGCAGATAGAGTGGAGCCATGCAGTACCAGACACGAGTTTCATTTTTTTGTGGCGTATCAATGATTATGATTTTGTGTATGAACAATTCCTCAATATCTTATTTATTATGCAACAAAATATTTTCATTGTACGTTGGTAAAAAAGACATACTTTTGAGGGGAAGAGATACTATTTCACCAATCAAATTACAGGTATCTAACATATTCATACCTAACAATTTTCTACAAAGTGGTGACGAAACGTATAACTTGTACAAATCTTGCAACTAAAAAATACAAGTATTTGGGTTCAATTTGAAAATTGTTATGGATTAAATATAAGAATTTTTTTTTTAAAAAAATGAATATTTGTGAACAGAGTATGAAAATGTAGTATTTTAAAAAAAGAACTCTTCGTAAAGAAAAAAAGGAGTAAATTGCACGATACAACCCTATGTTCTATAAATCTGCACAAAACACCCCTATGTTCTCTAAAATGCATAAAACATCCTTATGTTTTAAGAAATCCTGCATAGAAATCTCATTCCGTTAAATGTAACGGAGCGTGACATCCACTCGCCCCCTATGCATTTGGTTTATATTTTATGCTTTTAAGAGGTGCAAATGGTCCAAAATACCCCCTAACATAAAACGACATACTCTTGTTCATTGTTCATTTACACATGTGAATGAATAGTTTAAGCTTTGTTGCTTGTCTTTAGTCCAAGTGACATAAAAAAAATAATTGATTAAAAATAAATTCCATAATACTCATAAGACCACAAAAATTTAAAATGACATGGTTCATTTTTAGCAGCATCACTTTCTTCTTCTTGATTTCAATTGTTCCTATTAGTTCTCGCAACATTTCTATTTCTACTTCTCATCCTATAATTGAGTGAACACCATAAATTATTTATATTATCATATAATTAGTCGAATCACACTTCACAAATAAATATTTTAGTGGAGGGATGTGATTATGGGGTTTCATATTATCATTATAATACATATTTGAGCCTTGAACAACTCTATAAATTGATGATCCAAATAAAATAAAGAAATTGCAAATATTTAATGGAATTATTTTTTTTCACTTAAGCAATAGGAAATACTATTGATTATGAAAAGACAACCATTTCCAAAAATTCCAGGAAAATAAGGAAGCAAAGAGGATATTCCAGGATATATTTTTATTGCAATTTTAGATTTTCTAGTTTGGTCAAATTTATGCAATGTAGTATATAAATTATCTATTGTCGGGTATTATATTTGTGAAATTTAATAAAAATCAACAAATAACCTTGATTCTTGTTTTGTAGGATATACGTGAATTCTATCTAATCAAATTGAGTATCGAATCATGTATTATTAATTAATGTGCTTAATTTTTATTGTTACCATGTTAAATATATAAGATCCCTTAAATTTTGATCATATTAATTACAATTATAATCAAATGCAAATAAACTATACTAACATATTTTTTGTTTAGATTGACTAAATGACAAATACCCTCAAAATTATTTAATGAATGAATCGGTATGCCAATGTCGAATTAGGCCAGTATGGGACCTTAGACAGAAAAAAAAATGTATTTGTTGATGCTGAGTTCATTGGAGAAAACAAGTCGCCGATACGACACAACTAGTGAACACATATTTTAGTGAGCAACAAACCTTAAACTATTCATTCACATATGTAAATAAACAATGAATAAGAGTATGTTGTTTTATAAGTTGTTAGGGGGTATTTTGGACTATTTGCACATCTTAAAAGCATAAAAACATAAACCTAACGCATAGAAGGTGAATGGATGTCACGCTCCGTTACATTTAACGGAATGAGTTTTCTATGCAGAATTTTTTAAAATATGAAGGTATTTTATGTATTTTAAAGAATATAGGTATATTTTGTACAGGTTTTATAGAACATGGGGTGTATGGTGCAATTTAGTCTAAAACAAAAGGAGAGAGAAATGATCATATGATTTTTAAATGCAGTTGATTTCGAAATCCAACCCAAAATAATAGGCCCAGATGCAATTGGGATATGCAAGTCCAAATTAAAAGGCCCAAATAAAAGCTCGAAACAAACTTCGTAAAATATTTGGGCGCGTTTCAGAATTCTCATTTCTTCTTCCTCAAGAATCCCACTTTTGGTTCGGTGTAAAATTGTTGAATAAGCGAAATTTCGAGCGCCAAATCGAAGATTACAGTAATGGAGTTCTATCTTGAAGAAGAGAAACATTTGTCCCCTAATTTCTCCACTCTAGTTCTGGTTTGTTTTACTTTTTACCGAAAACACTCATATTTGGGGTTGCCCTAATTCCCTCTTATGTGCATTTTTAATAGTGTTTCCTAATATGTTGTATTTGCGTTTCAGCCGGCTCTGTCGATCGGAAATGTAGGACAGTTAGCTGTGGATCTGTTAATCTCGTCGCTGGAAGCGGAAAAAATCGGCTGTTTAGACGATCCCAATGTGCTTCCTTGCGTTGGCAATGATGCTTATAAGCCGTCACCTCTCGGAAAACTAGCTCTTCCTCTCGAAGGTTTTTTTGTTATTTTAAATTGTAAAGTTTCAATATTTGCGTTGTTAATTTTCTGTATTGTATTAGTAATAGTATTAATTTTGTATGTTAAAACTTGGGCTTAATATTGCAGCTTATGAATCATCTTCCAGTGCACTGACACTAGTGCAGCAGCGGTCTCCAGTAATTAAGGTAGCGTATATGGCCGTTTCAGTTATGGTGATAGTTCTAATCTAGTTGCTATTTGTACTTTTTGTTGCAATCTTCAAAATTTGTAGAGTTGTTTAATGTAATTTAATCATTCACTTAAATCAGATTGCGAAGTAGTCATCTTTAGCTATATCCAGTAGGCTTTGTCTCAGAATGCTTGTGAAACAGGGCATGATGGTGGCATATGCTAAGAACATAGCAAATTTTGCGGCTGCTAATGGAAAGAAGCACGTTGTCTTACTTTCCAGCTTAGATTTTGGGCGATGGAGGAATATTGATATGTCGAGGTATTTTACTCCAGATAACTGTTTAGTTTTGACTTTTGATTGAATTGTTTGGTTTGTGCATGTAACTCTTGAGACGTATTTCTTGCTATTGGTTAAGGCAAGATGAATTCAATTATTTAATGCCTCTAGTTTCAAATTGTTGATTATTTGCTGTTAAGGATAAATCTGCAAATCAGGAGTTAGAAAAATATAAGCAGAGATGGTACAAGCAGGAGCTAAGACTCATTGTCTCCACATTTGCTTTTTGATTTTTTTATATCAATATTCGCTTGCATGCACCAGCACCACTTAGCTGTATTTGGTTTTCTTGTAAGTGCTTCTTAAATCAATATGTGCCTTTTTCCTGAACTTTGAGGAGTAAGCCTAGCATGCTTAAGTTTTCCAATGGGTTATGCTGCCGTTTCAAAATTCTGCAAATGAATTTTTGTTACTTAACTAATTCGATGGTGTTATCTACCAGTGGTTTGCAGATCTATTACTTATCTAGCTCCAATGCTGATGGAACAGATGCTGCATGCGAAAGCCTTGGGTGGAAAAGACTGCAAAATTATGATCCCACCCTAAGAACGTGGAAGTATCTTGATACATTAGCTCAAGAAGTGTCTGTGCCTGATGAAGAAGATTTTCCTTTTGAGGAACTGGCCGATGCAGATTACTATTCAAGTTTGCCTTTTGCTGCACTCTTTTCATGCTTTAAGGTAATGGTTTTTATGGCATGATACACGTATTACTTGAATTTGCATGATCCAGCTTGCACAACCTGTTGTTGAGATTTTGGATGTGTAGACCTTTTATTACGGTTGGAAAAAAATATCCAGTCTCTTTCAAAGGAATCTTTTGGCATTTGTAGAATATGGTCAACATGCCATAGCAGTACATATTTTAGACATGAACATCCTTTATGCCCCATATGGTTCACGAAGAACTTTGCAAATATTTAGGATCTAAACAAACGCTTGTGGCTAATGATTTCATAAGATGTAAGAGTAGATTTCTTGCTCGTTTTGTGCTGTTTGAATTGATGTGGGACTTGACCATCCCCCTTTGATCCATTATAATATTATTACTATCACTTTTTTTTTTAAATTTCTACTTTTATAGGCTAAAGGTTTGAAGGTGACTTGCTTGTTCTGTTACTGCTCGGAGGGAGACAACATACCTGAAGCTTTCTCAATGGCCGAGGCAGCTAGCAAACTTATTGGATTAAGCCAGAATAACTTTAAGGGTCAGTTATTTTTCTCCTTCGGCACCTTATTAAGCAGACTTGAATTACTGTTGTTTTTCCATCAAATAAAGTTCTTAAATTAGTGTCAATAACAATAACCAAACACATGCCAACTGATTGCATTATACGGGTGCGTTACACCAAATCAGTATCTTGAGTATTGTATACATTAGAAGTAACTTTTCACCCTATGATATTTCGACATGTTACGAAGCAAGTTTCTTTCTGATTTTTCTGCTCTAATATGGGTTGCTGTTGCAGTCAAAATGTGGACTACTATCTGATTTGTTGGTATCATAATAATTTCAGGCGACGACAATGGTGGTGGTAAATGGATCACACCGTTCTCATGGCAGAGTGTATACGGACCCCCAGCAGATATGACTCTTTTCTAGGCAGTGTCCAATGTATTTTACATGTTCTTTCTTGCTCTTGGCCATGCCATTTTCTCAACATGTCGACCTTTTTTTGACGAATTTGACGAATGAAATGGAGAGCTCATATAACGATCTTCTGTTTAAATATGTGATTTTTTACATAAGAGAAGTAGCATTGAAGAAAGTTACAAAAGCCATCTATACTTGACTTGATCATGGCTTATTAATTTCCAGTCCATTGACCGTTATTTCGTGAATGTTAATGAAATAGTAAATGCTCGAAACCAAAATTTGAATAATAAGAGTTTGAGGTTAATTTGTTTGGAAAGAATTGATTGATTTCGCATTTGAAGGGTACTTCTTCTAATAGTATATAGAAATGCAATTCTAGAATAGAAAATATGTCTAATCCGATAAATAAATAATTCAAGATCGGCCCCACGATTGGTCATCTATGTCATTGATTGCTGCTGGAAAAGCACAATAAATGAACGTCTCTCTCTCTCTCTCTCTCTCTCTCTCTAGTCTCAACTTTTGTAGAGTCTAGTATCTGGGCATAAATAAATAAGATTGTAAGGTGATATATCCCATTCCATCCAGCGAACATTTGACAATCACCAAGAGACATTTTTTGTCCCGTTTCCTACCAAATGCAATCCGGTAACCAGACACATCCCAACCACAGACCTCAACTCGTCAAATCAAAGCAAACATTTATGTTATCACATGCCATTCTATCAAATACCTCTACTTAAATTCAAATAAAATAAAATAAAATAAAATAAAATAGTTATACTCACTTAACTCACCTAGTTGAAGTTGAGCACTATGTACCCTGTCGACAGAGCTCACACATAAATCAGAATGCATGGTTTCGTCATCACCCATAACATTGTAGCAAATTAAGTTATAATACGCATATCAATTGTCAAATGGGATTCAACTCAGACCACACAATTAGAAAAACTTTTCAATTACCAAAACAAAAGTGTATCCATTCATCAACAGAAAAAAACAGTAGATGAATCCTGGCCATCCATGTATACAAAATATAGTTGGGAAAGAAATTAGAGTACGATGAGATGAGTTTCCATAAAGTGAAGCCCGCATTTTCTCCTACCATGAAATCTTCCACCAACTTTCTTTGTCCAAGTTGCACTCAAGCTCTTTGGAAACTTATAAAGACATCACCAATATGGTGAAGAACCAATTTCTGAGAATTCTAGAAATCAGAGTTAAGTTGATCTCACCTTCAAAACTTGCAATGGTTGTTTTTAGCTGAATCGTTGGTGGCAAAGAGCCAAATTGGACTCGAAGGCCGTGAGGAGCTGATATAAAGAAACGCCTCAGCAGAAATCATCACCTCGTTTGTAATCACAGCATAAAGCAATGAAAAGTGTTCCAGGTTCTTTAGGAACGACTCCTAGCGTTGCTTTGAGATTTGGCCAGGTCATATTATCTTCATCGTCTATATTCTTCATGTCTTTAGGGGTTGGGTTCTACAGCTACACGGCCTTTTGGTAATTTCTCTTTTTCAACAGACTCTGGTACATGCTTGCATCGTAGCTGTCTATACCTGTATCATAATAACGATCAATCAGGTTCCCTGCAGCTATTGTGCGATAGGACCTCCCACAATATATTCACATGCAAAATGGCCAAAGTTCACATTCACACAATATGTATGTGTGAAACCACATGCTGTAACAAATTTACAACTGCACAAAAAACTCCGGGCTCTAGAAGGAAAAGTCCCAGAATCACAATTATTAATTGATAACCTTAAACATAACCAAACATGCACTCATTTTCGAAAATAGGTTAGGGTGGTAACTGGGATCTGAACGATATGCACGATGAATGCAGTTAGCAGATATATCTTCATACTATGAAGAATGCAAATAAAAGAGCTGGGAAACTAGCATATACTTGTGCTGACTTATGTGTTTGCAGAGTGATGAATGAAGTAACTGAGTAGTCCACTTATGTTCGTCCTTGCAGCTTTTTGGTAACAATTATGGGCTTGGTCATTCCATGGAGTTTAACTTTGGCAATACTCGATGGCTATTCCATCCTGGCTAAGTTCCCTGTTCACCAATCCGGCATTTTCTTGGTTATCATAATAGGGGACTTGGTAATTTCTACTCTTTGGATAGTATGTATTGATATGATAAATCAGGGTGTAACAAAATTTATATTCATAGGTCTTATCGTTTCTCACACTAGCAGCAGCGAGCTCAACTGCAAGTCTTGTTGATCTTCTGCTAAAAGCTGATGTATCCTTTTGTCCCCCAAGACTCTGCAGTAGATATCAGATATCAGCAGCAATGGCTTTCTTATCATGGTTTCTTTTGCTGATATCATCTCTAACCAATCTTTGGCTACTTCCTTGGTTGGATGCTGACTGATCTCTACCAAAGCCAAAATTAGTGTAATACTAGTGAAAGACATTAACATTTATACAAGGTTATTATAAGTTCTGAACAATTTTGTTTTATTTATTTATTTTTACATATTTTTGGTTTGACTGAGTAAGGAATTATTGTGATACCACATACCAGCTGCAAGGTACAGCACAAAACAAGTCATACAGAAATACGTGGATGAACGTCAAGGCAGCAGCAGCATGACAGAAAACAGACAGAATTCACCAAAACTCAGCAAAAGACCAAAGAAAGCAGCCAATTTGAGGTTAACACCTCAGCTCTTGCTGAGAGTTCCCCGTGAAAATGAGGCGTGTCAAGATAGAAGGTATTCATGAGCACCCAAGCACACAGAACCCTTTTATAATACCTCTGCGACGCAAAGGTTCCCTCCCCAAAATTCCATAACTGAAAATTGATATCAATATTCAATTTTGTACATGTATGTGTATACAGTGAAGGACAACATGAGGTCATTTTATTTTTTGTTTCTATATTTAACAAATATGGAATATTACTATATTAGAGTACTCTCTACGCAAGGCCCCTTGAATGCAAACACAGTATATTGATATAGGAAAAAGTCATCATGTTCCAAAAATTATTGTGCTTTATCTGATAAACAAAAGAAAAATCCGAGGATCCTTCATATTAGGCTCAATGTGCCCTGCTAGATTGCTGGTGTAAAGATGCGCAAGTCTGTGTCAAGTAAAATAAACAGGTAAAGTTCCCTCATGGAAAATTAAAAAAATGAATGGCTTATATAACGAGGTTCGAGCATTACCTAATGAAGTCCAATATAAAGAGAAGGGCGCTGGCAGTAAGCTTAGTTATGACCTCCTGAGATTATGTTCATAATCAACAGATTCATCATACTTCATACAGCAATAAGCAACACCTTCACTTCTAACCAGAGATGTTCTCAAGACAAATCACGCCTAGAAATTCAGAATGTTTTTAGAAAGAGCTCCAACGAAAAGAAGATCAAGAGCTGGCCTGCTTAAGCACAGAAATCTAGCGCATTACAGAGAACCACCAGGCCCAACGCGCTTCATTCGTTTGATCATATGACCAATCACATCGACTCAGACAATGTCCTCTTGTCTAGCATTTCTTTCCTTAATTTACTTGCCATGGTTTCATCCTCTAGTTTATCATAAGCGTTGATGAATGCACCGTATATATCAGCATCCGGTTCAAACCCTTTCACGACCATCTCCGCTTGAAGCTTCAAAGCCTCTTCCATATTCCCCACCCCACACAAACCTTTTATCAAGTTCTCGTAATTCTCCCTCTCCAGACCAACCTCATGCTTCTTTGCAGCCATCCGCCAAAACTCAGATGCTGCAGAAATTTCATTCTTATCACAAAGCAACCTAATAATAGCATTAACAGTTGAACTGCTAGGGCTAAACTTTTTCCTGCACATATCCTTATACAACATCATCACTGTATCAGTATCCCCAATTTCAAAATACCCATTTATGAGGTGCTCAAAAGTAATACAAGTAGTCTCCACACCATTCATCACCATTTCTCTGTAAATCTCCTCTGCTCTCTCAACCTCTCCACCTCTGCAAAACCCCCCAATAATGGTGTTATATGCTACTGCGTCGCGCTTCAAACCTTTATCCTCCATTTCCTCCCATACCCTCAACGCATCCTTGACTCGTCCTTGATCACAATACATAGACATCAACACATTAAAACTATACATATTTGGCGCAATGCCAACTCTCACAAACTCTTCCCACACCTCCTCGACCTTATCCACCATCCCCTCTCTATAGAAACCAACCATGACCACATTCAACGTATTTGCGATTGGACGAATTCTCTTGCAACGCGACCTACTTTTATCGTCATTATCAACATCGTGATGAAAGATTTCCCAATACAAATCGTATCCGGCGAAACAACTACGGCTCTTCGACACCAATTCGATCAGAGAATTCAAAGTGTTGGTATTCAACAGCACATTCTTCGCCTTCAAAATTGAATAAATTTCGAGCGCGGGATCGATCTTCTTTGACTCTAAGCAAGCTTTGACTAGCAAATCAAACACAAAGGGTGCAGAATCACAAGCTCTGTAAGTTTTGACCAGTGCCTCGAGCATCGCGACGGGGCTTCCCCGCGGAGCATCGGAGAACGCAACTATAGCTGATTTAATCAGCTTCAGGGCGTCGAGCTTGAGCCTAGAGCGAGAGAGAATGTGAATGGCGGTGGCGTAGGAGGAGGGAGAATGAGTAGCGAGAGAGTGGAGGAGGGTGAAGTGGAAGAAGCGGAGAACCAGGTGTGGGTTGTTCCGCATTTGAAGGGCGATTTGAGAGAATTGAAATGGGGTGAGGCGGTTGTCTTTGGTGGTGGTGATGAGCGAGCGGAGGTGGGACCACCGGGATTTCGAGCGGTGGTGCTTCAGAATCGAGGCGGCGGCGGAGACTAAATCGCCACCAGAATCATAGTCTGGTGATGAAGAAAAGGAAATGGTATTGGAGAGGGCCGAACGTAAAGAATGGATGATACGAAAATGATGGAAAACGCCATTGTTTTCACTCAAGAATTTCATCGAACAGATTGTATGCAAATGCACAAGTTGTACTAAGAGAAATTAGACCATACGAACACGACCCACTTAATTTCTTCTATTGCAACAAATCAAATTTTAAAGTGGTGGATCTTTTTCGTCATATTCAACAAAAATCTATTACTATCAAACATTTCTTTTTTTTTTTTCTTTTTGAAAAGTATTACTATCATACATTTTTCAAAACAGTGTACGGCGTTTTGTTTGCTTGATTAGGAATTACTAATAATATAACTTCATTTAATTACATATTTGTTTGAATGATGAAATCCGTAATAAATAATTAGGTTCACGTTTCAATTATTTAAATGGATAATACTTATCACCTTGAATTTATATTTATTACTCCCTCCGTCCACTAAGTAGTGCACCATTTACTGTTGGGCACGAGTTTTAATAAAGCTGATAAAGTTGTAATGAGTGGAATAAAAGTAGGCTAGTAGGGGTATTGGTAATGAGCTTGTTCAATTTCTTAATCCCTCATTATGTTTTGGGTGTTGACTTTGACATTGTGTTCAGTTTTTTTTTTTTCCGTTTTTTCCTCCTTCATGTATGGAAACTGCAATTTTTTTTTATGGTTGAACAGCATTTTACAGTCCACAATTTTTTTTTCCTTAATGTTAATCCACAAAACAGTGTAGATGCTGTAAATTTGCATGAAATTAAACACAAAAACAGAAAATTACACAAACTAAAATTGCTGAAAATTCAAAGCGGGAAACACTGCCATTTAGGCTCCAAAATATGACTTTTCATTTAACAAAACCTATTTACAGCTTGGTGATTTGATAAAAAAAAAAGGAAGGAATTTTAAATCACTCCTACCCTAACAAAGAGTCTATAAATACAACAATAAAGAGAACCATCATTCATTACATCTGAACCAGCAGTAAAATAGGAGAAAATCTGCAACATGCCAGCACCTAATTCTAAGCCAAATCTCACTGATGAGCAAAGGAATACTATTGCCCAGTGGCTATTTCAACATAGTAGTAATGGAAGTCTTCGTCATGGAGCAAAAAAGGAGGCTGCAAGCTTATTCAACGTGGATGTCAGCACTATATTCCGCATTTGGAGGGCAGCAACATCCCAACAAGCCGTAGGCAGGGCTATTCATCTGCAATCAATGAAGAAAGGAGTCAAACATAAAGATAGAAAGGTACTTGATGTTGAAAAAGTGAAGAAAATGTCAGTTCTAGAGAGATCTTTCTTGCGATTGATGTCTTCTAAACTAGGAGTGAGTAAGAGCTTGATTCATAAATGGGTTAAAGAGAAGAAGCTACGGCCACACACTAATGCAGTTAAACCATATCTCACTCCCAAAAACATGTTGTGTAGACTACGTTGGAGCTTGAGTCAACTGACTCCATTAAGTGAAGGGGGAAAATTCAAATTTCAGCCCATGTATAACACTATACATGTAGATGAAAAGTGGTTCAATTTAACTCAAGTTTCAGGCAGATACTACCTTCTTCCAGATGAGATTGAGCCACACAAGACTTGCAAATCAAAGAGATTCATCCAGAAAATCATGTTTTTGAGTGTTGTGTCAAGACCTTTAATTGATTCACATGGGACAGTTTTATTTGATGGCAAATTTGGCATATTTCCCTTCACAATGCAGCAACCAGCACTCAGAAACTCTGAAAATAGAGTTAAAGGAACTATGGAAACAAAACCAGTGCAAGCAATCACACAAGTGGTAATGAAAGATTGCTTTATCAACTGGGTAAGTTTTTTTTTTTCCAAGCTAATCACTATCAGAATGTAGTTACATTCATCATTTAGTCAACCAGGTCAGATTTGTTATTCAGTTTCATTCACCATTTAGTCAACAAGGTCAGATTTTTATTCAGTTCCATTCACCATTTAGTCAGCAAGGTCAGATTTTTGCATAATGTTTCATTCATCATGCAGATGATACCAATCATCAAGGCCAAGTGGCCAGAGGGTGCAAACAGGCATATATTTATACAACAGGATGATGCAAAGCCACATATCAAGATGGATGATCCAGATTTCATAAAAGCTGCCACATCAGATGGATTTAACATCCAGCTGATATGCCAACCATTAAACAGCCCTGACACAAATGTAAATGATCTTGGGTTCTTTAGATCTATTCAATCTATAAAAAATGAGAAGCCAGCTAGTTGTGTAGAAGAATTGACCAGTAATGTGAAAACTGCATTTGATGAGTATGAACCAGCAAAATTGAACAATGTTTTCCTGACTTTACAAGGCTGCTATCATGAGATTATTAAGGTGAAGGGCAACAACAACTACAAGATCCCTCATATGAATAAGGAGAGATTACAGAGGCTTGGCATTTTGCCAGAATGTCTTGAAGTGGATGACAAGCTTGTAGAAGAAAGCTTGGACTACCTTTTCTCACAATAAACCAGTGAAGAAACAAGAATTGCAACTGAAGAAATAAGTGAGGGAATCCAGCAACTTTACTTATGAGAGTAGGTGTTATGTATTTCAGCTTTTTGCTAGAGTTTACAACCACAAACAATTGTATGGGAGAATGTGTTTAGTTGTTTGGAATGTAAACTAGGGATTTTGTGTTGTTTTTAGTCTCAGCATTATCCAATGATAATCATTTTGCATCATTGACTACTATACACGACTACTTTCAACCTCCTAAACCAGGACACAAAAGTCCTAGTGGTGGCATCAAATAGACAGGAAAAGAGGGACAGGACAGGGACATGCAATACAAATCAGGTGTAGTATCATGTTCACATCATGTATGTAGGCAACACAATGGCATCACCAGCCAAAATAAACCCCAATTCACCACATAGAAAGTAGATCAAGTGCAGTATCATGTTCACATCATGCATTCAGGCAACACAGTGTGATGGTCCCGATACGAGTTCTGGTGTATGGGGGGGGGGGGGGAATACACCAGATAAAACTTTTTAAAGCAACCCCCTAAAAATAACACAACCGAGTAATGGAACTCAGTTGAAATCACAACCGAGTAAGAAACACTCGGTTGGAAGTAATGTGTTGTGCGGAAAGTGGTAGAAATAAACTCGTAAAAATTAACTCACGCTTTTATGCACGGTTGGTCAAGAACCAAAACAGTTGAGAATGCTAAGATGCAGTTTGTATGCTGGTTAGTTTGTCAGTTGAATATGCAGGAAATAACTGAAAAATAAACTCAAGCACACAGAGATTTACGTGGTTCGGAGAAACCTCCTACGTCCACGGGGAGTTGTGAGTCTACACAACTCTGTCCAAGTTCTTCTGGACAAACTACACAGCTTACGCGGGTTGTGCAACCGTTAAGGATAAGTTTGCGGGTACTTATCAACCTTACAGTTTAGTTTTCGGGTACTAAACAACCTATCTACTCAATTCAGGGAAGAGTAGGGTTCTAACACTCCTTTTGAGAGGAAGTGTGAAAAAGGTTGGTTCCAACTAAAAGCTCGAACACGAAGTGAGCTATGATCTAACACTCTACGAACTCTCACTAAGTGATGTTCTCAAGGTTCGATCTAAAGACACATAAACTAACTCTAGAACTCTAGAACCCTCAACAAGTGATGTTCTAAGAGATTGAATGCAGTTCAGCTCGTGAAGAATTTTGCTCTTTCTTTCGCTCTATGGTTTCTTCTCGCGTGTGTGTCTTATATCCTTCTCTGTGAGTGAAGGCCTCTATTTATAGGCGGAGAGAATCAACTAGCCGTTGGAGGAACTGTTGATCTCTGTTCTTTGAAAGCGATGGCTTGTCTCTCATCTCTGCAGACTTTCCGGATTTGGCAACTGCGTGCTTCTGCTTTCCATCTGAGACAGCCTTGTGTTGGGCCAAATGAGGTAATGACAGAGAGACAAACCTTCACGTGACTTCCTTATTTGAAATTCAAATCTTAACAACAGACTTCCAACAAGGAGTGGTCGGTTAAGACTTTCGATCTTCAACTAACTTGATCTTCAGCTGATGTTCTATCTGAGTGCTGACAGTTGAACTCTCAGCTAACTTCAACTTCATGCTGTTGACCTTCTGGGTTGAGTTCTACAACTGATGTTCTGAAACTGAACGCTCAGTTGTCTTCCTTGTATCTTCTCCCTTTTGAATTCACATGGAATGAACGCTCAGTTGTTTTCCTCACAACTGATGTTCTATCTTTTGAGTGTAACTTCCCCCTTTCTCAATGCTTCATATGATGAACGCTCAGTTGTCTTCCTCACAACTGATGTTCTATCCGAGTGAAGCCTTGTTGCCGTCTTCAGCTGGAGTCCTGTAAAGATAAAATTTTAATAATGCTCAAACAGTGAACCTAACTACTAACATTAGGATCTGGCAACATCTACTCGGTTGGGGTCAGTTGGTTTTGGAATCAATCAAAACTTTTACTTAAATTTCCCAACACAGTGGCATCACCAGCCAAAATAAACCACAAATCACCACGAAAAAGGTAGATCAAGTGCAGTATCATGTTCACATCATGTATTTAGGCAACACAGTGGCATCACCAGCCCATAGAAGACATCAATTAACCACATAAACCTCAAATCACCACATTGGACAGTTATGAAGGCAACACACTGCCACCCAACCAGCTAAATAAAGTGCAGTATCATGTTCAATATCAAAACTAGGGACAAACAGCCCATAAAAGCCCATCAGAAATAAACCCAAATATTAGAACGAGATAACCTGGACTCAGAAATTTCAACACACTAGGAACAAAAAGCCCTAGCATCCGCAGATACCAATCCTCGCGCATATACCATTCTCCTGCCCAGATCGATGGAGATTCGGAGGTCAGCTCAGTTTTAGGGACCATGGATTCATCTTCAGGCACCAAGGAATCACCCCAGGCCATGGAACTCGTTTCAGGCACCAAGGAATCACCCCAAGCCGGCGTCGAATCGGAGAGGGGACAGCAGCTCTCTGAGGTCGCGGCGGGGATTGACGATTCCGGCACCATTGACGGCAAATATGCAGCGTGAGGCGCCGCCAACTGTGACAGAGGAAATCAGCTCTCCGAGCCCACGACCGGAAATATGGATTCCGGCACTTTCTCCGCCGAATCAGGGGAGAACTCCCATGAATAATCCGGTATTGGAGAGAAATGAGTGGCGATTGGGGTTGGAAAAGCAGAGAGATGGAGAGATGAATCTAGGTATTCAAGATTTTCATGGCCGATCGGTGAGCGTGAATTCTCCATCGAAGAGAATGAAATTGAGTGAAATAGGTGAAGACGGCAGAGAATGGGAGAGTAGGGTTTCAGTAAATTGGGGGAAATAAGGTGAAGACGGCGAAATGGAATGGGAGAGTAGGGTTTCAGTAAATTGGGGGAAATAAGGTGAAGACGACAAATGAATGAGAGAGAGAGTAGGGTTTGCAATAAATCTGGTAGGTAGGACAATTGGGTTAATTAGTGGTTAATTATGTGTGTTAGGTAATTAACTTAAATATAGTGGTGGGTCCATAAGTGGCAATTCATGTAAATAAATTAAAGAGAGAAGGGTATGATGGTATAAAAAGCAAAACAGTGCACTTCTTTGTGGACAAGAGAAAATGGGTAAGTAGTGCACTTTTTCGTGGATGGATGGAGTATTAATTCCCATTTAATCCATAATGCAAAATTCCAAAATTAACACATAAAAACCTACACACACTCTCAAAACACACACTGCACACCTACAATCACACACATTCACATAATTCTTCAATTATCTAACACCACAATTAAACAATCCAAACATAGTTGTAGAGGCTAAATATGCAATTGAGAGTGACGTCAAGCACGTCTGGTTGATCGGGCACTAGCAACCTGTCACCACAACACGAGCAAGGCGTGAGAGCCCTAGGGTGAGCACCGGCGGGGGTGTGGACCGAAGAGCCTCCGACGCTCAAGTTAGTAATCGAAATAAAGTAAACGGAAGTAGATAAAATAAGTAGAGAGATTGTGCGGAGAGCCAATGATGATCGGGATGGATCGGGATAGCTCGGAGGGTGATGACGGTGACGGTGGCAGATGAGTGCGTAGTAAGATTGTAGCGGGCGTGATGGCAACTCCGATGGTCTTGAGACCGGTAGAGAAGGCTATCAGGAGATTGAACAAGCGAAGTAAGCGAAGATAGTTGACAGAATGAGAGTACGAGAGTATGAGAGTTCAGATAGTCTTGCTTGACCTAGCAACGTTTGTTTATATAGAGTTGTCAATACCCCTTAGGGTTTCTGTCTGTCACCCCTATCCATTAGCTAACGTCTGTCACGTCAGTTCCTATTTCGTGGAACTACCTTTTCTTGACTTAGTCTTAGCTGTTATAGACGATCGTGTTGTTGAGTCGTATCAACCGTCATGACTGACGTGGCGGATCATGGATTATATAGATGGCTTCTACGACCCAACTACGAGTTTGAACTTGATTAACTGGCTATTCGTCTGGCTCGTCTGATCTGTCAAGTAAATTAATTGGGCCTAAAATAAAAATACAAAATTTACCCACTACAAAAATAATCTAAATAATCATATCCTACACCGTCCTATCAAACAATACAATTTCATCTATCAAAGCAACTGCCTATAGGAATATCATATATGTAGGGGTGTATACGAGCCGAGCCGAGCCGAACACTGGCAGGCTCAAGCTTGGCTCGTTAGAAAAATTTAAGGCTCGAGCTCGATTCGAGCTTTGTGTTTCGAGCTTGAGCTCGTCTCGACAGATATCATTTAGGGGTGTTCGCGGTCTGGTTTGGTACGGTTTGATACTAAACCCAAACCAAATCGTAAAATACGGTTTGATAATTTTTTGAAACCAAACCGAACTGATAAAGTAGTAAAACCAAACCAAACCAAACTGTAATAATACGGTTTGGTGCGGTTTATCAATATTTTTTTCATTCTCTTCGTATTAGAAATAAAACGAATTAAATAAAGTTGTTATCATGATCATATACATTTTACTCTTTTGCTAGAATAAATATATTAGGAGTCTATGACAACATTATTTATCTAAATAGTAAATTATAGTAAAATAATTTCACATTATGTACTTTTTCTATCGAAAACAACTTGAATTTGAAAAGGATATAGAAGAAAAGAAAAGAAATAAAAATTTGTACCTTGTATTCAAAGGTGAAGATAAACCATTGTAACAATTAATTGAAAATGTATAGTAGATTGTAGGGTTTAATGATTCTAAATTGTACGATTTCATTAATTAAATTTGTATAACATTTAGATATGATATGCAATCAAGAAAATCTCTATTTCCTCACACAATAAATAAAATGATAATATTAATATCATTATGTCAAATGCGGTTTTTCGGTTTACGGTTTTATTTGGTTTTAATTTTCTTAAAAACCAAACCTAAACCATAAACCATAATTTTTGAAAAATCTAAACCAAACCATATATTTTAAACCAAAAAACCGAACCAAACCGTCAATTGCGGCTTGGTTCGATTTGGTTTACGGTTTAAATCAAACTTTGAACACCCCTCATATCAACCAAGCTCGAGCTCGGTTCGAGCTCGGCTCGCTATATATTCGTTTGGCCCGAGCTCGAGCTTGGCTTGATAATCTAAAAATTATAAATTTATTAATTTATATTGATATTAAAAAGTAATAAAATTAAAAATATTTATTAAAAGTATTAAAAAATTCGTGAACATGATCGTGAACATGTTCGTTTAGGTGATTCGCGAACATGTTCGCGAGCTAGCTCGTTTACTATCGAACTCGAACGTGTTCGCGAGCATTTCGAGTCAAACATAGGTATGCTCGAACTCGGCTCGAAAAACTTGTCGAGCTCGATTTGAGGCTCGAGCTCGGTTTGTTTAGTAAACGAACGAACTTCGAACGAACTTTTTTCGAGCTGAGCTCCGAATAGCTCGCGAACCGTTTGGCTCGGGTATAGCTCTGTGTGGTGAGTGTTGAGGAACACTGTACTATTTTAATTATATTTGAAAGTGATTGGGCTGGACTCTTTGTAATAAAGATATTGGGCTAATTGACTTAATATAAATAATTGGTTTACTTATTTATAAACAAATTTTTGGGCTAAACTTATTCTTTTGTTTTTCTTTTCTTGAGATGCCGGTTAAATTTATTCTTAATATGCCACAATACATATATATATATATATATATATATATATATATATTATACATGAAAAAAAGAAGCAGTGAAGTTTGAACTCTAAACCTCACTATTTACTAAAAGGGTAATGATATTCGGCCACACTGTGGCCAGCCACACGAGCTAAAAATGGTAATATATATTTTTAAAATGGAAATATACCCTAATTGGGAAGCATAAACCCTAAAGGGGAAATGTGATTATTTCTATTTTTATAGTCAACTTTCCTTTTTTTAAGCGTGTGGCTGGCCACAGTGTGGCCGGATATCTTTATTCTTACTAAAATTACACTACTTAGATGTTGCCTTGGGACAGATTAGCCACAAATTTATACTTACTCTTACAAGAAAATACCTAAATTGTTATAACAATATAAATTTTGGGATGCTTCTCAATCAGATGTATTTTAGGTATTTCTGATATTAGTTGTTTGACATAATATTTATTTTAAAGTCCCAGATCTCTTAACACTTTGCCCATGATTTTTTGACATAAAAAACATTGTGTCCTTACCTCAAAAAACATACTCACATTTTTTAATAATTGTAAGGACTGATTAGAATGGATCATACTTAACCTATTAATATATGTTCGTTTTATGGAATTACATGAGATATAAATCTTATCAAATAAATCACTATACTATTATGAATAAAGACATTTGGACAACAATTATCCGGACAACGGTGTAATATTCGTAATTAAATAATCTTTTATTTTTTTAAATAATTAATATAATTAGTGTTTTGTCTATAATACCCTTTCCCACCTAATTATATGTCAATCTTTAAATTTAATTAATATTTTAAATTTTCAAAAATTTGTGCATGATATTAATTTATTTTAATTAATATTAGAAATTAGCATACAATTAAGTGGAAAAGGGTGTTATAGACAAAACACTAATTATATTAATTATTGAAAAAATCTACTATTATATAAGTGAGACCTCTACAACACACATATTTATCACAAAAAAGCTTTCCTAATATGTAGTTGGATGAAATTTTTTGGTATCTCAGTTAAAGAGAACACTTATAATTTAATAGTAGTAAAATGTATTCCACGTCTCTTTTCTACACCAGTAGAGAAAAGAGAATTATAAAGTGAGGTGAAAAAAGAAACTATTTTGAATTATAATAAAACTTCATTATTTGATGCCAACATTTAGAATATATTTTGACATAATTGGGTGTGCAAGATTCTCGAGTCATCATCTTTTGAATGATTATGGGAAGAAGGATACGTTGCTTAGACAAGTGGTTTTTCTTTTTTTTCCTTCTGTGTTTATATGTCGAAGAGGAAACCTTGCCTTCTTTAGACAAATTTTGGCGGTTTAAATCAATAATTCTTTTGCTTACAAAAGAGTTTTCCCCCCTGCACGAACGAAGTTTAGAATATCAATTTAACCACATATATATCCTTTAATTCTCAGTTTAGACATGATTTTAATTTATAAGATAAAATTTCGTGCGTATATTGAGTTCGAGGTGCTTATATCACTAACATGTATGCTTTACATATCTAAAAGACTTATATTTTGATGTATGGAGAGGTTATTATGATTTGTTCTTAAATATGGTCACATTTAGTATTTAGTAAAAAAATATGCTTATTATATATATATAATTACAAATTTACAAACATCCATTAAAAGAATATATTGATGAATATTTTGAAGGCTGTCTCTAATACATGCATCGAATTAATTATTGGTCCATATGTGGTTTATTAAAAGATTGAACTTTCAGATAATTCATGTAATTTAGTTTAAGAAAATTTGTTAAGTAGTTAACGTAGAGGTTCTAAAGAAGAAATTAGTGTGCTTAAACTTCTAGCTAGTTAAGTTAGGTAAATTGGAGTTTCTATAACTGTCCCCAAACACTTCACACAAGAGAGAGAATTAGTATATTCTAGTCCCTTTGGGGATGACCTAGTGGTAGAGTTGGGCTATCTGGGACTGAGAGGTCTCAGGTTCAATCCCCACTGACACCTTTACAGGTCGAGTCTATCACACCTGTACTTGGAAGGTGTGGTTTACCTGCCTTGTATGTTACTGTACAAGGATATGGGTTTTACCCAATGCGCACCAAAAGTAGCGTCTGCGGGTTCCCACGAATTCAAAAAAAAAAAAATAACTAGTATATTCTACCTATAATTTCGTTTAATTTTGTTTTCCTTGAGAAAGGATTCTTTGCTAACATTCGCAGCAACTACATAGTACTAGTAGGTAGAATTAAATTATAATTTAGAATTAAATATGGAATGTCCCAAATTCAATTAAAGAAGTGATTTGAACTAACAAAAGTATGAAATGACAAATATTGGTAAATATAACCCATTAGCGGGTTATTTATATATAATGTCAACTAAATAAAAATTACATTATATTCTGCCCGTATGTAATTAAAGAGGACGATTTCAACTTTATCAAGAAGATAGTGCATTTGGAGAAATCATGTAAAGTGAAAATTCCAATTCTTGTATACTTTATTCCTTATGCACCCCAACCCCCTCCTCTTTTATTTGGACTTGAAAAGAAAAAAGAATATATAAAAAATACCATGACATGAATTGAATGCGACCACGACTGCATTTCTACAATAATATGGCGAAATACACATATACTTCGTAAAACACCCATTATTAAGATTCGACTGATTTATAACTTGATTTGTTACACATTAAAAAAGAACACCTCATTCAATACATATCGTATGTAGTATGTAATATGTCACATTGGATCCGGATAAGTAAGAAATGTATAATGGAGTAACTTATTTATGGACTCAATGAAATCTTTAATGCAATTCGTGCGAAACATTTTGATAAATTTAGGATGAATCCCAAGTAATTGCTAGCATCATATCCATTTACCTGTTGCAGCGTCACAGACTCCCATCCCGTGAATCATCGTTACATGGTATTTCATATATTCCAATTGTATACTTTTGATGATATAATAAATATAGCATATATAACTTCATGTAATACCTCCAAAATTGCTTCAACTTGAAGCCATCAGATTAAAGTATATATATATATATATATATATATATATATATATATATATATATATATGTATGTCACAATATCCACAACCACAACACTTACACGTAAGGAAATAAATGAAAATTTATCAGAAAATGCAAAAGAATCAAAACAAACCACGTACACACTTTGAATTTATAAATAAAAAGGTGGGAATTGAACTGCAGTTGATTGATTATATGTATATTCGATAGAATTGAGTGAGAGCATGAAATACAAGGAAATATCCCACCGGAGCCACCCCCAGCACCGCCTGAAATTGGAGTACACGGAGGTTCCGTTCAAATGCGACGGTTGCAAGGAGGTGGGGATCGGCTCCGCCTATAAGTGCGGTGGCGGCGCAGCCTGCGACTACGACCTCCACACTCACTGCGCCGTCCCATCCCCCACCATCATCCACCCTTTCTACACCAAGTGCTCCTTCCAGTTCCTCACCCGCCCGCCGGGGCCGGAGGCGCGTTACTGCAACGCGTGCGAGAAGCGAGTGACGGGGTTCCTTTATCACTGCAACCTCTGTGATTTCGACCTTCATCCTTGCTGCGCCAAGCTGCCGATGCTGCTTCACGACGCCGATATCAAATTGATTTTGTATGCTAAAGTTAACGCCCCCTGCCACAGGTATATAATACACACACACACACACACACACACCCCTATTTTCTTCTCCAAATATTTTCTTTTTTATGTGATCATTATGTAACTATTTTACTTTATTTTTTTAATGTGGAAATTACTGAAACGTCCTCAATTACGTTGAAGACAATCAAATTATTAAGAAGACAAACAAAATATGTTAGTTCAAGGATATGTGATACACAGAATATATAAATTATTTGGAATTCTTTAGCTGGAAGAGGAAAGGGAAGGGTTCCAAAAAATTTTACGGCCTCCACTCCATGGTTTTTGATCAAATGTACGTAGGGTTAATTAAGATAATAAATTTATGCATGACTTATTTTGAAATATTTAGTTGATTACATACATAATCAATTTTATATTTATTATACACTTTTCTCGGCGAATCAATGCGCTCTAGGATCAGAATAAACTTTTATCTATATCATATTTCCGATCAATTTCATACTAGTTGATGAAATTCATTGTCACAAAGAATCAAGTTTGCATTTCTCTAGTCTAATGTATTTATTGTCTGGGACATGAGCTTTGGTACAAGTTGCATGAACTTTTCCGTAGATGGGCTTGTAAAGTTTATCAAGAAAACTGGGCTTACTAAGTAATGGGCTATAGAAGATCGGACCATTATAACTAAAATAAATGGCACATTTACTTGATCGCGATATCTACTACAGTATTTAATTTAAGAATGAAATTGGAAAATATAAAGAAATGGTTGAAAGTTATAATGAATGTAAGTGCAGATGCGGGAGGAAGGGGAGGAGCTGGAGCTATAGATCGTCGTGCAAGAAGTACAACCTCCACGTGGCGTGCGTGAAGGAGATGTTGGTGGACAGCTGGCACGAGCTCTACCACGGCGGCGGCAAAGGGCGGCGCACCCGTACCCCCAGCCTGAAAGCCACGCTGGAAAGTCACGTGAATCACAGCAGCAGCAGCAGAGGCGGGAAAGCTCAAAAGTGTTGTGAGATGGCTGGATTGGCGCTGCAGTTTGTGGTGTCTGCAATTCTTGGGGACCCCACCACCCTCATCGCCGGCCTCGTAGGTTCCTTCATGTCCAGATAATTAATTAAGACAAGAAGACTATATATATATACTTACTGCAAGTCTGCAACTGCACTCCTACCTACTACTGTATGACTATCACTATCACTATCACTATCACAAAACCAAAGTAAAGTACATTGAAAGACCATGCACATTCATTATTTATTTATTTTAATAAATCTGGATGCTTTATTATCATTTCGATCTACCTGATTAATGCTACGCGTGTACTGCACACAAAATATGAATTCAAATGATACTCTATATGTAAATTAAAAATTAATAATTGCTAGTATAACTTTAAACAATTAATTTAGATATACATAAAAAGCTCCTCTAGTATGTCTTTTAAAAAACAAATTAGTAGTAATAAATACGACCTAACAAGTAACAATATGTAAGTATATCATGTTACGTATTAAATTACTTTTGTTGTGTGAATATCATGATAACTAGTAATTATTGTACTAACTCCAAGCGAAAGGATAATATCAATAATAAGTGCCCCCAAATTTGTTATCAATACATTTAAAAAAAAAAAAAAAAGTTATCAACAGGTGAATACTATCATCCATTAATTGCGAACAAATCAGGAAATGAACCAAATTCGACGACTTATGCTCCTACTCTGTATGTTTTCAACGGCGGCAGAAGAAATTGACCGTATGTACTTACTCGGCCCACCGATTGTCTTTCTCACACGTAATTGGGGAAAAAATCACATTAAATTAATTCAGCCTGAATTATCATTACGAATTTATTATTGTCACTATCAGTCCATAAATGTGTTGTTGAGAGAATTTTATTTCTAATAGTGTACTCCATCCGACTCATTAAAACTATATACTCATGTTACTGTTCGATATGCAGTTTAAGAATAAGAATAAGGGTGCGTTTACTTTGATGGAAATATTTCCATTGGAAAATGATGGATAAGAAAAGATGAAAAAATATGTATATTAACATTTTCATCCTTTTTTATCACATTATTACTAGGATGAAAAAGAAAATTATCATATGGTCTCCCCACTCCTTCCCCATTTTTATGACTTTTATCTATTGGAAAATATTTTCACATCAAAAGCTAAGGATAATATTATCCAACATTGAGAGAAAAAGAGTAAAAAAAGGTTGTCCGAGAAAAATTTTCTAATTTGCCCGGAGAAAATTTTTCATCAAAGTAAACGCACTCTAAGAATAAAAACATAGAAATTAGTAGTTTCTATTACTTTTGAAGGATTTTGAAAATTTTTGTTATTTAGAAAATAATAATATTTGAAAGATTACAATATAAGTGGAATCGAGAAAGTGCTACTACTTTCTTTCTTTTTTTAGTTGTGGGAACACACCACTGCTTATCTTCGGTGCACTATAGAGTCCTATCCTTGTAAAATAGTTTGCACATGCATAACATTTTATTTCAAGTAGCTTGCAATTCTTGCAACATAATAAAGAAATTTAGGCTTTTTTTAACTTAATCAAGAATTTAGGCTTTCTTAACAAAAAGTTAATGATATTTTATTTAGTAAGCAATCATTAGCTATTTTTCTATCAATAAAGTGAATCTATTTATTTATAAAGTGAAACATTACGTGAACTAACTCCTTTTGTTTAAATTTGTCCGAACATAAGACTATTATTGATAATAATTATTTTATCCAAGTACTTATTTGAACAACTTGCTCTTAAATTATAATGAGCTTAGTCGAACATTCTTTCAGCTTAAAAAAATGTTAAGAAACGAACTTTATAACATAATGAAGTTCAATTATTTCCTTTTGAAGGGTATTTTGAATAATTGTTAACTAGGTGAGCTAATTAATTAATGATCAGTCAATGAATTGCCGATGATTTTGACGTTGTAACAATTAATTGTTTAATAGAAGTAGCTAGTCCATTTAGCAATCAAAATTCAAAGCCGGTCCTTCCTCATTTTAAGTCCAAACAAGGACGGACGAAACGACGTGACAACAATGAAAATAATTGTTTGAAAAATGCATGCAACACCCACACGCACACGCACACACACATCTAATCTCACTCCCATTATATATGTACCAAAATTCCATTTAATTCTTCACTTTATAAAATTCTTATTTCTTCTTCCTAAATTAATGGGAAATTGCAGATCATGCGAGTCAACATCTTCTCTCACAGCAAAATTAATCCTCGTCGGCGGACAACTTCAAGAATTCTTGTGGCCAGTTAAGGTTTCGCTTTTGCTGCCGCAAGATTCCGATTGCTTCATATGCAGCGCCGAGGAGATGGAATTCGGCGAGTTCGCAGCGGCGATGGGCGGCGACGAGGTGTTGCAGGCGGGGGAGATTTATTTTGAGCTGCCTCTGGCGTGGCGGAACGTGCGACTGCAGGCGGAGGACATGGCGGCATTGGCCTTGAAAGCGAGCGTAGCTCTGGCAAGTAAGAGTAGAGATGATGAAGATGATGATGATCGGATTGTTAGTTGCTGCTGCTGTTACCAGTCGAGACAGGCTAAGCCGGCGGCGTTGTTTAGCGAGAAGGAGATGCCGCTCCTCGCCGGAGAGGGCGGCAACGGCGGTGGTAGAAGGAGGCAGGGGAAGGGCGGAGCTGGTGGCGCTATGGCCGGACGCAAGTTTGTTGCAAAGCTAAGTGCAATAGTTGAAGACTGAAATGTTGGGACAGAGTCTTGACACTCTCGGTATAAGAAAAAGGTTTAATTTTCTCTAAATCCATAAACTTATGCTGAATTCTGAATTTTTTCCGTAAATTATAAAGTTTATTTTCTAAAATACATGATTTTTTAAATATTTTAAAATTTATTCCAAAATTACCTTTTGAGTTGGACTTTATGAAAATTTGATGGGTTCAAGTTTGTTTGAGATATCGTCGTCTAGGTTGACCGTTTATGACATGCAAAAGCTGACGCCATGTGTTTCAATTTGGCCGAGTGATTTTGGGATAAATTTAAGAAAACTTACAAGTCATGTATTTAGAACTAAAACAATTCATCTAAAGTTTATGAATTTAAAAACAATCAACTCCTATAACAAAAATCATTTGTAAATTATCTCATTATATGAGTAATCATGTTTAGTAATAATTTTATTGTTTAACTTGTATTAATGATATTCAAGCTGTATGTCAATTGTAATTTGTAAACGAAAATGGCTTGGTTCAGTTATCTGATATTGATTTAGAGTAACATGGAGAAAATTTCGAAGATCTAATAATTGGTTCATTGTTTTTTATTTCTTTCTATATAGTATTACATATTTGTCCCCGTCATTTGCGTAGTTGACCAATCAATTAGCACTAGGAAAATATAATAATAACTATAAATAATTATGTTCAAATAATCAGTAGCTTTTAAACTTTTTGTTAATACTTGAATTAATTTTATTTAATGACATTTATAGCAAAAAGATTAGAATAATAGTCACGTATAAATACACTGAAAAAAAAAGGGACAAAGTTAAAACGGAATGATCAAAAGATGAAAACCATCAATTCAAATATACAATGTGTTACCAATTATCAATATTCTCGAATATCCAATCCGCATTGCCCGACCAAAACATAATTTGATCATATCTATCTGGTTCTGCTTCCCTACCCACCGTGGGCACCATTAATGTGTCCACCTATGATGTGGCATTGCCACGTGGGCAGGGGAGTCAATTATATAAATATTTATATTTTCAATTATCTATTTTATAGTTCCACAATTTATGGAAACACTATATCTTAATTAATTATAAACCAATAAAAATTATAGCAACCTAATTAACTAAACAATCCAGCCGATCAAAAGCCTCTGCAAATTTCTTTGCACCAACAATCATTTTCCTTTTTTACTCATCCTTCATATTTTTTTTTAAATACAATAATTAATTAGAAGCTTTATTGAGAGGGGTTGGAGAATTAGTTTGTGGGATTGTGGGCTATTTGGTTGATGTTCTGTAATGTTAAGCATGGAAATGCATTGGAGGTTGGCAACCAGGTTTTGCAGAAGAGTTTTATTTCTTGGATAATTATCTACTAAAACTAGTTGAGATGTGTCATCAATCATAAATATATTCGAATTCAATGATGGAACCTCTATCTAATAGATTATTGTGGTAAAGTGGTGGCATGGATCAAGAGCTCTGGTTACTATTAACTTCTAATTAATTAAAGCAAAGCGAGAAACTAAATTTGAAAAGGCAACGGAATTAATTGTTGGCGCAAAGAATTTTAGAAATGTTTTTGATGGGCTGGATTGCTTAGTCAATTAGGTTGCATTATTTTTTATTAGTTTATAATTAATTAAGATATATTATTTCCATAAATTGTGGAATTATAAAATAGGTAACTAAAAATAAAAATATTAATATTAATATAATTGACTCCCCTGTCCACGTGGCAATACCACATCATCGGTGAACACATTAATAGTGCTCTAGGTGGGTAGGGAAGCGGAACTGTATATCTATCATCTATCATATTAATAGTTTTCTTCACGATCATCAGTTAGAACAAAAAAAATATCAAATAAATAAAGTTTGTCGACTTCTTCCACAAGAAAAATTAGATAATAATCGTATAACAAAGAAATTGAGGTTCAGTACATGCTTAAGACATGATATCTTGAGGCTCAATTATTTTGCGCCATATCTGGAGACATGTTTTGAATTTTGTCGTATTCTCATAGACTCGGTCATAAGAAATTAAAAAGTTTGATATTTGAAATCATTTTATTATAAAATCATATTTAAGAAGTGGAATCGAAGTACCATAAATAAAAAAAATGAAGACCTACTCTCCCAATTACCAACCTATTTAAGTAAATAAAAATCATAAAATTCGTGTGCATTTTATGCATATTTTGAAGATAAAAACACCTCCAAAAATATTTAAAATAAGGCCTGGTTTGGCCCAAAAACAATCAATGAATGCAACTAAACAAAAATAGTACTCATATAACTTCAATTATATTCCGTCTGATCAATAATCATAGACACACATGCATAGATATTAAAAAAAAGTTATTCAACGTACTAAAATACCGTCTTAGCACTAATTATTAAATTAAAAATAGAAGAAAATTCAATTCTCAAGAAAGGGGCTTCTTGAAAAAAATTCGTTGTCACACACACAAACAGCGTTATTTTCTGGAAGAAAAAAATCATTAATGATCATCAAGCAAATATCCTATTTTATGATCTCAAAAGAAAAAAAAAAATCCTTTTTTATATAAATGAAAGCACTTTACAATATCTGAACATGTTGCTGAGAGAAGTATGTACCTCAAAATGTTCGTCAACCCAAATCCTTAAGAGTTGAATCCTTCACTGTAACTTTTCCAGTTTTCCTACGTTGAACAGCTGATTCACAGGTCTGCAAGAGTTAATCCCATGACATGAGTTGATCCACTTCTATTCTATTACTATGTATGTGGTCCGAATTGCCTTCTATAATGTGTCCAATACGAGATGCAATAAAAAAATTCGAATAAAAACCGTATCAACTTTCATCGATGGGGTACATGATAAAAATTTCTCCATTCCTGTCACACACACATGGCGTTTGACTGCAGAAATGGACAAAAATGTTGCATTTAAAGGTCCGAGCTAATTTATCAAAATTTGAATTCTAGTTCCCAGAGGTTAGTAACAGTTAAAACTATTGCTGTTTGTAGAGACTACTGATTACAACATTTTAAATATTTTGTCTATGGTGGACAAAAAACATACAAAAGTATTAAATTGAAATCGAAAAAACAAGACAAGTAGAAGGCATACCATGACAAAAACTGTGATGGCATGAGGTTTGAGCTTTGGATTCTGCTCAAGAGAAACATCTGAATCCTTCAAGAATGTAAAAAGCTTCTTTGCAGACGGTGCAATTCCAAAGATCCTGAGAATATTACAGAAAATATTCTTTTCACATACTCTTTGTACTTTTGTTATAACAAGAAGGATAAAATAGAAACTAAATAGGTTTGATCACCTTAAGAACTTAAATCCCACATCTGCAGCATTTCTCTTCTTCTTCTTCTTCAGTAAAGTCTTTCACTTCCAGCCTCCTACTCTTATAAATGCCTTCAATGAGATTCGCACAAAAATGAAAGAAATAACTAAAAAGATGGTATTTTCACTGACAGCTCTTGAACTCACATCTGGGAAACCTAGGAGTTCTGTAAGTGAGACAACAATCTGAAGTATCCCTTCTAAGCCATGATAAGATGGTTGATTGGCGGTGACGAAATCTCAACTTAGAAATGTCATTTTCAGACATAATTAAGCAGTGAGACTGGGAGTAGAGGCCTGCTTGTAAGATTTTCTGAAACAAGTTAGGATTTTGCAAGGGAAATGACAAGTAAAAGGATCCTGTGAATTTACAGACGGCGAAGCGCACCTACCATCAGAGTTGAGCTTGGCAAAGTAGATCCAACGTTGAAGATTTTCAAGATGGTCATAGTTGATGACTGAAGCTCCCAGAACAGCACAAGAAGAGTGAGTCGATATATCTTTTTGAGTGAGTGCGTGCGTGTGTGCGCGCGCGCGCGCGTGCTGGATTACTTATCCACTCACTAATAAAAAGTTGTTTAATTTGACCTCACTTTCACCCTTACCCAGTATGATACATAGTATGAGGAGATTCCGGATACCTTGAAATAATTAGGATTGCACTGTTGCACAAGTTGTGATGTGAGCACGGGTGGGCAACCAACGACTACAAGTCAGATTTCAGGAACTAAATAAAGTATGCCGATTTCAAGTCCAATATCAAGATAAATCGGGCCAAATGGTGAATATTAATATGCTGAATTCGTCTTAAAAGGGCTTGTCAACAATCAGACTTCGAAGGCCCGAGAAGAAAAATAAATGGTTGATTTTCGTGCATATTGAAGAGGCTAAATTAAGTGTCTAATTAGTTTCATTATTATGAGTTAAATAAGTGATTTTTGAAGTCTTGAGTCATAAGTAGTCATTAGTAGTTAATAAGTGGTTTAATTAGTGTTAAATAAGTCTATTTATGAGTTTAATTAGTATCATAAGTACTATCATTATTGGTAGGCTACGAAGAGTCCTTTTTCTAGCCTATAAATAGGCTTGATATCCTTTGTAATCGAATAACATATACACCTTGAGTTATAAACGAAAATTGGCTTTGCCTTTGTGAGTTGAATTTCTCTCTTGTAGAGTTTTCACTTGTTCCGAACTTATCAAGACTGATGAGCAAAGTCTTGTGGCGTTCAACCATACCGAGGTTCTTGGCTGATTATATAGCCAACGGGTCGAGGTTTTCTTCGCTCTAGGAGGTGATCAAACTGGATTCTCGATCTAGGGAGACCGCTGTCTATTTCTTATACGTCGGGTTCTTGGATCTTTTATCCAACGGGTCCTCCGTCCGTATCATTTGGTATCAGAGCAATCTGGTATTGATCTGAACCTCTATCTTTATATTTTCTATCCAAAAAAAATACGAAAAAATGAGCAAATCGTTGAAGGAGCATCGAGAGCGTGCATACGTTCTTCGGATGAAAACTAAGCTAATGTTGGCGGAGATTAAGGCAGCCAATGAAGAGTTGAGGAAGCTTGTGGAAGTAACAACAAGGAAGACCTTTTGTGACATGCCGATCCAAGGTTGTGATTCCACACCACAATTGGAGGTCCAACCAAATGGAGAGAAGGGAATTGAGGACAAGGTGATTGTTCCCCAGATTTTCGACAAGGTTTCTTCCATTGTGGTTGAAGAACTTGAGAATCCTAATCCATTTGTTCTTGTTGCTCAAGTTCATAACAACAACCAACATGAAAGCATAGTGGTCGCAAGTGACCAGAAAATAACGAGGGGTGAATTCATTGTTGAAAGTTGTGCAGATGTGGTATGTGTTTCCTTGGTGCCACTGTTGAGCGTTCCTCCGTTGAATCACAAATCTTCATTTCAAATGTCATGGTTGAATGTTCATGACAATAACGAGGTGTACTCACAAACAAGGAAATCATTCCAAATTGGAGCAATTCTGGATTTGAGGACAAATCATTGTCAAGATGAGGGGAATGATAGACCCCTAGGTACGTGGTTTGTTTCTATTTTGCAGGTATATCATTTCGATATGGAACCACGTACAACTATCAAAATCAAGGATGAAAATCACGTCTTCAAACCCGGAGGATTGGATTGGTTGTTACTAAACACTGACCTTTCTTTTGGAAATAAGATTCGGGACGAATTTTCTTGAAAAAGAAGGGAATGATGTGAGCACGGATGGGCAACCAACGACTACAAGTCAGATTTCAGGAACTAAATAAAGTATGCCGATTTCAAGTCCAATATCAAGATAAATAGGGCCAAATGGTGAATATTAATGGGCTGAATTCGTCTTAAAAGGGCTTGTCAACAATCAGACTTCGAAGGCCCGAGAAGAAAAATAAATGGTTGATTTTCGTGCATATTGAAGAGGCTAAATGAAGTGTCTAATTAGTTTCATTATTATGAGTTAAATAAGTGACTTTTGAAGTCTTGAGTCATAAGTAGTCATTAGTAGTTAATAAGTGGTTTAATTAGTGTTAAATAAGTCTATTTATGAGTTTAATTAGTATCATAAGTACTATCATTATTGGTAGGCTACGAAGAGTCCTTTTCTAGCCTATAAATAGGCTCAATCCTTTGTAATCGAATAACATATACACCTGGAGTTATAAACGAAAATTGGCTTTGCCTTTGTGAGTGGAATTTCTCTCTTGTAGAGTTTTCACTTTTTCCGAACTTATCAAGACTAGTGAGCAAAGTCTTGTGGCGTTCAACCATACCGAGGTTCTTGGCTGATTATATAGCCAACGGGTCGAGGTTTTCTTCGCTCTAGGAGGTGATCAAACTGGGATTCTCGATCTAGGGAGACCGCTGCCTATTTCTTATACGTCGGGTTCTTGGATCTTTTATCCAACGGATCCTCCGTTCGTATCAAGTTGTCTCTACCAGAACCTGAAAGGTTAATCAAAAACTTCAACTAGTGGCTGTGCAGTCAAATAAAATATCTTAAAAGGAGGAGGCAATAATTAGCAGATGATTGTGGATATACAAAAGGCCGATTAAAACACAGAATACATACAAATTTGGGCAAGGAGATGGTACACTCAACTCAACTCGATAATGTGCACTCAGCATAAATCAACCTAAATTTATACAGCATACATTCATATAGATTTACTTAGACTACTGGTGGATGCTACAAGCCTAATATACTACATCATGCAAAAGTGCAGCCATCAGTTCAACATTCACGCTAGATTAGGGAAAAAATTAAGGATGCGGAGCAAGTTATCTTACAAGGTCATCACGAAATATATAACTGAAGTAATATGAGTCAACAATGTTTAAAGATCCTAATTAAACCAGCAAAGTACCCAATGAAACAGGGAGAAGAGCGACAAAAAATCATAAGGAACACGATAACCAACTACATCTGTTGAATGCGGTCGAGCAGAGATTCACCGTGCAATTAGTTTCAGACAAGAGAGTTATAAGGACATTGGTTAAACCAGAAGCGCTCTAGTTTCCCCGGCCATAAATTCTCAGCAAGTTGTGGCTCTAAAAGCACAAGTTGCTATCCCATAAAATAAAAGAATGCTCCTGACTTGTTATTTCTATTTGCTTTGTTATCCGCACCCGAAATTCACATTTGGGAGTGGCAGTAAGCAGCTCAAATTGAGCTGCAACTCTCTCTTTCACGACACACACACACCGAATTGCAACACTTTTTAGTCACAGGAACCTTCCCAACATTTACAACCAGCTTCAGCAGTGCCAAAAATATAACGCAGCAGATAAAATCCTGCATAAAATGTAACGCAGCAGATAGTATAGAGCATGAAAATATAGGTAAATTTAGAAAGATATAGAATTGAAACTGAAACAACCCCATCAAGATAGTATTCAACCTCGAAAGATTGCCTGCAGTCCGTCTCAAGAAAGCACATGAAGGATTAATTATAATCTTAACACATGGTTAAATTCGATGGGATGATTAGCTCTGAAAATGGTTAAAATAGCTTAACAAATTGCAAGAAACTTAACCTGTTTCACCGGCGGGGACCAGCGCTGGTGCTTAGCTTAGAGGAGCCACGGAGGGAGAAGAGAGAAGGAGAAGCCGGCGAGGACGGAAAAGATAAACAAATCGGATATTAAGATCCGACCCGTTCTGGCCAGACTCTTCTTCCACCGGATGTGAATCCGAGCCCGGACTCATATGATGTTATTGGGCCTCGGATTGATTTATTGCCCTAATTTCAGAACGACGTCGTCATGGCCTCATGGGATTCCAGCCAATCAGGTGACTCGAATTAGAATCTTCTGCTCTAACTAACTAACTACTCGTTCTGTTTTCAATTTCCCTCCATTTTTCTGTACCGCTCTCTCTCTCAGTCTCTCTCTCTCTCTGGCTCCCTCCGACTGAATTCAGCTGGCACAGAAAGCACAAAGCACGACGCCCAACTGGAATCCTGGTGGTGGAATTTCAACCATTAACGTCATTCCACGTGGAATATTCCCTTCAACAGACTATTCTTCAATTCCCCTCCCGTTTCTTCTCCTATATATACCTTCAGGCTTTCAAGTAACCGTAATCCACAGTCAGATCAACTCTCTCATACTAACAAATTCTCTCTCCATGGCAATCCCTCTGCGCTTCCAGCTTCCAGCCCTCCTCGTCCTTCTCCTGCTCGTTTCGAGCTTCATCTCCGCCGCCTCAGCCTCCGACGGCAGCCCTGCGCCGTCTATCTCTCCTTCCTCCGCCGCGATATTCCAAACGCCGACTCACACTTATCCCCCAGCTCTCTTTGCCACAATCCTCTCCACACTCGGTTTCCAGGAACTCTCATCAGCCACCGTCACCGCCAATCTCTCCGCCACCACTCCACTCACCATCTTCGCTCCCTCCGACGCCTCTCTCCTAACTTGTCCGTCCTGCTCGCTCCCTCTCCTACTCCAGGAGCTATCCATCCCAGGCCTCTACCCTATACACTTCCTCCTAACCCTAACTTTCGGTACCAAAATCGAAACGATCGCTCCAAATCGCTGCCTCACTATCACCAGCAACAGCAAGGACAAGGTCTTCGTCAATGGCGTCGAGATCACCAGTCCTGACGTTTTCAACAACGGCCTCGTTGTCATCCACGGCCTCCAAGGTTTCGTCTCCCACCTCTCGCCGCTCTCCTGCAACGTTGAGCGGATGACGTCGCTGTCATTCCCCTCGCCTTCTCTCTCCTCCACGACGTCGCCGCCGCCGTCGCTCTTCATCATGCGCCTGATGCTGAAGGACGCCATCATTCGCCTCCGAGCCACCGGATACAGCGTCGTTTCCCTCGCGATGCGAGTCAAATACGCCGAGCTCGCCGAGCTGAAGGCAATGACAGTTTTCGCAATCGATGATACCGCGATCTTCTCCGGCCGTGGTAACGCCTACCTGTCTAACTTCCGGTTCCACGTGGTTCCAAACAAGCGCTTGACGGCGTCGGAGCTGGTGAGCTTACCACCGACGACGTCGTTGCCTACTCTGGATGCTGCAAACAACCTGGTGGTGACAACCGCCGGTGGCGGCGGACTTTCTGCGCCGATGAAGATAAACTACGTGAAGGTTACAACAATCGATCTGCTTCACAACAGCAGAATTGTGATCCATGGATTGTCTTCGCCCTTCCCGCACATGATGCATCAGCCGTACAATGATGAGGCTAGCAGTTCGGCTGAGATCCAACGGTCCACGTGTGGTCATTTTGATTGGAACCGTGGTATCTGCACTGTTGAAGCTCAAGTGCCAGCTGGCATGCAGCAGGTTATGCAGTCGGCGGTGGATGTTCAAGATAACCGTGGACTCTGATCCATCGGATCGCTATACTGAAGTCAGCTCTACCTTGGCTTTGATGCATGAGAACTGTACGTAATTGTAGATTTACAAACATTACTGTAATATGTGCTCAAAATACTTGTACGTACTACTATCTGGTGGTTATGAAATAATATCGATCGGTACATTTGAAAATCCAGTCTCCATCACCATTCTCATTTCGTTTTGACGCGAAATTGTTGTCTGCATGGCCGTGATGAAATTACTGCTCGTTTGTTCATTAATTAATTGATTTTAATTTTAATTTCTCTTTTTGAAGAATAGTTTCATTAGTCAGTTCTGTTCTGTGGCTGTTTATTGGAGCTTCGGCTTGTTGAAAATGCATGTTGAATTTGACTTAATTTCTGGTAAAATGTATTTAGTGGTGGAATTAAAATTCGAAGAACCATGTTATAAATGAGTGATTATTATTGTGGTCAACATCCGCGAGGATTTAATTTTCAGCGACAAGCTTGCTCGTTCTACCAACTAAATAAAGTGTTTAGTTTGAATGATAGCTAAGATACATCCACCACATAACTTCATAGACTGAACAATTTCGAACTTGTTTGATTGTCAAAATTTTCAAATACAATACATATTGGAAATGCAGGGTCATGGAATCCCCATATGTATTTTCATATTAAGCATCCATGAAACAAAAATCTGCCCAAAAGCTAAATGCGACTTGAGGCTTTAATTAATAATATCTACATATTACATACTAATATTCCAACGTCCGCTTATGCCCCCATACCACATTTTATACATGCTGCAGCATATGGACTCAAGCAGCAATATACACAATTATTCACCAGTGTCAAGAGCCCAAATAAAACACTATACATAGTTTGATTAATCTTCTCCTAGCATTGTCTGAGGAGGATAAATAGAGTAAAATAACTGGTAATCAGGATTAACCACGACATATACACCGCTTCTTTGTTAGGTACTGAACAAAAAACATAAGTCTGCAAGATCCAATTAATGAGCATCCGCGGGTAGGTTGAGATCAAACAGCACGTCTGAAGAACTTTCTTTCCTGGGACGCTTACGCGAAATCTCTAGACTCTCATCCGAGGTCCCAGATGTCGATGCTTGGTCTACTTCCACTACGTATCCTACACAAGAGAGAGTGCATGCATTCACTTTCTTCTGCTAACATTCACCAAAAAACATAGATATGATTTTCACCCAAAGTATCTGAGCTTTTATTTAAGTCATCATGTATCCATTAAACCAACACAAATCAGCAAGCATATCCTAAGAAGTGCATAAATGAAATCTCCCAGTATTTCCTGTCGCCACTAGATAGTTGACTAATAAATAGCCAAATTCAGTTGGAACTTACACAGTTGAATAAGGATTTGTAGGCTTCAGAAAGCACATTGAATGTAACCCTCTGCAAGAAAAAAGTTTTAAATACAAAGCTGCCTAGCACTACATATCAAACAACAAATTGAAAACCGTATTTGCGGAATCCGACCAGAAACCAGATAATCTGAATATGCACGCCACACCAAATCTTGTCATATATATAATTGTTTACTTTCAATTCTAGCCAGCTATTAATCTCGTAGCACCAATACATCCTCCTAAATACAAGTCATCATCCATAACAACAGCTTCACTACTCTATTTCAACAAATTTACTTAACTAGGTTAGAAAACAACAGCATAGCGAAGAGAGTATTACCTTAGCAGAAGAAGTAATCTTCAGACTACTTCATGTGGATATCCACTTTAATCCAAGTTTGATTGAGCGTGTACGTTAATATAACACCCTCCACAACCCACTTATAAATTATACTTTTTAACATACAGACACGAGAATTGTAGGTTAAGTCATATCAGATCTAAATTGTCAGACAAATAATTCAATTACCTCATAATTTCTAAAATATACAACCTAAAAAACACATGGTTTGAAAATTATTCATAAGTAATAGACATTACTCAGCAATGTCATACCTAACTGTTGAAAGCATTATTCCCACCCCCCATGCTTCTTCACAAGAACGAGAAAGTAAAACCACTTTACCATTAGGTCGATCAGCGTCCTTCTGACATTTATTATTACTGCTGGCTTGAGCATTCCATCCAACAGTCAGCTCCTCAGCTTTCTCAATGCCGTTCGAATGGTAAGGTGCTATACTGTGAATGGTAAATTCAAGTGAACCCAATAATTCATTCTCAACACAATCATACCTGCAAAAGTAGGAACATCCTAATTAGCTTTAAGTTATTATAAAGAGAAAGCCTTGTTTGACAGCTCAACTCACATTTTTTTGCATAGGCTGTCAATGACCACACAGAGATTAATGACATGCATTCTTATTTGCATGACTTGTTCCTCAGGATATTCATCAAATGGCTCCTCAAGAAATTTGGATAGCTTCTCGACATTTGATTCTAGCTGCTGTTGTTGGTCCTCAAATAAATGCTGTTTAATTTCCCTTTGCTCATCCGTCATCTCATCCTTAAACAAGTCATCACCAAACATGTAGAAAGCGAATGGATATGAAAATGAAAGAGCTCGTCTTGATCTGAAGAGCCTGTAGAGTCCATTAGTGACCCAGCTAAATTCTCTCAACTTAAAGTCCCGGGCTTCCAAATGTGACACCTTTTCCTTTAAGGTCTCCCTCAGCCGAGATTCCTGCTTAAAAGAATCGGTATGAGCTTTATAACGATTATGATAATGCATGTATCTATATAGGTCTCTCTTGGCACGCTCAGCTTTCTTCTCGCCATCTTCTTTATATCGACCACAACTATGATTAGCAATATGGGACCAGGTATGGTCTCGTCCAGTAGCTCCACCACACAACCAGCTACATAAGAAAATAAAACCAGAGAATTCAGATGGTGCAACAGGTTTGTCTTCAGCAGGAAAGGTAACCACTAGAAATAACAGGAAAAAAATAAAAGCACAGGTCAATAATAAGCAATTAAACCTCAGAAATATCATGCAGTGAGAAGGCATCATACAGTCTGGAGAAGTAATACAGGAGCCGCATTAAGGAGCACGGAAATGAGAAAGTGTCTGAACGAAGCACACTTACCAAAACGCCTGCCCACATATGCAACTGACTAAATTGCAACCACCATTCTTCTCAACAGGCTTATGACACTTAGGACAAGGCTTTGTATGTACAGTAATCCAGTTGACTGTCTCAGATTCATCCTGGCATTTTTTACTCCACAGCTTCCACATCATGCATGAGCAAGGGGAATGTGCTTCTGATACGCAACTGAAACAGAACTGCATACCACAAGAACATTCAACTTCACATAATTCATCATTTTCCACTCTTATTGCATTCCCACAATGGGGTGTGCTCGGACACCATTTCACCATTCTGTTGTCTTCAATGTACGACTCAAGAAGAAAGCGGTCAAACTTCCCTGCTAGATCTGGATGTCTAGCTCTAACTAACCTTCTAACAATAGCTTCATCACAGATAGCATTGCACTTATGAGCCATACACCTCATCCGCTTGCTTTGACCCTCATTAATTTTAACAATGAAATGCTCTGTCCAGCCTGAAAATGAAATACAAAATAGCTAACAGACGGCAGCATTTACAATTCCACCAAAAAAAAGCTGTATGCGGAAACATGTATGTGGAAAAAGCAACAACAGAGTGGAAAGGTATCCAATTGAGGCACTGAAAATGCTAAATGAACTGATTGAATGACTTAATGCAGAGAGATAAAACTTGATTTAGTTAGTTATGACACTTTGCAATACCAAATAGAAGAACAGAACATAATATTTCATTAAAGGAAAGGCTCTTACAGTTGTTGCAAAAGCAATGACCACAATCCATTAGGGTTACATCTTTTGCTGGCACATCGTCCATACATATATGGCACATTACTGTAGATGTAGACTCTTCTGGGTCAAGGTCAATAAATTCTGCCAAAGTAACCCCTGCTTCAGCAAAAATGCATGATTTCCCCTTCTCAACATAAACTGCAATCAATTTCTCAACATCCCATCGGTAATGAATGAGTAGAGTTCTGGCATGGTGTTCTCTCACTGAGAACAAGTCCATCACTCTCCCCAAATCTTCTCTCTGCACAAAAAACAAAATCTCAGTCTCTTTTCGCCAAATATAGGAAAGAGATAGGGGAGATAAAATAGTACTTTAGCTACCACCATACAAGATTGTTTATTCCTCATCACTTGTACTTTATTTCTTCTGCTTTCTTCAGCATCTTTACATAGAAGAAGGGAGGCAGGATCTTGGAAGGTGGTTGGGTAAAACCGAAGGGGTTGGGTAAAAAGAAACTCACTTTTTTATATAAGTAGCTAATATATCACATTCCTATTTTATTATCAAAAGTTATCATTCTAGAACTTCTACCTTTCTTTTATTCATAATTGAATTGTTTATAGAGCTACGAAATCAAAGTAAACACATGATCAAGTAAAACTAAACACAAAAATAAGACAGTGCAGGTACAAATATAGTCATAAGAGAATCTATATCTGTGCAAATTCATTTCTACCTGAGCAGCCAACAGAGACTCTCTTGTAATCACCTGAAAAGCACAGCAGAAATTCCAAATCAAAAAAATAAACCCATAAATTACTATTTGTTGTCCCCATGATGTTAAATATGGCTTGTAATACACAAGAAACACCAGAAAGCATAAAATATAATGTAAATAGCCACAGAAAATTGGTAGTTGAATTCACCACAAAACTTGTCAATCGTGTGAGCACAAACACAAAACTTGCCATTGTTAACCATCAAAAGCAAGAGAATAGACAAAACTAGCCTTCAAAATCTCAACTTCATTTTATTAATAGAAATTCATGCTTCTTCACAATTCCAAGTTTAGATAAACAGCGAGATGAAAAAATAGCAAAAAAGTTTTAGGCAAATGTTCATGCTACATTGGCAAGCCCACTCTAAGAGGAACAATACAATTTCCTGCAAAGAAACCAAATATACAAAATATACTTTATTTCCATATTCATTCACAAATGCACGATATTCAAACCTTCAAAAATATGAAATAGCATCAAATGTACCACAAATTTCCCTAAATTTCCACAAAATAAACAATTCAATCAAAAGCTGATCAAATCATCCAATCAGAACTATTCCTACTCAACATTTTGAATGAAGCTTTAAAAAGAAAAATTCACATGCAATCAGTTACACACACGAACCCTACACTTGAATGTAAATACCTTGCAAGAAGGGGATTTCGATGATACCCACTGAGTATCAGAATCCTTGCTTTCGAGACCGTCTAGCGATTCCTCCACTCTGTCGGAGGAGTAAGATTCCTCTTCATCTTCGCTGTTGCCGCTCATATAATAATCGTCCTCCATGAAATAAAAAAAATATTTAGCTGCTCCCTCGAAAATATTAAGTATTTATATACATAAAAAAAATGGTCAAAAGTGGCCGCTAACGTGATCGGTTTCAGAAGACCACCGAATATTATTTCCCGGCGAAATTCTGCCGGCGATTGAAAATGTTAGAGGAGAGAGAAAGCTGCCAGTTTCGGGGAGGGGGAGGGGGAGAGGGAGAGGGTTAGTTTTTGAGCCTTTGCGGTGAGGGGGAGTACTGGATGAGTGATTCATTCATACGGGTACGACGTCGTTCACATGAAGTGAGGTTTCTTTTTTTCTTTTCTTTCTTTCGATAAACTAGACGACGTCGTAGCAATGAGTGGTAGTTGACCCGTTCAGTAGTGTCAAAACTGAATTTCTTTTGTTAATCAATTTATTTACAAATAATCTGCCAATATCGAAATGTATATTGTGCTAAAAGAAAATCCAAATTTATATTACAAAACATTATTGACTATATATCGTATAAATAATCCAAATTCCATATTCGATAACAATTTTATAATTTATCAATATTTAACTATGTTCAGTAGTTCACACAATATAATTACGGCTACATACAATAATATGGCTCGTCTTGTAAAATATTTCATTTCATGCTTATGTTATTATAATTTAGTATTCTGTAGTAAATTGCATTTCAAGGTATCAGGAATTGAGATGATAGTTTTGCAAGACGTTACCAGACGTATTTGTGTTCAGACCTGATTTTATCAAACTTGTACAACATTGTATCTCTTAAATATCAGTCCCATCTTAAAATTTGGATTATTGGTGTACTATATAACAAGTGATAACCCCGTAATTAAATAATTATATTTAAAAAAAATTGTCGAAAGGCAACTTATGTTTAATTACGTTAATATGTAATTTATTATGTTAGTATTATGTTAGAATTTGACATGATTTTGATTTAAAAACGTTGGTGTAATTTAAAATTATTGACATTTCAAGCATGTGTTATAAAATCATTTCAAAGTAGGAGGACCATTTTTTCGCTTTGTATCATATTGTTATTATTTCATTATTTTGGTGTTTCATTCATATTGTTTTTTCTCAAATAAAGAAAATTTTAGCCCTTTAAAATCCTTCAAAAAAAGTGATATGATCTACCCACTTATTACATTTTTTTACCCTTTTTTTAAATTTCATTGTCTAGCAGTAACATGATATTTTAATTGGGGTATTAGACAAGCCCAAAAATTCCCGAACTACAGGAAAAAGGATTTGGGCACCGATATTGAGTCTTTCATTTAATGTTTTATAAAATACTAAAGCACTTACAAACAGAAGCTGGAATAGCTCAGTTGGTTAGAGCGTGTGGCTGTTAACCACAAGGTCGGAGGTTCGACCCCTCCTTCTAGCGTTCTTTTGTTTTCGCAAACTTTATTATTCGCTGTACAGTTTTCGGCCCATTTTAATTTACAGTGACATCCGGCCCGATTAATTTGTCTACACATTCATCATATGTAGGTATTTACAGGGGAAAATGCATCTCTTATGATTCATTTCTTAGAGATTAAAAAGGAAAAGAACACATTGATGTTTATTTTTATTTTTTTTAGATTTAAAATAATTTCAATGTCATGACTTTTTTAAGGTATTAAATCAAAAAAATTAGAGAAAATGCTAATACAGATAAACGTGAGTGTATAATGCTATATAAGTGAAACTTGGTTGATCACAATAAATTGTTTAGGTCATAAATTGACCCAATTAAAAGTCCAGCTTACACAGTGCTTGTAAGGTCCAAATATCACATATCTCCGACTAACAATCTCAACTAGTTGCATAAAATTCGATAATTCCAAAAAAAAAAAAAAAATTATTACTAATTTATTAATTTGCAGGTGCTTATATCTATACCGCATTAGTTAGATTGATTTGTTAATTAATTTAATATAAATATATCTGATAGGCTTTCGATAACTCATTTTATGATGGTTTTCAAACCTTTGCACGCACTTATATTTCAATCTTTTTTAATTGTGATGTTATGGTTTTTTAGATTCATTTATCATGCACTTATTATTCACAATAATATTTCTCTTAAAATATAGTTAATTAAATGTAAATATATTATTTGATACATAGAATATATACTAATTTTGTATAAAAGAGTCTTCAATTTGCATTTGGATAGCTTTAACTTTGAAGACAAAACATATGATAGTTATGACTTATGAGCATGACAGTTACGAGTATATACATATGCCCAAAGATTAAATGCATCCTCCTAATTCTGAAAGAGGCTTGCAACAGAAAAAGTGTTATATAAATTCTTTCATACACTTTTCTGTTCTTTAACTAATTTATTCCCAGGCTAACATATATACAAATTTACAATATTGATGTTTGTATATGTGTTATTAATCATCTTTTTTGTGAATTAATTACATACGAATGTAGGGGGATGGATATGATTCTTTTCTTTTAATGGGAAACAAGAATCAATAATTCAATATGACTGAAAATGACATTTACTGGAGTTTCATGCAATTTTTTATTTTTTTAAACATTTAGGGAAGGGGGAGTGGCACAACTTGAACCTGATACCTCTTTGTTCATAAACAATATCAATTATCGTTTATATGTTTTCGATTTTTCTTTTTTTTTTTGTAAGGTATATTAGAAATAATATATATACATATGTTAAGTTTTGGATTTTGTGCATGCACAGATGTAGAAACATATATAAGCGAACTAATTTAAAACGTAGTTTTTTGAAAATAAATATCAACGATGTTTTTAATTTGATAAATAAACATATTAGTAGTATTTTTTAAGGTCAAACGACAAAATCTAGAAATTTGTTGTACGGAAGAAAGTGAATGAAGACTGTTGCGTGCTCTATTTATCAAAATCAGATATGATATTGAATAGATCATGAGATGCTATACATTTGATTGTTGTTCAATAAGTAAATACTATATCTCAATATGTCTGTAATGATATTTGTCAACTAATGATACAGACTTAGAGCATTGCAAATGTCAGAAGAAATTACGGGAAGTATAACTAGGCTAAATTGTATATAAATTCTCCACCTTTTATCAATTTTGCATTTATATTTTATCTTTTTAAATTAGATGAAAATTCCACACCTTTTAAATTTTCGCAATTCGATACCTCCGACCATTTTCTCCCAAATTAGCGCTGACATTGAATCCAGATATGCTTACATGGCAAAGGTCAGCGGAAAAACATACAACGTAGTTTTAAAAACACAAAACGTCACCGTTTCCTCAAACACAAACACTTATATTTATATTTATTTATGTGTATTAGGGCATCGATCAAGAACAATATAAGTGTATTTAAAATTACGTTGTTTGTTTTTCCGCCGGGTTTTGCGATGTTAGCATTTCCGGATTCCATGTGATCAGCGCTAATTTGGAGAAAAATGATCGGATGTATCGAATTGTGAAATTTTGAAAGGTGAGGAATTTTCACCTAATTTAAAATGATGGGAATATAAATGAGAAATTGATAAAAGATAGGGAATTTATATGCAATTTAGCCTTATAACTATATTGAAGAAAAAAAAAAAAAAAAAACGCTCCACAGTAGAATATAAAATTGTTGTTTCTTTCAAAAGAATTACTTGTTCTTTTTTTCAATTTTTTTAAAATTTGTTGTTAAACTCCTATTTGCATGTCATACAGCAGCCCCATATCACTTGAATTCCAATGTCTGTATTTATTTATTTATTTAAATTTTTTTTTTAAAAGGTACATTCATTGCATACCATACACAAACACAGCAGATAACGAGTCCCCTTGGGGATGATGGCTAAGTGGTAAAAGTGAGCGCCTGAGACTGAGAGGTCTCAGGTTCGAACCTCATGAAGCGCCTTTATAGGTCGAGCCTGCCACACTTATACTTGGAAAGTGTGGTTTACCTGCCATGTGTGGTTTGCAGGCTACTGCACAAGGGACGGAGGTTTACCCAGTGCGCACCGAAGGTAGCGGCTGTAGGTTCCCACGATATCAAAATAAAAAAAAACCAATACGATAACGATAAATGGTTAATTAGTTATATTCAATAGATAAACTCAAAATTACGTACAGAGCATGAATCACATATATAAAAACAGAAATTCAAATCAGTGCGTGCGTCGTGAATAAACGAGTCATTTATATTACCTGAAGTTTAATCAAATGATCATATATAAGAATAGCACAATATCAACATGTAATCTATGAACAAGTTAAAAAAAATCAAGAAACCTAACCAACATTCCATTTATTCAATCTAATAGCTAGACCACTTAATTCAATCTAATAGTTTAGCAACATGCTTACACAAACACATACTATATGTAATATAGTGTATAGTATTATATGTTGAGATGACTTCAATCTCCATAACAACTGCTTGCTTAATTCTGAAATTAAGCAGAGATTAATTGATTAATCCTGTTCAGTTAATGCAGCGGCGGTTTGATAATCCTCTGCAGAATAACAGTCCTCGCCTTCCTAATATCACGGCTGCAGTTATCAGCCTGCATCCCTAACTCCTCAATCTTGTTCATCAACACATCCAACTTCTTCTTAATCTGCTCGATCCCAATCTTCACCGCCTCCTCTTCCTTGATGGCGAACTCCGCCGCTCCGACAACCGACTCGATCTCCATCTCTAACCTATCAATGAGCACGCGAATGCTATCCAGATCCTTAATCGTGACGAAGGTGCCGACGCTCATGCAATTCACCACCTCCTTCTGCCCCTTCACCGCCTTCTCGTAGTCCTTCATCAGCGAGTCTATCCACTTCCCCATCGACCCCAACGGTATCGAAGTCGCCGCCGCCAGCGCTGCCGCAACCGGCGGAGCCGCCATGGCCGCCGCCACCACCGAGCAGATCAGAACCGCCGCGAAGGTGGCGGCGAATATTATGCTGGAGACCTTCCGCCACGAGTGAATGTATTTCAATTTCTTGTCCAGCTTGTTCTTTTTGCACTGTAATTTCTCCAGCATCTGCGTCTGCTGCTGATACACGGACTGAAACATGTGGAAGAATTCGTGGGTGAATGGATCCCCTGCTTCCTTGAAATTCTTCAATTCCTCTAAAGTTTTGGAATACCTAATTATTTGTTTGGCTTGTTGATTCTGTTTGTCTTCGGCTTCGAACTGGTGGAGAGCGAGGTGGATGAGGAGCTGGCTGTCGCGGGCGCGCTTGAGGCATTTCTGGAGCGCGGCGCAGAAATCGAGAGTCTTGAGGCTGTTGTCGAAGTAATCTTCGACGAGATCGAAGAGCTCTTGATTTCTCCAGATATCTTTCTTGCAGTCCAAGATTACTTTGACGACTTCCTGATTCATGTCGAGGAGGCATTCGGTGACCTCGCGCAGGGAATCGAAGGAGAGAGCTCTAACCTCCACCCCTGCGGCCAGCGAGTTTATCACATTGCTTGTTCGGCACTGCAAAGTCGAGTCGAAAATCTGCAAATCTGCGTCGACTTTGCAGGCTGCCTCGTACGAGTTCAATTCGCTTGAAAATGGAAGAGTTTTAGATGCTGCTGCTGCTGAGCTTGTTTCTTCTCCCGCCTTCTTGCTCACATGGCTTCCCATTTTCGATCTCAATAACCTGATCTACCACCAAATCAAATATCGCGGAAATTAAACACTTTGAATTTCTGACAATTAATTTTGTTGATGTTATTGAAAATAGATACGAATTAAGAATGGCATGCGTATTCAGACAGGAGAAATGAAGGCACAAAATGTAGTCATACAAACATGAAATGCATATGAAGAATTCCAACACAACACATGAACAATATTTGTAATGGTGAGACTTACCAAAAATAGAATAATTCAAGATTTATGCAAAACAGTGAACATTACTTGACCGAATTCTTGATCAATCACGAAGAAAAAGACAGCGAGAGCCCTTTAAATGGATAGAGGCGATCGATATGTTCTGAATCGAAGAACAGAAAAAGAAAGGGACTTAGAGAGAGAGAGAGAGAGAGAGAGAGAGAGAGAGAGAGGCGGGGGAAGTGATGTTATATATATCGAGGGGGGGATGAAGAGAAGCTTAAAGAGAATCAAAGCTGTTAAGAGGAAAAAAAGAAATTGTGGTGGTGGTGAGATGAGATTATCAAAGAAATAGCTTGCACGCATGACTTAATTCAATAAATCGCATAAGAGTAAACGCGGGAAGCAATGTACTAGTATATCATAATGCATGTACTTATTAATCTTTATCTACAATACTTAGTTTTAATAAATGGGGGAGAAAAGAAAAAAATGAAAAGATTATGGCTTTTGTTTATACCAAAATTCAAGAGATGCTTATCTATATAACAAGAAGGAGTGGGTTTGTTTTTGCAGAAAAATAGGAGCATGACTTCATACAGTTTAACTGAAATGATTTTACCGAGTCAAAACTTCCGATCAAAGCAACTCATCAAATAATATTTGTTTATTATAAATTACAGCTTGTACAACAAAAAATGAAATAAAAATTTGATAGGAGATGTGAAGAAGCCCATGTGCTTCATTGACAGCTGGCAGCTGTTTTTGTGTGTGTGTGTGTTTCCTTCGATTTTACTTTTTTGGGGTTGGGGTGAAGATGTTCTTTTATGGGCAGGGTTATGCACAATTTGATGTATGAATTTTAACAAGAATGTATGCATGTTGAATAAAATCCTTGCCACTATTTGGGAAAATGACAAGAAATAACATAAAGTAGAATAATAATTTGATAATATTCTTAATATTCTTATGTTCAAACAATGTGACTCATTTGAGTTATTTACTGATGCAAGTGAGCTCTGACTAATATGAGTATTTATAATAGATCGAATATTCTGTAGTATAATTCGCAAAACTTAACAAATTAATCTCTCAACAGAAAGAATCCGTTGCAATTAAATTACAAAAAAAAAAAAAAACAATAGAACAAAGTTTTAATTATTCTTTGAGGTAGAACTTGGTTTTAATTAATGAAATTCACGACACAAAAGTTTGATTATTGGGTCTAAAAAATTGAATTGATATTCCTACTAGATTAAATGTATTTTCTAAGTAGATCGTCCAAAAGGATGTCGATATTATTTGATCGATTGTTGCAAATGTCTTATAATTTGTAATTTTGCTGGAATCCTAATTGAATTCCAACAGCTCTACTTCTATATTTTTTGCATCGAAATTTGCTTATTCTCTATAGGGAGGTGTATTAACGTGACTATCATCCGAATATTCCGGAGAAATTGGTCTTAATCTTATATGTGAGGTTAGTTTTTGTTTTGGAACCATTTTTCCCTCCTATTTTCTCTCTTGAATTTGAGTTTACGTACTGTGTTATGCCTTTTTAAGAGCTTACTCCTGGATTTATAGACATTATCAGTTTGATAAAGTTATGGTAAAGACCTAAATTTAACGTTCGTGCTGAGTTTTAGCTAGATAAAGATAAAAACTAAATAAAAATTACCATTACCATATAAAGAATTTTAATTAATTTATATTGAAGATATATATTTTATCACCTTAGTCGTAAAAATATTTAGATTCTTCAAACATAATATACATAAATACATACTAATCATTAAAAAAATCAATAATAACTTGCTCTGGCGAGGCATTAAATTCACTACTAACTAAGGGAAATTCTTGTATGAGTGTACATGCATGTGTAGTACACTCACTTTTCACATAACAATATAATAATAATATAATTTGTATTATTAAAATATTAGCATGTGATAAGAAGTGGGTGTATTACATGCACACCCATATAAGAAATTCTCGCTAACCAGTCTCACGGATCATATATTTTTTTTTTATGTATAAATCAAGCACATACAGCAGATTGACGAGTCAGAACAAAAGAATTATGAATAGGTGAATCAAAGATTCAAAATTCATGAGATGGGAGAACTAAATTAATTTTAAATAAAATTAAACACATAATTAGCACTACTCCGAAAATGTACATGCGCGTAGTTTTTTCATGCATGTTAGAAAGTATGAACTCTTGTGTGTTGGATTATGAATTTATGAGACGGTTTTATATAACTTTTTATGACAATTACTATGGTTAGAATATTCATATAAAATAAAAACATATTAAAAAAATTCACGAAAATCAAAATATACTCTAATAGATCGATGGAGGAGAGAAAAGGACTTTATATATATAATTAGAAATTAAATTAAACTTACGAAACGAAAGATTGCTAAATACTTGATGTAGCCAGGTAGCAGCTTAGCTCTGTAGTTTAATATATTGTTCAATATTCTGCAAATGGCATTTATACAGTTTTTAGACCATAAAAAATTAAATTTGTAGTCACGTAACGCATTAATGCATGCAGTATGGGATAAGAACAGAAATTATTAGCACATTAGAAAAAGGGAAGGTTATTCATGTTAAAGGAGACAAAATAAGTCAAACTCATTCATTATTCAATCTTAATTAATCCACCTTTACCTGTTTCAATGAATTTCAATAAGAATACTATAATGTCTGAACTAGTTCAAAGCAAAAAATAAAATAAAAATAATAATAAATAAAAGAAAAAGAAAAACAATTGATTTAACTAAAATTGGCTTTGATCATTAAATTTATTTGTGAAGTCAATAGTTTCTTCAATACGATTATCTGCGCTATCAATGGTTTCTGATCTCATATATGCCTTTCTTTTAAAATTGAATAACACAGGTGAGTGTATTATTTATGAAATACTCCGTGGTTTTGTTTAGCCTTATGATTTAATTCCTTAAGCTGAGAAATCTATGTTAGACGCTTAATATACATTCATTCATGAAAAAGCAAAAGCCTATTTTGCAAAATTTAATAAATACATTAAATACATAATTAAATACATACGCTTTCGTTTGTAATCTTATTATTGTAGTTGCTTACATGTTAAGATATGATCGGGATAATCTATAAATCCTATTGAAGTGGAACAAAAAAGAGTACATCTTTCTGAAAAATGTTAAAGCGAAGTAATAATATACATAAAACAAACCTGATACATTTAAAATTATTATTTCGTATATGTGTCAAAAAAGATACATGATACATGCATTTTAAATGTCGATATATATATGTTTTTCAAATTTCATTTGTAATCTTATTGTACTACGTACTCCCTCCGTCCACGAAATGATTGTTACATTTTGGATGACACGAGTTTTAAAAAAATGATAAGTAGTAATGATTTATAATGAGTATTATTGTTAGTGGTGTAAGAATCCCACAATAAATGTGAATGAAGTAAGGATCTCCAATAAATATGAGTGAAGTAGCAAAAATGATAATTATTTCGTGGACAAATTTGAATGACAAAAATGGTAATCATAATTGTGATGCTAAGATAATGAACGCGCGCGATTTGATTGCATGTTGTTTATCTTCAATGATAGCTAATGATGTCAGATGCATGTAATGATTATACACTACGGTCCATTTTATCACGTGTGTATTATTTTATACAGTCCATTTACAATTGTAAATTGCATATAAATAATTAATTATGTGCAGAAAATCTATGATAGATTTGGGAATATATATATATTGTAGTGTAATTAATTATATTGATGTACGTATTTGCGTACATGCTAGGATATGTGAATTAATCGATTTTCTAGCTTATCCGCGATATATTTAATTAGTGATAGCTAATGACGTTATGATGAAATGATTTGCATAGACGTTGATTTGATCAACTACTGTATACATTATTTATCGCATTTGAACTACTTTTAGTATATTATTCTAGGTAAAAAATGGGAAATTATACTTTATATAACTCTTATATATTACAAATACAATACAACTATCCAAAACCATTTTGAGCAGAGTAAAATGACAAATAATTAATGTTGGGAAATTTATTAAAGTTTTAATTGATTCCAAAACCAACTGACCCCAACTGAGTAGATGTTGTCAGATCCTAATGTTAGCAATTAGGCTCGCTGTTTGAGCATTGTTAAGATTTTATCTTTACAGGACTACAGCTGAAGACGGCAACAAGGCTTCACTCGGATAGAACATCAGTTGCAAGGAAGACAACTGAGCGTTTATCAGATGAGAAGTAAAAAGGGGGAAGAGAACATCAGATGAAAGAAAGTCATCTGAGCGTTCAACCCAACTGATCATATACAAGGAAGACAACTGAGTGTTCAGTTTCAAAACATCAGTTGTAGGGCTCAAACCAAGAAGATCAACAGCTTGAAGTTCAAAGTCAGCTGAGAGTTCACAGGTTCAGATAGAACATCAGTTAAAGACCAATCAGATGAAGATCAGACGACTCAACCGACTATCAAATGTTGGAGGTCAAAGGTTAAGAGTTAAATTTCAAACAAGGAAGTCACGTGAAGGTTTGACTCTCTGTCATTACCTCATTTGGCCCAACACAAAGCTGTCTCAGATGGAAAGCAGAAGCACGCAGTTGCCAAATCCGGAAAGTCTGCAGAGATGAGAGACAAGCCATCGCTATCAAAGAACATAGATCAACAGCTCTTCCAACGGCTAGTTGATTCTCTCCGCCTATAAATAGAGGCCTTCATTCATTCACCATAACTACGAACGGCAATACGAGACAGACAAGTGAGAAGAGATATTCAAGCGAAAGAACAACTTCATTCTGCACTCGAGCAAAACCTCTAAGAACATCATAAGTTGAGAGTTCTAGAGAGTTAGATTCTGTCCTTATAGTTTTTGATCCAACCTTGAGAACATCACTTGTTGAGAGTTCGTAGAGTGTTAGATCTTAGCTCACTTCCTATTCGAGCTATTTAGTTGGAACCCCACCCTTTCTTTCACCTGAAAAGGTTTTAGGATCCTACTTTTCCCGTAACTGAGTAGATAGGTTGATTAGTACCTGAAAACTAATCTGTAAGGTTGATAAGTACCCGTAAACTTATCTCAACGGTTGCAAAGCCCGCGTAAGCTTTGTGGTTTGTCCAGAAGAACTTGGACTGAGTTGTGTGGACTCACAACTCCCCGTGGACGTAGGAGTTCTCTCCGAACCACGTTAATTCTTTGTGTGTTATGTTTATTTTCAGTTATCTTATTGCATATTCAACTGACTATCTAACCTGCATACAAACTGCATTCTTTCTCAACTGTCTTGGTTCTTGACCGACCCTGCTTAAAAGCGTGAGTTGTTTTTATACGAGTCTTTTTCCACCACATTCCACACAACACTTCACTTACAACCGAGTGTTTCTTACTCGGTTGTGATTCCAACTGAGTTGCATTACTCGGTTGCGTTATCTTTTTGGGGGTTGTATTAAAAAGTCTTATCTGGTGTATTCCCCCCATGCACCAGAACTCGTATCGGGACCATCAATTAAGTTCTCAGCAACAGCAGGGAATTCTAATTAATAAGATTTGATTTTCCTAGGCCTACGTTGTGTGCCCATGTTTGTATTGTGACCAAATAATAGTAGGATTTTGCACACTAGTAAGATATAATTAAGGGTTATGTGTAGTGATTATATGTTGCAATATTTTCTTTTTGTTAATGTAGATGATTAAACTTCAAGTGAAACTCTTAATTATATTACGTTACATATTTTATTTGTAAATTGCGTACATAAAACAACATTGCAACATATAATCATTACAAATAAATAAATAAATAAATAAAAACTTTGAAATATATTCCATGGCTAAATTTCTGAAATAAGACACTGGCTTAAAACACAACGAAAACTAAAATCGCATATCGAGAAAAAGAAATAAAAATCTGGCTCGAAATTAATGGGTTTTGCCACTAATTTGTGGTGGTGGTGGTGCACGCTAGTATTTCTCAGGAACGCTACTAATTTGTTCAAAACCCATTAATTTGAGAAATAAAATGGTGCACCACTACTACTAATGATAATGTGTAGTATATATTTTTGGGTTTTGAATAAAACCTAAAAAAGCGGAAGAAAGTTGAGAAATATTAGCGTGCACCACCACTACTCCTCCTCGGCTGTTCCTTCACCGGCCTCCAAATGACACGTCACACATTTGCTTACGTGTCACCACACATTCGTTACCACCTAAGCTATGATTCCACCCTACGTCATTTATTCTTTTTTTCACGTACTTAGCAACCATTGTGTCCATCCACCCAAGCCTCAGATGAGTTGAGTCTAATACTACTATGATATTATTTGAACTTTTATTTATTATTTCAAAAAGAAAAAATAAAAAATGATAATATGTCAATGCAATTTGATCATTGATATTTGATAAAATCAACTATTGGTGAAATTTATTCGATTTTCTTAGGCATCATGTGTCAAAAATCAGTTTTCCTATAAATGACCTCGGATTTTGATTCAACTTCATTTATCGAAATTCTATATGAAATTCAGAGAAATTTTGTGTATTAGTCTAAAATTGTTGGAAATGATAAGGAATTTTTTTCCAAATGGCATTAATTATATGCCTACAGAGTGGGATATCCCAAGGAAATACTAATAATTACTACAAGGTGAAGATCGTGTTCTATTTTCACAAATATATTCAACGAACTCCAATTTCTTATGGTCAAGTTTGTTGCACATAGTTTATACTACCGTGTAGCTTTACACAAAAATGTAGTACATACCCAATTACCCACAATAATACAGTAGAACCTCTATAAAGGAATACTCTATTTTGGAATAAACTCTTATTTCAGCATAAAATATCATGGTCCTAACTTTTGGAGAACTTTTACCTCTATTTAGGAATAACCTCCTATTTAAACATATTTTTTTATGGTCCCAAAGACATTGCTTAATAGAGGTTTTACTGTAATTGTAGTGGTTGCAAGTTTTTTCCTCTCGTAAAAATAAATAAATATATAAAATCATATTGATACTTGAAACAATGATTTAAAATTAGTGCACTCTTACTGTTAACAATTAAGTTATTGTTTACGATTTATAATACACTTATGAAATGAAAGATCGTCGTTGTCTCGTATATGTGTTACTAATTTACTCCACTAATAACTAATTTTGACTTTTAATTTTAAAGTTATTTTAATAATTTAATAATTTTTACTTTGATTAGCGATTTTGCCAAATTTTACTTCCAGATGAAAGCTCATGGCCCATCTTCTATAAGGCCTGAATTAATACTCGGCCTAGTTCAGTTGTCACTTCTTTTATGGCCCATCTTCTTTAAGGCTTGAATTCGGCAGGTCAAAGGGCTTGGCCCAGATTCATTTGACACTTATTATTATTATTTTATGGCACATTTTGATTTTATTATTAATTTCAAACGTCATGAGAGTCTTTAATTAGCAAGAGATTTGCCCTACGATTCTCACCAAAATATGAGTTATCTTTTCGTTTTATAATGACATATTTTTAGTCTATAATTTGATCTTGGTCCAAAAGAGTTTTCTCTAGAATCGCATCATTTTTTCCAAGGACTTAATTCATGACATGCCTTTCCCATTTTAGTTTGACGCCCTTCCTGTTAGGGGTGTGCATCGGTCGACGGTCGGTCGGTCCGACCGACCGATCAGAATTTCCAAAATTGAGAATCGGGCCGACCAAAATTTTTATTGGACCGAACCTAAAATTGGACCGAAAAATTCGATCGATTCGGTCGGTTTACTTAAAACCAACAAATATCGGAAAAAAAAAATAAAAACAAAAAAACTCACTTTTTTGGTCCTAATTTCATAGTATAATAATAATGTTTGTATCCCAATTCTACAATAATATTAATATAGAAGCTTAAACTCGTCCAAATATAAATTACAGACAGTTAGCATTGGATTTCTGTGTTTGACCTTAAGGAAATCAACAATTGAAGATTACCAGCAAATTTGAACCATACAATTACGAAGTTCAATAATATGACAAAATGAAGATAAGACACGATCGAATAAAACTCTAATTCAAAGGTATACGGTGGGATAAGGCAAATCTATCGGCGCCGACGAGTCACAAATCGAGTGCGGCGCCGGCGAGAGGTAAGAATACTGATATGTTTGTGACTTTGTGAGATGATGATAAGAGAGACAGATTATGAGAAATGAGAAAGAGCAATTGCACAACGAGAATAGGGCTAGGATTTTATTAATTTCGAATTTTTGTAATAAATTAAACATGTATATATATTGATATTATTTTAATATAATATAGTTTCGGTGGTTCGGTACCTGGCCGAAGATATTTTGACGAACCGGGACCGAAATTGAAAACTGAAAATTTAAAATTTTACAAACTGGGCCGAAAATCGATACATATAAAATCGGCCCGAACCGACAAAAACTCATCGGTTCGGTTTGGTCCATGCACACCCCTACTTCCTGTACAACCTTTTCCCTTATGATTACTAATTTAGTAATTACGGTACAGACATACAATTGGTAACATAGAGATAGAAAAACTACAAATGGTACAGATCACTCAATATACAATTAAGCATGTACTAACAATAGTAATTGCGGATTCCCAAAGTATAAAAAAAGTCATTTGAATTCAAATATGCATTATTCTAAGAGAATATTGTTGATAGTGATGAAGAATGTATTTGTATGTGTGGTTTAGTGCATGTCTAATTAAATTAGAGTAATATTAACAATTAATGGTTAAAAATAGTGTGGGATGGAAATAAACCCGTGATGCATGAGGCCAAGTTGGGCAACTTCTTTTGTCATCATCATTCACGAGTTCGATTCCCCAATTTTTGCATTTTAAAATCCAGTGGCCAATGGCCATGACAACTCACAAGTATCCAATATTTTCAATCTTGTCCATATAAAAGACACTGAATGTGCATTACACAGTCTACGCTCACCTCTCACATATTAATATTTTAATAATATAATTATGTGGGTAGATTGGGTAGTACATGTACGTAAGAATTTCCCTCAGGACACTATGCAACACAGTATATGCACATTTTCTAGATATTCCTACATGCGGTCATATTTTAGCTCTCTTACTTCTACAAAAGAGAAGACTATCAATTGTGCTACGTGACGGTGACATTAATAATGTTGATTATTTTTACAGACTATTATTACACAAGAGTATAATGACAAAAATTTAAGAGTTATTGTAGGATTCTAGCAGTTTTAAAGATAAAACTATTAATTCTAGCAATAATTTTTAAAAGTTATTAATTATAGCAATTTATGACTTTTTTACCCTTATTCGAATCCTCATTATTTTTCATGTGAATTCTCAGTATTTTTCATGTGAATTCGAATTAGATACGAAATCAAATAAATTGTAATGTGATTTCACATTATTTTTCATGTGAATTCTTATTATTTTTCATGTGAATTCCCATTTTTATGTGAATTCGAATTAGATACGAAATCAAATATTCACATTATTTTTCATGTGAGTCCCCATTTTTTATGTGAATTTCTGCATGTGAAACTATTATAATGTAATTTCACATTATTTTTCATATGAAACTACACAAATTATAATGTGATTTCACATATTTATTCATATGATTTCCCACATATATACTTGAGATCACGACTTTTAGTTTAAAAAACGAAAATTGATATAGAAGAAGGAAAAAAAGGTAAATAAGTCTATAATTGCTATTATTTGATAGTTTTAAAAAGTATTGCTATAATTAATATTTTAAATCTTAGAATTGCTATTTCTGCATTTTACCCAAAATTTAACCAGTAAACACCAAATGTAATAATTACAGGTTAATTCACACAAAATAAAAATAAAAATTAGTATGTTGATTATCTAAAAATTTCGTCACTAAAAATGGCCAGTCTATTTTTTTATATATATATAAAAATTGAACGTTGTTCTACCTCGTTCAAAATTTTCAAATTAACTTCATTTGGAAATACATGTATTTTATGTATTAGCACTAAAAGAAATTTGAGTATAGCCACTTCTTATGACACAATGTCAATATTAATAATTAATTAATTATGTATTCCTAAGGGATTGTATTCAGCTGAATTTTCAAACACGCGAAAAATCAAACCACGTTGTTAATACCTGAATTTTCAGCTGCTACAAGACTTCTCCTAAGGGATTGTTTTTGTTTGTAATTATGACGATTATATGTACTACCTTAAGATGAAATACTACGTAAAAAAACATGGATAAGTACATAATCTAATAAAATTATTATAAATGATCCATCAGCCATGTATGTTATATTAAAAAAAAATAATAAGAACTTGTAGTTTTTTTTTAAAGAATTTATGTAAGATGGGTCATGGATCCAGAACAAAATCGACATTTTCATATGAATCTTTGACATGTCGATTTCACCGTAAGTTATATATCACACATGACGCTCCATTGAATTGAAAAAAAAAAAAATAGCATTTGAAATCACAAACTTTGCCTCGTTTTATAATACTGTATTAATTCAAAATTTAGTATTTAAAAGAGAATTAGTCAAATATAGCCACTCCTGAAAAGAAAAGTGCTAATATAGCCACGTTTTTAAAAAGGATCAAATATGGCCACGCATACACGACTTGCATACACGACCAGCATACACGACCATGTATATTGGTCGTGTATGCTGGTCATGTATGCTGATATGGTCGTGTATGCTAGTCGTGTATTCAGGTCGTGTATGCTGATATAGTCGTGCATGCTAGTCGTGTGTGCATTATTGTGTATATTGCTATGGTCGTATATGCTAGTCGTGTATGCATGGTCAGCATACACGACCAGTTTAGGTCGTGTATGCTGGTCGTGTATGCTAGTCGTGTATGCATGACCATATTTGATCATTTTAAAAATGTGACTATATTAGCATTTTTCTTTTCAGGGATGACTATATTTGCACTTCTCCCTATTTAAATTGTAGTTTTCCTTTGAATTAAATACAGATGATCCCGCTATCTCGTGACTTCCTAAATCAAACAACCAATCCATTGTTTTGCCAAACCACCAGCCCCAACTGTACACGTGGCTCCAAACACACTCTCTCCTATATAAACCCCAAGAAAGAAGGAAAGAATACTACTACTGCTACTAAGTCATTAACCACTAAAAAATAATTATCAATTAAAATGGAAGGCGCACACATTCAGTTTGAGTGTAAACTCCTCCTCCTAATTGTAGCCCTAGTTGTGGTAGGTGCAGCAGCCATACCCGTGAAGGAAAAGAGAAACGACGACGGCGCCATCTGCGGCGTGAGCCAGAGTGAGCTGATGGAGTGCAAGCCGGCGGTGGCGGCCGGCACCGCCACCCCGCCTAAGCCGACCGCCGCCTGCTGCGCCTCTTTGAAGCACGCAAACTTGACGTGCTTCTGCAGTTTTAAGAACAACATGTACCTGCCGCTGTTCGGAATCGACGTTACTCGAGCCATGCAGCTGCCCTCGCTATGTGATTCTACCCAACCACTGCCTTGCACCTAAATACTTATTCAACATTATCATGATCGAGCTACTTAATTTGCTTCATTTTATCTCAGTAATTGCCTTTAGTAATTTGCTTAATTTCCACTGTTTGTGATTTGCTTATGTAGTCCTATGCATCTTTTATTTGAATCCTTTGTTTTGGTAGTGATGTTGGTTAATTGTTTGTAATTTGACTATGTAACATCTACATTCATCGTTTTATAATATTGTGCACGTGAAATTACTCAATTTGAAACCTAACAGGTCTCGTTGAAATATGTACTCAATATATACATATAACATAGATATTTGATAATTATATCAATGTAAAATATTACTCCCTCCGACCCGCTAATAATGTTTATCTTTCTTTTTTCGTTCGTACTCATTGATAATTAATGTCTTTTTTCTTAGAAATATTTAACTTTTAAAAAATGATGGGGCCTACCATTTTCCATCTTTTTACTTTACTCCTTAATAACCGTGCAAAAAAATAGGAACATTATCAATGGATCGGAGAGAGTACATATGACATGAAATTGCATATTATATTAAAAATACAGAAAACTTTTAACTCGTCAAAATGTATTGTAATTTGTAAATATGCTTATGCCGGGCTCATATCGGCTTCCTTGTGTTTGGAGTATAAAGAAGTATTTTAAGGGGAAACTACGTTGTTTTTTAAAGAATACATAAAAATTTCTTTCAAAAAAAATAAAAAATACATAAAAATTTCGAGTTCAACACATCTATTAAAAAAAGAAACTTCACCACCGCATACAACAATTACTGTCACAGCCCCAAATCCCGAGGGACGGCAAAGTCGGGGTGCGACTAGGGATTGGATTAAAGAAGCGGGGAAGAAGGGAGAATAAAATAAATAAACACAATAACTAAACAACAACTGATATCTATGAACAGACTTTATTAAAAGAAAGAGAGTCGACCTCGAAGGATCGCTCGACAGAGTTGTTCTTAAAAGAAACTAAGTTCAAAGTACGGGACTTAGACCCAAAAAGATATACATTAACACAAAAAGAGTTTGGCAGCGGAAAACGTAGAACTAGAACACTACTGAACTTCTCTATTCACAACCTTCTACTCAACCTCCGCCGCTCCCGTCACTCAACCTGCACATTTTATAAAACATATGCAGGGCTAAGTATAAACATACTTAGTGGGCACAATGCCGAAAACATATCATAAAGTATAGATTAATTAGGCATCTCGATAAATAGCGCATCGGGGTTTTTCATCAAATGCCCGTGCCTACTAAACATTTTCTTTCTTTTCACAATAGCTTGCGCAAGCCTTTACAGATGTTACGTTCAACTTGCCCAACTTCTGTTTCAACGCCGGGGGAGAGTATACTTCTCCCGCGTATGTTCTATTCACCGCGGCTGGCTACCCCTCAACAGAGTACCACACACATCGGCTACCGTGTACACTAAACCCTGGAGAACCCTTACGCTTAACTCAACGGTCCGATCGATTAGTTAGCCCCCTTCGGCTAACTCAGAAAGGCACAAAAGAACTCACATAAAACAAAGTATTTTATGCCATGATAATCACTTTAAAATACAGTTATCAAAGCAGTAAGTAAACATTTTCGAGCATCGCTCATTTGATTTGATATATAGAAAAGCCCACCTTAGGCGATTTACAGAACAACTAAAGCTTCCGTCTTCTGTCTTCCATCCTGTCTTCTAAACTTGACTTCCTCCTTTGAACGTAAATATTCAAACTTTAATAAACGGCCGAGACAATAAAAGAAAAGGAATTGAATTCGGTTAAGACTTTTAGGCATTTGCACTTTAACTAATCTCTTTCGATTAACAAGGAAACGAGACTCGAACACGTCTCGTTTAGAACTAACTCGGTTCCTTACTCGACACTTAGGTCAGTCAATAACGGAAGTTGATGACTTATAACGACTTAGAAGTTCTCAAAGAACTAAGTTAAAAAGAATTCAACTTGAGAAAATAGGTTTTGAACTTTTCTGCATAAGACAGTAGTTCTGGAGTTCATACATAACAGAATTCTGCGAAACAAGGGATGGGTTTGGTACCAAAAGAAAGCTACGGATGTCTAGTTTATTGTCCAATTTACGGATTTGATTTCGTTAAGCGAGCAGAAAGTTATGACAGTTTCCGTAAAGGGTCGCAAAACAGTCCGAGTTAACCCTAATGCTCGATAAAACTCGACGCACAATTCCCTAGGTTCGATCAATGCTATACAACCTTTATGCGCGTGAAACTACTATCATTTTACAGTCAAGACATATGATCAATTATCGTGAATACTTTCACGTCTCTTGATTAACAAAACGACGAGCACTTCCTCGCCTTTTTCAACTATCCGATTACTAAACCAAATTCCATTTCAAATTCGATTTCAATCTTCTAACTTTTAGTTCATATCTCGAATGGAAATATCACCAACTACATTCTTGTTTATTTATTAACATCAAACACTAATATCAAATTAGTTTCTTCATCCGACTTTCTTATCGACAATTAAGCTCGTCTCTTCGTCTCTTACTTAAAACTCGACTTTCTTAGAATTCGTTCAAATTTTCCAATTACGTTCATTAACTACTAAGATTAGAAAATATTCAAACCATAAACCTATATCATTATCCATACTAAACTTATCGACGATTCTTCGCCTCTTACTAAAAATTCAATATTCTCCGAATTCGCTCAAACTTTTCAATTATGAACAACAACTACTAAGATTTACCAATATGAAAACCATATACTCAAATTATTATCGAATCTTAACTTATCGTCGATTATTCGTCTCTTACAATTTCTATTTTATTTTTAGAAAATTTTAATTAAATTATATGATGAATTACATACTTACTACATCTCATAAATCATATTACATCATCCAAATCATTTCAATTTCTTATCCAACTACTCATTTCTTCCTCTCTTACAACTTTACTTTTATTTTTATAAAATTACCAATTAATTCATCCAATCATCTATTAATACATAGAGTACTAACCCACCAATCAATCATCTAAAATCAAACTAAATCTTCAAATCCTATAAATCTCAAATTTTCGGTCCTTATAGAATAATTAGGGGAATGATTTTTCACTTGATTCTAACCATAGAAATACATTCCTAAGTATTAATAACCATGAAAATAACTTGAAACATAAATCCTACAACTCCTATAAATTTCGAAAATAATAAGAATTGAAGGAATTAAATTCTACTTGGATGGAAATGAAGCTAAGATCATTACCTTGACAACTATGAAATCGAGATTGAGATTGAATGGAAGATGAGCAAGCTATGAACTTTGGATCCTTGATGAACTTGATGAACTTCAATGGAGGAAATGAAGAACAAAAGAGAAAGAGAAGAGAGATGAGAGGTGGCGGCATAAGGCGGGGAGAGAGAAGAGAGGAATGAGGTGTTATGTTGGATATTATCTCATAAAGTAGGATAACAATCTAACAAGGATGACAAGGGGGGGTATGTGGCGGTTTGGGTATGATTTTTTAGTCGAAAATATCTCGTTTACGGGTCTAACACGACGTATATAAATTGATTAATTATTTTCTTAGACGGTTACGTTTTTGACGAAATCTAATTCGACCATTAGATTGGAAATAAATCACTTACTCGGAAAGCATAATTCATTTTTCGAAATCCGATGAAAAGTCGGGACATGACAGTCCAAATTTCGCCCGGAAAATAATAAAAACTAACTTTCTCCAGTAGACTCGTATCGCAGAAAAAGTGAATGTAAAGTCAGACGGTTTTTCGATCTGAGTTTTCGAACTAAAATTCTATCGGACGCGAAAACCCTAATATAGTAGTTGTTCAACCGACTTCTGGAATTTATTTTCAGAAACAGATTTCACCGTTAGTCTTAGAATTGAAAATCCTTAACTTAGGCGTGCAAAGCCTTAATTAATAATTAAATTTTTATTTCTCGTCGGAAGAAAATATCTGGGGTATTACAATTACTGTTTTCCTTTGTGATTTTATTATTATAAGTTGAATTATCAAAACAATATTTAATATAATTATTATTAAAGTTTCATTATCGTAATTAACTATATATTCGTACAGCACATAAGTAGTCTGTTCTAGTATGAATCAAAGCATGTAACAGAGTTCGTTCGAAATGCAGTTCGGTGAGCTTTTGTTTTGGAGATTTTCGATTTTTTGTATTGTTCGGTTCAGATTGATTTACACCGACTGTGTATGCATGTACTTGACTCGCTTGTGCGAGCAGATCAGTCTATGGGCCAGATTTACTTCCAATTGATAAATTGGGCCAAACGGTTACCAATTGAGTGAGTAAGTTCTTCTCTTCCTATCATGCACGAGGAGAGCCCAATGCCATGGGCCTCATCCTTTCATACACGTTGAAAAAAAGTACTAATTGCTACATTAACATTATTTGTAACAATAATTATATTCGGAAATATTATATCTGGACATATGTGCTTAAAATAGAAAAAAATTGTCCGATTGTCTTCAAAATTTATTTCCTACTCAGACCCCCTTTCGAAATATCGATCTCACGAATTTGAATTGACAACACAAGAATATACACAAGAGAACTTTTGCTCAGCACACTTCCATCTCCAATCCAAGCTTAACCTGCACATTTTAGAAATAATATGCAGGGCTGGGTACGATACAACGCACTCAGTGAACACGTGCCAAAAAGATTTTAAAAGATGCTACTTAGAGCTATAAATAGAACTTGCCCTACGAGCATAGCACAAGAGAAATTTGTCAGAAAACATATCTTACACATGCTGAAAATATTTTCTTTTATAAATAAATAATAAGTGACTGCAGTCAATACTTAAAATGTATGAAACACATCTACATTCATCATAAAATTTAAGTGTTGAGAAGTAGGCCTCCTTCTCAAACACGTGTGATCGGCCAACCAAAACGGACAACAAACAATCACCATCAAGTGTACACAAATCCTGCCTCGGACCGATTCGTCTTCCTTCCGTAGATGTTATCATACACAAAATTCAAAATGTTGGCAAGTCAATTACTTTGAAATCATCACACATATCTTTTCTTTTGAATAGAAAGCCCACCTGACTCCGAGCTGCTTCTTTACTTACTCTTCTTCCTGCGTCACCCTTCATTTGTTGTTTCCGTTTGTGTCTTCATGAAATTGAGATATACAGATATAAGGGTAGGCGAAAACAATATAACAAAATAAAAGCATTGCTGGAAACTCTTACTTCCTGCCTTGACTTAGCTTCTAAAGTTCCATGTATTACTCAATATCTATATACGGAGTCTTTTCCAATTACTTACTTATTGTATGTATCATATTCAACTACACCATACACAGCTAAATATATTTTCTAAACCAGCATAAATTCATTGTGTAATCATCATTAAACTCATAGAAGATTCAATTATATTCCTACAACAATATAATCAAATTGTCACAGAAATTTTTCTGCACAACTGTCACACTTACTGAATAAACTGCTTTTCTTGAAAAAGAATTCAGAAGTGAGACCTATGCCATTAGAAAACCACAAGTGTCTAGTTATCAGCAAAATTTACGGAACTCTGAAATATTAAACGAGCAAAAATTTATGGTCGTTTTACTGCAGACTACCCCAGCTAGCAGATTGTTGCGAAAATTATTAAGTTCTTCCAAAAATTTGCCAAACACTTCTCATATACCTATGAACATTTTTCTAGTACAATTCTACAAACATAAGACTATTTCTTCAGTAATTCTCTCATCAGAGTTAAACGTGACTAGCTTAATATTTTCAGATTTAAGGACTCATGTATATAATTAATAATTTATCACCAAAATTATCAAGAAACACACATAACTCATATTGACACACATGGACCGGAGGATTTCGAAATCTCATTGTCAATTATTAATTTAAGATTTAATCACAATTAAGAATGAATATATTAAGCCATACAAATTTGTTTTAAGTTTTCTTCACTTCCCCAGGATAAATATATATAAACTCAATTTGGCTAAACTAAATCAAGAAATGAAAGAAAACCCAAATTGTTTAAAGTTTCAACTTCTTCACCACTTTAGTCCTAGATGATCAGTTTTTCTCTAAATTAATTAATTCTAACTCTTGCTTTTAAGCTTATCATTCTCAAGATTTCAAAACAAAACCACCCCTAGCTTCTTTTCGGCACTCACCATCAATTTACATAATATCCATATTTTTTTCTCCATTAACTAACATTAAGCTTACTTCATATCCTAGGAAACATACATATATATTTATCTCAGTTGAGCATATAATTAAAGGATAAATCCTGCTCTAAACTTAGATAGAAATATAAGATGAATCTCAATTTGGTCACACAATTCAAGAAATCAAAAGGCCCAATTTCTTCAAAAGTTTCGAGCCCTTTAGAGAGGGTAGGATCAGAATTGGTTTACTTTAGTTTATGATTATTCTGATTAAAAAGTTCAGGTAATCAAGAGCCAAGATCATCTCTTATGATGGTATGAAAATCGAGAGATATGGGGAAGAAGGTGAAGATGATCTACACTTGTTCTTGAGATTAGCTTATTTATTAATCATCTATATATATAATTTAACTCTATTACTTCCATCTCTCACATATTTTATAATTTTCAAAATGACTCCTAATTTCTAAAAATAATCTTCCACATGAAATCTTAGAAATTTGGTGAACAACAAATTTATCGACACAAATTACTAAACACAGACAACTCAAACATTCGAGTTAACTTATCCACTTTAATTAATACACACATACATTTGTGCTCATATCCTTCTTCATCTTCTCGTCTCAGGTTATCCGAGATGAAATATACTAATAAGAACTTCCGCGGCGACAAATTTATGCACACTCTTATACATATATATATATATATATATATATATATATATATTCTTTCACTTTCTTTCTTATTATCATACTTATCTTAATTATATAATTATTTCTATTTATTAATACTAAAAATAGACTAATTAAGTTAAGAAAATTTCCCACGTCGCTTCTTCTTGACCGTTGTGCTTCCATAAAACTTTAACTATGGTGATTGCTTTATTTCTTAATTCTTGGATCTTACGATCTAAAATCGTCTCGGGTCTTTCTTCATAACTTAAGTCTGGCTCGAGAGCTATCTCTTCTTGATGGATAACGTGTTTGGGATCGTACACGTACTTTCTTATTTGCGATATGTGAAACACGTTATGTGCGTTGCCAACAGTTGGTGGTAAAGCTAGCTTGTACGCGACAGGACCTATTTTTTCTAAGATTTTGTAAGGTCCGAGGAATCTAGGCTTAAGCTTTCCCTTCACTCCAAATCTATTAATTCCTTTAGAAGGTGAGACTTTCAAGAAAACCTTGTCTCCTATCTGGAATTCTAAATCTGTCCTCCGAGTATCCGCATAAGATTCCTGATGATCTTGGGCTTCCTTTATTCGTTGCCAAATTTGTCGAACAATTGCTATCATCTCTTCTACTGCTTCTGGTCCTAAGACTTTTCACTCACCTACTTCATCCCAGTAAAGTGGGGATTAACATTTCCTCCCATAAATGGGCTTCATATGGCGCTATGCTGATTGTCATTTGGTAACTGTTATGATAAGCAAATTCAATAAGAGGTAAAGTCTACTCCCATTTATCTCCTCTATCCAAGACGATCGTTCTAATCATGTCTTTCAAAATTTGGATCGTTCGTTCTGATTGTCCGTCAATTTGCGAATGGAAACTGTACTAAAATTTAGCGTAGTGCCTAACTCGCTTTGTAGACTTCTCAAAAAACGAGAGGTGAACTTGGTGTCTCGATCAGATTTGATCGACTTGGGCACTCCATGCAATCGTACGATCTTACGTACATACACTTGTCCGATCCGTAGGTGATTGGAATCGGTATAAAGTGTGCGCACTTTGTAAGTTTGTCCACAATCACCTAAATAGCGTTATTTCTTCTATTGGACTTAGGGAGTCCAGTTACAAAGTCCATAGTTATATGACCCCATTTCCATTTCGGAATTTCCAAAAGTTGGAGCTTTCCATAAGGTCGTTGATGCAACGCCTTTACCTGCTGGCACGCTAAACATCGCTCCACAAACAAAGTTATATCTCGCTTCATCATACCCACCAAAAACTTTGTTTGAGGTCTTGATACATTTTTGTGCTTCTTGGGTGGGCTGTGTACGGAGTGTCATGAGCTTCATTCGTGATTTTATTTTTGAGCTCCTCATTAGTTGGTACACAAAGTCTTCCCTTGAATAATAAAGCATTATCACCAGCATACTAAAATCTTCTATTTCTTTTTCTCGAACTTTTAGCCGTAGTTTTTCCATCTTCTCATTTTCTCTTTGTGCACTAATAATCTGCGTTCTCAAGTCAGGAGTTACCACTAATGATGCGACTATTTGCTTTACGGCTTGTGGTGGTATAGCTCCTTCTGACCTCAAATCTTCAAAATTTTTGATGAGTTCATTTTTCTGAGCAATGAGAAATCCAAGTCCGAGTCTGCTTTTTCTGCTTTAAGCATCAGCTACTATGTTAGCCTTTCCTGGATGGTAGAAAATTTTGCAATCATAATCTTTTACTAATTCGAGCCATCTTCTCTGTCTCATATTTAATTCTTTTTGCTCGAAAAAGTATTTAAGACTCTTATGGTCTGTGAAAATTTAGCACTTAGCTCCTTAGAGATGGTTCCTCCAAATCTTCAAAGCATGCACTACTGCTGCTAGCTCTAAGTCGTGAGTTGGATAATTTATTTCATGAGGCCTAAGTTGTCTCGAAGCATAAGCGATGACCCTCTCTTCTTGCATCAATACGCAACCAAGTCCGTTCTCGGAAGCATCCGTGTAAATGGTGTAGGCTTTGTCAGCTTCCGGAAGTGCTAACACTAATGCAGTGGTTAGTCTTTTCTTGAGCTCTTGGAAACTCTTCTCGCACTCGTCCGTCCATTTAAATTTTACTTCTTTACTCAATAATTGGGTCATCGGCCTTGCGATTTTCGAGAATCCCTCGATAAATCTCCGATAGTAATCGGCTAGACCCAAGAAACTCCGAATTTCATGCTGTGTGGTTGGTGACTTCCATTCTTGTATTGCTTGCACCTTTGCTGAATCAACTTTGATTCCGTCTGATGAGACAATATGTCTAAGAAAATTCACTTCCTTTAGCCAGAACTCTCATTTGCTAAACTTATCATAGAGTTTCTCATTTCTCAGTTTTTCCAAGACAATTCTGAGATGTCCTCATGCTCATGCTCACTTTTTGAGTAGACTAAAATATCATCAATGAACACTATGTCGTACTTGTCCAAATATTCTTGGAAAACTCAGTTTATAAGATCCATGAAGACTGCTAGAGCATTTGTTAATCCAAAAGGCATCAGCACGAATTCGTAATGACTGTATCTCGTTCGAAATGTGGTCTTCGGTATATCTTCTTGCCTAATCTTTAGTTGGTGATAGCCTGACCTCAAATCAATTTTCAAGAAAACACTAGCTCTTCTAAGTTGATCGAAAAGATCATCTATCCTATGTAAAGGATATTTGTTCTTTAATGTCAATTTGTTAAGCTCACGGTAGTTTATGCACATCTTAAACTACCGTCATTTTTCTTGATAAATAATATCAGAGCTCCCACGGAGAAACACTTGGTCAAATGAAACCTAGTCCGAGTAATTCTTGGAGCTGAACCTTTAGTTCTTGCAACTCCTTCGGAGCCATTCTATACGACACCTTTGAAACTAGAGAAGAGCCGGGTTCAAGATCAATGGTAAACTCTAATTGCCTATTGGGTGGCAATCGTGGCAAAACTTCAGGAAAAAGTCCTTGAATTCCCATACTATTGCCACGTCATCTATATTTTTCTCTTGCTCCAAATCTTTGTTTATGTAGACGAGATATGCTTGCGCACCCTTTTTCTTCAATAACTTCTCCGCTTGAACTGCTGAGATTATCTCCGTCTTTCTGTTCCTCATTTCGATTCCAAAGAATTGTGTTGGTTCTTTCCCAGGACGTTGGAGCGAAATTCTCCGTCAACCAATCCATGCCTAATATAATATCTACGTCCCACATACTTATTAAATTCAAAGCTTTAGCCGACATTTTTAAAGATCCTATCTCAAATTCTAGGTTTGGGCAGACTTGAGTAACTATAGTGGACTCGCCTATAGGAGTAGTTACTCTCAAATCTTGTTAGACACTTTATCTCAAGCCCAAGGGTATTGACACAAGCACACGATATAAATGAATGCGAAGCACTAGTATCAAACAATATGATAATAGGTACGCCTCTCAATTGGCCCATACCTGCCAAATTCCCTTGATCTTTTGCATGAGGTTTCTGATCGAGAGCAAAAACTCTCTGATATTGTTGTTGTGGGTCTTGTTGGACCTGTTGTTGCTGCGCTTGGTGTTGGTAAGGTTGACGAGGGCTCTGATGTGGAATTCCCTCCATAGCCTTTAGGTGTGGAGGCTGATATTGGCCTGGCCTACCACCACCAGCTCCTTGCTGTTTGTTCGGGCATTGATAGAAGTAATGGCCAACTTGCCCACAAATGTAGCAGCTATTGCTACCAGCCTTACAAATCCCTTGGTACATTTTGTTACACTTGGGACATGGAGGAATTCCTTGAGGGCTTGGGGTGTGTTGCCTTGCCCAACAAATGGCGGTCTATTATTTCCCGAAGTTGTTTTCTGTTGATTTTGTCTTTGCCATGGTTTCTTATTTGGTTGGTTGCTAGAATCCCACTTTCTCTTACCTTTTTGGTTTTGCTTTTGGCCGAAAAATGAAGGATTAGCATCTGCTGCAGCATTGGGTTGAAACGGGGGAGGTATTGGAGCTTGATTTGTCTTTCCTGGCTGCATCGCCAGCTCCATATCTAGAGCTCGGTTCAAAGCCTCCGCATAGGTTAGACCACTTTGACTAGCTAGCACAACCTTTATGTCTTGTCTCAGCCTGACATATAATAGTTCAGACATCTTTTGATCCGTATCTATCTTGTCAGGAGTATATCGAGCTAAATCACAAAACTCGCGATCGTATTCAGCCACCGTCTTCTTTCCTTGCTTTAAGTTACATAATTCAGCTTCCTTTTGCTTGCGTTAGCTTCTAGGAAGATATTTTTCGTAAAGATCTTCTTTAAATTGCTCCCATGTGAGGTTTGCAAGCTGTTCTTCGGTGTATATTTTTTGTCTTGCCTCCCACCAATAATCAGCCGAGCCTTTCAGCTGAAATGACATACACATGAGACGTTCTTGATTGTCACAACGAAGAAATTTAAAGATCCGTTCTAGAGCACGAATCCATTTCTCCGCTTCGGCTGGATTTCCTCTACCATCGAAGGTCGGTGGGTTTTGCCGAAGGAAAAGTTCCTCAATTCTCCTCTTGGGTTGAGGAGGTGGTGGTGGAGTAGGTTCTCTCCCATCACCATCATCCATATTTCTTCTCCTATACTGAATGAAGAAAATTTAAAGATTTAAATCTGTATTCATATAACAATTTATATACATATAATTCATATTTAATTACTTAAGCAATTTCATTTATGCTTCTAAAGATTTCTCATTTTTATGCTAACACTTTCATCCTAATATTCATATTCCAACAAGACTCAAGCAAAGAGGAATCTCATATAGCTTAACACATAATAGAGTACTTGTCATTTAAAATAAATTACCACTTTGGCCATTTTATAAACATTGGGAAAATTGCCTCATAGAGGACTTGCTACAAAACATGAGGGGTATTTACAACAAATCACTCCTAATATAAGTTGCGATGCTCTGACAACATCATACAAAATAATGAGCCTCGGTATAGGCTGTTGCTCCATCACCGGCTCGCCCAAAAATATTAAGTTAACCATGCTTCAGATATATATATATATATATATATATATATATATATATATATATATATATATATATATATATATATATATATATTAAGTTAACACTATAAGAACATATTAGAGATTATCTCCAGCAGAGCTGCCCTCAAATGGCTCTTCTTCATGTGCCTCGCTCAGATCTTCCTCATCTTCTTTCATTGGCTCCTCTTTCTCGTCTTCCCCGAATCCCTTCTCTTCTTCTTCTTTGTGTCCTCCTTGCTCGCCAGCCATCTTCCCTTTGGTCTCGTCTTGAATGATTGGATTAGCAGAAGGTGTGGGGAATATAGTCTCAAAGTTCGGCATGTGGTACGAAAGGCATCGAAGAGTGGCTGTACCGACATGCACCTCAGTGGCAGAATCAGCATCTGCATTGTCTTCATTCTCAGCAGCTTCATGTGTCTTAGAGGGTCCAGCCTCGTAGTCATTCGTGTGAGGATAAATGTTCTTATACATGTTGCTTGGAAATGATGGGTCTGATAGGTATGGAGCTAGAAGAATGCCCAAATACGGATGATATGTGGCTGCCTCGAAAGAAGTTGTTGAATGTTGATTGAAGCTTGGTCCGTCCGGATGAAGAAAGTAAGAGATAGGACCACCAGCTGGAGAAGACGGCTGCATGATGAAGGAATTTGTATCGAAGGCAGTTTGCTGAAAATCTTGGTCAGAAACCCTATTCACAGGCTGAAGCGTAAAAGGAACCGGATCGTCTTGAGGCAAAGGTTCAGAGATCAGCCCCTCTAGAGTGAACCGTGGCTGAGGATGATATGGTTCTGGTGGCGGCTCGCTGAAACGATAATAACGGTTGCTGATAGTAGCAATAAATTCTCTAAAATTGCCGTAGAGGCTGTCACTTCCGAGCTGCGTGCCAATGAACTCGGGCATGATTGAAGCAGCCCACTCTCCCCAACGTGGTGGCAACAAAGGGATCATGTGAACAATTCCTTCCATTCCAGAAACGCCGTGCTCGCTTGCCTCTAGCCATCATCGGTGATAGTGTGCAAGGAATTCGCCAAGCGTGTCTCGGTAGCTCCTTCTATAGAAGTTGAAATCTTGTAGAACTGCATCGAGTGTATAAGCTCCATTCCTATAAAAGAACTAACACACGTTAAGCACACAAGGACCAGAAAATTTTAATCTCCAAACAATTCTCACAATCCTCAACATTCTCATTGTCACTTTTCAAAGGTGGTACAAAGCTCGTGTTACTGCCCAGTAACATACAACTGTCTTGCTTGCAAAAATATTCAAATAGCTCGAATATAACAACCCCCATCATGAAACAACCTCATTAGAAATACCACATTCACCACAAATAATAATATTTTACACACCTCTAAGTCTTGCTTACTAAATTTTATAACAAATAAACACATATCTCGATAAGTCGGATGAGATGGAGTGTTGAGCTTTGCTTTTATGACTTAACTAGTCTAGGGAATTCAAACTAGACTAGACTAAAATAAAAAGTTCAAGTTCAGAGCAACAGTTTGCTTTGATACCACTCCGTCGCAGCCCGACTTAGAGCGAAGATAACTAAGCCGATAATCCACGACTCAATAATAAATGATGAATAATGAGATAGAAGAAGAACATAATTAGAGGGAATAAGTGGCTTTTATTTAAGGGCTGAATTGAAATTTACAACTTCCAGCTCAAGGAAATTTATATATTAACAATATCAAGCAACACCCGACAACTTACATATTTTAACAACAGACAAGTTTCAGACAAAGATATAAAATATCTAGGAGTTCAAGTGGCTCATTGTATCCAAAAGGGAGATGCGTTTATTAAATTACATAAACAAAGTATAAACAAAGTATTGCAGCGGATATTGATAAACATCCATTTTGTAGCAATTAAACATATTTTTATATCACTAATTGCCTTGCTTTACCTTCAAACGTGACTTGTTTTGGATTGTTTTCACTATATTGGATTGCTTTCACATTTTGGTGGAGTTTATGCATGTGTGTAGGTCAAGCATGGGATGCTAAGTCGAAATGGAAGGGCTGTTGAAGAGTGAAGACGAAGAAATGGGACGGAAAAGTGGAAAACCGAGTGAAGAAGAGAGAAAATTCAGAACCCGGCTGTTTGGAGCCAAAAACCGGCGGTTCAGGGGTGAACCGCCGGCCAAACCGCCGGAAATCTCGGGTTCATGCCTCAAGAAAAAAAGCCAAATTGGCGGTCCACTCGGCGCCTGGAGCCCAAACCGCTGGTTTCGGGCCCTGGACCGCCGATTTATGCGTTTCGACCGCCGATTTTCACTGTAACGTCCAAAAATGGACGATTTTTCCTTCCTATAATGGGTCAGCCCCAAAACGTGGATTCACCATTCCTTAGCTTAGATTCTTGTTCAAAAAGTTTCCAATTAGGGTTCTAAACACATTTCTATTATTGTATTAGTGGATTAAGGTTGGATTTGAAGACTTGGTAAAGATTTCAACATTGGGTTCCTAGTTTTTCATCTATGCAATTATTTCCTCTTTGTTTTGTGTTGATATCATTCATGTCTAGCTAAATTTTCTTGTTGGTTTTGGGGATTTATGATGATTTGATGATGGATTGATCATAGCTTGTTGATTTCTCTTGCCTTCTTCTAATTAATTGTGGATTTGGTGCTTATTTTCATGTGGGAATTGTTGATCACCTTTCTTGCATGCCAAGTGCTTGTAGAAATTGTTGATAGGTTTTTACTTACATGGAATTCAAATTACACAACTTGTATTGATTTGAGACTTAGTAGGTGATGATCTAATGCATGGAAGCTTGTGATCCTCGTGCTTTTTGGATTTATCTTGTCGTCTCGAGTCTTAGCCGAGAGAGTCGATAGAATGATTCCCGTTTGCTAATTGTCGAGAGAGATTAGTGAATAATTCGGTGATTGCTTCTTAATTAGAGGATTAAAATGGTTTGCATGAATTAGGAAGTTGTGATCAAGCTATCTAGAATCAGATTGAATTCCTAAAACCAACCTTTGTTCTAATTTGTTCCTTAATCGTTTGTTCCATTGAATTTGCATGATCTTGTCATTTACTTGCTTAATTAGCTTTGATCTTATGTTTAAGTGTTTGAATGAATCCCAAATCATGTTGTTTGCAAAGCTTGAATAGTACGAAGATGCATAAATTTGGTTTTCACTAGAAACTCGGTATATTAGTCCTCGTGGATACGATACTCGTTATTATATACTACAATTACCCGTTACAGTGCAGTATAATTGCTTGGCAGAAAATTAGCGATCAGATACGAGTTTTGGTGTATGGGGGTGGGGTGGGGGGGGGGGGAATATACCAGATAAAACTTTTTAAAACAACTCTTGAAAAATTCCACAACCGAGTAAAAAGAGACTCAGTTGGATTCACAACCGAGTACGAGAACTCGGTTGAAGAGTGGTGCTGTGCGGAATGTGGTGGATAAAAACTAACTCGTATAAAATCAACTCACGCTTTTGTGCAAGGTTGGTCAATAACCAAGTCAGTTGATATGGAAGATGCAGATTTGTATGTTGGTTAGTTGGTCAGTTGAATATGCAATAAGTAACTGAAAAATAAACACAACACACAAGAATTTAAATGGTTCGGAGAGAACTTCTACGTCCACGGGGAGTTGTGAGTCCACACAACTCAGTCCAAATTCTTCTGGACAAAAACCACAAAGCTTACGCGGGCTTTGCAACCGTTGAGATAAGTTTACGGGTACTTATCAACCTTACAGATAAGTTTACGGGTACTTATCAACCTATCTACTCAATTACGGGAAGAGTAGGGTCCTATTAATCCTTTTGAGAGGATGTGAGAAAGGTGGGTTTCCAACTAATAGCTCGAACAAGAAGTGAGCTATGATCTAACACTCTACGAACTCTCAACTAGTGATGTTCTCAAGGTTGGATCGAAAAACACAAAGACAGAATCTAACACTCTAGAACTCTCAACTAATGATGTTCTTAGAGGATAACAGCAGTTTTGCTTGAGTGCAGTTTTTCGTTCTTTTTCTAGTTCTTTTATCTCTTCTCGCACTTGTCTGTCTTGTAAATCTTGGTGAATGAATGAAGGCCTCTATTTATAGACGGAGAGAATCAACTAGCCATTGGAGGAGCCGTTGATCTCTGTTCTTTGAAAGCGATGGCTTGTCTCTCATCTTTGCAGACTTTCCGGATTTGGCAACTGTTTGCTTCTGCTTTCCATCTGAGACAGCCTTGTGTTGGGCCAAATAAGGTAATGACATAGAGTCAAACCTTCACGTGACTTCCTTATTTGAAATTCAAATCTTAATCTTTGACCTCCAACATTTGATAGTCGGTTGAGTCGTTTGATCTTCATCTGATTGGTCTTCAGCTGATGTTCTATCTGTATGCTTCTGTCTGAGTAGGAATAGTTGAACTCTCAGCTGACTTTGAACTTCATGTTGTTGGTCTAACTGATTGAGTCCTACAACTGATGTTCCATCTTGAACGCTCAGTTGTCCTTCTTGTATCTGACTTTGGTCAGTTGGCTTCGAACGCTCAGTTGTCTTCCTTACAACTGATGTTCTATCTCTTGAACGCTCAGTTGTCTTTCTTACAACTGATGTTCTCTTGCATCTTCTCTCTTTGAATGCTCAACTATTGTTCTGAAATTTGAACGCTCAGGTGTTTTTCTTACACCTGATGTTCTATCCGAGTGAAGCCTTGTTGCCATCTTCAGCTGGAGTCATGTAAAGATAAAATCTTAACAATGCTCAAACAGCGAGCCTAACTACTAACAATAGGATCTGGCAACATCTACTCGGTTGGGGTCAGTTGGTTTTGGAATCAATCAAAACTTTAATAAATTTCCCAACAATTTCCTCTTTTTTGATGATGCCAAAACCCTTATAAAGTTCTTACATATCAAACTGATCTAAATCCTACTGACCTATCCAAAATCTCAGCTGAAATTCTAGACAGTCTATAAGATTAAAACATCAAAGGGTTAGCACAGTTATAACATGGTATTGAAATAACTTTGTGATTCAGAGCTTGGACAATGAGAGATTGTACGTCAAGTTGAATCGTATAACTGAATAGTTTTTATTACAACTGATGGTTACAAAGATAAGCACAAAAGTCAAAAGTTACATCAGTTGCTCAAAAACTAACTGAGCTAAAACTTAAGCCCATACTTGCTAAAAATTCTAACAAAAATTTCTCGCTTAGCTTCTGACTCCTTTGATATGTCAACCCCGTGCTCTCGGCAGACTTGCCTTGCCTCAGCTGCTATCTTCGTTCGGTTGGGGTTTCGAGAGTCTGGGAGGAAGGGAGGCTGATAGGTAACCTTCTGAGGGACCGGAACTGTGTTCATATCCAGTTTTGCTTCTATCATGGCACGCCTGAACTGGCTGAACATGCCCGGGTCCCCAGTGTGTAGCTCGGTCAGCGCTTCTTTGAAAGCTTTCCTTCCATCCTCAGTTGCGTATACCTTTCTGTAGTAGAAGTCATTTATAAACTCTTGCTTGAACGACTCCCAGTCCTCGTTCCACTCGGCTGGCATCCACTTGTCTACATGTCTGAACCGACTTTGGACCTTAACCTTCCCTGGCAGCTTCTGTTGCTTCAGCCGAGCTTCAGCCTTAACTTGATGTTTGTCTATTCGGCGACGGCTGCGGGAGGCAATGTTCCGGTCCAAGTTCTTGGTGACCATGTCAAGCTCCTCCTCGAACTGGTTGACTCGCTTAGCTTGGCTAGCTGTGAACTTCTTAATCCAGTCGGGATTCATGTAATCCTTCTCTGCAACATCCATAGCCTTGGCAGCAGCAATACACTCTTCGGTTGTGATATCGTCGAGTTCCGAATCAAGCTCGGCTGCGATCTCGGCTATGGAGTTGTAAGAAACTCCAAACTGCTCCGCCTGCTCTAAGTCTTTTGCCATTTCAGCTCCACCTACGTCGGTTGGCTTGGGAGCGGACTTCTTCTTCTGGGTTGTCCTCCTCTTCGGCTGAGATTTTGCAGCAGGTGGAATCTCTTCCTCAACCTGGGTCTCATCTTCCCCCTGCATCTCAACATCCCCAGTCTTCTCTTCCCCCTTTTTGGCATCAGTAACAAGGCTTGCGACTGAGCCATCCAGAGAGGTGAGTTGTTGTTCAGCTTGTTGGATGCGGTTGAAGAGTTCATCGACCGCGCACTCTATTCCGACCTTCTTCGCCAGTTTAGAGTCATGGCGCTCTTGTTCGGCTTTCCTCAATCCAGCGAATGTTTCATTTACCTCAGTCTGGAAAGCAACGAACTCAGCCCATCTTGACTCGAACCGAGACCCATTCTTGGTCTTGAGTCTGTTGGGATTTGGCGAGGTTGGAATCAGAGATAGATTTGTAGACATTCAGCTCAGACTTGATCCCCAGAACAGTTGATTTCACATCAGAAATGTCTTGGCTGGTGAAGGATGAGAGTTCGTCTAGCTTTATCTTCAGTGAAACATTCTCCTCCAGCAGCTGCTTGTTCTTCTCCTCCTGTGCTTCCAACATCTTCAGCTGATCTTCTTTGTTTTGCTGGAAGTTGGCAAGCATCTCCGTCCTCAGTTGGTTTACCCTCTCAGCTATCAGCTCACAAATTTCTTCAGTTGAGGGTGCTGGCTGATCAGCTGGAGCTTGGTGTTCAATCAGAGCTGGCTGGTCAACTGTAACCATGGCTTGACGGTTGGCCAGGTACAGTTGAAGCTCCTCTTCTTCTTCCTTCGCTGCGCCGGCGGCTGCGTCCAGATCATCAACAAATTCAGCCGACTTGACAAGCATGTTGTCAAGAAAGGCAACACAGTCTTGGTCAGCATTCTTCCTGGTATCTGTGCCTTCCGCCTTGCTGAGGTCCAGACGGCGCGTCAGCAGTGCCACTTTGTTGTTGTAGGCAACCTCCAGATTGGTGTAGTTGAAATAATCTCGGATGCGTGATTCGTCTGCCTTCAGCTGGTTCCAGCTGTGTACCCTTACAGTATCTTCCTTCACATACCAGTGACTGAAGATGAGGTTGAACTGGTACAGCAACTCGGTCCCAAGCGTAGCAAAAATCGGCATGTCGCGCGCTTCAGGGAACATCCCGATCAGCTTCTAGAAGCAGTAGGCCTCCTTGCCTTCATGCTCCATCGCAACGGCCTGATGATCAGCTTCGTCATCGATTGGGGAGGGAGATAGATTCTCGTATGGTAACGGTTCAAAAGTTTCATCAATGTTGGCTAAAGAGGCGGTCTCAACATTGGCATCGAGCTGGGAGCTCGGAATTTCGGATTCTGTGGGGAGGGGGGTATCAATAGGTTCCTCAACATTGGCCGAAGAGATGGTCTCAATGTTGGCATCGAGCAATGAGCTCGAAATCTCTGGCTGTGAGTCGGTTGTGAGAGCAAGAGGCTCTTTGGGCGGTACGACATCAGATCCTGCCGTGGGGGAGGTTGGAATGTCTTCAGTTTCCTCAGAGGAGAAAGAAGCATCCGAGGTCAAATCCGTTTCCATCCCATCAGCCTCATCAGTTCCTGCAGCGCGAGGAACGATCTCGAAGGCAGCTGCCTCAGCTGAGTGGCTCGACTCGGATGGCTCCTCAGCTGGTGCCGTCTCAGCCGGTGCCTCCACAGCTGGTACCTCCTCCCCAGCTGGCGTATCCTCAGCTGGCACATCCTCAGCTGGCATGTCCTTAGCTGGAACCTCCTCAGCTGGCACTGCAATCGTCTTCTTGAAGCAAACTCTCAGCTTCTTCTTGGCAGGCTCCTCCTCCTTCTCTTTCTCCGACTCAGCTCTGCGTCGGCGAGCAGCTTTCGATTTTGAGGGGCGGCTGACAGCTGGTACCTCCTCAGCTGTATCCTTTGCCTCAGCTGTCTTCCCAGCATCCTTCTTCTCCTTAGGAGTATAAACACTCCTAATCACCTCTTGAGCTTTCTTTGCTGTTGGGAACAGCATCAACTTCTTCACAGGGGTCTCTTCGAAGTCATCCCAGACCATGTTCTGACCCTCGGTTGCGAGCAGGATCAGAGCGGAGATTTTGCAACCGAAGTTGAGAGTTCCTTTGACACTCAACAACTTCTCCCCGGATTCAGTTATGGTCTCGGAGATCTTCTGCCTCTCCACAGTCAGCTGGTGTTCAAAATACTTGAACCAGTCGACATTGTGTTTGTGTTTGTGCTCCAAAGCAATCAATTGCTTGAGCTTCGGTCGGCTGATGTCTCCGAAGGCACCACTGTAACCGAACACGACCTCGGAGACAACATCGAACAAAAGTCGATGTTCCGGCTTCAACTTCGTCCTCTGCATATTACTCTTCAATTTTTCTGGAGTGATGAGAGCACTCTACAGAAACTCATCGGCTTTCGTGTCGGTTATATTCTCAATGGTGTCTGATGGCGGTATGATTCGGCAGAATGACTTGGCGAAGAATATCGGAAACTGTAATGGGGACGGTGACACGGCGAATGGTTCTGGCTGGAACGTCGCGTTGCCGACAAGAAACCTCTGTAACGACGCCATCTCTACTGTCGATGGGCGATTGCAGATTTACGTAGAACTCTCTGACCTGGCACCTGAGCAGGTGGGAGGGGAAGAGCTTTGCCCAATCCAGTAGGCCGTTCTCTCTGAGAATATTGGCGAGGGGAGACAGCACTGGCAACTCCAATTCATCGTCAAATAAAATCTGCTCGAAGTGTTTCTTTGAGACCAGCAAGTCGAACGATTCTTCATAAGATGTGGGGACTAGAGAAGGTCTGGAAGAAGCCATTTTCTTTCCTTTGGGTTCCATTTAATACGACTGAGAAGATATATATAAGAAGGAAAGAAAAACTTGCAGTAAATGGTTAGACAGAATCTGAGAAGATGATGAACAGTTACTGCAGATAATCACAAATGTAGAAGGTAAGAGATCACTTCCTGATTTTCTGCCTTTTATAGGTTTTTGGCTCGGTTGAAATCGACGGCTAGGGTTGAATGGCGCGAATCCATCAACGGCTGAGATCTCGCGACTGTTGACTAGCTTTGACTTGACGTCACGAACTGAGTTCCAACCAGCGCGTGAGAAGGTGAACTGTTTTTCATGTCAGCCCAGTCGCACTATAAAGTAGGCTATTGATGTTCAGCCGTACTTTACATTAAATGCAGCATGATGGCTATTTTAATGTAACTGACATGCTCAGGAATGTTTGAATTTATTTCAAACATTCTCATTTAAGATCATAACACCTTCAGCCATAAATGGTACCTGCCAGCTGATGTTGGAATCAGCTGAGTTCCAAAGTCGCGTCATACCATCAGCTGACTCGAGTTCGTCTGTTCAGCTGACGTCTGATGTCTTCAGTTGGCGATCCGCATCTGAGATTCCCCCTTCATCTGAGCTTCCCCCTCAGATGGATATCTATCTCTTCACCTCAGCTGGTTCCTCATTTGATGGATCCAACAATCCAAGTAGATCACATAACATTTTGAATCGCGCTTCGGCTAGAGGTTTGGTGAAGATATCAGCTCTCTGAATCTCAGTTGGAATCTTCTCCATAGATACATCCTTCTTCTCAATATGGTCTCGGATAAAATGATGTCGGATGTCGATGTGCTTCGTCCGAGAATGGTGAACAGGATTCAAAGAGATAGCAATGGCGCTTGAGCTATCACAATGAATGGGAACTTGTCCAGTTGCTACTTCGTAATCTCTCAATTGTTGCTTGAGCCACAACACTTGCATGCAACAGCTACCGGCAACCATATACTCTGACTCGGTTGTAGAAGTGGCAACACATGCTTTTTTCTTGGAGAACCACGAAACTAGCTTGCTTCCCATGAACTGACAGTGTCCAGATGTGGACTTCCTGTCCAACCGATCTCCGGCTAGATCCGCATCTGAGTATCCGGTCAGTTGGATATTGTCGTCGGTTGGATACCACAACCCAACATTAATTGTGCCATTCAGATACTTGATGATGTTCTTTGCTGCCAACATGTGTGCTTCCCTTGGTTGAACTTGGAACCGAGCACACACTCCAACCACGTAGGATATGTCAGGCCGACTGGCGGTTAGATATAGCAAAGAACCGATGATCCCTCTATACTTACTGGCATCCACGAGCTTTCCGTCAGTTCCAGGTTCAATCTTCCAATTAGTATTCATCGGGATCCTTGTGGTCTTACTTATCTGCAATCCGAACTTGGTGATGAGCTCCTTTGTATACTTGGACTGATTGATGAAAATCCCTTCTGGCGACTGCTTCACTTGTAATCCAAGAAAATAATTCATCTCCCCCATCATTGACATCTCGAACTTCTCCTTCATGAGATTTGAGATTTTTTCACACAGCTCCTCCGACTTGGAACCGAATATGATGTTGTCGACGTAGATTTGCACAACAAGTATATCTTCTCCAACTTTAATGGTGAACAGTGTTTTATCAACTGACCCTCGTTTGAACCCCGAGTTCAGAAGAAAACTACAGAGAGTGTCATACCAAGCCCTGGGTGCTTGCTTCAATCCATAGATTGCTTTCTTCAACTTATACACTCTTCCATCTCCAGTCTCAAAACCGGGAGGCTGTTCAACATATACATCTTCCTTAATATCTCCGTTGAGGAAGGCACACTTCACATCCATCTGATAGACCTTGAACTTGTGAAATGCGGCATAGGCTAGAAAGATTCGGATGGCTTCCAGCCTTGCAACTGGTGCGAAGGAGTCCTCAAAATCGATTCCTTCTTGTTGGCAATATCCCTGAGCTACCAACCTTGCCTTATTCCTCACGATGAATCCAATGGCGTCTCTCTTGTTCTTGAAAATCCATTTTAATCCAATGACTTTGACACCATTTGGTCTTTCTACCAACTCCCATACACAGTTGCGTACAAATTCGTTCAGTTCTTTTTGCATGGCTGTTGTCCAGTGAACACAGTTGAGAGCTTCCACAACATTCTTCGGTTCTGGCACATCAACTACGAAGCAAGATATCATGGCAACATCTCCTGCTTGCTCGAACTCCTCAAGAACTGCCAACTCCTCAGCATATTGAACGTAAGTGTTGGAATCTTCCTCAGCTGAGTCTGGATTTGCAGCTCTGCTCCTAGTACGCACACCTTCGGTTGGATCTCCAATGATGTTGTCCGTGGAATGATCTTCATACCATCTCTTGTTTCGTCTTCCTTCTTCTTCCAACCTTGGCTGTTCTAGGATTTCAACTGATGGTGAATCCTGAGCTGTGGGAGATGCTGGAATCTTCAGAACTGGTGATTGATCAGCTGTTGAGTTTGGATCCTCAACATTGACAATATTTTGAACCGGGCTCGGTTGGGCTTCGGATACTGATGCAGTTGGAGTGACATCAGCTGAAGTTCCCCCTTCAGATGAGCTGGGGTTTTCCCATTCATCTTCAGAGGAGTAAGGATCATCATCCTCAGTTGCCCATACCAATGGTTCAGCTAGATTCTTTTCCCTTAGAGCCTGCGATCTGGTGAGAAAGTATCATCATCCTCGGTTGCCCATACCAATGGTTCAGCTAGATTCTTTTCCCTTAGAGCCTGCGATCTGGTGAGAACAGGTGGAACTTGTGGATCAGCCTGTTGTCCTTTAGCCTGTTCCCCGCAATCAAAAGTAGATTCATCAAAACTAACATGAGGTGTTATCCCCACAACACGAGAGCTATTGTTGAAAACTCTATAAGCCTCGATCCGAGCGGCATATCCGAGAAATATGCCCTTTGAAGCCTTGGCATCAAAAGTTTTCAACCGAGTCTTCCCATTGTTGTGAATATAACACTTAGAACTAAAAACGCGAAAATATGAAATATCAGGCTTCCTGCGTCTCCATAACTCGTATGGTGTCTTTCCCAACCGCTTGGTCAGAAGAGACTGGTTCTGGGTGTAGCAGGCTGTGTTGATGGCCTCAGCCCAAAATCTCTTTGGCAGAGCTGAGCTTGTCAACATAGATGTAGTTGCATCCTTCAGCGTTCGGTTCCTTCTCTCAGCTACTCCATTCTGTTGCGGAGTACGCGCAACTGATGTTTGATGAGTAATTCCGTGCTTCTCGCAGTACTCGATGATGGTTTCATTTAGAAACTCGGTTCCACGATCTGATCGGATGGAAATAATTTTCATCTCTTGTTGGTTCGATATCCGATCCATCAACTTGGGTAGCTCATCTCGGGTTTCACTCTTGTGACGCATGAAAATGGTCCACGTGTACCTAGAATAATCATCAGTAACAACAAGGGTATACTCGTTACCATTCATGCTTTTTGGTGTAACTGGCCCGAAGAGATCCATATGGATCAGCTGCAATACTCGGTCGGTTGAGGGAGTTGTTTTCAACCGGAAGGAGGATCTAGCGAGCTTTCCCAGCTGACATGCACTGCAGATATGTGTTGTTGAAAACACTCGGTTTGGAATGCCCTTTGCATGTTCTTGTCTGGCAAGTTGGTTCATAGTCTTGAAGTTCATTTGGTTGAGTCTTTTGTGCCACAGCCAGCTCACATCTGAACTGCTCTTTGATAACAGACAGGTGTCAGGAGGACTACTATTCCAGTCAGTATAGTAGACATTCCCGGTTGGGGATCGATTTCCCAACAATATGACCTGTTTTGATCCGACATTTTTAACCCTGCAACCCTGTGCATCAAAACTTGACAGAGAAACCATTATCACAGAATTGGCTGATGGAGAGCAAGTTATGCTTCAATCCATCAACATATGAAACATTAGAAATCGACACATGATTGGTTTCAAGGGTACTGTAGCCTCTGGTGTAACCTTTTGAGTTGTCACCAAAGGTAACTGATGGTCCTTCTTTCTCCACGAAACTCCCAAGCAAATCCTTCAGATTTGTCATGTGTTTCGAGCATCCACTATCCATCACCCACATGGTTCGTGATGCCTTATTCTTCCTCAGCTGTTTCTCCTGTTCCTGCACAGAGAAACTCGCTTAGGTCCCCAATTTTAGTTGGGTCCTAGAGGGTTAGAACTAGTTTTCCCTTGAACTGTGGGTCGTTTTTCCCTGTATACTCGGATAGATTTATCATTCCAGATCACTTTTCCTTCATCATCAACTATAACAACACCTCGGTTATCCTTAGGCTTGTTGTTAGTAGTGATGTTCTGTTTCTTGGGAGGAGATGAATTTCTCCCATTGTGAGCTTTCGGAGGAGAGGCTTTCCCCCTGTTTTGATGGCACTTTTTATCCTGTTGGATTTATCTATTAGGTCGGACGCCATGTTGGAATCCCTGTGACTGAGTCTGATTCCATCTTCCTGACTGTCGATGATAGCTGTTCATGCCCTGTTGTTGGTTCATGTTGTGGCATGAATATCTCCAGCTGTTCGAACTGTTCCTCATCGGTTGACTCGGTTGGAATCTCTGGTTGAACTGATGATGGAACCGCTGTTGATTCAGATGGTTGGATCCTTGTCGGTTCTGCGGTCGGTTCCATTCTTTCTGATGTTGGCTCTGAGGTCGGTTCAGAGGTCGGTTCTGAGTTCGGTTTCGATTGTATCTCCGACACCTCTGGTTTCTCTTCTGACTCTTGGAACATTCCCCCTCGGTTGATGTCCCAACCGATGGAATGTTCTGTTCTCCATCCACTGTTCATTTTCCTTTCTCAGTTGTGGTTTCCTTAGTCGGTTGAGCTTGCTGAGAAGTGAAGGTTCGATTAATTTGGGGAGATTTAGACTCAACCATGTTAGGTTCGACAACCTTGACCTTCACAGCTTTGATGAAGGTTGCTGGAGGAATTCCAGTATCCTTGATCACATCATAACCGAGTCCTGACACGTCATCCATCTGTCGGCTGTAACTGATGAGATTCTCGATGATCTTGGATGACTGATATAGCTTTATCAAGTTGTCCTTCTCAGTTTGCAACTCTTTCACGAGAACAACTATAAGTTCGGTCTGTCCGTCTGACTTCTTTATCAGCTGGTCGATCTGAGCCTCTTGCTTTTTCAACTGATCATGCTGCTCCTGGATTTGCTTCTTCAACTCCTCATCGGTTGGAGCATTAGTTCAGTTGGCCGCATTCAGTTGATTTTTGAGATTATCAATCTCTTTAGTTTGACTCTTAATCAGATCGTCCTTTTCGGTTAAGGATTCTTCAAGTTTGGTGAACTGTTCTTGAAGACTCTTAAACTCAACCGATTGTTGATGTAGTTCCTCACTGAGTTCTTGAAAGTCACTCCAGGAGGGTTCCAACTCTTCATCCAGTGTTTCCTGCATGTTAGAAATATTGGAATAATTTAAATTAGCAGGACTAGAGTGTACCTCAGTATCATCCTGGTCGGTTCCAAGTGCCATGAGGCATTGATCCTGACCGATAGCGTTATTGGTGGAAGTCAGCTCATCCTCATCTTCAGTGTCGGTGAAGATGTCCATGTCGTCAGCTGCTTCTTCTGCAACCATGGCCTTGTTCTTTCCAGTTTGCTTGGCCCTCAACGCTTCTCTCTCTTTCTTCGAGAGGTCTGGACAACCTGCTTTGAAATGTCCCTCTTTACCGCATTCAAAGCAACCGTTGTTCACAGGCTTTGAGTTATCTCGAGTTCGGTTGGATTTGTAGAATCTCTTGTATTTTCCGAACCGAGTATCCATGTCAGCTAGCTTCTTTGATAGGGCGGCTATATTCTGTTGCAGCTCTTCTCTGCTTGGCTCCTTCGTGGCTGTGTCCGCAAATCTTGTTGGCCTTGATGATCGCGGCTTTGAATAGTCAGCTCGGAGTGCTACTGATTTTGTGGCTGAACCAACATCCTCATGTCGACTCGTCTGAACCGAGGACTGAGTTGACCTTCGTCGGTTCACCTTGTACTCATTTCCCTTCAGAATTGAGAACAATCTTTCAGTTCCCATTTCACCAAGGTCAGCTCGGCTCTCATGGATATTGGTGAAGGTATCCCACTCAGCTGGTAGAGCTTGTAATACTTTGAGGTTGATTTCTCTCAAAGTATATTTTCCTCTACGGATGGACTGGATCCTTCTGATGATGTCCATGAACCGGAGCTCTAACTGATCAATGGTTTCATCAGTTCTCAGACAAAAGTTGTCGAAGTCTTGACAGGCATGTGAGAACTTGTTCTCCTTTGTTTCATCGCTTCCTTCACTCAGAGATGCCAAGATATCCCACATCTCTTTAGTGGTGTCACACTCTTCTATCCAAGGAAGATAGTCTTGTCCAACAGTGGACATGATCGTGCTCTGAGCCCAGATATCCAACTAGCTCACTTTGGCTTCCTCTGGAGTGAAGTCTTCTGGCTTCTTCTCCACTAACTCCTCAGTTGCATCCCCATCGTTGGGATTTGTAGGAGTGCGAGTGACTCTTTCTCTTATGATGATCGGTCCGGATGTGAGTACTTGTTGCATTCGATGATGCTTTGACAGTAGGATCTTCTTCATCCGAGTTCTCCAGGATGTATAGTTCACAACCGAGAACATGACCACGATCTTATCTTCCACATCCATCTGCACACAACAACAGAAGAAAAATGCAAGCAGATATGCACTAGCGTGATAAAGAGATCTGTTCAGTTGACCACTGAAGAAAACACCTCGAATTCACACCTTGTGAAACAGAGTCAGCAGTCTTTTGAACCACTACTCTGATACCACTTCATGGTCCCGATTCGAGTTTTGGTGTATGGGGGGGGGGGGGAATACACCAGATAAGACTTTTTAAAACAACTCTTAAAAAATTCCACAACCGAGTAAAAAGAGACTCAGTTGGATTCACAACTGAGTACGAGAACTCGGTTGAAGAGTGGTGCTGTGCGGAATGTGGTGGATAAAAACTAACTCGTATAAAATCAACTCACACTTTATGCAAGGTTGGTCAATAACCAAGTCAGTTGATATGGAAAGATGCAGGTTTGTATGTTGGTTAGTTGGTCAGTTGAATATGCAATAAGTAACTGAAAAATAAACACAACACACAAGAATTTACGTGGTTCAGAGAGAACTCCTACGTCCACGGGGAGTTGTGAGTCCACACAACTCAGTCCAAATTCTTCTGGACAAAAACCACAAAGCTTACGCGAGCTTTGCAACCGTTAAGATAAGTTTACGGGTACTTATCAACCTTACAAATAAGTTTACGGGTACTTATCAACCTATCTACTCAATTACGGGAAGAGTAGGGTCCTAACAATCCTTTTGAGAGGATGTGAGAAAGGTGGGTTTCCAACTAATAGCTCGAACAAGAAGTGAGCTATGATCTAACACTCTACGAACTCTCAACTAGTGATGTTCTCAAGGTTGGATCGAAAAACACAAAGACAGAATCTAAAACTCTAGAACTCTCAACTAATGATGTTCTTAGAGGATAACAACAGTTTTGCTTGAGTGCAATTTTTCATTCTTTTTCTAGTTCTTTTATCTCTTCTCGCACTTGTCTGTCTTGTAAATCTTGGTGAATGAATGAAGGCCTCTATTTATAGGCGGAGAGAATCAACTAGCCGTTGGAGGAGCCGTTGATCTCTGTTCTTTGAAAGCGATGGCTTGTCTCTCATCTCTGCAGACTTTCCGAATTTGGCAACTGTTTGCTTCTGCTTTCCATCTGAGACAGCCTTGTGTTGGGCCAAATGAGGTAATGACAGAGAGTCAAACCTTCACGTGACTTCCTTATTTGAAATTCAAATCTTAACCTTTGACCTCCAACATTTGATAGTCGGTTGAGTCGTTTGATCTTCATCTGATTGGTCTTCAGCTGATGTTCTATCTGAATGCTTCTGTCTGAGTAGGAACAGTTGAACTCTCAGCTTACTTTGAACTTCATGATGTTGGTCTAACTGATTGAGTCCTACAACTGATGTTCCATCTTGAACGCTCAGTTGTCCTTCTTGTATCTGACTCTGATCAGTTGGCTTCGAACGCTCAGTTGTCTTCCTTACAACTGATGTTCTATCTCTTGAACGCTCAGTTGTCTTTCTTACAACTAATGTTCTCTTGCATCTTCCCTCTTTGAATGCTCAACTGTTGTTCTGCAACTTGAATGCTCAGGTGTTTTTCTTACACCTGATGTTCTATCCGAGTGAAGCCTTGTTGTCGTCTTCAGTTGGAGTCCTGTAAAGATAAAGTCTTAACAATGCTCAAACAGCGAGCCTAACTACTAACAATAGGATCTGACAACATCTACTCGGTTAGGGTCAGTTGGTTTTGGAATCAATCAAAACTTTAATAAATTTTCCAACACAAAGTTATATGTATGCAGACATATAACCCGAACTTGAACCGACAACACAAGAATATACACAAGAGAACTTTTGCTCAACACACTTCCATCTCCAGTCCGAGCTTAACCTGCACATTTTAGAAATAATATGCAGGGCTGAGTACGATACAACGCACTCAGTGAACACGTGCCAAAAATATTTTAAAAGATGCTACTTAGAGCTATAAATTGAACTCGCCCTATGAGCAAAGCACAAGAGAAATTTGTCAGAAAACATATCTTGCGCATGCTGAAAATATTTTCTTTTATAAATAAATCATAAGTGATTGCAGTCAATACTTATAATGTATGAAACACATCTACATTCATCATAATATTTAAGTGTTGAGAAGTAGGTCTCCTTCTTAAACACGTGTGATCGGCCAACCGAAACGGGCAGCACACAATCACCATCAAGTGTACACAAATCCTGCCTCGCGCAGGACCGATTCGTCTTCCTTCCGTAGATGTTATCATACACAAAACTCAAAATATTGGCAAGTCAATTACTTTGAAATCATCACACATATATATACATATAAGCACACACATCTTTTCTTTTGAATAGAAAGCCCACCTAACTCCGAGCTGCTTCTTTACTTACTCTTCTTCCTTTGTCACCCTTCACTTGTTGTTTCCACTCGTGCCTTCATGAAGTTGAGATATATAGATATAAGGGCAGACGAAAACAATATAACGAAATAAAAGCATTGCTGAAAATTCTTAGTTCCTGCCTTGACTTAGCTTCTAGAGTTCCATGTATTACTCAATATCTATATACGGAGTCTGTACCAATTACTTACTTATTGTACGTATCATATTCAGCTACACCATACAAAGCTAAACATATTTTTTAAACCAACATAAATTCATTGAGTAATCATCATTAAACTCATAGAAGATTCAATTATATTCCTATAGCAACATAATCAAATTGTCACAGAAATTTTTCTGCGCAATTGTCACGCTTACTGAATAAACTGTTTTTCTTGAAAAAAGAATTAAGAAGTGAGACCGATGCCATTAGAACGCCACCAGTGTCTAGTTTTCAACAAAATTTACGGAACTCATAAATATTATACGAGCAAAAAGTTATGGTCGTTCTACTACAGACTACCCTAGCTGGCAGATTGCTACGAAAATTACGAAGTTCTTCCAATAATTTGCCAAACACTTCTCATATACCTATGAACATTTTGCTAGTACGATTCTACAAACTTAAGACTATTTCTTCAGTAATTCTCTCATCAGAGTTGAATGCGACTAGCTTAATATGTTTAGATTTAAGGACTCATGTATATAATTAACAATTTATCACCAAAGTTATCAAGAAACACACATAACTCTTATTAACACACATGGACCAGAGGATTTCGAAATCTGATTATCAATTATTAATTGCAGATTTAATCACAATCAAGAATGAATATATTAAGCCATACAATGACGGGGTATTACATTTTTTCCATTCTATTTCTAACTTTATATTTTATAAATATTAGATTTTATATTCTTTATTAATTATTTTATAAAAATTATGGGCTCAATTTAATTTATAGTATAGTAGAAAATTTAGAGAAATGTAAATTTGAGGAGAAATATAAAAAAATGCGAATAAATGTATATATCTTTGTGGGCGGCTCAATTTGGAAACACCGCCACATCCTACTATAATTTCCGCATATAATCTATAATCTGTAAAACGCCGCCGCATAAAAGAGGCTCAATTATATTTTTAGGGTTCTTCAACGCTCCCTGGTTCCCTTATAAATACTAGAGCCCAGAACGAGATTTCTTCATCGCCGCAGCAGTGCAACCGCATTATCCTTTCCTGTGTCCTCCTCTTCTTATTTCTTTTCGATTGTTTTCGATGATTCCATCATTTTTTTTAATATTCATTTTGTTGCCGAGCGTTTGCCTTCATAATCCCAGATAAGCTTATTTATTTGGTTCTTATCTGATTCATGGGAGGCACAAATCAAATTCATGGAAGTTTCGCTGATAACACCGTTTACTTTTCTTAAAAGACGGCGTTTACTAGTAGCTTTACCATACATCATTTTCTCTTCTATTTCAATCCAATTTCTTGTTGCCTGGGTTTGGCCAAGATAATTTTTTTTTTCTTGCAAATATCCTCTCTATTATGCATTGAATTTTGTGAAAATGCCACTATATTGTGTTTTGTGATTTTCCCCCTTAAATTTGTGAGTTTTCATCTATATCCAATTTAGCCGGAGTTATTTAAAATGAAGACAGCATCGTGCGCCTTCATCTTCCAACTTAATAATAAATTCTCTTTGGGTATAATCTGTAAAACACCGCCACATCTTACTATATAATGCTCTAAGAATGAGTATTTAGGGTTCACTTCCCTTCAAAAATTTGAGCAAACGAACTAAAATAGAAAATTCAAGCTTCATAATTTTCCAATTTGCAATCTTAAAATGAGTTGGCAATTGGCATCTAAATTTGTTATTTATGTCATGCGAACACAGAATAGGTTGCAGGTTAACTTTTAAGAAGAGATGCTGAGATACCAATACGAAGGAAAAGCCCACAAATAATCTTACTTCTAAATTATATTTGAAAACCAAAACCAAATTAACAGTTAAGCCGATACATTTTGAGTTCGAACTCCACAAATACCTTATGGGAAGCAAATCTGTGCTGTGCCTCATAAAAAAAGTAAACAGAAGCAACCAAAGTTAAGTGTTTGACAAGTCTATTTTGGCTTTGAAATAGCAAATCTCTTGACGATGGAAGCCATGTAGGTGCCTTGGTGTCGAGCAAGAGCAAGTTCAGTTTGAGAGGGCTCTCTTGTCCCATCCCCACTAATAACTCCAGCTCCATATGGTGAACCCCCTCTGATCCCATCACTTTCCCACATTCCATCACCAAATGTGTATCCAATCGGCACATACACCATCCCATGATGGGCTAATTGTGTAATTGCTGTCCAACTGCACCACATCAACATTCACCAATCAATAAATTTACATCGAATGAGTATTCTTGTGATCAAAGGAAAAGAACTTACGCAGTTGTTTCCTGGCCGCCACCTTGAGTCCCGGTGCCGACAAAGAAGCCAGCAGGGACTCCAGCAAGCTTCTGCTCCCTCCACAGCGCCCCCGTTGAATCGAAAAACGCCTTCATCTGCGCGGCCATGCATCCATACCTTGCCGGAAACCCAAACAACAACCCATCAGCCTCCACCAATTGCTCTGCTGATATAATCGGAATCTCATCGTTCCTGGGAGGCATCTGCATTTGCTCCAAAACTTGCGGCGCCAATGTTTCGGGAACCCTAAACAACATCCCCTCAACACCCTCAACACCATCAACCCCCTTCTTAATCTCCCTTGCTAGGGCCTCTATATGTCCGTACATTGAATAGAACACGATCAAGATTCTCACCTTTCTTTGCGGAATCCCAACTAACACAGAGTCTGCAGCTTCAACCGTACTTGGCTTTCGACGACTCTGAAATGAGAATGATCTTTTGCTCGTTGAAAGGGGTACATTTTGATTGGATGCTGCCGCAGATTGCTTATGTTTGCTTGGCAGGCACCCTCCTCCTTTACCCATATAAATACAAGAAATCCTTCTCCAAAAATTTATGACTTTCAGTTAGATCAAGAATCCCTTGGGAACAGTCAACTAGTCCAAGAATCAAACATCCAAGTGACTAAATCTTTTCCCAAAGTACTCTTTATTGAAATAAAGCCTCATACAGTCCTCCAAAGTCCCAAAGGTTGGAACTTCCTGTAATGATTAAGAGCTGCAAACACAGATAAAATGTATTAGTGAGAATGGGAGTTTAATTATTAATTTTTGATTTGCAAAAGTGGAAACAGTGACCATTCTGACCTGTAAGAAGTTGGACATTTGGATGCCCACTGAAATTTGATAGAATCTTCCACTTTGGGGCTTTGCTGGCAGTACTTGGTCAAACTATTGTATTCTCAGGCTATTTGTCTTATAGAATAGTTAACTTCACCGCCCCCACAAATAATATAGAAATAGTAGAGATATAAACCATACAACTGGCGTCCATCTTTTTTTACATTTTAGAACAGCTATATGATTTATGAATTTATGAAGGTTAGAGAACATGATCCCCTAATTCAAATCGGATTTCTCTTAGAAATTCTTGTGCCTATGTCAATGCGATGACGCGAGGTATGCTAATGTAAATGCTTTGATGTGAATATTTGTTTTAGGGTGAAATTGGGAGACTAGAATTTGAAAATAACTATGAAAATAGAGTTTTCCTAGAAGAAATACTGCGGGAGTATAGACAACTGTATCCTGATGATGATAGTAATGCCGTCGGGATCTCTTAGTGAGCATTAGTTTGATGTAAAGAGTTTTATAGTATATCTATAGAGGAGTGGTTCACCATGAATCAGGGTCAAACTGCAACTTAATTTCAGACATCGACTCAAGCAAAACACAAAACCACGTAGAAAAGACCAGGATATCATCAGAAGCTTCTGAGATTTATAAAAGCAAACCTTACTTCATTTTAGTTAAACGAAGTCAACCATAGACAATCCCCTATCAAAGATTGATTATGAATTTTAACGGTTATCCCTCGTTCAAACTTTACTTACAAGTGAACAATCCCAACATCACAACTTTGACTCACAGAAGATGACTTTTGCTTCAGCATAAATAGCACCTGCCTCATCTGCAAATTTCGAAAGAGAATCATACTCTTAATCTTGTCTCATTTCTGGATATCATGACAATGATTAAAAGAATATTGTGTAGTAAGATCAAGTGCACATCATAAAGTGCACAAAATGAAAATGAGGGTACCTGCAACTCTGGTCAGTTGATATTCCTTAGGGACGGTGCTCTCTGTTTCAACAGCCCCTTTTGCCGCTGCCATCCCAACAGCTACACTCTGCATTAGATCTAAACCAGCGCAAAGAGAAGCAATGGTACCACCAACTAAACAATCACCGGCACCAACAAGCGTCACAATTGAAGCAGGGAGTGCAGGAAAATGTATGGCCATGTAATAGTTTCCCCTGGACTTGGGAGTACCTAGAATCCTATCTGGTGGGCAAGTTCTGTTTACAGCTTCATATAAGTTTCTGCGGAAAGAAGAAAGATCACTTTTAAAGGCATCGCGTTTCTTGACTCCATCCATTGCTTTGAAGCATAAGAATACCCCATCTCGTCCAAGGGTGACAATTACTACTTTGATACCTTCTTCTAGCAAAATCCAAATCGCAGGCTTTAGCCTTTTAAACAATGATTCAATGGAAGTTTTGATATTCTTGCCATTCCGTTGCGCAGGTAAGAATTTATCACTAGAAGACAGGACATTTGCCATAGCTATAAGCTCATCTTCATTCGGTGAGGTATAAGTGATCTATAAAGAAATTTGAATCAGTGATATCATAGTTTAATGGCATACAAACAAAGAGTTTTATCACTCACGAGTTTCGCAATGGAAGCAACCCTTTTGGATTTCATTACCGAAACTGGCTCAAACCATAGAGAAGTCTTACATTCTGCTGCCACTGAAGGAAATGTATTCACACCATAAGTACTTACACAAAGTGGCAGTAACTGTAAAATTTAAATGATAGAGAGAGTTGACAAGTTCATTAATATCCATGGATATAAGTCTCAATTAGCTATGCACAACGATTTCATAAGGTGGAAAGTCAGTACATTTATCTCACGGACAAGTGCAATATGATAATTAAAAAGAGTTGGTTGTCATAAAATGCATAAGAAACTTACTTTGGCAAGATGCCATAAGAGCAGGAGGACTTAAATTTGCATCAACCATTACTACAGGGGCAGAGCATATGTTGATCTTGAAATTTGCAATCCACTCTGGAGTAACAAACTGCTCCTGATATCATGTTGCCAATGAGGGATTTAATTGAGATTGTCTAGCACAAATAATTTTTTTTTGAGAAGCAACTCACAATCGATTCAACGCTGGCGACAGCTGCAGCCAATTCTCCTTTACCATCAAATATGATGCAGACAATAGCTGTTTCAATATCCTTGCTTCTCTTGATGCCTAATCAGGGATGAAGTATAGATAACAGATTATAAACTGAGAAAATTCATAACAAAAAAATTTGACAATATAGACCTGCATTGAAGGCATAACCCCACTCAAGTATCATGAGCATAATTTTCTTTATTTTATATCATTTCTTATCCTCTATATAGGATCAATTATAGGAAAGCAATTACAACCACAGGCCGCAGACACTAGCACCTATATGATCTGCAAGTATGCCAGATGAGAATTTCTTGAACTCATTAACATTACCCCATAAATTCAAATCTTCTCCTATCCTCTAGAATCAATTATGAAAGAAAAAACAAAATTACACCAATAGCAGCACAAACAAGATATGCAATGCCAGAAGAAAATTGAGAATGATGATCATCAAGAAAAAAAGAAAAATGAAAAAAGCAGCTATTTACCTTCTACAGATAATCCAGCAGCTCTCCAAGGTTCCAAAAGCATATTTCCTGGTCATAAAAAGGCATGCCATCACTGACTATTGCATTAGAAGTGATGATATATTTCAGTAGCAATGAAACTGCAACAGGATGATGCACAGTGCAATACAATAGTTGATTCTGAGAATAAATATTTATTGCCCATTTTTACCATCCAAAATAATTTGTCTGCTAAATTTTAAAAGTTACACGATGAGCATCTTAAATATGCTAGCATATTTGTTCAAGGAACCATGTTTTACATGTAAATTGCTTTACTGCTATATGTCATGAGGAACTGGAAGAGCATAGGAACCTCAAAAGCATAAGTTTCTATCACTTACAAATCGTAAATCGTGTTATAACTTTAAAATATAACATTTCACTCCTATTTCATTTCCATGGAACCCAATTTATGACCAAAAATGATTACAATGGCGCTATCTATCATGATGAACTGTAGACAAACCTGCCATGTCAAATCCTACAGCACTTATCATGTAAGGTTTTGCTCCAAACTTCGACATACACTCAGCAATATTTCTTGCTACACCACCTAACGCATAGCGAACCTGAAACGGCAAATCCCATATGCGCTTACAAAAGACGTCGGAAAACTGAGTACATTCTTGTTATCATAACATATGTATGGTATTTGGACAGGCATAACAGTTAATCAGATGCCAATTTTGGATGCTCATCAAAAGTTGAGGTTTTGATTCCATTAAATTCAGCTCTGCTCTATTTCAAAACAATCGAAATCAGTAACAATCCCAAAGTTTCTCAATAAAACTATGAACTACAAAAGTAACAGAATCAGTGCTGCAAATTAGGGAAAAAATCTATCTCGAAAATATCTTCACAAGTATTCTCTTCATGCTTACTTCCAAATCAAAACAACATGAGATAACTGCATCTATAGAACAGAATCACCTTCCCCAAAACCAAAGAAATTACAATATTCTAGTCAATAATTAAATCTAAAACAGACAGTATACCTTTCCAGGAGTAGTGGTTCCACGATTAGCAGCGGAAGAAGGGGTGGCATTAATGTCGAGCACCATCCCACCAATCACTACTGCTTCTACTTCATCATCTAAACCTCGAACCATTTTACTCGAAATGCACCGATTTTACACAGTAATAAAAAGCAGAAAAAGGAAATCACACACAATCGCAAGTATACAATTGAAGTACAGCTAGAATACAAGAATTCTCGGTTGTTAGTGAAAATTGAAGTAAAACATCTGTACTAGAATTCCGTAGGAAGATTAATGCTTTTAACTCGGTTTCCGTCTAGTTTAGTTTTTGGACTGTGAGCAATATTCCGGCCCATTCGACTTTGGACTCTTATATTGGAGTGAGAAAAAGTAGGCCCATTAATGCATTAATTACATAGTACAGTCTTTCCCTTAATTATTTGGGTAATTTTAAACACACCCCACATTTACTCTCCAATTCAAAATTCTACTAAATCCTAAAATAAAAATAATCTCACATATATATATATATATATATATATATATATATATATATATAAGGGATGTAAATCTGGTGAGAACCACTTCTTATATAAAAATTAGGTACTAATCCTAACCATTCATTAGCAGAGAATTTGTGGCTAGATTTAAATCTCAAAATTTGACATGGATTTAGAAGATAAAGGATTGGGGCTATTTTGGAATATAAAATTCAATATCCATTTCAACCTACGCTACTACTCAATCTCTCTTTCTCTCCCCTTTCTCTTTCTCTCTTCACCGCCACACTTCGTCGTTGCTACCACAATCGCCACCGCTGCCGTCGTCGTTGCTATCGCTGGACATCACCTCTCTCTCTCTCTCTCTCTCTCTCTCTCTCTCTTCACCACCACCACCACCACCATGCACCACCCGCCATCACCGTCGCCGAACACCGGCATCGCCACCATCACTGTCGCTCGACACCACCATCGACACCACCGCTGCTGCTTTATTTTCCTCCTCCTCCTCATTTTTCTTCTTCTCTTCCCCCTCTCTCTACTGTAGGAAATTGTAGAAGAACTACCACCATTACCTATGTCGTCGTCTCTACCACTGCCATGATCTTCTTCTTCTTCTTCTCTCTATTTTTTTTTTCAGATTTTTGCTACCCACTTCCCCCCCTCAATTTCATTGTCTTCTCCACCGCAACTAGCCGCTACTCCGTTCGTTAGATTTACGGAGCAAATTAAATTTGAATTCGCTGAAAAAATCTTGCTACAATTGAAGTGAGCAGGAAATTCAGCATATTGAAGAGAGATTCAAATTGTTTGATGGCTCAATTTAAAGTTTTTTTATATGAGTTTTTGTTGATATTGAAATTCAATATTGGTGGTGGTTTGCTGACAGATTTGGGGGATTGTTGGGAGGTGGTTGTGGGAAAGAAATAGAATGTAGAACGAAATTCATTAAATCTGTATCTATTGTATTAAGCTATTTGAGCAGATGCGTGGTATATATGCATCACGTTATTACTATTAATGCATTACATTAATATTGTTTGTGCATTATAAGCCGATGCATTGAAGTATCACAAAAATACACAACATAATGCATAAATTTATACAATCCGATGCACAAATATTATATATGTAATGCATTAATTATGGTAATCAATCCTTTTCTTATTTTGTGCATTTATAGAATCATATTGATGCATCACATAAATCGTATTAATGCATTATAAAATTGTTCCCAGAACATCAAATAATAAATACGAAAATAATGTACATAATATATTAATTACGGTGTCATATACGAATATATACGAATATGAATACAAATAACGATATACGTAATGCATTAATTGTATAAGTACACACTTTTATAAATTTAATTTGTTCTTTATAAACAATATGCATTTATGCATCACTATGAACTAGTTTATGCATCACGTTATACTATTTAATGCATTACAATTTTGCACTGCATAAATGGCGAAAATTACTATTCTAACCCTACTTAAGTAAAAGGCACGGGATTGACTAAAAAAAGCGGGTTTGACCAGCTAATTATGAGATTAAATCATATCCATTGATTTTATAGGATAAATGGCTAAGATTGGTTCCTAGTTCCTATATAAAATGTAGTTCCTATATAATTCTATCCTGTATCAACTCATATAGGATTTATCAAGTTAAATAACCTTCGTCGTTCAAAAGACAAGAGACAAAATTAATCGTCTTCAAAAAAAAAAAAATTGATTAACTTAATTTGCTTTATGTAATAAACACCGTATCTTGTTTTGTACTAGTAAATACAATACTATAACTTCTAATTTGTCGTAATTTGGAACATCGATCAAACTTTTGATAAGTTTGGTCCACTATGTATATGTTTTTAGAGAGCGCTGCATTTATCTACTAAAATGGAGCTAGAGGCATTTTGAGGATACTTAAATACGGGTAGTGAGGATTTAGGACACCTTCATAACGGACTTTAATTTGAGGACATTTATGAGTTAATTAGACCTCCGTAGGACTAATTTCAGCCTGAATGGACTAAAGCACATGATTGCGGGTTTAGAGCCCGAAAACCTAGTGTCGCCACATCACCTCCACCTCACTCTCCACTTCACCCTCCGCTCACCCCACCAACTGTCCCACTTAGGGAAAAAAAGCGGGGTGAAGCATTTCTCATACCGCCTCTTCAACTCCCCTCATTTCTCATGCCCAAATCATTTCGAACGGAAAAATTCCAAATTGTTTATCCTAAATCCAGTGAAGCGCAACGGCGACGTTGTCAGTGGTGAGTGGTTAGCAAAATGATGGTGACGTTGAGGGAGAAACGAAACCTTAATCGACCTCCTCCAATTTACAGTAAGTCACAGCTCTCTCTCTCTCTCTCTCTCTCTCTCTCTCTCACTCTCATTTTGTGTGTTTTGTGGTCCCAAATTGCTATATTTAAAGAAATGTGTTTGGTGGGTGTGGATGTTGGGTATGTTGGATCATTCAATATTGTAATGAATGTGGGTGGTCCTATATTTATATTTTAATGAACTAGTATCGCATTCGTGCGTTGCACAGTTTATAAAATTACAAAAATAATGATTGAATTGGATTTGTTAAGAAATTGCACATATCAAAGGCGATTAATAATGTTTGTTATATTAGAACATAAAAAAACATTTACAGGAGTAACAAATAATATTCCTTTTATCCCATTTAAAATTACACGTTTTCTATTTTAGGATGTCCACATATAAAATGACACATATCTAAAATTGAAAAATATTTCCATATATGTTAAGGGTTTTACTACTTTAATCACTTTATACATTTCTCCTTAATACTTGTGCCCAAAAAAAATGTGTTTTCTTTTTGAGATAGAGAAAGTACGTACATATAGAATTTCAAACATTACGAAAAATTTATTTGTACACAATATTTTCAATAATTGTTGTTGACATATTCTCATCACCACACACCAATATCTTCAAGTTTTTCAAATTTGTAACTCTTGAGACTGCCATGTAAAGTTGTGCACGGCTAAACATGGATTTCTTTTAAAACAATGCAACATGCTCATATATTTCTTAGGGCAAATTTATAATCCAGATTATTATAAATAAATGCACTAATACATTCTAACTTTATGAATATAATTATATCTAAACAAATAGATAGCAATTAAAAAAAGGTTTTGCAATAGATAACGAAACACAATTCAGTGGTAAGATATTTTCTTTTCAATCAATAAGTCGGGGATTCGAGTCATGATGTGTACATGTGTAACCTAAAAAAAAGGTTTAGCAACAACAATGCATCATAAAGAAATAATATATATCTATCTATATATGTTATCTACTTAATGAAAATCACAGTGCATTACTGAATGGTAGTTCAAATCGATTCTTTGAAAATAAATTTTGTTTCAATGTTAAACTAGTAAACATAATTTAGTAGTATCAGTGTGTAAAAAAAAATCGACACTTACTAATAGTAATAAGCCAAGAGTTGTTTAAAGGGTAAGTTTGAAAAGTACGATTTGAAATTTAAATTAAGTCTCCATTTTGGAGCCATAAAAATGGGATTCCCCAACTAAAAATAATTATGGATATCCTAAGTTTGCATTAACTGAAAAATATTTAGCAAAATCTTCTAAAAGAAAAATAGCAAAATAACTGGATAATGTTACAGATCCAATACGCATATTAAGACATGAAGTTGTTAGATAATAACAATCCTGTTGATTAGAAAAGCATCTAGAATAATTATTAAAGAAAAGCAAAATGAAAAATAAGTATGAAATGTAGAAGATCATTAATAGTGATTAACCATACTATTAATCATTGACCTTGAAATAACTTAAAGTCTATATCTAATATCCATCTAGCTGGATATGGCGGCAAAATGGCATAATTAGTAAATATAGTTGCAACTCTCCATTTTAGTATAGTATAGATTTTTTTGTCCTTTGCTCTTTGTGGTGGTTTAATCCTATGTTTAATCATTATTTTTGACTGTTGTATTGTTGAGGGGTTGTTGTTTATGATTTATTTGCTATGAATGTGCACTTCTATATGCTTCATTGGGGACTGTTTTATTTTAATTTTTATTATGTTCAAGGCTCATTTGTTTTATATTATTGTTTGGCGCAGAACCTCCAAATGTGTATTTGTCAGTTGTAATTCATTACAATGGCAAGATAGTGACTTCTCCTAAAATGAAGTATGTTGGTGGTGAGAGAATTATCCTAGATGGAGTTGTTGCTAAGCAAGTAACCTTAAAATCTATCAAAAATTTTCTTGTTGAATGGTTATTTATGGATGAGGAGGTTAGGTTGTATGCTATGATTAATGATAAGTTTAAGCTTATGAAGACTGATGATGAAATTAAGGATATCTGTTTAAGTTCATTGGGGGCAAGAAAGATGGTGTTTAATGTTGAAGACAACTTAACAAGGGGCCAATCTAAAGGGAAGGAGAAAGTTGTGGATGAAGATGATGATTTGGATGATTGAGATGCAATATTTGATGAACAGTAGTATGGTGTAAAGTTGCTGAGATAGGGGTGGTTATGACTGATGAATTGAAGGAATTGGGGACTCATTTTGTGCCACTTGAACAAGCTTACTTTGACCCTGAGTCATGTAAAATGGCCTTGAACAATGAATTTGAAGATGATAGTGATGATGACAATGACTACAAGGTTATAGATGAGACTGAGGATGATAAGACTGACACTAATGAGAGTTACGCTGACTCCAACGTGGACGATGCACTATAGCAAAAAATGGATTTTCAGACACCAAAAAGTGCCCCAATATGTGCTCTATTGAGGCAAGTCTTATTTTCAGGGCACTTAGTACATGTGCCTCCAAACATCGTGTCCCAATAGGATTCGGGACACTTTTTAAGTGCCTCTATATAGATAGATTACCCGACAATTTAAAATGCCCCGAGATGTATTTCATGAGGCACATAAAAATGCCCTTTAATATGTTTCGAAATATACTGATAAGTCTGAAGGGATATTTAATTGTGCCTTCAAATGAAATATCGGGGCACTCAACTGTGTCTTTTGTTTAAGTATTGGGGCATAAAATGTGTAGCCTCAAAATTCGTTTATGTCCCCAGATTAATATTATGGGGCACTTATTTTTGTCTTTTATTTGAGTATCGAGGCACAAAATGTGTAGCCTCAAAATTCGTTTTATGTCCCCAGATTATTATTATGGGACACTTATTTGTATCTTTTATTTAAGTATCGAGGCACAAAATGTGTAGCAGTAAAATTCATTTAATGTCCCCAAATTAATATTATGAGGCACTTATATGTGTCTTGAGATGAACACATAAGGCACTTATTTTGACATTCAAAAGAAATTAGAGACGTTTTTATCTGTAGTATAAAAACTTTTATGCCCCGAAATTAGTATATAAAGGCACTTACATGTACCTTATATGACATATCAACACATCTCGTGTACGATTACAATCATATCATATCTTATTGATATATAAATAAATAATACTCCCTCCGTCCCGCTCATTTTGTCTCCTTACTATTGGGCACGGAGATTAAGGAAATTTGTTTGTTTAATAAAATAGTGGATGAGATTGGAAGGAGATGAGAGAGAAACTCTTACAACCACTCATTATGTCTATATTTGGATGTAGACAAAATGAGTAGGACGTCCATTTAAGGAAAGGGAGACAAAATGAGCGGGACGGAGGAGTACCACACATATACCAAAGAAAACTTTAATTTCTATAATGTCATCAACATTTCAATAACTAAACAATTCAGACGACAACTCGATATAAAGTCATATCATTCATGTCTAACATCCGCAAGGATTCCTAAATAGTCATTGACGAGACTGTCGTTCTCACTCTCAAAATGAATTTATAGCCTATCCTCACAACTATATAGTTAGCAAGTAAGTACAGGGTCGATCCACAAGGAGTTGATTGTCACTATCTCTTGAAACCTCCTCCACCTGTTTAGAAAAGTTGGTTTTGCTATCTTGGTCACTAGGGCTCTCTTGCCCAATTCGAGAACTCAATGGAGCACTGAAAAGTAAACAAGTAACTTGATCAATAATAAAAAGGACTTGATCTGGACTAAGACATCGTTAAGTGAAAACCCTAACTTGAACATTGGTGCAAATATATTCATCACATGCATGCATCGTTAGTTATGGGACTTGAATGCTGAGATCCCTTTTTACTCGTCACGCTCTCAACAAACCCTTCCCTTACCTATCCTTACTTAGTTGGCGACGCACCACCGGCTCCCTACATTGGGCAATACCTCTGTCGGAGTCATCGTTCAATTTCTTGCCCAAGGAGCATTTATCTCTAGAAAGGCCCAATAAGGAATCATCACGTCTTACCTCATAAGGCAGACACCTTCATCTAATGTTAATCGATCTTAATCAAGAAGATGTGGAAAACACTCATACTTCTCAATTGATTTGTGATCTAATATGTCTTAAGTGATTAACGGCCTATTAACCTCTTGGTCGTATTATCTCATATTTGAACAATCTCATTAACATTATCGGAACACATGCATGCAATTATCTAGCGCAATTTAGACCTCCCAAGCTTAAGTTAACACCTAACTGTCTTGCCCAGACCAAGTATAAAAATTTAGCTAGACATAATCATAAAACAATAAACAATTGAAATAAAGGAAATCATAAGAACTATATGAACTTACAAAGTTCGTGCAAAAGTAAATCACAGCCAAAAGTGCTGATAAAACAAAGATAATAAAAGTACGCCCGTAGGACTTGTTTATCTCCTCACAAACTCTCTTAATGGAAAATACAGGGAATTAAGCATGGAAAGACGACTCCTTTTGCAGCAGCAAGGCATCGATATTTATAGGCGAGTGCTTTAGGGTTTGGGCCCCCTAGTCCTTAACATGGAAGGAATCCACAAGCTACCTTGGGATGCAAGTAACACTTGATAAGCTCGACCCTCAACAAGGCAAGTAACGTCTATCTTCAAGAGATCCCCTGCGGATCCTAAATCTAGTCTGATAAGGAAAGATACTTAAGTTAGATCATCTCATCCTTATCCTTCTAGACCTAGGAGAGAAACTCGCCTGTTGACCAAAGCACTCCTCCTTTCTGTCTTGACCAATATAGCTCTGCCTGACCTGCTTCCAGAAATGTTGCTTTCTTCCCCTGTATTGCCCAGTTTCCATCTGCAAGGCAGCAAACACCCTCCTACCCAAAACATGTCTTCCAAGACACAAAAACTAGACAAAACACACACAAAGACTCGATCTAAACTTCCTAAGACATACACTAAAAAGACACAAAATATGGACTCATCATGCGCACACACTTAACCCACACTTGTCCTCAAGTGTGCACAGACAACTTGCCCAAGACACAAACAAAAGAATAAAAGACTCAAAACAAGATCAACACAGAAGAGTTAGTCAAAGCAATACAACAATTTTTTTATAGTAGTCTGCAAGTGAAGGGAAAAGAAATGCCATGCTATCAAACAAGTCAAGACAGAATTGTGAACTTTTAGGATCTTTTTCTCACACTCATCACTCATGTGTTTTTCTTGTACACTCGTAGACCATCTTGACTTCGGTATCACCATAGGCTTGCCTACCCTTTAAATCTAAAGCTTTCATCTTAAATCCCAGAACTCATCATTAGGTCTTTTTAGGTTTAAAACTTAAAGTAATGGATAGAAAATATTTAAGTCTTGGCCAAGGATAATTTAAACTCGTATTGGGCAACAGGGGTTCCCCACTTCTTCTCAATTCCTTGCCCTTACTATTCTAGGCTCAAGCTTAAACTTTTTTCCTGGGGAACTTGTAATTTTTTTTTTCATTTTTTCCTTCTTTTTCCTGTTCCCCTTATTTCTTTCATTTTTTTTCTTTTCTTAGTTGAGACATAACCCAACTATCAACACAAAACTTCTAGCCCAGGATACACCCCCAATCTTTTCATCCCTGCCCTTATCTTCTTCATACTGCCCATGTTCTCAAAACCAAATAAACATCTTTTCAAAGGCAGTATCTAAGTGATAGAAAGAATTAATTCGGCTCAAAAGTGTTATCAAAGGATAATGATTTCAAGTGATCAATTCAAGCTCAAATGGGCTAAAGAAAGAATGGCCTAAATCATCTAAGTTCAGAGATCATAAACCAAAGTACAGGCAAGTTCTAGTTCCTCCTAACCAAGATGTCTTTAATCGCACACAAGAATGAATTCAATTAAGCTCAAAATCCTCACATGGTATGTCCACAACTCAATTCATCATACAAGTCATCTTCTAGCATGCAAAAATTAGCACTGTTCAACAAGCATCAATTAAGCTCACAAATCATCATACTATCTTGCCCAACAACTACATGCTGATCAACACAATTTCGTAAATAAAAACACATGGCATAGACACCCCACACACACACTTTGCTTATAGCAAAGTCTATCCATGAAGGCCTCAACCTTGGACTCAACAAACTTATTGACAAACACATGGCCTTCCCATGCACACACGTTGCTTATAGCAAAGTAATGGGCGTAAGAAGGTCAAAACTCTAACACACAAGAAATTCTCCTACCTCACCACAAGAGGTATTCGATCACTGACCAGACTCAAACAAATAAAACACTAAAACACTAAACACAAAATAAAAACACAAACACTAAACAAGTTCTAATTTCGTTTTCCATTGGCAATTATAAGGATGATGTTCTTTGTGATGTGGTACCAATGCATGCTAGTCACATTCTCTTGGGCAGGCCTTGGCAATTCGATTGGAGGGTGATTCATGACGGTTTTCAAAATTGTTATACCTTCAAGCACAATAACAAATCTGTCATGCTTGTGCCATTGACTCCACAACAAGTTCATGAGGACCAAATAAAGATGTCTCAAACGAGGAGAGCTAGAGAGAATGAGGGAAAGAAAAGTGAGGGAGTTGATACACATATGAGAGATAAAAAGAGTGGAGAGAATACACGAGAGGGAAAGGAAAAACAAAACTTCTTTGTGAGAGCAAAAGAGATGAAGAGAGCAATAGTTGAAGAAGAGAGTGTATTGATCTTGGTGTACAAAGAGTCTTTTTTTAGCACTAACGAATTAACCCCATCTTTGCCTAGTACCTTTGTGTCTCTTTTGAAGGAATTTGAAGACGTTTTCCCGGAAGAGGAGCCAAGTGGTTTACCTCCGTTAAGAGGTATTGAACATCAAATTGATTTTGTGCCCGGAGCTGTGCTTCCAAACCGACCAGCCTATAGAGCCAATCCGAAAGAGACTAGGGAGATCCAAAGGCAAGTGGAAGACTTGATGGAGAAGGGAAGAGTTCGTGAGAGCATGAGTCCATGTGCCGTACCGGTGATCGTTGTATCCAAGAAAGATGGATCATGGAGGATGTGCACCGATTGTCGAGCAATCAATAAGATCACGGTAAAGTATCGCTATCCTATTCCTAGGTTAGACGATATGCTTGATGAGTTGCATGGGGCTGTTGTGTTTACTAAGATTGATTTGAAAAGTGGTTATCATCAAATTCGAATTCGAGAAGGAGATGAGTGGAAAACTGCTTTTAAAACAAAGTATGGTCTTTATGAGTGGTTAGTAATGCCTTTTGGTTTAACTAATGCACCTAGTACTTTCATGAGATTGATGCATCATGTTTTGCGAAGTTTCATTGGGAAATTTGTGGTTGTTTACTTTGATGATATTTTAATCTATAGCAAAAATGTGGATGAACATCTTGACCATGTGCGTGCTGTTTTAGACACCTTAAGAAAGGAATCATTGTATGCTAATATTAAGAAGTGTTCTTTTTGCATGGATAAAGTTGTTTTTCTTGGTTTTGTTGTAAGTGCTAATGGGATTGAAATGGAGAGGGAAAAAGTGCAAGCTATCTTACAGTGGCCAACTCCTCAAAACATTGCTCAAGTAAGAAGTTTTCATGGTCTTGCAAGTTTTTATAGGAGGTTTGTTAAAGATTTTAGCACAATTGCTGCACCTTTGAATGAGATTGTGAAAAAAGATGTTGGTTTTCATTGGGGAGAGAAACAAGAACATGCTTTTAATCTTCTTAAAGAGAAACTAACTAGTGCTCCTATTCTTGTATTGCCTAACTTCGATAAAACTTTTGAGCTTGAATGTGATGCATCCGGAGTGGGTGTAGGAGCTGTTTTGTTGCAGGATGGAAAGCCAATTGCTTACTTTAGCGAGAAGTTGAAGGGCGCTCAATTGAATTATCCAACCTACGACAAGGAGTTGTATGCTTTGGTGAGAGCTTTTGAAACGTGGCAGCATTACTTGTGGCCTAAAGAGTTCGTTGTTCACACGGATCATGAATCTCTCAAATACCTTAAAGGTCAAGGAAAGCTTAGCAAGAGGCATGTTAAGTGGGTGGAATTCATTGAATCATTTCCTTATGTGATCAAGTATAAGAAGGGCAAGGAGAATATTGTGGCTGATGCGTTGTCTCGGAGGTATTCTTTAATCTCTACTTTGAGTTCTAAACTTCTTGGTTTTGAGTCAATTAAGGAGATGTATACTAATGATTCTGATTTTGCTTCGATATATCTAGCTTGTGAGCATGCTGCATTTGATAAGTTTTATAGGCATGAGGGCTACTTGTTTAGAGAGTCTAAGTTGTGCATTCCTAAGTGTTCCATGCGTGAGTTGCTTGTTCGTGAAGCTCATGGTGGTGGGTTAATGGGGCATTTTGGAGTTCATAAGACTTTGGATGTTTTGCATGAACATTTTTATTGGCCTAAAATGCGTGTTGATGTTGAAAGAATTTGTGGTAGATGTATAACTTGCATGCAAGCTAAATCCAAATCACATCCACATGGTTTGTATACACCTTTACCTATTCCTAATGCACCTTGGGAGAATATTTCTATGGACTTTGTTTTGGGTTTGCCTAGAACAAGTAGGGGTAAGGATTCTGTATTTGTTGTTGTTGATAGATTTTCAAAAATGGCACATTTCATACCATGTCATAAGAGTGATGATGCTACTCATATTGCTGATTTGTTCTTTAAAGAAATTGTGCGTTTGCATGGAATTCCAAGAAGCATTGTTAGTGATCGAGATGTGAAGTTTTTGAGTCATTTTTGGCGTGTGTTATGGAATAAATTGGGAACTAAACTTCTGTTTTCTACTACTTGTCATCCCCAAACCGATGGACAAACCGAAGTAGTTAATAGGACTTTATCTCAATTGCTTCGAACATTGATTCAAAGGAACTTGAAAAGTTGGGAGGATTGCTTACCTTTTGCTGAATTTGCTTATAATCGAAGTGTTCATTCTGCTACTAACTTTTCTACATTTGAAGTTGTTTATGGCTTTAATCCATTGAGTCCACTTGATCTTATTCCAATTCCAATTGAGGAACGAGCTAGTCTTGATGGTAAAGCTAAGGCAGAAATGGTGAAAAAGTTGCATGAGAAGGTGAAGCAAAACATTGAGAAGAGGACGGAGCAATACATCAAGCAAGCAAACAAGGGCCGAAAGCAAGTCATCTTTGAGCCGGGAGATTGGGTTTGGCTACACTTGAGAAAGGAGAGGTTTCCATCCAAAAGGAAGTCCAAGTTGCAACCAAGAGGAGATGGACCATTTCAAGTCATTGCACGAGTGAATGATAATGCTTACAAACTAGACCTACCGGGTGAGTATAATGTAAGTGCTACTTTCAATGTTGCTGATTTGTCTCCTTATTTTGGTGATTTAGATTCGAGGACGAATCCTTTTGAAGAAGAAGGGAATGATGGGGCTGCATCCAAGTTAACCAACGACAACAATAGAGATCCCTTGATCATTTATGGTGGGCCGGTTACAAGAGCTAGAGCTAAGAAGATAAAGGAGGCCATGGTGTTGATTATAGCTGAAATGAAAGCCCAAGTCCAAGAGCAATCTACGTTGGGCCAAATGGTGAATCTTATACAAGTCGGTGGGCTGAATCCAACTTGAAGAATGGGCTATTTACAAATCAGATTTGGAGGCCCAAGATGAGGAATAAAGATGCATATTTTCGTGCATGTTCAAGAGGGTAAATAAAGAGTCATGTTAGTTTCTTTATTATGACTTAAATAAGTGACTTTTGAGTCCAAGGGTCATAGGTACTTAATAAGTGATGTAATGAGTGTTAAATAAGTCTATTTATGAGTTTAATTAGTGTTATCAATGATAGGATACCAAGAATCCTTTCCTAGCCTATAAATAGACTTGTAAATCACTTGTAAGAGGACACCTTGAGTTATAAATGAAAATTGGCTTTGCCTTTGTGAGTTGAATTTCTCTCTTGTAGAGTTTTCACTTGTTCCGAACTTATCAAGACTAGTGAGCAAAGTCTTGTGGCGTTCAACCATACCGAGGTTCTTGGCTGATTATATAGCCAACGGGTCGAGGTTTTCTTCGCTCTAGGAGGTGATCAAACTGGATTCTCGATCTAGGGAGACCGCTGCCTACCTCTTATACGAAGGGTTCTTGGATCTTTTATCCTATGGGCTATGCGGAGGGCTGGCGTCTTTAGATTAGAGGCCTTGTTGTCTCCTGACTTGAACTCCGTTCCCACACTAACTTCCTTCCACATCCGGATTCACTCCTCCTTGGGCAAATCCACCGGCACCTTCTTGCCTGCCCTTCTGAACTCCGGTCTCTGCAGTTCCATCATCATGGCGAACCCCAAAATCTGGTTCAAGTCATTCAGCCCAGCAACATAAGGCTGCCCATTCAAGGTGAACTTGATCGAAGCCGAGTTTCCTTCTCCATCAAGTACGAACTCCACCGATCCGTACATCTCTCTCACCAAATCTTCATAGATGTGGCAGGGTAGCGTCAGGAATCTTCCCCAGCTACATCCCTCATACAGAGCCCTCACTTCTAATGCTATACCCAAGGCATCTAGGTCGCCAAAGTCGACCTCCCTAGGCACAAAGATCTTCCTGGCGGATGAGTCTTCCGCCTTCTTGGGCTTCTTCTTCCCTCTCGACTCGGAGTCCTCCTTCTTGACCTTCCGAGCAGCTGGCCTTGTGATTCTCTCCCCTACTATCTGGACGTCTTCATCGTCTTCCGACTCCACCACCCTTTGTCTTTTCCCTGGGTTCTTAGATGAAGGTGTGACGGCCTTCTTCTCTTCCGTGGATGATTCTTCTCCTAACGATGAGGCGGCTTCAGACGTAGCAGCCTTCGTCATCTTCTTCCTCTAGGTCTTCTTCCCTTTCTCCTTCTTCTTCTTGGCATTCCGCTCTACTTCCACATAGAGCTTGTCAAAGGAATCATCGGATTCCTTCTTTTCCCATCCTTCCTCTTCTTCCAGTGCCTACATCTCCACGTCGTCGTCCAGCTGTGCTTCTTCCTTCCCAGGCTCCTCTGCGTGTTCTTCGACGTAGCCTCCTCCGTAGCTTCCTCAGTCGTTCCCTCCGGCGTGACGAAAATCTCCTCCACCGGTGCAGTTTCTTCTTCTTGCACTTTCTCTGGTATCACCATGGTTTCAACAAGGGCTGTGATAACCTCCTCCACTTCGGATGTAAGAGGGTATGGAACTACCTACAGTGATGGGTTTGGCTCTGTGAAAGAATACTCCGATAGCAGTGATTCTGGTTCGTCTAGGTCAATATGGGTTCCGTGAGGGATTTTGTTAAGTTTGTTTTTGGGACGGGTTGATACCATTGTGAATTTAGGGTTTGAATTTAGGAAGAAAAATCTACAGAATCCGAAATTGGGGGGTTGAGGATGAAAAGTGGTGTATGGCAGTTTGAATTGATGGTTTACGTGGGGAAGCGGAAGAGTTGGAGAGATAGTCGTGGTAGGGTGGCTGACGGTTATAGGGCTAGGGATAGGTATTGAGTGTGGCTGTCACATCACACGTGATGTGGCAGTTACTACCTCATCAACTGTGTTGCCCAAGTTCCTCGCTTAGCCCAGAGCGCCGTTCTTGCCCTCCTGCACACACACTTTGCTCAAAGCAATGTGTCCAATGCTCCTTCTTCCTTCCGCCCAATGCCTGCGTCCTGCAACTCACCAACACACTTCCATGCACAAGGAGAAAAAAAACACTATATCCTATGGTTAGACATTTCTACCCATAACGGAATTAAAATACACCTAAGTTTGATGAAAAACAGTAAAATTATGGTTATTTTAAGCCCTATCACCTTTTTTTTAACATTAAAGAAAACTTAAAAGAAAACATACCGGGTTGCCTCCTAGCCAGCGCCCCAGTTACCGTCGTGGGCACGACATCCTTCTTGCCCAAATTAGGGTTCCGTGTCACAGAGGAATTTCAAGTATTCCTCTGGTTTTTCCAGGGTTTGGCCAAAGAAGGCCTTCAGTCTTTCACCATTGACTTTGAAAGTCTTCCCCGTGTTTGCATTCCTTACTTTCACTGCCCCATTAGGGTATGTGGCTTGCACTTCGAATGGACCGACCCACTTAGTCGATAGCTTCCCTGACATGAGTTTAAACTTGGATTGGTATAGAAGCACTTGTTGCCCAGGTTCAAACTTCTTGACCTTGATCAACGCATCGTGAGCCTTCTTCATCCTTTCTTTATACAACACAGAGCTGTCATATGAATTGAGTCTGATTTCCTCAAGTTCCTACAATTGAAGCTTCGTAGCTTGGCCAGCTTCATCCCAATCATAATTCATCTTTTTAACTGCCCATTATGCTCTATGTTCAATCTCCACAGGCAAGTGACACATCTTGCCAAAGATCATTCTGTAAGGTGACATGCCAACGGGGTTTTGAACGCTGTCCTATATGCCCACCATGCATCTTCAAGATGCAAACTCCAATCCTTCCATGTTGGACTAACTGTCTTCCTTAAGATAACCTTCACAATGCGATTAGACAATTCAGCTTGACCGTTAGCTTGAGGGTGATAAGCATTTGAGACTCTATGGTGCACTCCATATCTACTCATCAATCCTTTTACAGCTCCATTACAGAAATGCGTTCCTTGATCACTTATGATTGCCCTTGGTACACCAAATCGACTAAAGATATTACTCTTGAGAAAGTCCACAACTACCTTCGAGTCATTGGTTGATGTTGCCTTAACCTCTATCCATTTAGACACATAGTCTACTGCCAACAGAATGTAGAGGTTCCCTCTTGAGTTGGGCAATGGCCCTATAAAATCCATGCTCCATATGTCGAATACTTCCATGGGCATGACCGGGGTCATGGGCATCTCGTTCCTCTTGCCAATGTTGCATTTCTTCTGGCATTGAACACATCTCTTACACCACTCGAATCTATCTTTGAATACGTTTGGCCAATAAAACCCACAATCCAATATCTTCCTTGCAGTTCGCTTTGGTCCAAAATGTCCCCCACACACCTTGGAATGGCAATGTGCGAGAATGCTTGTATGTTCCTTCTCATCAACACATCTACGGATGACTTGGTCAGTACACATTTTCTACAAGTATGGTTCATCCCATATGTAGTATCGACTCTCCACCTTTCAACTTGTTTCGCTGATAAAGGTTGAGATCTCCTGGAAGCCTTCCCAAAACAATGTAGTTGCATATGTCAGCATACCATGGTTCTGAAGTGTCTTGGGCAAAAGCCAGGTACTCGTCTGGAAATGTCTCCTTGATTGGTTCGATCTCTTCCTGTTGAATGATGCGACTTAGATGATCCGCCACTAAGTTCTGAGTTCCAGCATTATCTTTGATCTCCAAATCGAATTCCTGAAGCAACAGGATCCACCTTATTAATCTGATCTTTGTCTCCTTCTTGGCCATGAGGAACTTCAGGGCGGAATGATCTGTATACACTATGGTCTTGCCCCCGAGTAGGTATGACCGAAATTTCACGACAGCGAATACCACAGCTAATAATTCCTTCTCCGTCGTGGAGTAATTGCATTGGGCAGGATTAAGAGTTCTGGATGCATAATATATGACATGATTTACTCTTTTTCTCTTTTGCCTAAGAACCGCTCCCACTGCATAGTCACTTGCATCACACATCACTTCAAATGGCATTGTCCAATCCGGTGGTTGGATTATGGGTGCTGACACTAGAATCTCCTTAAGTGTGTGAAATGCCCTCTTGCAATCTTCATCAAAGTTCGATTCCACTTCTCCTTGTAACAGCCTGGTCATGGGCTGCGCGATCTTAGCAAAGTCCTTGACGAACCTCCTATAAAATCCTGCATGTCCGAGGAAACCTCGCAGCTGTTTCATATTGCTCGGGTAGGGTAACTTGCTGATGATGTCGATCTTGGCCTTGTCGACCTCTATTCCTCGTTCTGATATGATATGCCCAAGGACTATTCCCTCCTTGACCATGAAGTGACACTTCTCATAGTTCAAGACCAAACTCTTATCTACACACCTCTTTAGCACAATTTCCAAATTGTGTAGACACTTATCGAAATCCGGTCCATAGACAGTAAAGTCGTCCATGAACACCTCTATACACGTTTCGAGCAAATATGAGAATATGCTCATCATACATCTTTGAAATGTGCCAGGAGCGTTGCATAAACCAAAAGGCATCCTTCTACACGCAAATGTACCGAATGGACAAGTGAAAGTAGTCTTGCCCTGGTCTTCTTCCGCGACCCAGATCTGCATGTAGCCCGAGTACCTGTCAAGAAAACAGAAGTATTTGTTGCCTGCCAACCTTTCGAGCATCTCATCAATAAAAGGTAACGGAAAGTGATCCTTCTTGGTCTTCTGATTCAGCTTCATGTAGTCAATGCATACTCGCCATCCTGTTTGTAACCTGGTTGCGACCATTTCTCTTTGCTCGTTCTCCACCACTTGAATTCCAGACTTCTTGGGCACGACGTGTATTGGACTAACCCATCTGCTGTCAGAGACTGGGTAGATGATTCCCAGGTCTAACAGCTTCAAGATTTCTTTCATTACCACCTCCTTCATCACTGGATTCAGTCTTCTTTGAGGATCTCTAATGGGCACGGCGTCTTCCTTGAGCAAGATGTGATGCCTGCACACAGTGGGGTTTATTCCCCTTATATCAGTGAATGTCCACCCAATGGTCAACTTGTACTCCATCAGAACTCCTTTTACTTGCTCTTACTCCTCAATAGACAACTCAACGCTTATGATTACTGGAAGTGTCTCATCTTCTCCCAGGTAAATGTACTTCAAGTGGCTGGGTAATGCCTTCAACTCCAACCTGGGTGCTTTCTCTATTGATGGCATCAACCTATCCTCTTGATTCAGTGTAGGAATTACCAATGGCTCCACTCTCCTTCATGGTTCTGCATCCGATCTTAAATAGTGAACTGCTTCGACTAGCTCAACAAACCCGTCTTAGGCAACAACCTCCATTAAGCTAATTTGTAGAACTACATCCATCCTGTCTTCAATTGCTATCTCTTGCCAAAATTCATCCACCATCTGGTCAATGTGGTCAACGCTATGCACTATCTCTGCATCGCTAGGCTGTTTCATGGTGTTATAGATGTCTAATGACACTATTTCCCCTCCGAACTCACACATTAGCTTCCTTGTGTCACAATTAATTCTAGTGCGAGTGGTCTTCAAAAACGGTCTTCCTAGCAACATCACCGGTGCCTTTTGTGACGATCTTCCCATATCTAAAATGTAGAAATCAGCTGGAAAAATTAGATCCCTGCCCCTGACCAAGACGTCTTCTAGAATCCCTTCAGGCCATACAGTCGATCTGTCCGCTAGTTGAATCGCAACCCTTGTAGGTTTAAGTGGTCCCATCCTTAAATCATTATACACTGACTTGGGCATGACATTAATTGATGCTCCAAGATCCAACAAGGCTTTCTCAATCTTCATATCCCCAATGATGCATAGAATGTAGAACATCCCAGGGTCAGTGCACTTGGTCGGCATGGGAGTGTCTTGCAGCACTGCAGACACATTCTCGCTCACTTGGAACCTTGCATCGTATGTGTAATTGATCTTCCTTGTGCATAATTCCTTCAGAAACTTAGCACACTTGGGCATAGATTGTAAGGCGGTTAAGAAGGGTATGTTGACCTCGACCTTCTGAAACATCTTGGTTAGCTCTTTCATCTCCTGTGCTTTTTTATCCTTTACAAATCATCCTGGGTAAGGGGCTTTTGGCTCATAAGGTCTGGACTTGGCCACATTATCAACCTCCTTCATTGCTTTGGCTCTGATTTCGGCTGCATCGAGTTCAACTCTTCTCCTTATGTCCGTTGCTCCTCTTTCAACCTGTGCCCTTTTCTCAACTGACAATTCTTGCCATAGGTCCTCAACATCACCTGATCCCATGGGTGCCTCTTCGTACTTCTCTGATTCAGCCTCTTCTTCTTGTTCCAGATCGACATCTTGCCTAAAAGACTGTTGTTGCCCAGATGCAGCTTTCTAAGGTTCATAATAGTTAGACACTCTTACTTCAGGCAACTTAGCTCCACTACGCAATGTAATAGCATTAACTTGAGCTTTCTTTATCTCTACTTGAGATGGAAGTTCTCCTTTCCCTCTATTCAATATTGACTTGATCTGGGAGATTAATTCTATCAAGTGGCTCAACGTGCCATTGATGTCTCTCATGCCTCCCCATGTCTCCATGCAAAAACTGTCCAATTCTTGATATCACTTCCTTTGTTCAGCTGCAAGTCTTTCCACTTCACTCCTTAGGGTATCTCTTGGTTGATCTCGATTGTGTGGGGGTACATAGGGTTGCTGTGGTGGTTGCCCTTGTTGAGGTGCATTCAAATAATTGTTGTTCCCATACCTCAAATTATCATTGGGCCTCCAAGGTCCATTGTTGAAGTTTCTTCGCTGCCCAGCATCTCCTTGTTGGTATGGTTGCCCAAGCATTTACTTCTTCATCCTCATACAATGATGGGCATCGATCAGTAGGGTGATTATTGGCAGCACAAAGTTGACACTTCATAATCCTTTTCCTCAGGATCAGTCCAGGGTTCTCATTCCCAGCAACATTGTTCTTGTTCTGATTCATCATTTCTTTCATCATAGATACCGGGATATCGAATTTAGGATCACTACTGGTCAGTTCATGCGTCCTGGGCATGATGGTCTCATCTTGGTTCCTCTTTCTTTCTGCCATCTCAGCAAATAATTTAAAGATTTCACTGGGTGGTTTGTTGATCACGTTGCCTCCACAGGCTGCATCGATCCAGTCCCGCTCAGATTGCCTGAGCCCATTCATGAAAGCATTAATCAAGTCCTTGTCACCCAAACCACGCTGAGGGCACCTTGCAATTAGCTTCTTGTACCTAGAGTGGTAGTCATAAATAGATTCTCCATTGCCCATCTTTATGTTCTGAATTGCAACTCTAGCATTCTGGATACGGGCAAAGGGGTAGTATTGCTCAAGAAACTTCTGCTGCATTTGTTGCCAAGACGTTATGCTGTCTTGGGAAAATTGGTAAAGCCACTCCCTTGTCCCATCTTGAAGTGAGAATGGAAACGTCAGGAGTCGAATGTATTCCCTCAGTATGTTTTCCGCAGCAGCAGTGTGCACGGTATGCATTGCCATCTTAAAGTCCTGTAAGTGGCACTGTGGATCCTCTCCGGGCAAGTCACTGAACTTGGGCAAGATCTGTATCAAAGAGTGTTTTAGCTCCCAACTGTTAGTGATAGCGGGCAAAGTGATGCCCGTTGGGTTCAGATTGACATCCGTTGGAAACATGATTTATTTCAGAATCTTCTCAGGATCAGGTTGTTATCGCGCCATCTCCTCTTCTTCAGATTGCTCACGATCTAAATTTGGTGGTGACCTCTCCTCGTCACTCGCCAGTTCCTCCGCTGGTGCTTGTTTCTCATTTTCCCTCTTTAGTTTCTTCTGCTCCTTGAGATACTTCTCCGGTTCAGGATGGTACTTCAATTCACCGTCGATCCAAAAAGGGTCGGAGCCAAATATGCACAGGGTCTCTCCCTCAAGAGACAGTTATAAAATCAGCTCCCCGGCAACGGGGCTAATTTTGATGAGGCTGTTGTTCGCACTCTCAAAATGAATTTATAGCCTATCCTCACAGCTATATAGTTAGCAAGTAAGTACAGGATCGATCTACAAGGAGTTGATTGTCACTATCTCTTGAAACCTCCTCCACCTGTTTAGAAAAGTTGGGTTTACTATCTTGGTCACTAGGGCTCTCTTGCCCAATTCGAGAACTCAATGGAGCACTGAAAAGTAAGCAAGTAACTTGATCAATAATAAAAAGGACTTGATCTGGACTAAGACATCGTTAAGTGAAAACCCTAGTTTGGTCATTGGTGCAAATATATTCATCACATGCATGCATCGTTAGTTATGAGACTTGAATGCTGAGATCTCTTTTTACTCGTCACGCTCTCAACAAACCCTCTCCTTACCTATCCTTACTTAGTTGGCGATGCACTGTGGGCTCCCTACCTCGGGCAATACCTCTGTCGGAGTTATCGTTCAATTTCTTGCCCAATGAGTATTTATCTCTAGAAAGGCCCAACAAGGAATTATCACGTCTTACCTCATAAGGCAGACACCTTCCTCTAATGTTAATCGATCTTAATCAAGAAGATGTGGAAAACACTCCTACTTCTCAATTGATTTGTGATCTAATATGTCTTAAGTGATTAACGGCCTATTAACATCTTGGTCGTATTATCTTATATTTGAACAAGCTCATTAACATTATGGGAACACATGCATGCAATTATCTAGCACAATTTAGACCTCCCAAGCTTAAGTTAACACCTAACTGTCTTGCCCAGACCAAGTATAAAAGCTTAGCTAGATATAATCACAAAACGATAAACAATCGTAATAAAGGAAATCATAAGAACTATATAAACTTACGAAGTTCGTGCAAAAGTAAATCATAGTCAAAAGTGCTGATAAAATGAAGACAGTAAAAATACGCCCGTAGGACTTGTTTATCTCCTCACAAACTCTCTTAATGGAAAATACAGGGAATTAAGCATGAAAAGACGGCTCCTTTTGCAGCAGCAAGGCATCGATATTTATAGGCGAGTGCTTTAGGGTTTAGCCCCCCTAATTTTTAACATGGAAGGAATCCACGAGCTACCTTGGGATGTAAGTAACACTTGATAAGCTCGACCCTCAACAAGACAAGTAACGTCTATCTTCAAGAGATCCCTTGCGGATCCTAAATCTAGTCGGATAAGGAAAGATACTTAAGTTAGATCATCTCATCCTTATCCTTCTAGACCTAGGAGAGAAACTCGCCTGTTGACCAAAGCACTCCTCCTATATGTCTTGACCAATATGGCTCTGCCTGACCTGCTTCCAGAAATATTGCTTTCTTCCTCTGTATTGCCCAGTTTCCACCTGCAAGGCAGCAAACACCCTCTTGCCCAAAACATGTCCTCCAAGACACAAAAACTAGACAAAACACACACAAAGACTCGATCTAAACTTCCTAAGACATACACTAAAAAGACACAAAATATGGACTCATCAGTCATATAGAGTTTTTTATCTTCTAGAAGAATACGAAATGCAAAAATAACACCTATATGAAGTCCTCTAATTTTGTTACTCCATCAATATTTATCTTCATCCAGTGCCATCTAAATATTGAAAAGAGTAGACAAAAATTACCAATAAAATGTTAAAAATATAAGCAGCACATAAATCACCAATTATTGAAAGCAAACAAACATTTTATAATTTAGAGAGCACAACATACCAATGATAATGGCCAAGCAATCGGTGCTCCAATAGAATCTCCAATTGTTTCATGAATGTTTGTTAGATAAACAACATTTCTTCATTCTTCAAAATTATTTGAACCACTACCTCACAAATTGCAGGCCCAAGATCCCTACCATTTAGCTCAACATTTCCTATTGCTTTCACAATGCCAATTGCAACAATTTCATTCAAATTAACAAGACTTTTCAGTTTTACATAAGCTCCAACCTGAAATTTAAAGCATAGGAATGACATAATTTAAAATATGCATATAGTTATCTTGGTGTAATAAATAATACTATTTCTTGTAATTACCCTTATACGAGTTGGACGGCTGCTTGAACTAGATGAAGTATTATTGTTGCGCGTTGAAACTGGAGCTTTTTGTGTCTCAATTTGTCTATCCGAGTTTGATTTGCTAGACAACAAAGTTTTCAATTCTTCAACTTTTTGTTTAAGAGTTCTCATTTCTTCCTTCTCTTCCATGGATTTTCTGTAAAGTGCATCACGACTAGGTCTCCCACCATAAATATCACTTGGCTTCACTCCCATACCATACATGGGCAATCGTCCATCTTTATCCTTGCCCAATATCTTTGCAAAAGCATCATCAGCATCGTGCACAACATCACAATCACTTGAATTTCCATCGTCTTGTTTAGATAGCTCTTTTATTTTTTCCTATAAAAATAAATTGTAAAATTTTATTGAGAACTACTTAAGATATCAAGTTACAATGGAAACATTTAGATTGTAAAGACTAAAAGATAACTTACAACAACTTCTCGAACTGTCTCACTCGTTGCAGAACCATCCAGAGGATAACAATATTTTTCAAATAACTGTGCTCTCGTGGGATGTCTTCCTAATTCTTCGTACTACCAATAATTTTTTGTCAAGTAATATGGCAAATTCAAGCATTAGAATTTGAAACTAACACTTCTATAATTCATATGCTATTAAATTCAATATTACTATTAATTCGGTCATAACTGCATAACTTCTTTTTCCCATTCGATGAGGAATCTCTAACTTAGCACGTGCTTCTTTTTTCTTTTCACTAAGTTGCTGAAATGTTTGATAAAAAGGTGATGACCCGTAAAAAATAAATGAAAACAAGATATAAAATAAAATTAAATATGATATGTAAATTAAGTAATTTTGTAACTTGTGCTTTGTCGGTGTTCCAATGATCAAGTAATTTCTTATATTGCTCTGCATTTGCTCTCTCTGGTACTTTGAGCAATTGTTCTTCAACAGATACACTTGGGTCAAAATTCAAATTCTTCAATTGGCACTTCCAATTTCTCCATATATGGTTAATTGATTGTAGGGTAAAACTATCACTCCCAGCACCCATAGTAAACCTCGATTTAAGAAAGAAAAGAAAAAATTCAGTTACACTTTAACAAATATAATAAACAAACTATTATAAAAATAAAATAAGAAACCTCAAACCCAACAGCCTTCACTTCTTTAAGTATGTTTTCCTTATATGAGTTTGGCATCAATCTCCAATTAGTGTAATGTAGTGGACAGAAAGATCAATTCCTTGCAATGGTACCTAAAAAATGAGCTAGTGTGCTTGTTTGTTTCTAATCATTAGGTTGGCCAAGATCATTGAAAGAAACATTAAGCTGTTTATTTAGGCCCTAAACTTTTGGCATGCATGTGGGCCCTCTTGCCCTCTTTTTCTTATTGCCGCCATCTACTATAACAATATATCATGCTCAACAATTATTAAACCCTAAAATAAGTCAATAATATATATTGATCACTAATAAAAATTATTAATTGCTAACCTATCTCAGTTGTGACATTGTCAAAATCATTTTCGCTTATTCTGCCACCACCTTCTTGGACATTTTCTATTGTATTTCTTGAGCTATTTTGGACTGCACTCAATAAAACCGCATACATGTGATCATTCTCATAAACATTACTAATTCATAATGCTAAAAATGTGATGCATTACAATTTCATAAATAAATGTTATTGGAACCTATTTCACGCTCAAATGAGTCATTCAAGGAATCAACAATGTCGTCTTGCTCAGTTCTTTGACGCATGCCTCGATTGGTACGAGGTTTTCTTACATGACTATTAGCATTTCTTGCAACATGATCTAAGTCTGCACAACGTCAACAAGATCATATTCAAAGTTAGTAATCAAGTACGTTGAATAAAATAAAAAATATATATATAAAGAAAAAAGTTGGCCTAATTGGATATCGTATAAGTCATCAAGGGAATTGAGGATGTCATTTTGTGCCGACATTTGATGCCTTTCACGATTTCTATGATTTCGTGTCCTTGCCGCCATAATCTGCTAGATCAAAGATATATTAGTGATATGTATTAGAAACTTAATTTGTATAACTATCACGATTAGTACGAGATTTTCTTACTTGGACATTTGTTGATCTTTCAATATGATCTAGGCTTACACGATGTCAATGAGATCATATTTCGAAACAGTAAGCAAATACATTAAATAAAATCAGAAAATATCAATAAAAAGAAAAAAGTTAACCTAATTGGGTGTCACTTAAGTCATCGGAGGAATCGAGAATGTCATTATGTGCAAGTCTTGGATGTCTTCCCCGATTTCCATTAGATTTTTTCTTTGGCGCCATGATCCGCATGTATCAAAATATATTATTGACAAGTTTTAGAAACATAATTTGTGTAAATAAATCTAATACAAAACTATCCAAATCAACTTACCAATTGAGAATCATAATGATTTTACAAAAAAAAAAAATAATAATAAAGAACAAAAAAAATATAACTAGACAAAATACTATTAACAAGCAACATAATGACAATGAAAAAAATTAATATTCTAACTTAAACTATACTCCTTCTACATTATCCATAACCAAACTAATATTTTCAACTTCATCCTGAACTTGCTGATTGAGAACACCAGTTTCTTGAAGTGCATCGACATCTATACTCAAAATAGGATCCATATCAAACATATCTCTCGCCTTTGTCTTGACGACAACATGCCACCCTTTTTCAATTGGGTCTTCAACATAGAAGACTTGTTCTGCATGAGAGGCTAATATAAATGGTTCATTATGCTGAGTTAATCTAGAAAATTGACTAGCGTGAAACCGTAGTCATCTTTTCTCCGTGTTGATCTTGTCGACACCCAATCGAACACTACTATTTTTTTACCCATTAAATATTCTAGTTCAAGTATGTCTTTCAATACTCCATAGTATGTGACATCACCGAGAATGAGATTATTATCACTTCTACTAGCAAAGCTACTAGTTTGTGCAGTGACAACAAGGCCACTATTCTGAGTTCTCCTTCGTGTCTCATATTCTTTCACATGGAACCCAAATTCATTAATTATGAATCCCCTGTATTGTTTACCAACGGTATTCGAACCTCTAGCTAATGCCCTATGTTCTTCAGGTACATAAATCCCAGAAAGATGTAAGTGTTCAACTGATGAACCCATATTTGTGTCCATCTTTTCTTGTTTCTTTCTTGTGTTTTTAGTCTTTATCAAGTCATTATGTGTCTGGGAGGATACGCAAGTCGAGAGATAGTGTGCAGGGAAAGAACAGGTGGATGCTGGGCAAATCCGATGGAAAATCTGTTGTTGAGATAGTGATACGATACGAATGGGCATAAGGCTGGAAGCTTGTAGTTGGGAAACATCGAAACATCCTTTCTACAAGTCAGGAAGCACCTCCCCATATCCTTAAGCCAACAGACAGAGTACTCGGAGGAGCCAGGATCGTGGTCAAGACCGGAGGCAATTCAGGATGCAGACGATGAAGGGCAGGATGCGATTCGGACCAGCAGTAACAGCAGATTTCTTTTCCTTCAAGGAAGAGGATAAGGATTGGATGTTTCCTTCCTTATCCTAGCCGAGCCAAATCATTGAAGATATCTACCACGCAAGGAAAGAATGATCGTGCATGCGAAGGAAAGAGAGAGAGGCGGAGGTTATGATATGCATGGGAAGAATCCTTATTCAACAAGGAAACTTCCCTAAACCTTAGAATCTCATCGCCTATATATATGGTCGACTCTATTATGTAAAGGGGGGCTTCGAATTCAGTAGTTTAGATTAGTTTGCATCCTAGTTTGAGTGGAAGTAAGGAAGAACAAGTCCTACGGGCAATTTACAGTTTATTACGTTCGTTTATATTTTCTGCACTTCAGTTTTAGTTGTTGGCGTGAAGCCAAGACCCTGGTTGCTGACTACGCTTTTGGGCAGCAACCCCTTTCCAGATTTATGCTAAGTATGCTTTTCTTTATTTGCTTTGTGTTCTTATTTAATATTATGTCTAGCTAAGATTATTGTTTGGGTTGGATGTAGATGAAGTGATTCTACATTACTCGTTCAAACTTGTGAGGTCTAATTATGTTAGTTCGTTAATTGATTTTTTTCCCGAAACACTTAGGATTAATTCTAGATTTAATTGATATTGAAGTTGATTGATCACCATCTAGATATTGAGATTAAGTCATTAACATAAATTGGGATCAACACGAGAGTGTCTTTCGTGCCCAAGAAGGTAAAGGGTGTTGGAGAGCAGTCGGTATTGACCTACCTTTTGGCTGTCTTGGGTCTATTTATTCTTAATGCCTATTGGGCAGCATCGTTACTGAAGTGTCTTCGTGACTTTGCTGATCAAGAGAGGAGATCTTGCCTTCTGGTCAAGATCTGTAAAATTGATTAGACATAGGTTAAGTGTGTTTACATCGTGACTTCGTGACCTTAGGGTGTTAACTAATCTTTGCCTTAAACCAAGTGATAAAATTAGTTAATTGAATATCTTTGCACCGATGAACGAGTAAAGAGTAATTAGGATCATGGATTCGAAACCCAATCCAAACTCTTTTGTTATTTGATATTGTTATTTGTTGAGTACAGGGAATTAAGATACTTCGTGACCAAAACCCTTTTGTTGAACAACATCAGAAGAGAAAATTAAGGCGAGTCCCTTGGGTACGATCTCGTTTGCCGCTGACTACTACCTTGTTGGGCAAGAGGTGTTATAAATATTATTTGTGCGAAGTGTGTGACGACAGCGCTCCGTCAAATTGGCTCTGTTGCCCGGGACTTGGTTTTAAGCTAGTTTGTTCTTCTAGCTTGTGTTGAGCACGGTTTATGCCTAAGCCACATCTACGAAGTGACGGAGATCCACAAGATCACGGTGCTTGCCCGGAGGTGATAGCTAGGAGAAATCGAGCAGAACAACGCAAGAAGAAGATAGATCTGGAGGAAGGCGTCAACAAACCTTCAGAGTCGCAGAGCTTGACAGACGATCAAGATACTGAGCAAGAAGTCGAATCTTGCTCAACAACCAGTTCAGACAGTGATAAGTCAACATCCAGTTCAGAAGCAAAAACATCAACAATCATGGCAGGAACACCATAGAGAACCATCCGTCAGATCATGTTCCCTGACAACAAAGGAATCCGACCATCAAGTATCTAGTTGCCCACCATCAGTGGCAATTGGGAGCTCAAACACTCGCTTATACACATACTGTCCAAGTTCAGTGACCATCGTGGAGAAGACCCCCAAACTCATCTTCAAAACTTTGAGATGGCAATTAGCATAGTAAGGAACAATGCCACTACTACTACCAGGAACAATGGGGATAGACAAGGACAAGTTGTTAGGAACAATGCTGAAGTTATGAGGAACCAAGATGCTGCCCAAGACACCTTTCCTGACTACGTAAGGTTGCTCATGTTCCCGTTCTCACTTCTTGACGGTGTACGTGAGTGGCTTTACACCTTGCCAGAGGGAAGCATTGATATGTGGAGCAAGATGCAGCAGGCCTTTCTTGACAAATACATACCCGTTGGCCGGATACAAAGTGGAAGGAATGCTATTTCATCAATCAAAATGGGGGGAAGTGAGTCATTATATGACTACTATGAAAGGTTCAAGAAGTTGTTGGCAAGATGTCCTCAACATCGGATTCAGGATATCGATTTGATCGAATATTTCTTGAAGGGATTAAGGGCATCAAAGAGAAAATACATCATTGCAGCGTGTGGAGGAGCCATAGTCGATCAACTACCATCTGAAGTGTTCAAGAAGATAGCTTCCATGGCTGAGCAATCCCGAGATGAAGATGATATCCCAAGAGGGGGGTACGAAGGTAGCAAGGGCAACCAAGACAACTTGGTCAGCACCATGAAAGACTTCATGACCAAGATGTCTGGCCAGATGGAGGATTTGAAGAAGCAGGTCAATGGCAAGGAAGTTCAAAGAGCTGTGAAGAGATGTGAAGTATGCCAGGCAACATCACATGTCACCTCAGAATGTCCCAGTTGGTTCGTGGAAGAAGGAGAAGAGGTGAAGGCAATAGGTCAGAACCAGTAAGGAGGAGGGCAACAAAGGTTCCAGTATGACAATAACAATAACTATGGCAATAACTATGGTTATAGGCAGAATCAGCACGAGAACCTGAGGTATGGCAACAAACACTATCAGATACCTCCTGCCCACCAACAACCGCAGCAGCCTGTTGGGCAAAAACAGCAATATGTGCCTCCACCTCAACAACAACCTCAACATCAAAATAATTATGTACCTCCACATCGAGAACCAGCGAAGATGGAATTCATGAAGAAGACCATTGAAAGGTTTACCAACGAGAACCAAAGGCTGAGGAGAGACTTCGAGAACTTCCAACTAGAAAGTCGAGGACAGTCCAACAACCTTCAAGCTCAACTGACTCATATCAACCAAACCTTGTCAAGGTTGGTGGAAGACAAGCCAGGCAGACTTCCTGCCCAGGTAGAGGTCAACAAGGAGCAAGTCAATGCTGTAACGTTGCGCAGTGGGAAGAATTTGCCAGAGATGTTGCCCAGGACCCAACCTAAGGAACCAGCTCGAGTAGAGGAAACTAAAATGAGTTCAAGAGATATCAATGACATCTATGAGGAGTTGAAGGCAAAGCGTAAAGAAGGGATAAAGGCCAACAAGAACCCAATCTTTGATAATGAGGAGGATGAAGCCTTGTTTGATTACGTAAAAATGGAGAGATCTAAGCTGGGATTTGACAAAGATGACGTGATGCTGGAATCTTTGCAGGCTGAAAAAGAAGCAGAGGCTTTGGCCAAGAGGACCGTTCCTCGCACTACCAAGGCTAAAATCCCATATCCCAGACGTTTTGCCCGCGATCGTGATCAGAGGGAGTTGGAGGACATGATGAAGGTGTTCAAGAAGGTGGAGATCAACCTACCGTTGTTGATGGCATTGCAATCTATGCCTAAATGCGCAAAATTTTTGCGAGAGATGTGCCAAAAGAAGACAAAGTACCCAGATAATGCCCGTTTTCATGTGGAGAATGTGTCAGCCCTAATGAATTCCTAGATCCCGACCAAGAAAAGAGATCCAGGCATGTTCGCTATTCCATGCACGATTGGTACTACGTCAATACCCAGGGCGATGCTTGATCTTGGAGCTTCGATAAATGTGATGCCAAGAGCCATGTTTGACGAGATGAGTTTTGGACCTCTTTCTCCTACATGTGTTGCCATCCAATTAGCAGATTTATCCACAGTCTACCCGGATGGAGTGTTGGAGGATGTGTTGGTCAAGGTGGGGGATCTTTTATTCCCAGCCGACTTCTATGTTCTTGACATGGGAAAGAAAGCAATCAAGAACCCAGTGATCTTGCTCGGGAGGCCATTCTTGAGGACAACATGTACCAAGATTGATTGCGATACTGGGAAGTTGACAGTTCAAGTAGCAGGAGAAGTAGTAGAGTTCGATGCTTATAGGAAAAATCAAGATGATGCCCTGGAACACCTCAACACCCTCAGTGCATGTGGAAAGCAAGTGGAGACTTTGAATAGCTTAAGTTGTTTCGTCGAAGACAACGAAGATGCAATCCAGGCGGAATTCAACCTAGTTTAGGATCTTGACCAGGATCCTGATCAGCATGAGGATAATGAGGAAGATGGTGTTCTAATGCAATTCTACGAAGGAGATGAGTACGAAAGTGAGAAAGATTTTTGGGAAGAGTCAGTTCATGGACATAGCTTCGACTCTAACGATGAAGACTACTCCACGGACGAAGAGTTGGAGAATTACGTGTTTGAAAACATCCGTGGAGATGATGGAGATCAGGATGTAGGGGAACAAAAACCCCTTGATGAGTTTGATGAGGAACTTGAGGAGTTATCCCATGATGAGACCGAGGAGTTAGTAGAGGAATTTTGGCAACAAACAGTTCTTGAGGAGGATGCCATCTTGCAAATAGAAGAGGATCTTGCCCAGAACGAAGAAACAGTAGATGTAGAGGAATGCAGTTACGCCAGGATTCCGGGCAACATCCAGCCTCAGGGGTTTGAACCACTCAATATCCATTGCAAAAAGCACTTACTTTGGAACTGAAGCCCTTGCCCAAGCACCTGAAATACATCTACCTTGGCAAGAACGAGACCTTGCCCGTGATCATATCATCAGAGTTATCGAGCATGGAGGAGGTCAGAGTTGGTGAGGTGCTGAGCAAGTACAAGGAGGCAATAGGATGGACGTTGGCCGACATCAAGGGCATTAACCCTTTGGACTGTGTTCATCATATCTTACTCGAGGAGGATGCTACCCCAGTACGAGATCCACAAAAAAAATTGAATCCAACCATGAAAGAAGTGGTTATGAAGGAGATACTTAAGCTTCTTGACTTAGGGATCATCTACCCCGTCTCCGACAGCCGATGGGTGAGCCCTGTGCACGTGGTGCCCAAGAAGTCAGGAATCCAGGTGGTCGAGAACGATAAGAACGAGATGGTGGCCATGAGATTACAAACTGGATGACGAGTGTGTATAGATTACCGGAAGCTCAACCAAAAGATGAAGAAGGATCACTTTCCTTTGCCCTTTATAGCTGAGATGCTTGAAAGGTTAGCTGGTAATAACTACTATTGCTTTCTTGACGGTTATTCTGGTTACATACAGATCTGGGTTGCTGACAAGGATCAAGGCAAGACCACATTCACGTGCCCGTTTGGCACTTTTGCATAAAGGAGGATGCAATGCTCCAGGGACATTCCAAAGGTGTATGATGCACATTTTTCAGACCTTCTTGAAGAGTGCATCGAAGTCTTCATGGACGACTTTACCGTCTACGGCAAGACCTTCGACACATGCCTCAACAACCTGGATCGAGTCTTGAAGAGATGCGTTGAGAAGAGTCTAGTGTTAAACTACGAGAAATGCTATTTCATGGTCAAGGAAGGAATAGTTTTGGGGCATGTCATATCGGGAAAAGGAATTGAGGTGGATAAGGCCAAGATCGACATCATTGCCAAATTGCCTTACCCAAGATCCGTGAAGGAGTTAAGAGGATTCCTTGGGCATGCTGGATTCTACAGAAGATTTGTCAAGGACTTTGCCAAGATCACCCAGCCAATGACGAGACTACTTCAACATGAAGTACCATGGGAGTTTAACGAAGATTGCAAGAAGGCGTTCCATGCTTTGAAGGAGAACTTGATCACAGCCCCCATCATCCAACCCCCGGATTGGGGCATGCCTTTCGAGTTAATGTGTGATGCCAGTGGTTATGCCACATGAGCAGTTCTTGGGCAAAAACGAGGCAAGAAGAGTTATGTTATTTACTATGCATCAAAGACATTGAATCCTGCCCAATGCAACTATGCCACAACAGAGAAGGAGTTGTTGGCCATCGTCTTCGCCTTTGAGAAGTTCAGATCATATTTACTAGGAGGCAAGACCATAGTGTACACCGACCACGCGGCATTAAAGTACTTGGTGAGCAAGAAGGAGTCCAAGCCAAGATTGATTAGATGGATTCTTTTATTGCAGGAATTTGACATAGAGATCAAGGACAAGAGTGGTGCCCAGAATCAAGTTGCCGACCACCTAAGTTGAATCCTCCAGCCAGACGATGGGATACCGATCAAGGAGACCTTTCCTGACGAGCATCTGAGTCTTGCCCAAGATGAACCATGGTATGCAGACATCGTGAACTACTTGGTGACTGGAGAAATTCCCTCCGATCTTGGGCGTTATTAAAGAAACAAGCTGAAACATGAAAGTCGTTTCTACCTATGGGATGAGCCATACTTATGGAGAGAATGTGCGGATAAAATAATTAGAAGGTGTGTCGAGGATAAAGAGCAACGAAGCATTCTTGAGCATTGTCATAACAAGGAGTGTGGTGGACACTTTGGGCACCAACGTACTGCAAGGAAGATTTTGGAGTGTGGTTTTTATTGGCCAACATTGTTTAAAGATTGTTATGAGTGGGTCAAGATGTGCGAGAAGTGCTAAAGGGAAGGCAACATCACGAGAAGGAACGAGATGCCCATGATCCCGATCTTGCCCGTGGAAGTTTTCGATATATGGAGCATGGATTTTATGGGACCATTGCCAAGTTCCAAAGGCAACAAGTACATCATATTAGCAGTGGATTATGTCTCGAAGTGGGTAGAGGCTCGTGCTTCATACAAGGATGATTCGAAGGTGGTTTCTAACTTCTTGAGAACTCAAATTTTCAATAGGTTTGGCGTTCCTCGAGCTATAATCAGCGATCAAGGGACTCATTTTTGCAATGCCACGGTGACTACCTTGTTCAAGAAGTATGGAGTTACCCATCGTGTGTCAACAGCCTACCATCCACAAGCTAATGGACAAGCGGAGTTGTCTAATAGAATAATCAAGACGATCTTAAGGAAGACTGTGGGCACAACAAGGAAGGATTGGAGTATGCGCTTGGATAATGCCTTGTGGGCATATAGGACTGCCTTCAAAATACCTTTTGGCATGTCCCCTTATCGCATGGTCTATGGCAAGAGATGTCACTTGCCCGTGAAACTGGAACATCGTGCGCATTGGGCTGTTGCCCAGCTTAACCTCGACTGGAATGAAGCGGGTGAATCAAGGAAGCTCGAGATCCAGGAACTCGACGAGATCAGACTCCAAGCATATGACAATGCTGGTCTATACAAGGAACGGATGAAGAAGACCCACGACCTCTTGATCAAGGAAAAGGAGTTCCATTTTGGGCAACATGTGCTGATCTATCAAACAAGATTTAGGCTTTCATCGGGAAAGCTTTCGACCAAGTGGGCAGGACCCTATGAAGTGCAAGCTCAATTCCCTAATGGAGCTGTTGAGATCAAGGATCCCAAGAACGGAAAGATTTTTAAAGTTAATGGCCAGTGCTTGAAGGCCTATCTTGGGCAAGAACAGTTTGTTGAGGGGGAACCATCTGGGTTTCCTGTCGAGGAGGACCTCTGACTTCTAAAGAGGGGGGTGTCGTGCCCAAGACCTTAAATGGGGCGCTGTCCAGGAGGCAACCTGGTTAGTATTTTATTTATTTTATTTTTAGTTTAATTTTGTGTTTTTATTTAATTATCTTATTTTCGTAAAAATATTAAAATCCAAAAAAAAAATCATAAAATAATGAAAATCCAAAAAAATTAGTGTAGTTTAGCTAGTTTATGTTTTAAGTATTTTATTTTAAAGCATTTTATGATCGAGTCTAACCATAAGGGGAATTCTGTTCCGGAGTGTATTTGTGTTTCTAAGTGTGTAGGAGATGTTGAGCAAGATGCAGGTTGTAGATGAGGATCCACTTTAAGGGAAAAAGTTGTGGGAGTAGAGCAAGGATTCTGGGCAAGAGCTAAGTTGCTGGTCAACAACGATTGAGGCGGTTACTGTACCCCTAAAACTACGCGCCCTTTAAAACCACCCTACCACGTCTATACCCCCACTACCCGATTTCAAATTCAAGTCTGCAACTTCTCATCTTCTCTCTTCTCTCTCCATCAAAACTCCCAAATTCCCTACAATGGTGTCTACTCGTCCCAAAAACAAATTCAACAAGATCCCTGCCGGAACCAATATCGACCTCACCACCGAACACCCCACTACCACCACCACAAAGCCCAAAATCATCACCAAGAGGAAACTACCCATGGAACCCGCCAACCCTTCTGCCGACCAACACCTAGAAATTTCGATCGGAACTACTGTACCCAAGAGTCCGCCAGTCGACGCCACGCTTCTGATGAGCGACGAAAACTCTAGCCTGATGGAAGAGGCGGAGAAGCAGCAGGAGGAGGAGACGCAATTGAAGCAGGTTTCTGAGCAAGAGGAGTTAGAGGAAGAAGCAGAGGAGGAGGAACACGTCAGTGAGGATGAAGAAGAAGAAAGAGGTGATGAGGGAGAAGACGACAACGATGATGTGAATGAAGCCATTGACGCAGTGGCTGCTATGCTGGCAGCGGAGGCGTTGGTGGAGGCAAAGACCAAGGCAAAGGAAAGCCCGACGAAGAAGAAGGAAGCTAAGGCGGCTAAGAAACGCCCTCACGGTGGCGAGGGGACGCCGGCGAAGAAGCACAAGTCTGCTACTTCGGACGCCGGGTCCTTTCAGTCGTCGATTTCGAAGGGAACGGCTGTCAGTGAGCAAGAAGAAGAAAACGATCTTGAGGAGGAAAGGGATAATGAGCAGTCTACCCCAGCAAGTGCTAAGAGCAGGAAGAACAGGAAGGGCCCACGGTGATGACGTGTAGCAAGCCCAAAGAGTGGAAGGTGACTGCACCTCGGGTTCTCGACTTCAAATTCTACGAGAACTTGGGTGTTGCCCAGGAAGTAAGAGAGTTGTTCAAGGGGATTGGCTAGAGTAAGTTTTTGGAGTGGCCTGTGGAGGTCTATGAGGAGCAAGTCAAGGAAGTTTATAACACGGCGGCAATAACAAGTGACCCTGAGAACGGGGTGAGCATGATTTCCTTCTCGCTGTTGGGCGAGAAGTATGAGATTCAAGTCAGTGCCCTCAATCAGATTCTCGGGATGGTGAGTCTGCGAGATTTGGCCAGGAAGGAGTTCATGGAGGCCAAGACCAAGGTGCCATCCCCAGGAGATGTGGTTTATGAGGAGCAGTGGAAGGAGATCAGCAATGGGACGCCCTACTATGGGGCCAACAACAAGGGTACTGAGCTAAGAACGTCTGCCCTGAGGCTTTGCCACCGCATCCTTGCCTACAACTTGTATGGCAAGAGTGATAGCGGCAACAACTTGAGCAACAAGGAGCGATATCTGTTGTGGTGTATGCATACCAAAACCAAAGTCAACTTCGCGGCGTTCCTTGGTGAGCAGCTCAAGACTGTGTTGGCAAAGCAGGCGTTGGGATGCACTTGTGGCCACTTTGTGACAGCCTTCACGAATGGAGTTGGGGTCTATGGTGATCTGAAGGGGAAGCCTAAGATGCCGGTCAGCATGTTGGGAGAAACTGCCTTGAGAAAGATGAATGACATCGAGATCAGGAATGGCAGATATGTGTTTGTTGATCATTCCAAACCAGCATCTAGCAGGCGACCACCAGTGGGCAAGAAGGAGGAGGCAAGCACCAGTGCAGCGGTGCTGCCCAACATTGAGATCGAGACCAGGCTGGCCAATGTGGAGAGGTTGTTGACCGAGATCAGAGATGCCCAGCTGGCATTCTTTGCACACCAAAGATTCAGGTATCCACCTGAATCTTCTCTTTGATTTATGTTCCTTCCTTTTATGTTAGTTTAGGATTTTATTTTTCGTTTTTGTGTTTTATTGTTGAGTCCTATTTTGTGTTATTTAGTGTCTTGCTGTCGAGAGGGCGATTTTACTGTCTTTACCCACAATTTGCCCAGCAAATTGTGTGGTGAAGACCTTATTGCCTTCTCGGTTGTGTTTGTTGAGTCAGTTGGTTTTTGTTTGATTGTTGCCCAACATTTTACCCACTTTGCCTAAGGCAAAGTGTGTGGGTGTTGGGGTGTCAGTTTGTGTTTTTAAAGTATGTTTGAGTCGTTGATCAGCATGTTAGCATGAAGGTTAGAATAGGTTTATGGATGATGCCGTATGTAAATAGGTAGGACGGAATGAGATATTGGGCATTAACTGTGAGGATTTGAGCTTTTAAAATGCTATATACATATGCAACATTATTCTTTCTTGTGTGATAATGATCAGTTGACATGTGTTGATCTAGAACTTGTCTGCATCTCTTAATTAAAACTTCATGTAACTTAGTAGAACTACTTAGATGAATTAGGCAATTTTTGTTCAAAATAGCCATGGCCTAAAAATTTCCTACCATAACATTTATCCTTTGATTAGCCCCCTTGAGCTTGGATCGTATTCTTTCTATTCACTTATAGAAGCCTGAATTTTAGCCGTCCCGGTCAAGAACTCAGGTCTAGAAGAATGAGGAATGAAAGGAAATGTTGGGTAGCACATAGTGGGCAGAATCACCTAAGATAGAGGTGTTGGGTTAAAAAAAAAAGAGAGAGAAAAGAAAAAAAGAGAGAAAAGAAAAAAAAAAGAAAAAAATATAAATAAATAAATATATAAGAAGCCCAGAATAAGTGTGCTAAATAAAGAGGAGTAAGGAATCAAGGGCAATGTGTTGCTCGAGAACCTAGTTCTTGACTTAGCTAGTTTCCATATTATCCTACCTTTTGTCATAAGCTACATTACAACCCAATGAAGACCTAAGGATAAGTAGTTTGAATTTGTTCGAAGAAGTAGAGATGTAGAGGGCAGTCATGCCTATGGAAAAACTTTGTTGATCATGGTCAAGGGCGTAAATACTTAACCTTATACACTTGAGAGATGAGTGCTGGTGAGGATGTCCTTGTTGCCCAATAACTCTATCTCGACCTGTTTGATGGCACTATCTGTTACATATTCTGTTTTGACTGACATGTGAGATGCTTATTTGTTTTGAGTCTGTGTTTTCTGTTTTGTCTTTTCTGAGTTTGAGTCTTGGGCAAAGTCGCAGCCATACACTTGAGGACAAGTGTAATTCAAGTGTGTGGGTGTGATGAACCCATATTTGTGTCCATCTTTTCTTATTTCTTTCTTGTGTTTTTAGTCTTTATCGAGTCATTATGTGTCTGGAAGGACACGCAAGTCGAGAGATAGTGTGCAGGGGAAGAACAGGTGGATGCTGGGCAAATCCGATGGAAAATCTGTTGTTGAGATAGTGATACGATACGAATGAGCATAGGGCTGGAAGCTTGTAGCTGGGCAACATCGAAACATCCTTTCTACAAGTCAGGAAGCACCTCCCCATATCCTTAAGCCAACAGACAGAGTACTCGGAGGAGCCAGGATCGTGGTCAAGACCGGAGGCAATTCAGGATGCAGACGATGAAGGGCAGGATGCGAGTCGGACCAGCAGTAGCAGCAGATTTCTTTTCCTTCAAGGAAGAGGATAAGGATTGGATGTTTCCTTCCTTATCCTAGCCGAGCCAAATCATTGAAGATATCTACCATGCAAGGAAAGAATGATCGTGCATGCGAAGGAAAGATAGAGAGGCGGAGGTTATGATATGCATGGGAAGAATCCTTATTCAACAAGGAAACTTCCCTAAACCTTAGAATCTCATCGCCTATATATATGGTCGACTCTATTATGTAAAGGGGGGCTTCGAATTCAGTAGTTTAGATTAGTTTGCATCCTAGTTTGAGTGGAAGTAAGGAAGAACAAGTCCTACGGGCAATTTACAGTTTATTACGTTCGTTTATATTTTAGTTTTAGTTGTTGGCGTGAAGCTAAGACCCTGGTTGCTGACTACGCTTTTGGGCAGCAACCCCTTTCCAGATTTATGCTAAGTATGTTTTTCTTTATTTGCTTTGTGTTCTTATTTAATATTATGTCTAGCTAAGTTTATTGTTTGGGTTGGATGTAGATGAAGTGATTCTACATTACTCGTTCAAACTTGTGAGGTCTAATTGTGTTAGTTCGTTAATTGATTTTGTTCCCGAAACACTTAGGATTAATTCTAGACTTAATTGATATTGAAGTTGATTGATCACCATCTAGATATTGAGATTAAGTCATTAACAAAAACTGGGATCAACACGAGAGTGTCTTTCGTGCCCAAGAAGGTAAAGGGTGTTGGAGAGCAGTCAGTATTGACCTACCTCTTGGCTGTCTTGGGTCTATTTATTCTTAATGCCTGTTGGGAAGCATCGTTACTGAAGTGTCTTCGTGACTTTGCTGATCAAGAGAGGAGATCTTGCCTTCTGGTCAAGATCTGTAAAATTGATTAGACATAGGTTAAGTGTGTTTACATCGTGACTTCGTGACTTTAGGGTGTTAACTAATCTTTGCCTTAAACCAAGTGATAAAATTAGTTAATTGAATATCTTTGCACCGATGAACGAGTAAAGAGTAATTAGGATCATGGATTCGAAACTCAATCCAAACTCTTTTGTTATTTGATATTGTTATTTGTTGAGTACAGGGAATTAAGATACTTCGTGACCAAAACCCTTTTGTTGAACAACATTAGAAGAGCAAATTACGCCGAGTCCCTTGGGTACGATCCCGCTTGCCGCTGACTACTACCTTGTTGGGCAAGAGGTGTTATAAATATTATTTGTGCGAAGTGTGTGACGACAGCGTTCCGTCATCAACCTGTGTGCAAAAAAAATGAAAAGAGAATAATGAAAAAAAGATAATTATTGAATATAATTATAAGTAAACAATAGGTATAAATATTTATCCAAACTATCTTACATGGTTTTAAAACAAGCTAAAGAAGGTTTTACTATGTATGCGTTCAATGTCCTGTTTCGCAAGACTTGGATTTTCATGTTCCACCAAAGCCTTATGTTGCATGTATTTATTAACATTCCATTAGAATATCATAATATCATGATATTTTTATAAAAGTGAAACGGCTGGTTACTTACTCGATGAAAGATTCGTTGAACTACAGTTAAATAATACATATAGGTGTGCCTTCTTTTTCTTTTCTGCATCGAGGGTTATAGATATCTAGATATCTTCAACGTCTTATACGATGACTGATATCTACTTGTGATGTTAGTCCTAGTTTCTATTATACACTATTGTTTGACTTGTGGTGATGATTTTTGAGGAAACAATATTAAAAAATCTGCTACACATATCCTTGTTTTGTGTTTTTGATTTTTCACTATATTTTGTCTATATTGTGAGAGTTTTATAGATTGGGTGTCTTCTTGTTATGAAAATTGTGGCATTAAATAGTACAGAGAAGACACGAAATAGAGTATTTTGTGTTGAGTAGTATTTATAAAAAAAAATATAAATATTCAAGATAAAGAAAAATTGCAAGAACATTCACTTCAAACAGAATGTTAATTGAGTTTGTGGCTTGATTTGTTATAGGTTATGTATGAATGTTCTATGATTGATCTATGTTTATGATTATTACAATACTACCTAGCTACTTTAAGATGCTTTGATGAAATGGTTGCTCGAACTTGTCATTGGATAAGTAAGTATAATTATGCTTCTTTAACATTTATATTCATCAGATGCAACTTTTCTAAATCTAAACTGTCATGATTTTTTTTTCAGGTAAAACTAGCCAAACGTCATGGAAAGATTTTGGCTATTTTCTACATGAATTTGAATGATGCAACTACAAGCTATCTACCCAAAGTTTTGGAACAATGACTTTCGTTATTGTCATTAACAATCTTAGTTTAGCTTTCTTTTGGAAATGTTCAGTAGGAATTTTAGAGTTATTTTAGCAAATAAGATTGTATAGTTGGAGGGTGTTTGGCTAAGCTTTTAAGCTCCTTAAAACAGCTTATAAGTTGTTCATTATTAAGGATTTAAGAGCTTATAAGCTATTTTAAAGAACTTTTAAGCTTAGTCAAACACCCTATTGATCTTTCAATTAGTCTTGCTTATAGACTAGATGTTGCAATAGGTTGTATATTCAGACATCTTCACGTGTCCTATAAGGCATTTTTTGTTGTTGTGTAACTAATAATTTCCCGGCTACCAACTACACTTGCTGCCACATTGAAACAAATAACAAAGTACTCCACAACTAATAGAATATCTTAAGAACTTATTCAACCAATACAAAGAACATATTGTGCAGTTAGCTATAACACCAATTATCAAATTCCATTCTGATTTTAAATCATAAAAGATGAAGCACTTATTACTTGGTGCTAGAAAACTAACCTTAATCCTTTTCAATTGAAGGACAAAATCAAGAATGTCCTGAATTCTGCTCTCGGATAAAGAAAATATTAGAAGGCGAGAAAACCTAGTAGATCAAAGAAACAAAAGTAAGTCATTAACAACAAGAGATTTTTCAATACACCACCTAAGTACAGGCAACATCTTTGAAGAAAAGGGGAAAAAATGCTCAAGAGAATAACTCCGAATGGGAATTAAATCAACTCAATGGCACTAATACCAATGTCCAAAGTGAGGATCAAATCAAGACCAATGCCCACATACAACTCGACAAGCACAGGCCTCCAACTCAGCGAGAACAAGCTACGCGATCTCTTGGCAGAATGAATTGCGTCGTGGAATTACAGATAAATGAAAAGAGTTTGTTTTTTATAGAGAAAGGTCAATCTCTCTCTCTCTCTCTCGTGATGAAATATGAGCGCTAATAATTCCGCCAAAATCTTAATTGGCAACGGGGGAGAGTGAATTTTGTATGTGCCCATTAAACTTATAAAATTTAATATTTTTGAATAAATGTCCCAATAATAATTTTTGGAGGCATTTGAAAAAAGTGCCTCTAAATTAGTGTCGCAAAATCTAATTTTTGTTGTAGTGATGAGACTAACTCTGATGGTTTTGATGATACTGAAGAAGATGATGATGTGGTTGTCACTGAATTTGAGGAGTACAAAGACATAGATTGTGAGAGTGAGAAGCCACCACCTATTTTCAATGCTAGTATCATATTTGATCATGATTTTGAAGTTGGCATAATTTTTAACTCAAGAGACCAATTCAAGAAGGCTATGCAATCTTATGCTATTGCAACAAACCACTCTTTGTATTATTCAAAGAATCTCCTACTAGAATTTATGCTAAATGTGAAGCTGATGGGTGTGACTGGAGATGTCATTTGGCCAAAATGAAGGGTGAGAAGACTTATATGATTAGAGAGTATCAACCTGAGCACAAATGTACTAGTACTTACCATGTTAGGAATATAAAACCTGCATGGTTTGCAGCGAAGTATGTAGGTGATTTTATGGTCGACAGAAACACACCAGTCTCAACCTTTAGGAAAGATGCAACGAGAAAACTGGGTTGTGAGATATCAAAAGAGCATGCCTTTAGAGCTAAGAAATTAGCTCTAAGAAAGCTGGAGGGTGATCCTAATCAGCAATATTCCAAGCTATGGGAGTATTCTGAAGAATTAAGGACTGATCCTGGATCCACAATACTTATAGTGGCTTAGAGGATGAGAATGATGAGAGCAGATTTGACAAATTTTATGTTTGTCTTGATGCATTGAAGAAGAGATTTAAGCGCGGTTGTAGGCCTGTCATTGGGTTAAATGAATGTCACTTGAAGATAACTTACAAGGGAGTTTTACTCTCAGCTGTAGGGGTGGATTCCAACAATGGCATATACCCTATAGCTTGGGCTATGGTGAGATCAGAAACAAGGACTACATGGGACTGGTTCTTGGCTGTTTTGAAGCAAGACTTGGATATCCTTGATGACAACATGTACACATTTATGAGTGACGAACAGAAGGAGTTGATACAAGCCATGAGTGAGGTCTTTCTTAATGTTGAGCACAGGTTTTGTGTGAGGCATTTGCACAAAAACTTTAAGACAATAGGTTTTAGAAGACAAAGATTCAAAGATGCACTATGAAGATGTGCAGATGCAACCACTATTGGATTGTGGAAGAAAAGAATGGTAGAGATGAAAGCAATCAACACTACAAGAAAAAAGGTTATAGACGACGGGAAATTCGCGTCATCTATAACAAAAACTCCCGTCGTCTATAGCCTCGTAAGTCTATTTGGCACGGTTATAGACGACGGAAATTTACCGTCGTCTATATAATATAGACGACGGTAAATTTCCGTCGTCTATAACCAAATCTCCCGTTGTCATTTTATATTATAGATTACAGATTTTTTTAATATAGACAACGCTATTACCCGTCGTGTTTAGGATTGATAGATATTGATTTTTTTTGTTGTCTATTAAAATACATTAATATTTAATTTTTTCCAATCAAATGATAATATCATAAACATCACAAATCATAAAATCAAATATATTGTTATAAACTCAAAGTCATACAATCACTTTCATTACATGTTCTACAACTAGCCTTAAAACAATAATAATATCTCCAAATAGTCTTAAATACAAAAATATAAATTTTTGTATTGTCTTACTCTCCAAAACAATAACAGTGTCTCCAAGAATTCCATTATCAACTCAACCAAGGCTATCCATCCATCCGTGCATCCAAGTAACTTCCATCTGCATGATCTAAATAAAAACCACTACTTCATTTTCATATCTTAAAATTTCATAAAAGATAAAAGTAATTAAAAGGGTAAAAGACTAAGAAACATACCATCATCACTCGGTAAATTCGTCAACAAAATCAGCCCACTCCATACGCACTTATCAATTTCATTTCTTGATTAATATCCTTTGATAAACTAGAAATAAATAAAAATAAAAACAAAATTAGATCATAAATAAAATTGAACCTTTCAAGTAATTTAAACTTACATTGTTATGATATCCTTCCATTCCTCAATATGAGCTTCATGACTCAATGGATCCAACATGTATACAATCTCATTATGTGGATCAATCACCATAAGAATCCAATGGTGATAGATAAGTATTTAATTAAACCTATACTACAATGCACACGCATTTAACTTAAATATAATTAGTTATCACGTACCCCACGTTACATAGCAAAACAATAAGTTGATTAGGCAATATACCAATCATCCTTTGGTGTATAATATTCGCCTTTTCTTGTGGACAAACATTCGGATTGTGTGATATTGGGTATGGATTAACAAATCGAACTTTATGAAGAAGCTTTGCACTCTCACATTCCTTATACAAGTGCCTATAAAATCTCACCATATGTAGACACATATACATGACGCCAAGATAGGCTCCAATGCACACATGTGGTTGACATCGTCAACATCATCGACCATTTGATTCTTTACCGAGCAGCTGTCCATGATGTGTGTATATAAATTACTCGAACTAATTAATTGAGATTACATAATTAAATTACTGTTATCATATTATTTCCCTTTTCTATATTATTTCCTGTATTTTGGCATATCATATTCCTTTGTTCCTAAACATTCAAAGGAATCTGATCTAGAGTATTTGAGATTAAGTGTTGATGAATGTTTAAAACTAATATCAAATCACTAAAGAGGGACCACTAATGACCAATTAATGCCTCCATTGTCAGGATTGATTATTTTTCCATTATAATTCAAATTTGTTAGAAATTTCTATAATTAGCATACTCATGATATTGATGAGTCAGTGATAACATTTAAGTGCAACTAGCAAATTCAACAAACAGAATATGCAATTAGCAAATTCAACGAACACTTGTACCTTTGGTCTTGGAGAAATTGAGTTCGAAAGTCCGACAAGGGAGAACCCGAGCAGACATGAAGCGAACGTCGTCGCGACTGCAGGAATCGGAGGTATTTTCTATGACGAAGAGGAAGAAGCCAGGAAGCATGATGGAGGCGCAGCTAATGCCAACACAAAGAAGAAGACAAATAGGATGTAGAGGTGATGCGTGTAGAAGAAGACCTCTAATATTTTTCTTCTCATCTTGGGAAAAGTTGTAGACCATAGGAATAATCCTGCTACCAGAGATATCTCTCCAGCTAAGATGGAGATTTCTGTATTATCCCATTTCAACATCTACAGTTTACCAACATAAAATATGGAGTACTATTGTTAGCCAACAATTAAATGGTATATATACGCATTTCATTTATTTTACTGAATTGCAATCCTCTATTTTGTACGAGCTAAGGGAAATGGTTAATTATTAGTTCGAGTAATTTATTTACCACGTTAAATTGCTCAATTTAATCGAAGCCACATTCGTGAATATCGTCACAGGAAGCAGACGAGGCAAGAGATGTGTATCGACAGAGAGGTAGAGGGGTCTGGATTCATACAAACTAATCCATAAATCCATATGTTTTGAAAAGTAGAAACACTCAGAATTTCACAAAATTGAAAGCGAGAGATAGAGAAACCCTAACCTTCGTGTCAGTAGTGAGGAAGTTGACGGCGGAGCAGGCGTAGAAATGCAGCGAGCGAGGGAATTTGGAGAAGAATTCCACGACGATCTCGTCGACGGTCTTGTCTTCGCCGCCGCTGAGCAAGAAGGTGTGATACCCCGAGCTTTTATACCTTTAGAGAGCGTAATAACTAACCGAGTAAGTTAAAAGATGTGATTTGTGGAATAAAAATTTTCTTTTAAAATAAAGAGAAATGAGTAAAACGCCTGGAATGTCTTATGTGTTATTGTGTAAATTTATCTGTTCAATTTCTTGAAATGATAATGTGATGAATATGTTGAGTTTATTTATATGAGAATGAGTATAAGATTAATTTCCAGAAAAATCCAGAAGAGTTTGTTTAATTGAAATAGAATAATGTTGATCGCCGAGGAATTTCTTTACGCCGATGAACTTAGAATAGAGTTGAATTAAGGTCTTTGAACCTAAAATTTCTTTTAAGGTCATTGAGATAGGATAAGAGCTTATCCGAGACAAATTGAGAAAGAGTAATGAGGAATTAATCTTTTAAAGATTAATAACGGATTAACAAGCCGACTAAATTCTTTTAAGATTTAAAAGACTAAATGATCGAAACCGTTAATCTTTTAATTGAGACGTGAAATAGGATTGAGATGTTTTAGTGTCGGAAATGAGACGAGGAGAGATTAGACTCGTTTATAGCATAAAAGAATTAATACGAATCGTTTTATTCGGAAAACCTTTACGACCGGGTAATTAATACCCGTAACGACACGACGAGGACAAGTGTCGTCACCTCTCTCCTTCTCACGCCACCTCATCACCCCTCTCTCAACTCTCTCCAATTCCCAATACTAATTATCATCATTATGTCTTCTTAGCAATCTTACCAAAAGATTACATGCAAACCACATCACATCAACTAACTTTCAATCACACTTAAAATATTTCCAATTTCCAATACTACATGCCATCATGTTTATTCTCTTTGTTGGATGCACATGCAAGCTCCATACACTCTCTATCTCGATTTCTCTCTTTGATTCAAAAGGATGAATTTCATTTCATTCATTCCATCCAACACCAAAAAGAAAGAAAAGAAAAACACTCTCTCTACTCTCTCCCTCACTCACGGCATTCACACACACACACATATATTTTAGCTTTCTTCCATGCAACCTTGAATTCAAGCTTATCATCCATGAAAATGAAGTAAAAAACACCATCCTCCATCTATTCCATCCATATTTTCAAGAAAAAGGTAAAAACCCATCCAAGTTCTTGATTTAAATTCAATAATCATCCTCCATTTTCTTCATTTTGGCTCTTAAGCCCTAAAAGAGATGGATGATTAATTTTTATGCTAATCTTTTCTTTGAGGATTCAAGAAGAGTTCTTCCTTTCATTCAAGTTCAAGTTTTGAAGCTCAATCCCCTTCCATTCGATCCCAAGAAGCCAAGAGAAGAAATTCCTTTTAATTTTCAAAGTATGATTATTCATTTGATTAATTGTATATATGTATATCTCTAAGTCCTAAAAGAAAGAAAACATGTATGCATGGTATTTATTTATGTTTAGGCAAACTTAGGTTGTGCTTGTGAAGATCGAGTGAGAAGAAATCGTTAGGAGAATCGAACATTAGGATTTAATCGGTGAATTAAGAGAAGAAAAAGAAATTAAATCCCTAAAAAAATTTGATTAATACCGAAAATTATAGGAAAAATAGGAAAATATGAATTCTTTGAGTTATTGTTATTTTGATGCTTGATTTATGAGTTTTATCATGTTTAGAATGAGATTATATGCATGAAAAATTGAGAAATGAATTGACCTAAAATATGTATCAATGCCGTGTGTTTCTTTAAAAATTGGAGAAATTATTTTGTTGATTTTGTTGATGAATTGAGTGATATTTTGATCATGAATTTATTATATGATATGTTGATGTAATCATACATGTTGTTAAGTTTAAGAAAATGGAATTGCATGCAAAGTTATTACAGAAAATAATTCATGATAATATAGAAGATGTGATGTTTAGATGTTATAATGTGTGCATAAATACTAGTTTAAATTATGGATAAAAGATAGAAATTTTTGTAACAAAAAGAATGAAGTTTAGAAGCTTTGAAAATGTTAAAATTTAAAAGTATATGAAAGATATATCTAATAAGTTTTCTTGTAATAAAACTTAAAGATTTGAATTTCTAATAAACTAAGTCAAGAAGATATTTTGTAATTTAACTAATAAGATGAACTAGTTTTTATAAAAATGCTTATTGAATAATAAAGAAAATTATTAAGTAAGAAAGTGGTTTAAAAGTTAAGAACAAAGAAGAAGAATTTATTAAATAAATAAGCAAGAATTGAGAAAACCGAGTTTAAAAGGATTAATTGATAAGAAGTGAAAAGAAGTTTTAATCAAAATTGAGAAAAGATGCTAGACGAGATAAGTTAAAACACTCGTATAGTTAATCAAGAAAATGATAATGGAATAAGATGTCGAGTAATGGCTTTGAAAGAAATTAATTAAAATTAACTAAGTGGGTTGTTTTCAAACCATGCAAATTAAAAATAAACCGAGAAGAATTGTCAAGTTAATAATTGGAAAAATAATAGTTGAAATGAAAGTCGAGTTAGAAGTGGAAAGGAAATTCCAAATTCATAAGAGTTTAATAATAATTAAAGAGAATTTGTTTTGATCGAGTAAAAGCTATAAAATGCTTCATAAGATAATAAATTTAGAACAAAGAATGGTTATAAGCCGAGAAAAGACAAATTAAATTGTTTAAGTCTTTAGAAAAAGAAATTTCATAATCGAGTTAAATTCTATTGTTTAAATCAAATAAATGTTAATGTGTGTTGAAGTGTGTTTGATTTATTTGAATTCATTATATGATTGAATAAGTACTTAAATGCATGATATTAATTGTGATGTGAAGAATTACTAAATTGTTTGTATGTAAGATGATGGAATTATTGATTTATTAAGTCAAGAAGTGATTTAGTTTTTAAAAGAAGATCAAGTAATGGAAGGTAGATAGACGACGTTTAATAATTAAAGTGAGAAAGTGTTAGGACATTGGTTAGTAGTCTTAACCAATCATCGAGTGGAGTTAATAGTTTAAAGACGAAAACGCGAGATCCTTTAGAAAAGTTAAAGCGAAGAGAGAAACGACTCAAGTAGAAGTCCTTCAGTTGAGTTCAACGCCTTTTTGTCCGTCTTTTGCGTATCTTATTTTTCCTTTATCGATGTCGAACTGTGAAGGATCGAGCCGGACGAATCACAAAGCAAGGACAAATAGCCCTTAAACCGCCTAGCTAGAATCTTCGGAAGTCAGGTGGGCTTTTCTGAACCAAAACTACCGATACAAGTTATTTATGCTATGAAGTATTATGATATGATTTTAAATGCGATTGACTTGCCGTTTTTATTGAAGTTTGGTATGTGTTATCATCTGTTTATGTGAAGATGTTATTATCCTGTGAAAGACAGGGAACCCACGTGTGGTATGTTTAATGTTGAGGTGACTGTGAGCCTTGCTTCGGTTAGGCCGGTCACAGTGTTCGAGAAGGAGGCCTACTTCTCGGCACAGTAAGATTGTTTGTGACAGATGATGCATACTATTATTATATGTTATGTTTGACTGCGCAGTCTGTTTTAAGAAAATGTTTTTAACATGCACAAGTAAAACTGTTTTTAAACTGCTTAAGTACTTGTGATGTTCGGCAAGGCAAGTTCAATTGTTATAGCTTTAAAAAGCATCTTTATTCAAATGTTTTGGCTTGTGTTCACTGAGTACGAAGTACTCAGCCCTGCGTGTGTTTCTAAACGTGCAGGTTGACTGGATGGCGATGGCATGGATACTTGGTGGTGTGGTGTGGTTCTTTTGGTTGAGTCGAGTTGAATATCAGACTGGCATTTGTACGTCTTCATACGTGCAGATGTTGGGTTTTGATGCAAGTTTCCGCTGCAACCCTTTTGAATTGATGTCTGTTGATACTTATACTCTGATACTCATGTTTTTTATTCCGAGTGTTGTGCTCGATGATTTTGAATACTTGTTGAATTCTTAACTTCTTGACTTGTGCTTCTGAGCTATAGGCTCGTTGGCTTTAAAACCTTTTGTTGAATCTGATTCTCTTGACTTGGTATATGTTGCATTCTCGTATTTGTTGGAATCTTATCCCTGTCAGCATGAAATACTTATTTATATTCCGTCATAAGTGATTTTGAGATGCTCGGATATTACTTCGTTATATTTTTGGAAGCCTAATTCGATTGCCTTGTTTCTCGTAATAGTTTTCCCCGAGCATGCTCCCCTTATTTGAGTTGATTGTTAGTAGTTTAGGTTGTGTTGTTGTTCGTAAGTCGCACCTCGAGAGTCGGGGCGTGACAGAAGGGAATTCGGTGGTTGGGGGCGGTGTCGGTGGAGAGAAGGTGGTGGGGCGGTGGTGGGGGCGGTGGCGGAGGAGAGGCAGTGGTGGGAGGCGTCGAGAAGAAGGGGTGACAAATTTGGGAATCTTGGTTCCCCGTTTCTAATATTTTGATTAAAAAAATAAAAAAATAAAAAATAAAATCATAAAGGGTTAAACGACTTCGTTTGGTTTTTTTTTAATTGCGGCCATAGACGACGGGAACTACTACCCGCGTCGTCTATAAGCGCCTCGAACTAGACAACGGGGCCAATACCGTCGTCTAATTGAGTAATAGACGACGGGAAAATGTTACGTCGTCTATAACCGCTCGAAATTGGTAATAGACGACGGGGTTTTGATTACCGTTGTCTATTTAATGATTATAGATGACGTCATAACGAACTACCGTCGTCTATAGAAACAGAGACAACGCGAGAAAAAATCCCGTCGTCTATAAGGCGTAGTCTATTTGCGTTTTTCTTGTAGTGCAATGAGGCAGCATGACAATGGATGGATAAAAAGCCTGCTAATCACTGGAGTAAGTCCCATTTCTCTGACAAATCCAAATGTGACATGTTTCTCAACAATGTGTGTGAAAAAGTATTCAATTCAACCATCCAGAAGCTAGAGAGATGACCATTCTGACCATGCTAGAGTGGATCAGAAGATGGATAATAATTAGATTTCAAAAAAATAGGGACATAGCATCCAAGAGATGGAAGGGGAGAATTTGTCCTAGGATCAAGAAGTTGTTGGAGGACAATGCTAAGAAAGCTCATGAGTGCATTCCAATCAAAGGAAGTAACACTCATTATAAGATAACATGTACAAATGAAGAACAATTTATAGTTGATTTAGAGAAAGGGACTTGCAGCTACACAACTTGGAATTTAAGTGGAATTCCAATTTCCATGCACACTTTCAATTCGTGCAGTAAATCATCAAAAAACTGAATAGAGATGACTTTGTACATGTCTCTTACACAGTTCAGAGCTATAAGCAAGCCTATGCAGAAACAATCAAAGGTGTGAATAGTGCAGCCTTGTGGGGTGAGAGTCTGTATATTCCACCATTGCCTCTATACATGGACAAAGACATAGGTAGGCAAGCTTATGGAAGGAGAAAGAAACCTGATGAAGAAAGCTGAGAAAGTTCAGAATGAGAGAAGGGGAAGATCAGTCTGAAAAGAAGGCGAGGGCCAATGAAGTGCAACATATGTGGAGATAAAGGAAGCACAAGTCAGTGACTTGTGGCAAAGAAAAGGTAATTATTTTTCCTTATTTGAATTATTAGTTTATTTGCAATTGTGAAAATTCTAATTATTTTCATTCTTTAACTGATGAACGAGGTTTCAAGGTAAAGAGGAAGTGCAGGTGCTTCATCAAGTCGTAGCATAATCACTGAAGGTCCTTCAGTTCTACCACCCACTACTGATATTCCTCATGATGAAGAAGAGGAAGAAGAGCCAACTTAAATACCTACACAAGCATCTGTTTCCAAATCCAGAATCTCAGCATCTGCAACGTTAATCCTCCTCAACAATCCCAGAATAATTTGCATTGAATGGGCACACATTAGAGGATCGTACCAATCAAATAATTAACATCTGGAATTCTATATAATAATAAAAAAAACATATACGAGAAGTTCGAAATAGAGATCAAGAAATTTTCTTTACCTCAATTTATTACTTCTATACTCAAACAAAATTTGAAACCTGATTTACACTATATTTCTTACCAGGCAACAAAGAAACCTTTGCCCCGGATTTGTATCCTTCCATGATGTTCGAAGCAAAGCTCGTTGCGGCACTTGGCACACACAAAAAACATTCCAATTTCCTCGCATTGTTGAAGACGCTTTGGTTTTTCAATTTGGAGAAAAAAATGAAGGGTGAAGCAGCGGTGAAGAAAAGGGTTTAATCGAGTGGGTGGGGCGGGCGAGGTCAGTGGGTGGGGTGAGTGCAGGGTGAAGTGTAGGGTGAGGTGGAGGTGATGTGGCGACACTAGGCATTGGGGCCCTAAACCCGCAATCACGTGCTCTACACGTGCTATTTAGCCCATTCGGGCTGAAATTAGTCCTACGGAGGTCTAATTAACTCATAAATGTCCTCAAATTAAAGCCCGTTAAGGAGGTGTCCGGAATCCCCACTACCGCCTATTTAAGTGTCCTCAAAATTGCTCTAGGTCACTAAAATGATTTATGTTTAGGTTGAAATTTTGCATATTAAAATTCAAAGTTATATTCGATTATATACTTGCGGTTTTACTAGTTTTGATCATATATATTTGAATTTGGTCCGATTGACACAATATTCTTAATCTTTGAATATGATTAAAAGGTCCTCAACTACAATATATATTAAACGCTATTAGCCATAATAATTTGAATACGAGCGAGATTGATATTATGATTCCTTTTCCATTTAAAACAAAATATTTTGCTTGCCTGACTTTTAGGTAATGACAAACAGGTATACAACCTAGCTATTGGTTGCTGCAACAAACTATTAGACTATGTCTGAACAAGTGAACATGCCGATCTGGTTCGAATATAACCTCTTATGATAATTTTAATAAAATACTAAATTACAATATAAGATATATATGCACACCAAACCAGTTAATTGCGGAATATATACGTTACAATTAAGCAATGCATAACAATGTGTATTTCCTTTTTTTCTTAAAAAAAAAACGTTAACTCTTTATCGTCTAAAGTTTGACAAAAGTTTAACAATCGCAACGTGTATTTCATTTATACAAACAATTGTAACGTGAATTTCATTTATAACAAAAGTTTGACAAAAATAGTTGTACTAATTAACTACTAACATTAACTCTTTATCGTCTAAAGTAACTATCTACGAGAGTCTGTTGTTGTTATATATCTGGTGGGTAGAATTTACCCAAAAGATAACCTTGTTTTTCTTTTTCGAGGATTGGCGAATGGCGATCCTTGTTTAATTTGATTAAATATGCCTCTCCCTTAATGGCATGTAAAATACTCAACTTAGTTAATGATTCTGCCTCATAAACACCCAATTTTCAGTTTTTTTTTCTTTTTTCTTTTTTGGTTTTGCATTTGATGAATTTCTCTGGCCAAATTGCTATTGAGTTGTCGTCTACGTTGTAAATTGAAAACTAACGTGGCAATCAAACGAGACCAAATGACGTGGTTTGGTCACATGTAAACTAAAAAAAAAAAGATATTTCCTCGTCATCTTTTCTCTCTCTCCTTCTCCACTATGAAAATTAAAAGTTGCCCAGAAAATCTTGTTCCAGTGCTTGCAGCACCAGCAACTCTTCTTCCTCTTGTTTTGGATGCCTTCAATGGTGTGCAACCTCTAGATGTTCGCATTGTCGACCGTCAGCCGTGGTTCCTCCACCGAGTTCAGAGCTACGACAATTTTATATAGTTTCTTTTTTGAATTCGTGTGTCTGTTGTGGGGTAATGGTTTGTGGTGGTAGCTATTAGGTTTTGTGTGATTGTGGTTGTTGGCGGTGGCTATGGTGGTCGACTGGTCGTCATTGTTGCTTGAAAAGGGGAGAGTTGACATGCATCATCGTTATTTATTATTCTTTTTAATTTTAAATCGATATTGTTTTGATGGAGTATAAAACGACGTTGTTTTGTTTGTCGACCGATTTGGCCACATAGGATTTTCCAGCAATCATGTCAGCATCAAATTTGGGAGAAATTGATCGCGTAACAAAATCAGAAAAAATTGAATGTTAAGTACTTAGGTGGCAGAATCTTTAGCTGATGTGCAAAATCAGAATTTGGTGAAAATTAAGTGTTATAAATCCGGGTGTTCGTTCAAATTTTTACAATGGAAATAATAGGAAAAACTAGACTAGAAATAAAGTAATTAGAACAACAAAATAATAAATCGAAATTACACGAAATAAGAAACAAACTCAAAGATTTGTAGCCGAGTCGAGATAGAATCTCTGCCCGCAAGAAGAAATACGCCCCGGTAGTGCTCACGGTTTAGCGATCCTTCCCCAAAGGTAAAACAGCTTCGTCTCGACGGATGTAGCACCACAAGTCCGGCGAGCTCCGGCGAACGGAATGAAGATCAAGAACTTGAGCAAGTTATGAAATGAAATGCAATGTTTGAGAGATATGTGTCGATTGATCTCTTGTCCAAAAATGTCATGCTCTTAATCTCTATTTATAGGCTAGTCTTACACATGGGAATCATAGCACTTTAAAGTGCATTCACAATCCTGATGGAATGTTACGTCGGTTTTAGCTATTCAAATGAATACATTATTATTGATATCAAAGCCATTGAATTCAAATTCAATTTGGCTATTACCAATTAAAACCAAATCGGCAGTTTCATTCATCACATTGTATTTTGTATATTGTTAATCAATTGAGCCATCAACTAACAAACACAATTAGAAATTGCAATGTTTAGTTCGACAATTGGGTGAGCCCAATTTTAATTAATTTGAATAATTGGCTAATATACATCAAGCCCAATATAATCAAATACAAAGCCCAATTCGAAACCAATGTCAACGGTTCAAGCTCAAGCTCGTTCCTTCAATATGAATTAACGAGTTTGTCGACAACAAATTCATTTTCAATACACAGCTCAAATACATCATTTCTTACTCACCAAAAATGGTTTTAAGAACATGAATATATTTCGATTATTTACTCGACAAGTAAAATAATCCTTCATTATTTAATTCTCAATAATTAAATAATAAACCGCCATAAATAATGATTTATAAACCATTATTTCCAATAATCCCCCACATGAGTAAGAGAGCCATATGCACATGTATGCAGACGCTTAGCTCAGTCCTTCTAAGAGACACTATTGCATTTGGAAAGGTGGCTTGTGGCCTTGAACCGACCATAGTCAATATCATCGAGTATACCGGCGGCCTAGTGGACTTATTACACCTTGAACTAGTCCTCCTTGGTGTATACTGAGACAACAATATTGACACAATATTATCTCAACCCCCATTCGTTCTCACGTTTGTATCCATTACAGGCCCTGGAACACCCCTTTGGATTCATAAGTGCATCTTTTGAAGCGGCCACACTTCACACTTACATAGGTGATTCTTATTCTCAAGTATCCTGCTATACTTGTCCTTTTCGAGGTATCCAAGAATCATTAAAAGTCAAAGACTTAACCTCACCACGTGCAGGTTTCCAAACACTCAATGTTCTACAGAGAATAGGTAAGTTCGAGTGTTTACCTCTCGCATTCTTATAGCTTAGTTTTCCCATTGAACTAAGTTCTTGGGATCCTTCAGTCATCATGGTTGGGTTACCACTATAATCATCCTTAAGTCGTGGATTTTACACCCATTCCCTCTAACAGTTTATACATTTGATCACGATTAATACTCTTAGTCAGTGGATCTGCCAAATTATCTATTGACTTTACATAGTCAACTGAGATAACTCCACTAGTGATCAAATGTCTCACGGTATTGTGTCGTCGACGAATATATCGAGATTTACCATTATACACATGATTTGTGCTCGTCCGATAGCTGACTGACTATCGCAGTGTATTAACACTGAAGACATAGGTTTCGTCCAACAAGGAATATCCTCGAGGAAATTTTTAAGTCACTCGACTTCTTCACCAGCTTTATCCAAAGCTATGAACTCAGATTCCATTGTGGACCTAGCAATACAACTTTGTTTTTTGGATTTCCAAGATACACCACCACCCCCCACAGTGAATACATAACCGCTCGTTGAAAACGAGTCTTTTGCTTCAGATATCCAATTTGCATCACAGTACCCTTCAAGTACAGGGGGTTCTCTAGCATAGTGGATTGCAAAATTCTGAGTATATTTTAAATATCTCGGAACTCGTTCAAGGGCTTTCCAATGTTCCACACTTGGATTAGCCGTAAAGCTACTCAATTTGTTCACCGAGCATGCTATATCAGGACCGGTACAGTTTGTTAAATACATCAAACTCCCAATGATCTTAGCATATTCTGTTGCATCAACAGGCTCTCCCTTATGTACACTCAAATGTACACCGGGTTCCCATGGCGTCTTAGCTATTGGCTTGTCATACGCGTTAAATTTCTTTAACACTTTCTCTACATAGTGAGATTGCGTTATAGAAATTCCATTAGATGTTCTTAGAATCTTAATTCCAAGAATCACATCAGCTAAGCCCATATCTTTCATGCTAAAGTTTCTATTTAGCATCTGCTTCGTTTCTTGAATCACACGAGAATTACTCCTCATGATCAACATGTCATCTACATAAAGACAGATTATAACATAATCATTATCCGACTCCTTAATGTAGACACATTTGTCACACTCGTTGATTCTAAAACCATTTGACAACATTACTTCGTCAAATTTTAAATGCCATTGAAGCGGCGCTTGCTTCAACCCATATAAAGACCGTTGTAGTTTGCAGACCTTATGTTCTTAACCAGGTACTACAGACCCTTCCGGCTGCTTCATATAGATCTCCTCCTCTAACTCACCATTAAGAAACGCGGTCTTAACATCCATTTGATGAATCTCAAGATTGTGCAAAGCAGCAATCGCGAGAAGCAACTTAATGGATGTAAGCCTAGTCACTGGTGAGTAGGTGTCGAAGTAATCATATCCTTCTCTTTGTCTAAAACCTTGAACTACAAGTCGGGCTTTATATTTGTTAATAGTGCCGTCAGACTTGTATTTCTTCTTTAGGATCCACTTACATCCTAAAGCTTTGCACCCAGGTGGAAGATCCACTAACACCCAAGTGTGCATTTGCATAATAGAATCAATCTCAATATCAATTGCTTCTTTCCAAAGAGCCGCATCCGAACCAGATAAGGCTTCTTTGATCGTCACCGGTTCGCCGTCTAACATTAAGACAACGTAATCCGGTCCATAATTTTAACTTTTCTAACTCGGTTTCCACATCTTGGTTCTACCTCCACAGGTTTAGACCTCGGTCTTTTCCTATTCGGTGGTCCATAAAATATTGGATTAGAACTCGTGGTTTCATCTATAGTTTTAGAACTTGTAGCTTCGTCTACAGGTTTAGAACTTGTAGATTCGTCTTCAACTCTTTTACTAGAGTTAGACTCAACCTTATCCTTATTAGGATAGATATTCTCAAAGAATATAGCATTCCTTGACTCAATCGTTGTTCCCACATGTATATCGGGTATTTCCGATTTGTGCACTAGGAAACGATATGCACTGCTATTAAGTGCATAACCAATAAAGATACAATCTACCGTTTTAGGTCCAATTGTAACTTGTTTTGGTAAAGGCACTTAAACCTTAGCTAAACACCCCCACACTTTGAGGTATTTGTACGAAGGTTTCCTTCCTTTCCATAGCTCATAGGGAGTCACATCTCTTCCTTTGAGTGGAATCTTATTCAAGATATAGTTAGCTGTTAAAACAGCTTCCCCCCACATATTTTGGGGTAATCCCGAACTAATCAACAAGGCATTCATCATCTCCTTAAGTGTTCGATTTTTCCGTTCGGCAACACCGTTTGATTGTGGTGAATAAGGTGCTGATGAATTATACCACTTTCATTGCATAATTCGGCAAACGGAGCTACATATTCTCCACCTCTATCACTTCAAACAATCTTAATTCGACAACCAAGTTGATTCTCGGCTTCATTCTTGAAGTTTTTAAAAGCTTCAATAGCCTCGTCTTTACTTCTCAACAAGTAAAGATAACAATATCTTGTGCACTCATCAATAAAAGTAATAAAATACTTTTTACCACCTCTAATTTGCACAAATTTTAAGTCACATAAATCGGTGTGAATTAACTCTAGAGGTGTAGTGCTCCGTTCTACCGACTTAAACGGCAACTTTGTCATTTTAGCTTCAACACAAACTTCACACTTATCTTGTGAATTGTATTCGCTTATGTTTAGTAAATTCATATTTACTAATCTTTTTATAGCATTTAGATTCACATGTCCAAGTCTACAATGCCATAAATCGGAGCACTCAAGCAAGTAAGCAGAAGTAGAAGCATTTTTATTAGCAACTGCCTTAGAAGGCTTACAAGCTCTAACACTAAGTTTGAAAAGATCATCACAGGCATAACCCATGCCGAGAGTCTTTCCCCACTTACGAATTACAACATGATCACCATGAAAGTTTAAATCAAAATCTTTTCTAGTCAACCTAATGCCAGAAATTAGATTCTTTCGGACTGTTGGGACATGCAACACGTCCTTTAAAGTAATCTCCAGGCCCGAGGTTAGTTGGAGAACCACAACGCCCATTCCAAAAACTTGAGAAGTTCGGCCACTAGCCTCGGTGATTGATTTGTCATCAACCTCTTTGTAAGCGTAGAACAAGTCTCGGTCGACACAGATGTGCACAGTAGCACCGGTGTCCACGAACCAAGCTTTCGGGGTAGCCACATGATTCACTTCGGTGATCATAGCCACGAAGTCCTCCTTGTCCCACTTGTTGAAGTCCTTCTCGACGTTGTTGACATTGCTCTTAGCCCTCTTCCTCTTCGGCTTATTACAATCCTTAGCCATGTGGTCAGGTTTGTCACAGTTGTAGCAATTGCCATTGAACTTTGACGGTTGAGCAACTTGTTTTTCCTTGCCCTTGTAATTAGCATTTGGGCGAGGGCGCTTGTGAGACTGACCACCACCTTGTTCGGTCAAATTGGCCTTCCCCTCTATAGGAGCTTTCGCCTTTAGATCACGACTCCTCACAAGAGCCTCCACTTGAAGCTTTGACACCAAGGTCTCCACGGACATTTCTGAGCGCTTGTGCTTCAAGTGACTTTGAAAATCCCTCCAACTTGGAGGCAACTTCTCAATCATCACCGCTACGGAGAGCGCATCGGCCAAGGGCATCCCTTCGGCTTGAACATCGTGTGCAAGAGCTTGAAACTCTTCCACTTGTTCCATCACAGGTCGAGAATTGACCATCTTGTAGTCCAACCACTTGGCTACGACGAACTTTTTAGTGCTCGCCTCATCAACTTGGTACTTCTTACCAAGAGCCTCCCACAACTCTTTAGAAGTTGTGTGAATTCCGAACACCTTGTAGAGACCACCATCCAAGTACGTTAGGACAGTGTTACGACAAAGGTAATCTCCTTGGCACCAATTATCAAAGTCGGAACGAACTTCAAAGTCCGTCTCCTCTTCGCTTAGTGTCACCGGCTTATCTTGAGTCAAGAAGCCAGCAAACCCCACCGTGGTGAGGTATAACAACATCTTCTCTTGCCAATACTTGAAGCCTTTGCCCGAAAAAATAGGAGGTTTCTCGGCTAGCCCCAATGTCCTCGACATATGCAGCGGGGCCATGGTAGAGGACTGACCGCCTGTTTGCCCAAATAGATGGGCAGAGGAGGACCCAACCGTGGAAGACACAGTTGATCCAATCGTAGCAGAGGTGGTAGAGCCAATGGTGGCGGAAGCAGTGGAGCCAACGGTGGCGGAAGTTGTGGAGCCAACGGTGGCGGAAGCGGTGGATCCGTTGGTGCTAGACATCCTCACAGCAAAGGTATTAGTTTCGATGTTTTTTTTTAAGTCAATATTAAAAGTCCAGAATCGATCATCAAGCTCGAACGGGCAGCAACACTGGTATTTCTTCTTGCGATTGTTATAATTCCGGGTGCTCGTTCAAACTTTTACAATGGAAATAATAGGAAAAACTGGACTAGAAATAAAGTAATTAGAACAACAAAATAATAAATCGAAATTACACGAAATAAGAAACAAACTCAAAGATTTGTAGCCGAGTCGAGATAGAATCTCTGCTCGCAAGAAGAAATACGCCCCGGTAGTGCTCACGGTTTAGCGATCCTTCCCCAAAGGTAAAACGGCTTCGTCTCGACGGATGTAGCACCACAAGTCCGGCGAGCTCCGGCGAACGGAATGAAGATCAAGAACTTGAGCAAGTTATGAAATGAAATACAATGTTTGAGAGATATATGCCGATTGATCTCTTGTCCAAAATGTCATGCTCTTAATCTCTATTTATAGGTTAGTCTTACTCATGGGAATTATAGCACTTTAAAGTGCATTCACAATCCTGATGGAATGTTACGTCGGTTTTAGCTATTCAAATGAATACACTATTATTGATATCAAAGCCATTGAATTCAAATTCAATTTGGCTATTACCAATTAAAACCAAATCGGCAGTTTCATCCATCACATTGTATTTTGTATATTGTTAATCAATTGAGCCATCAACTAACAAACACAATTAGAAATTGCAATGTTTAGTTCGACAATTGGGTGAGCCTAATTTTTATTAATTTGAATAATTGGCTAATATACATCAAGCCCAATATAATCAAATACAAAGTCCAATTCGAAACCAATGTCCACGGTTCAAGCTCAAGCTCGTTCCTTCAATATGGATTAACGAGTTTGTCGACAACAAATTCATCTTCAATACACAGCTCAAATACATCATTTCTTACTCACCAAAAAATGGTTTTAAGAACATGAATATATTTCGATTATTTACTCGACAAGTAAAATAATCCTTCATTATTTAATTCTCAATAATTAAATAATAAACCGTCATAAATAATGATTTATAAACCATTATTTCCAACATTAAGTACTACTATATTATAGGTCATTCGACCTTTAAGTTATATAGGTAAAACTATGTAAAATCTATGTATAAAGTACGGTACTTCACATATGATCATGTTTGCACTGACAGAGTTAGAATTTCAAAATTGGATGATCATAATTAAATTTTTTTGTATAAAACATAAAATTTGAACTAAATTATATTTCAAGAAACAAATTTGTCTGACATATCTCTGGATTCTAGATCCGTCCATGGTCATAATAATAATGCAAAAATATATATTCGTGATATTAGTGAAATAAAAAGGTATTCGTGAAATTGACTTTGAATTTTTCTTAATAGATAAACATCAAAAACAGTTCAAATAAAATAATTTAAAATAAACATCAATAACCTGTCCTATATGGTACGAGGGCTGCGCAATCCGCGTTTGAATGAAGTTAAGCACCGTAACAAACTTTAATGCGAAAAATATGAAAGAAACTTGCTAAACTTTTTAAAGTTAAAATGGTCTTTTTTTCCTTCCTGAAAACGACTCCAAATTAGACCAATTTGTTTCTAATGATTGGAACTGCATAAGAAGTTAACATCATTTGAGAAATTTACACTCACAAATAATATTTTAATTTATATATTCTAATTTATTTTTGTATAATACCACTTGCTTTTGCACGCACGAGAATACATAGATGATAAATTGGATTATTGTGGAAATATAGCAGTTCAAGGGAAAAAAACACAAATTGTAGTACTAATTTTCAAAATATATAAATTATATTTTAAGCCTATTTTACCATTTTTCTTAAATAGAATATTTTTATTTTCTCTCACATCACTTCATTTATCTCTCTCCTCAATCCACCATTTTTGTCGCTCTAGTTTTTTATCCTCTGGAGATTTACCTAAAGATCTATTCACTGAACAAGAAAGAAGCCAGACCCCTGAATTACAAGAAAAATTAATCGACAACTTCAATCCCCTCCGGCTCGCCGTCATAATTTTCGTAGTCGGTGTCGCTAATGTCGAGGGTACCCTTTTTGAAGTCTCTGAGGTCCTTGAACACTTACTCGCTCAAGAAGGAAGAGTTGGGTGTTGCAACGGCCAAAGGAACGAAGGAAATGGAAGGGTCGACGATGGAGTTAGGGCGGGAGGAAGTGAGCCTGAATGGGTTGTGGCCATTGTGGGTGGTGGAGAAAGGGAGTGAAACAGGCGAAAAAGGAGTGGGTATTCTGCAATTCTCGGGAGAAGGGTTGGTTTGAGTTTTTGATGTAATTTCACACTATTTTTTATATGAATCCCATTATTTTTCATGTGAATTCCCAATATTTTCATGTGAATACAAATTAGATACTAAAGCACATAAATTACAATGTGATTTCATTTAATTTTTCATGTGAACTTTCATTATTTTTCATGTGAATTCCCTTTATTTTATACGAATTAAAATTAGATATGCAATCACACAAATTTTAATGTGATTTCCCATAATTTTTCATTTGAATTCGAATTAAATATGAAACCACACAAATTATAATGTGATTTCACGGTGCTTTTCATGTGAATTCCCAACTTTTTCATGTGAATTCCCATTATTTTTCATGTGAATTCGAATTAGTATGGAACCAAACAAATTACAATGTGATTTCACATTTTTTTATGTGTATTCCCATTTTTTCCCATGTGATTCCCGTTTTTTATCATGTGATTTCCCGTTTTATTCCATGTGGCCAAAGGGATCGATGACCAACAGAAGACAACAATTAGGACATGCTGCTTGTTTAGTAAAAACTGATGAAGATGAACGAGGAAAGATGTATGACGTCGACGACGATGGGGCAGAGGTTTGATAAGGAATTTGCATCTGCATTTGCAATTCGCAATGGGCAAGGAGATCGAGATTGTTGTTGGAGATTTTGTAGGTGACTTGGCATTGTCATGGTATGGAAATTTGCAGGCAGAGAATAGATTTGTGGATGTGGCGTCAATTGAGGAGATGATATATATATATATATATATATAGAGAGAGAGAGAGAGAGAGGGGGGGAGGGAGGCGGGAATAACGTGTAGATAGAAACATAACTCTATAGAGATAATTTAAGACTTATATATATGCTTTTTCTTTTTCTTTTTCCTGTTTTCTACTTTTACCTTTTTCTGTTATTTTTTTATTTTTTTATTTTTATTTTCAGCTTTTATTTTAATTAAAAAAATTACTTTTTTTCACCTTTTTTTGTTTGTCGCTTCGTTTTTTTGTTTGCCGCTTCTTCTTTGGTCAAGATTCGAGCGAGGGAGCCGAAGGCTTCGGAGCGAGCCGTAAAAGTCCAAAATGTTGTCCGCCGATTATCCTTATATCTGTAATCGGAGCGAAGACGGAGACGTAAAATCGGAGCCGAAGGCGGAGACGGAAAAAAAAAAAGAAAAAAGATATTAATTGTATTTGCTAACAGATAAGAGATGTGTAATGGTATTTTTAACAAGTTTCAAATGTCATATCCATTTGACGAAATAGGACAAAATTAAAGTCACGAGTTATATTCACTAATTATACCTTGAGCTAACATATTCAGTCCACAAAAAAATACTCTAGAAAACTTTGCTTACATAAAACATAATCCATTTTAGCGAATTATATTACCATCTAGATTTTATTGAATTATTATCATCTCAATTACATGTCACATTTAACAGACAATTACTAATTTCATTATACAATGGATCAAATATTCAAAACGAAAATCCTAAAAAGAAAAAGTATGGTCTAGATTGACTCCAAACAAATAAATAAATGTATTTATATAACACATTAGCACACGGTAACTTACCTTCAATTAAGCCAAAATTAGGTCACACATGATTAATTCAAATAATAATTTTAATATGAAATTATGTCAGCATCTGGGCGAGTATCTCTCATCGGTTCTTCAACAATTGAACTTGGACTCCAACTAGTCAAAGAAAATGACTAGTAAACGAATTTGGATTTTCTATGCATTTACTTTGATGGAAAAGATTTTAGGGTTCGTTTACTTTGATGAAAAATGATAAAAATAAATATTTTCTCTCATTTTCTATCTTTTTTACATGTTTAGTTTGATAAAAAAAATTTCTCCAGACAACTCTTTTTCCATCCTTTTCTTTCCAATGTTGGATAATATTTTCTTTGGTTAGTGGTGTGAAAATATTTTCCAATGAACAAAAAGCATAAAAATCCGGGAATTAGCTGCAACGGGTTAACAACAGGAACTCTCATGGGGAGGAGGGGGGGGAGGACTATGTGATAATTTTCTTTTCCAACCTAGTAAACATGAGATAAGAAAATGATGGAAATGTTAATATTTTCTCACCTTTTCTTATCCATAATTTTCCAATGAAAAAATTTCCATCAAAGTAAATGCACCCTTAAGTGAAAAATGATGGATAAGAAAAGATGAGAAAATATTAACATTTTCATCCTTTTTTTATCTCATGTTTACTAGATTGGAAAAGAAAATTATCACATGTTCCCTCCATTCCTCCCCATTTTTATGTCTTTTGTCTATTGGAAAACATTTTCACACCACTAATCAAAGATAATATTATTTAATATTGGACAGAAAAGAATGGAAAAGGAGCTGTCGGGAAGGTTATTCACCCTGTCTGGAGAAAATTTTCTATCAAAATAAATATTTGAAAAAGATAGAAAATGAGAGAAAATATTTATTTTTCACCCTTTTTCCATCAAAGTAAACGCCCATACCGAAGGTAACAGCTGCGGGTTTCCACGATATCAAAAATAAAAAAATAAAAAAAGAGAGAAGAAAAAGGGTGCCATTCGGAGCAAGAAAATTCCTACTACTATTTTTGTAAGATAATACAAATAAGTGGGCCGTCATGTTTGTATAAATAATGGACTCGTATTATTGATTTTTGAGATCTATTCTCAAGATTATTTTTCTAAATCAATTTCCAAGACATTTTTATTCATTGAATTTAATTTTCTGTATGAATAAAACTACTACATTTTATATAACATAGTAATAAATTTCAACCTTACTAGCTAAGATATCGCTATAAATGGAAATATAATTTGGACGGCGGGATGCGTTGTCAATTTGTCATACTATTCTGAGGGCGGGACATTGTTTTTAATAATTAAATGTTAGTAGTGTATGGAACTTAATAAGACTCAACAAATATTCAATTCATTATATCATTCGTAGCCCAGAGGCATATACTACTCCTCCCGTTCCGTTCAATACGATGTAATTCATTTCGACACGAATATTAAGTAAAAGGATTTTTTTTTGAAAGGAAGTAAAAGGGTATTAAGTATAATAAAATGCTAATAAATTACTTTTTTTAGTCAGTAAAGTATTTTTTGGTCAACAAAATGCTAATAAAGTGTATTTTTAGCTTAAAGTATATTATTATTCTTTCCATAAAAGTAAATATGCCATGTTGAATGAGACGCTCCAAAAAAAACATATAGTATTAAACGGAATGAAGTGAAATATAACAATAATTGCCTCATAGATTAAAATTGATTTAATGAGATTAGATGTATATACTACTTTCACTTTAGTACGATTAAACGTATAGTATAGTGACTTTGAACATTACATCATTTGTCGAATTATGACACATGAAATGACAATAACGACCACATGCTTGTAACCTAGTGGAATTCTTCACCCATGTGAGAACGGGAGATCTTCTTGATCCACATGCAATAATCCGTTGATCTAAACATGAATGTTGGAAGAACACACGAGAAAGGGAACAATCCCATACTCTACATTTTAATATCAAATTCAACCCCATCAAACATAACAAAAACTCCTATAGATAATAAAACCTTATACATTTAAAAAGAAATACATAACATACCCCCAAAAGAAATAAATAAAAATCTACTAATTGAATAGATAAATACTAGTCATCACATATTCATATATTATGACCATTAACTAAGGGACGATTTTAATATTAGCCATATTCTACGCAATAAATTCAAGGTAAATATTGTTGTTATCTAAAATCATATAAACACATGAGAGCATATCATAAACATTACCGCGGTCGGCCAAAATCCAAGGGATCGTAATTAACTGGGTTTGACTAGCTCTTGTGTTTATATTTCTTTCTTAATTTACTTTTGTTTAGTTGATTAAATTCATTTATCTTTTACTGGTTAATTTTGGGGATAAGGATGAATTGTATCAATGCACAAAAAATTATCCAATTTTGTTCAATTCTGTTCAATTATGCATATATCACTCATCGAATCACTGAAAAACAAACCAAACAAGTGTTACTCATTTAATTGATTCGATGAGAGTGATATATGCATGTGTCTAACAAGTGAGATGGTTATCTCTTCTTATTAATTTTGTCATACAGAATAATTTATCCTCTAAATATTGATCTCGCTAAAATTAGAAAATCTCACACTAAAAAAGCTCGTAAATTAACCATTACTACAGATTCATTATTTCCTTCTTTTCTCTTTAGTTTTTTCTTTTTTCAGGAGTTGTCGGAAGGAATGTGATGAAGATAATATGTTGATCAAATTCACACTTAGGTATTAATCAATTTCTTAATAAAAAGCCAACCGACGTTTTGAAAACTCAAGACATGAAACACCTCCGAATAAATTACTCAAGGGTACGTATTCAAAATCATATATTCCCTCACGTTTAATTTGTTCCATTTTGTCATTTTGGGTGTCGCGTTCAACTTGTTCCATTTCTTTTTAAGGAAATAATTAAGAAATCACTTTATTCACTTTATATCACTTTAAAATCACTTTATATTACTTCAGAAATATTTTATATCACTTTATCAATTAAAAAATATTTTATATCACTTTATTCACTATACTAAACACACCCTTTATCATATAATACTCTTGTTCTTAATCTCCGTGCCGATCTCAAATGGGACAAGTTCAACGGGACGGAGGGAGTACTACCTCTGTCCCGTTCAATAAGTCTCATTTTGCCTTTTCGGGTGTCTCATTCAATAAGTCTCATTTCCTTATTTGGCAAAGATTAATACACTAAAACCCACTTTATGTCACACTCAAACGTGAATAGTGTTGTTTACTTTATTGTACAATATTTTTCCACTCAACCCAATTTAACATCAACAATAAAATACTACCTTAATCACACTCTTTATTATCTAACTCTCTTTTTCTTAATCTTTGTGTCCATCCCAAATGAGACTTATTGAACGGGACGAAGGGAGTAGTATATGTATGTGGCAAATAATTTGGCCATTCTATTAATGCCAGTGGCGGAGCTAGGCCCCCGGGTGTTGGGGGGGGGGGGGCAAATTATTAAGAATATTAAAACTAATTTATATAAATATAAATAATATAATATCGTTAAAATTACAATAACTTTTTAGAATTTATAATTACATGAGATGATTATCGGTGTTCGATTTTCTATTTGATTTGTCTCATCACACGTCGTTGATTATAACTACATGAGATGATAATCTTCATTATTCCGTCGCTATTTTCATCGTTATTTTCACCGCCTAAAGTTCATCGTTAATCCGTCTAAAATTAGAGACAAAATAATTTCCATCTCAAAATCCTTCTATACTAGTCTGTTTAGTACAATATCAATTATATTTTTTTTTTTAATGTACACATAATAATATTGTAGAAACTAGAAACAATAGATACAAACTGATATTTATTCGGTACAAAAGTTATCCATTCCTATCAGCCTAAAAATTATAATTTTAGTTTGAGTAGAAAATAATATTTTGTTATAAATGAAATTATGACACAAATTAATAGAAGTAAATAGATAGTAAAAAAAATTGCACTAAATTAGTGAATAGAGTATAATAGGCGAACAAGAGAGAAACGTAGATTGTCTTGAAAGAATCAAAAAACTGAGCAAGTTTATTTTTCTATAATAACGAAAAATATGAAGTTTGAAAATGCAGAAATTAAGGAAATAAATCACTTATTATCCTTTTTTCATTTGCCCCTCTCTTTATAATTTTTTGGTGGGGCAAAATTCTTTAATTTTATAAATATTATGCATAAATAAGTGTCATTAGGGGGTAATTCTACAAAATTGAGGGGGGCAATTGCCCCACCACTCTTAAACGTGGTTCCCGCCACTGATTAATGCCCAATATTGCACTGAATAAGCAAAATCATTGGTGAAATTACTAGTATAAAATTTTCTCAACTATATGTACCTCTGTCACACATATAGCACTGATTAGAGAACCATTTTTGTCCAATGGCATGTGATCAGTAGACAAGATTTAGAAATAGATGTTGACCTCAATCCCAATTAAGATAACCTAGTAATAGAGTAAGTATGCGAGATCAAAAATCTTAAATTCAAATCCACACAAATATCTTAAAAAAATAAACCATATCAATATATTACGCTTAATTTTTTTAAGTATGCATGATTTACTTAAATTAATAGCCACTTTAGTTCAATTCTCACCCTTAAAATATATATTTAAAAAATAATAGCGCATACATGAATATCATACATGAATGATATAGATGACGAATAACATACATCCGTATCATACATAACTAACATACATGACTATCGCATCATACATGTGCTCATCATATATACATGATCAACATACATGCAACAGTCATGTATGTTTTTTTATTTTTGCTAGATATTATTTATCTTTTACAAACTATTAAGTATAATCTATTCGGATATACTATATCTGGACAAACGTGCTTGAAACAGAAAAAAAAAAAAATTGTCTGATTGCCTTCAAAATTTTCTTCCTATTTAGACCCTCTTTCCGAAATATCGATCTCACGCACACTCCTCCCAAATTTTACTCTCATCCGCACCCAACTCCTAAACTTGTGAATTTAAATTGAGATGAAATTTTATAATTATTATTTAAAAAGAGTATGTTTATTAATAACAAAACTATCAAAACTTTGAAATTAAATTATTAATTAAAAAATTCCGTCAAATCCCGATTTTTATGATCATACAAATATCACTACCGTTATAATATATACTCCCTCCGTCCCGCCGAATACGGCCTAGTTCATATGAGCACGGAGACTAAGAAAAAAGGTATTTGGTATAAAGGGAGTATTTAGTGTAGTGTGAATGCAATATTATAATGCTAATAAAGTTATAGATGAGATGATGGATAGTGTGTATGTAACAGCCCGCTACCCGGTCTATGCGGATAACCGGACCGTCACTTGAATCCGTACAATAATTGTTGACTTACACAAGTTGACTTTACAAAAAGAATGGAACTTCAAAAGATTTGCTTCGAAGGGAAACGGGGAGGCATCTTCAACTTGTCATTACCCTAGCTTGATCGTCTTGGGGTCAAAGTATGAAGACTTTGGCCCCGCACTGCGGAAGCATCGATTGAGACAAACCGCGATCGATTTAGTCAAGGTTTGAAGAAACGTTGCTTGAGTTTGTAACTTAATATGCATTCAAGGATAGGGGAGATGACGATCCGAGTGATCGTCATCCGGAATATGCTTAGATGCCAACACACCTCCATCTCGATTGTCACTCAACCTGTTTTAAAAAAGAAAATATTTTGGGCTGAGTACTTTTGGTACTCAGTGAGGTTCGTGCCCCTTTTTGAAAAATGTTTTTACCGAAACATTTGAAAGATAAAGCATGCTCATTTCATATACAAGGGTGATAACTTTAAAAAGAAAACATTTTACCCATGCATATGCAAAAACATTTTAACTTAACTTTGAGCGCATCATAGCTCGCCTACCGTGTTATCTTCCCCGGTTCTTCGAGTGAGGAGCCACTCCCACTCTCCGAACCGTCATAAGTACCTGTGTGCACACTACCTTGGAGTGTACGGGTCCCAAGGCCGATCGTAATAAATGGCACGAAGCCCATAACATCATATGGTAAACACGAGTAGAGAGCACAAAAATTTTAGCATGCATTATCACATTTCATAAAAGCAGTTAGGGCTTAATAACCCGAAAAGTTACCTCCGTGGGGCTTATAACCCACAGTTTGAAAATAGAACCCACCTCTTGTCCTTGTCGTGGATATCCTCTTGCGTCCCTAGCTCTTGGTGTCTCCTACAACACAATCTAGATTCTCTAACACTTGACTCTAGGGGGTCAAATAGTCTATCGATAATCCTAGAGGTCAACCTATTCCCGTTCTTTATCATTTGCAATTGAAAATCTATTAAGGCATTGCCTTGGGGTTAGAAATCGCATTATAGATCCTTAGTCAAGACATGCATTTAGAAGCTTAATCAATACTTGATTTTGAAATCATGTCGTGCTATGAAATGTCATGTCTTGCTTCATATAAGTGTGCATGTCACACAATTAATCATATATGATATCATACCTTACTTATATAATTAAATTCATGCACACGTGCCATATCATTTAGTCATGTCACATTAGAATTTAATTAGCATGCTTCAACAAGTACACTTAAGTCATTTAACACACGTATTTAATCATATACTTAGTTAATTAATTACAATTAATTAACACATACTTAGGTAATTAATCCACTCATGATTAATTAACACATATATAATTTATTAAAAGAAAATTAATTAATTAATAACATAGAAATAATTAATTAACAATTAATTATTAGTCGAGATTAATCAACTCATACTTAAGTGCATGTTAATCACTGATACACAAGTAACTGAACAACTTAATTAACCTTTGAGAAATAAATTAATGATCTTGGACTATTAATTAAATTAATTAGGCAAAGGTGGCCCAAGGCCCAAGCACATAGGTCCAAGAAATAAATATTAATCATATTGAGCTTATACATATATGTCACATAGACAACTAGATTGGGCTATCACATAAAATCATATTAGGCTTTATTAAATAAAAGTAGGCATGATCCATTAGTCAAATAATTATTTTATGGCTCATAGCAATTAATTAAATAGGCTGGGCCCATTAATGAAGAAATAATTTAGAAGGAAAATTAATGGTCCAAGTTCAATTGAATTAATTAAATCTGGACAAGGCCCAAATTACCTAGTCCACACATAAAAACAATTAATTTGGCCCAACAACCTTAAGTCCAATTAATAAAAATAATTCTGGCCAAAAACTTAATAATTAGCCCAAATAAATAAATAATCAAGTTAGCTTAAGAAATAAGTCTATAAAATTCCAATTAAAATCCTACTTCGACATGTCATCTTACGAAATTCCTTAACACGTTATTGGGGCTCACATACGTAATTTAAGCATCAAAAACGTTTTTAGGCATAAAAAGGCAATAAGACATTTTTCTGAAATTTTCAGTGAGACACCCAGTACCGTAAAATCCAAAATAAATAGCAAACCATATCTAATCGCCTTGAGATTTCTACCGGAGACTCCTAACATGCTCATCTTATTCCAGAAGTTTTCATAGTCCAAAAATATTAGATTTTACTAGCCCAAACGGGGCTCGGTTTACAGAATAGTGAATCTGTCAAAAACGGATTTTGGCTGCAGATCAGTCCGCTCGTTAATTCATTTTAAAAACACTCGTTCACCCAAAAATCGAGTTTAATACCAATATAGAAACTTCAAGATGTCTAGTTTCATATTCAAAAGGCGGATTTCAATGATTTTGAGATAAAAGGAGGCTACTGCTCTAAGACATAATTCTGCACAGATTTTTGGTTCTATCACAGTTAAGATTCGAAACAACTTCACCGAGGGAGCTAAACTCGATGGATTTACTTAATTTTTGGATATGTTATAGATAACATCCTAATCTTTAACATACTAAAAGATGAGATTGAAATTCGAAGCCTAACCCATCCAAATGAGCAGGTCAGATCAGCATAACTTTCATAATCAACCACATTCATCACAAATTTCACAAGGTTTGCAACAAGGATCCCACCAAATCGATGCATATTCATATGAAAGCCTTAAATCATGATTATAAATCACTCAAAACATTCAAAGAAGCAAGACGAACGAATTTCCTATACCATAACTCGATTCAAAACATCTAAATTGACATGCATTCCTAGAAACTCAAAGGAAACTTCAAATCATCCACCTTTCCATTATTTAATCAAAATAAAAATGAAAATTAGGGGCTTCCCTCTCTTGAATCCATCACCAAATTCTCTACTCGAATAGTATCGTAATCATGTTCTCAAGAAATCAAAGGGGATGAGGAAATTGAGAGTGAAACAAGATCAAAACAATATACCTATCTTTTCCTTTCTTCTCCTTCTCTCGGCCCCTCTCTCTTACTCAGCGTGCGCCTCTTCTCTCTCGAGCAGCCTCTCCCTTTTCCCAACGTGGTGACTGCCTCTTCGAGGTGGCTCCGGCGGTGGCGTGAACGGCGGCAGTAGGGTAGCGGTGGTTTGAAGGACCGAGACAGAAGTGGTTCCTTGGCTCTATCCTCCCTCCTTGGGGTCCCTAACGGCAACGGCTGCTTGTGGGAGGGGGAAGGACGATGGCGGCTGCCGGTGGGAAGAGGAGGATGGCGGCGGCCGGCGTTTTCCAGGGCTAGCTCTCTCTCTTGCCTGCTCTCTCTCTCTCTCACCTCCCTCGATCCACTGCCCTTCTTCTTTTACTTGGAGGGCCGACTGTTGCGGCGGCGGCGACGGCAGGTGGTGGAGGATGGAAGGAAGGTGGCGGCGATTTTGGGGAGTCAAGGGGATGAAACCCTTGTTTGTCTTGAATAGATGGAGATGAATGCAGATGGAGGAGAAGTGTTAGATAATAGATGGACAAGAAAAAATGATGATGGTGGTGTTGGCGTGAAGAAATGGAGAAGAAAGGAATTGAGAGTTTGCAGAAGAATGATGGTTTTTCTGCGCGTTTCTATTGGGAGAGGAAAGAGGTTGCAGATTATTTGGGATTTTCTCTCCCTCTCTCCCACGCGTCCCTCTCTCTCTTTTTTCTAAATCTGCTTTCTTTATTTTGCTTTAAATTTTCATCGCGATATTTTAACAGTCCGGCTCGTACGCGAATTTATTCCATCACAAATTATCGAAGTATTCTAATGATTTGCTTTAACTATCAATCATATAAATAATTATAAATTATTTATTTTCTTTAAGCTCTCCAATTGTTTAATGCGACGCCGATATTCTATTTCGTACAGTCAAGCTCAATTGGCCGGATCCATAATTACGCGACAGTTAATTCTCCATAAATCACATCAATAAATTAATATCATCTAGAATGCAACACGTAGAATGCTATGCAATGAATGCAGGAATTCATGCTCGTGCTCGATTTGAAAATATGATAATTGCAATTATTCGAAAATGAATTTAGATTTTATTTTAAATAAAATTCCTTTTTTGACTTTATAAATAAAGTCTTCATCTTCTCTTAATAAAATAAATTAGTTTCTTTTGAAAATATTCGGGAATAAGGACCTATCTTAAAAAGTTTTAATTTGTTCGGGTTTTTCTAGACCGGTCTTTGAGGGATGTTACATTCTACCCTCCTTAAATAAATTTCGTCCTCGAAATTTGGTACTTCTATGAATAGAAAGTCTTTTCTTTTTCTAGACTCCTTGGGTCTAATCTTACTCGTGGCTCCTTAATTACTGGCTTGTCATCAACATCCTTCTTTGGTCTAAGGGTTTTATGGGCCTATTATGCTTCCGTTGCCCACTCTGACCATCATGTACACTTTTGATCTAAGTCTTTGCTAAAGACTAAGCATTCTAGCAGGTAGAGTACATCTATTGAGTATCTTCTATGACCTGGAGGTAACTTATTTTATATAAGAGGGATCTACCCTCCTTAAAAGGATTCCAAACGATCCTATATCTTAATGCTTGGCTCAAAAGAATTTATCATGGTCTAGACCCGAAACACTTAGCTTGACTTAGCATTACACTAACGTGCTCTTATTATTGATCTAGTTTCACAATACTAGTCGTTTTCGGTATCGTTGAGGTAACTATCATTTCCGTTGCTAGCTTTATTATCATTTATCGATTGCTGCATCAGGGTCCTGCGAAAATAATTCTCGATAGCTCAATACTGGTAATAGTTTGCTCATTGTCATCGCAGACGAACTCATTTGTCATCGGGCATTTGCTGGTGTCGATCGTTCTATAGCGGACCTAATTAACGCATCTATGATTGGAATGATTTCGTCGATTTTGCCGTGGTGGCGACGATCTCTTGATCTTCATCATCTTCTTTAACTGGTTCATGGCATCTCGTCGTTCTTCTAAGATAACGTTCTAAGCTTAATTCTACCTATGGTGCTAGTTTCGTATCCTTCATTTCCTTTCATAAGCATGATCACTGATTTGGGGTCTCGTATTCATATCTCGCTTTATAGCCGTAGCATTATCTCCCTTACGTAGATTAGCACTTTTATGGCTTCACGGTGCGGCTTTGTATCAGAAGTCGTTCTTCTCAAAGGATTGCTCTTTACTAGTTTTTGTCGTCGGTACGTGATAGGATGTTGTCGGCTCCTGATTGTGGGGCGTAGCGATCGTAGTTGGTGCCTCCCAGGCGGGTCTCTTGATTGGGTAGAACGTTTGGTTGAGAGGGTAGTACGCGGGGTTAACGGATCCTAAATTTAAAAATTTCTACCGTCGTATCGTGAAAGTCGTTGGTCTCGTGTAGCTTTATTGACGTTGGCGCAGTTTCGAGTCCTAAATCTACTAGCGTCCTAATAATCTATCGAAAAAGTACCTAATAACTTCATACGGATATCGGACTACTATGACTACCTAACCTTATCGCATGGTTCTGACTCATTAGCTCTTACTTAAACTGGCCTTATACGTTGGACTATCTTCGTCTTCTTAAACATAGTTGCGACCTCGGTCGCCTGAAGTTAACTAGCATCTTGGTTCGTTGTATTTTATTTATAGCGTCATAGACCATCATCATTTCCCATTAAGGGGCTTAGCATAACATTCGTATATTGATGGTAAGTGTCTTTTGATGACCATAGCCAATCTATCTTTAGCGTGGATTCGCGAATATACATGTGTACGTCGCAAAAGGCTCGCCTATATTTTCTTTCGTCGCGATTGGAACTCCATCGAGCGTTAACAGTAATCGAATATTTCCATTCGGAGTTAATTCTAGTCCTTCTAAAGGTGTTAAGGAGAGAATAACATTCTCGAGATTAAGGGAATTATCGCGCTCGTAGAATTTAACCTATTCGATTTATGATTTCGCAAAATTCATCAGAGACGGGTCAAAGATAATAAGGACCACATGAACGAAGGATTCCTTGAAATGAAGATCATCAATGATTGAATAAAAATCCATGAGTTGGACAAGATAAGCGACCTAAGAGACTCAGTCGTAGAAAAAATCAAATAAAGACTGAGGGTGAAATAATATCATAGACGGATAACTTTCCTCAAGCGAGGACTTTCCAAATGGATATGACATGGAACACAAGCTTTAATCTTACTGGATGTGTGGAGAATGGTGCTTTCATACTGTTGAGAAGTTCTGAGGATTTCGGAAAATTTTACAGTGTACTTGCGTACTCTTGGAGAAAATTTATTCGTGTATCAGGACCTTAAGACAATACACATCTAATAAGTCGAGATGTCGAGTCATTTCAGGGCCCTCGATCAAGAGATCGGAGCGACACTTGGCCAAATGAAAATGCCAGAAAAGTAGATACTTCCAGAAAAAGTTCATACATTATTAAGGAAAACATTTCTTACTATAAAGCCTGTTTTTAAGGGTGGACGTTTCACAGAAAGAAGAGACTCGAAGTGATATAGAACAATTTGATCATGGACTTTGGCATACTCTGATTACTGGTTTCAAGATGTCTGTACAGATTTCTGGCATAACAAGGGTTTGGAGTTTTCAAGGAAATTGCTTGGTACACGACTTGCTTTTCTAAAAATGAGACTACTCAAAGAAGTGTCCTTACCCAGTGCTAGGTGGGTACAAGAGAAATGGCTTCATTAATTTATAGGCAAAATGGAAGATCTCTATTGTCATGGGTTAGAGAAAAAGAAATTGAGAATTCAAATAAGAGCGGGTTGGGCGGGCGTTATATTTGAGAAAATTGAAATTCAGAAGAATAGAGAAGTTAAGTCAGAGGAAAGTTTTAGAGAAAAGTTTTATTATTGATAGAAGATTTATTGGTGTGAGGTAAATGTTAGCTAGAATAACATTAGAAGAGAATGGTGTGACTCACTTTGAAATAACTATATGAAACACGTGGAAAGGTCATTACTTACTAAGCCAAATGGCGAGGGGGCATGAGATCATAAATACCTCAGAAAAAAGGATCTGAATAACAGAATCGTGGGAAGAACATAAAGGTAAAATGTAGAAAAACCTTAATCGTATATCGTACTAGATACTTTGGAATAAGAAGTATGAGTATTGGAAGGATTTCTAGGCATGACCGAGCACATGGTCAATGCAAAAAGAATAGTACTTGTTATTCGTGTCCTCTTGGGCATAGAAGGAGATAAATCCGTCCTAAATTCACGTTTATTTGGTCCATTTCAAAATTCTAACTTCGTACAAGTCACCTTTGCTTCGTTACATCTTAGTTGATCGTTCTTGAATGCCACTTTGAGATGGCTTCTTACAGCTTCAGACGGCGTTGCCTATTCCTAGCCTTAAATAAATTTGGGATCCTTATCAAACGCGTGGTTTTCCGAACTGCGACATCTTAGGGAGGCATCATATTGGAGCTTTCCTCACTCAGGCATTGCCTGTTTTTCGAATGCATCGATCATCTTCGTCTCTTCACTGTATCTTACGAGCTTCGTTCTAGGCTTTCCCTAGTCCTTATTTTCGATTTCTATCGATCCTTAACTCTTCTTATATCCTATTTGACTTCGCCATCCTATTACTCCACACTAGGAAGCTTTACTTATCATAAGCACTAAGGCTCCTTTCCACTTAGCTTAAGTCTTACGGACACTAATAGAGTGTGCCACATGGGACGACGCTACTTCAGGGACGCTTTCATAACTTAGTCCTTATGGAGGCTCCTTTACTTCTTCCTTGAGCTCTCCAAAGTGATGGTATAGTTGTGGAATAAAAGGATGGGAATTTAAAGAAGAATTTAGAGGAAAAACAAAAATGGAGGAAAGCAAGATTGTGCATTAAGGAAAATATAGTACGAAAGAAAACGAGGTCAGAAGAATTTTGGAAGTGAATTGACATTGGAAAGCAAGTGATGGTGCGCTAGGTGAAAGGTGTCAATTTAGAAGGTAATATTTTTGTGGCGTGAGGCCGGGAAGAAGTCCTCACTATACTCATCGAGATATTTCTAAGGCCATTCTTACTTTACTTGAGTGACTTCCTTATGGGTCAAGGCATGCTTTATAACATCATCATTGTACTTTCTTGATCATAAGGCCTTAGACATACATCATCATAACGTCATTATCATCATCATACATAAATCATAAGGTGCACCAAAACAAAATGTTCATAACCATAGTCATAATCATAATCATAATCATAATCAAAATGTTCATAACAACATAAGCAAGGTCACAAAGACAAACATAAATGCCGACAAAACCATAACATTGCCAAAACAGGCATCATAGTCATCAAAGTCCATGTATCATAAAGCAAAGTACAGTCAAGATGTTATCAGTCCAAGCAACTAGTAGTGGTGGCTCTTGTCGTCGTCCTCACTAGGCTCCTCCGGGTCACTCTCCTTCTCTGAAGCAACAGCTAGGTCAATGGCCGCCTCGCGAACTAGGTCTCTAACTCTCTTCTTAAAAGCTTGGTCAGAGGTTGAAGTCTTCTTCCTAGCGGTTTCCTTGGTGAGGTAACGGCGAGGCGCAGGGGAGTACTCGGGGGAAGGTGTGCGACTGCCTGAGCAACGCGAAGTACCGACCTCGTGGTCGTTCTTGCCTCTACGAATCAGTGAGTACTGAGGAGAGTCGTCACTAACGCCCATAGGTCCCTCGGCTGGTGGACGGGTGGCAGTAGGACTGGGCACCGGCTGGCGAGGAGATACCTCGTCTCTCTCTCGTGAGCGGGAACGAAACTCGAGACGAGGCAAAATCTGACGAGGTGGAGGAGGTGGCCTCTCGTGCGGCTGAGGAAAAAGAGGAGTCGTCGGGTCTCTAGCCCAGCGGGACAGGGTCATCGCCACGACTTCGGGAAAACTCGCAGCGGGATAGAAGTCCTCCCTTCTGTACGTGATCTCCTCGAGTCTATTCCAGACCCACGTGCTCCACTTGATCGGGAGTCGGGTGATTAGTCTCCAGCAAGTCTCGTAGTCGGACATCGGTCCTCCATCGATAGCTCTCCAGGCAGCTAGGTATCGTGCTATAATCTGGCCTACTGTCTTGTTTGTCCTCATTGTCATGGTTAGGAACCTCATGACTCTCTCGTACCTGGGTGCGCACCAATCGGCCATCTACATAAAAGAGAAAGTTTCTTATCAGTACAATGATCTTAAAAATGGAAATCTTAAGGCAGAGATAAAGCATCTAAGTTTTGGGGACTAAGTTCAAGGTTCGGTTTATGTCCTCTAGGTTTTCAACTAAGAGGTTTCCGACCTAGACGATCTCAAAAGAGGTCGCTACTCCTAACCGACAAAGGTCTTTCTAGGAGTCTAGTCCCATACGCACACACGTCAGTCCACTAGTGACTGTTAATCGAGGTTTTTCATCTTCTTTTGATCGAACGCGCGACGTTCTGAACATGAATTTAAATTGCATAAAGTAAACATTCATTCACATAGTAAACATATACGAGCACATAAGGTTTTAAGAAGCCAAACTTCATTGGAGATGACGCGGACGGGTGTGTTGGGCATTCAACCTTTGGATCAAACTGAGTTTGTGAACTTCGTTCCGGAGTTTCATTATAGCTTTTGATCGAATATTGGTTTAAAAGGATTTGTTCTTTGGAACCGAAGAATTTAAAATTTTTGCAAGTTTGATTATTGGAAAAGTTCAAGATTCGTGCTTTGGAGTTTGAAATGGTTTAGAAGTGTGTAATGGTATTACTTTTAGATAGCAATCATTTGCTAAATTTTGAACGAGATATTAGGTACTTGAAAGAAACTTATGACCACTCGAAGGGTCCTAAGGGTTGGATTACTAGGAGTCGAGAAGACTCGGAATAGAATAAGATATTTGCTTGTATGCGAGAATTAGAATACTTGAGTTGAAAGTAATGATCACTTAGAAGGTCTTGAAAGTTCGAGGGTTCTAGGAGTCTGAGGACTCGGAAGAAAACAGGTTCGAGTTTCGAAGAAAAGTTGTCGTGATTTGAGGGATGAGGTCAGACTTTTGAAAGGAAGGGTATCTTAAGAATTACAGAGCGACCGAGGCTCTGATACCACCTGTAACAGCCCGCTACCCGGTCTATGCGGATAACCGGACCGTCACTTGAATCCGTACAATAATTGTTGACTTACACAAGTTGACTTTACAAAAAGAATGGAACTTCAAAAGATTTGCTTCGAAGGGAAACGGGGAGGCATCTTCAACTTGTCATTACCCTAGCTTGGTCGTTTTGGGGTCAAAGTATGAAGACTTTGGCCCCGCACTGCGGAAGCGTCGATTGAGACAAACCGCAATCGATTTAGTCAAGGTTTGAAGAAACGTTGCTTGAGTTTGTAACTTAATATGCATTCAAGGATAGGGGAGATGACGATCCGAGTGATCGTCATCCGGAATATGCTTTGATGCCAACACACCTCCATCTCGATTGTCACTCAACTTGTTTTAAAAAAGAAAACATTTTGGGCTGAGTACTTTTGGTACTCAGTGAGGTTCGTGCCCCTTTTTGAAAAATGTTTTTACCGAAACATTTGAAAGATAAAGCATGCTCATTTCATATACAAGGGTGATAACTTTAAAAAGAAAACATTTTACCTATGCATATGCAAAAACATTTTAACTTAACTCTGCGCGCATCATAGCTCGCCTACCGTGTTACCTTCCCCGGTTCTTCGAGTGGAGAGCCACTCCCACTCTCCGAACCATCATAAGTACTTGTGTGCGAACTACCTTGGGGTGTACGGGTCCCAAGGCCGATCGTAATAAATGGTATGAAGCCCATAACATCATATGGTAAACACGAGTAGAGAGCAAAAACATTTTAGCATGCATTATCACATTTCATGAAAGTAGTTAGGGCTTAATAACCCGAAAAGTTACCTCCGTGGGGCTTATAACCCACAATTTGAAAATAGAACCCACCTCTTATCCTTGTCGTGGATATCCTCTTGTGTCCTTAGCTCTTGGTGTCTCCTACAACACAATCTAGATTCTCTAACACTTGACTCTAGGGGGTCAAATAGTCTATCGATAATCCTAGAGGTCAACCTATTCCCAGTCTTTATCATTTGCATTTGAAAATCTATTAAGGCATTGCCTTGGGGTTTCATAGAAATCGCATTATAGATCCTTAGTCAAGACATGCATTTAGAAGCTTAATCAATACTTGATTTTGAAATCATGTCGTGCTATGAAATGCCATGTCATGCTTCATATAAGTGTGCATGTCACACAATTAATCATATATGATATCATACCTTACTTATATAATTAAATTCATGCACACGTGCCATATCATTTAGTCATGTCACATTAGAATTTAAATAGCATGCTTCAACAAGTACACTTAAGTCATTTAACACACGTATTTAATCATATACATAGTTAATTAATTACAATTAATTAACACATACTTAGGTAATTAATCTACTCATAATTAATTAACACATAAATAATTAATTAAAAGAAAATTAATTAATTAATAACATAGAAATAATTAATTAACAATTAATTATTATTCGAGATTAATCAACTCGTACTTAAGTGCATGCTAATCACTGATACACAAGTAACTGAACAACTTAAATAACCTTTGAGAAATAAATTAATGATCTTGGATTATTAATTAAATTAATTAGGCAAAGGTGGCCCAAGGCCCAAGCACATAGGTCCAAGAAATAAATATTAATCATATTGGACTTATACATATATGTCACATAGACAACTAGATTGGGCTATCACATAAAATCATATTAGGCTTTATTAAATAAAAGTAGGCATGATCCATTAGTCAAATAATTATTTTATGGCCCATAGCAATTAATTAAATAGGTTGGGCCCCTTAATGAGAAATAATTTAGAAGGGAAATTAATGGTCTAAGTTCAACTGAATTAATTAAATATGGACAAGGCCCAAATCACCTAGTCCACACATAAAAATAATTAATTTGGCCCAACAACCTTAAGTCCAATTAATAAAAATAATTATGGCCCAAAACTTAATAATTAGCCCAAATAAATAAATAATCAAGTTAGCTGAAGAAATAAGTCTATAAAATTCCAATTAAAATCCTACTTCGACATGTCATCTTACGAAATTCCTTAACACGTTATTGGGGCTCACATACGTAATTTAAGCATCAAAAACGTTTTTAGGCATAAAAAGGCAATAAGACATTTTTCTGAAATTTTCAGTGAGACACCCAGTACCGTAAAATCCAAAATAAATAGCAAACCATATCTAATCGCCTTGAGATTTCTACTGGAGACTCCTAACATGTTCATCTTATTTCAGAAGTTTTCATTGTCCAAAAATATTAGATTTTACTAGCCCAAACGGGGCTCGGTTTACAGAACAGTGAATCTGTCAAAAACGGATTTTGGCTGCAGATCAGTCCGCTCGTTAATTCATTTTAAAAACACTCGTTCACCCAAAAATCGAGTTTAATACCAATATAGAAACTTCAAGATGTCTATTTTCATATTCAAAAGGCGGATTTCAATGATTTTGAGATAAAAGGAGGCTACTGCTCTAAGACATAATTCTGCGCAGATTTTTTGGTTCTATCACAGTTCAGATACGAAACAACTTCACCGAGGGAGCTACACTCGATGGATTTATTTGATTTTTGGATATGTTATATATAACATCCTAATCTTCAACATACTAAAAGATAAGATTGAAATTCGAAGCCTAACCTATCCAAATGAGCAGGTCAGATCAGCATAACTTTCATAATCAACCACATTCATCACAAATTTCACAAGGTTTGCAACAAGGATCCCACCAAATCGATGCATATTCATATGACAGCCTTAGATCATGATTTTAAATCACTCAAAAAATTCAAAGAAGCAAGAAGAACGAATTTCCTATACCATAACTCGATTCAAAACATCTAAATTGACATGCATTCCTAGAAACTCAAAGGAAACTTCAAATCATCCACCTTTCCATTATTTAATCAAAATAAAAATGAAAATTAGGGGCTGCCCTATCTTGAATCCATCACCGAATTCTCTACTCGAATAGTATCGTAATCATGTTCTCAAGAAATCAAAGGGGATGAGGAAATTGAGAGTGAAACAAGATCAAAACAATATACCTATCTTTTCCTTTCTTCTCCTTCTCTCGGCCCCTCTCTCTTACTCAGCGTGCGCCTCTTCTCTCTCGAGCAGCCTATCCCTTTTTCCCGACGTGGTGACTGCCTCTTCGAGGTGGCTCCGGCGGCGGCATGAACGGCGGCAGACGGCGGCAGTAGGGTAGCGGTGGTTTGAAGGGTTCAGGCGGTGGTTTGAAGGGTTGAGACATAAGTGGTTCCTTGGCTCTATCCTCCCTCCTTGGGGTCCCTAACGGCAATGGCTGCTTGTGGGAGGAGAAAGGACGATGGCGGCTGCCGGCGGGAAGAGGAGGATGGCGGCGGCCGGCGTTTTCCAGGGCTAGCTCTCTCTCTCTCTCTCGCCTCCCTCGATCCACTGCCCTTCTTCTTTTACTTGGAGGGCCGACTGTTGCGGCGGCGGCGACGGCAGGTGGTGGAGGATGGGAGGAAGGTGGCGGCGATTTTGGGGAGTCAAGGGGATGAAACCCTTGTTTGTCTTGAATAGATGGAGATGAATGCGGATGGAGGAGGAGTGTTGGATAATAGATGGACAAGAAAACGATGATGATGGTGGTGTTGGCGTGAAGAAATGGAGAAGAAAGGGATTGAGAGTTTGCAGAAGAATGATGGTTTTTCTGTGTGTTTCTATTGGGGGAGGAAAGAGGTTGCAGATTATTTGGGATTTTCTCTCCCTCTCTCCCACGCGTCCCTCTCTCTCTTTTTCCTAAATCTACTTTCTTTATTTTGCTTTAAATTTTCATCGCGATATTTTAACAGTGCGGCTCGTACGCGAATTTATCCCATCACAAATTATCGAAGTATTCTAATGATTTGCTTTAACTATCAATCATATAAATAATTATAAATTATTTATTTTCTTTAAGCTCGTCAATTGTTTAATGCGACGCCGATATTCTATTTCGTACAGTCAAGCTCAATTGGCCGGATCCATAATTACGCGACAGTTAATTCTCCATAAATCAAATCAATAAATTAATATCATCTAGAATGCAACACGTAGGATGCTATGCAATGAATGCAGGAATTCATGCTCGTGCTCGATTTGAAAATATGATAATTGCAATTATTCGAAAATGAATTTAGATTATTTTAAATAAAATTCCTTTTTTGACTTTATAAATAAAGTCTTCATCTTCTCTTAATAAAATAAATTATTTTCTTTTGAAAATATCCGGGAATAAGGACCTATCTTAAAAAGTTTTAATTTGTTCGGGTATTTTTAGATTGGTCTTTGAGGGATGTTACAGTGTAGTGGGAATAGATTAGTAGGGTTTAGATTGGATGGTGGACCACATATAGTGTGAATGCAATATTTTATAATGCTAAATATACATTAATTGTTTCCTTTAAAAAAAACAGGCTAAGTAAACTGGGACGTTCCCAAATAGAAAATATACCGTATTCGGTGGACGGAGGTAATATATATTATATTTGAAAATTTTCGTTCATATTTGACCATACGCTCTGCGAAGTTGCAACTTAATTGGAAACAGCTCACTCAATAGAAGATTATCAAATCTCAATCACTACAACACTACACTACACTCACACACCCTAGCGCTCTTTCTATCTTTCTTTATCTCTGTGACTGTCTCGATCTCTTTCTCATTCTATATATACACACACCCCCCCAACTTCATCGTATCACACTCATTTCAAATTCTCTTTCTATCATCAATCATGGACGACGCAAAGGGTGACGTCGCCGCCGGCCAAATCGCCGCTTTCGATCCGCCCCCGAAACCCAAAAGAAACAAGTATGCTCTGGCTTGTTCTTTCTTGGCTTCCATGACCTCCATCTTACTAGGATACGGTGTGTTTCTTCTTCCCATTTCTCTCTCTAAACTTACTATTTTCTCTCACTTCAAATAAGAAGCATCAACCATAGCTCTTCTGATTTGTTTATTTATTTTTCCCTTCAAAAAAAAATAAATTATATATTTGTTTTTGAACGTGCAGACATAGGAGTGATGAGTGGAGCAATACTCTATATTCAAGAAGATCTTCAAATAACGACCGTCCAAAAAGAGGTGATAATGGGCATTCTCAACGTCTACTCGCTCCTCGGCTCCGCCGCCGCCGGCCGCACCTCCGACTGGCTCGGGCGGCGCTACACCATTGTGTTCGCCGGGGCTATTTTCTTCGTCGGCGCGCTGCTCATGGGCTTCGCCACTAACTACGCCTTCCTCATGGTTGGCCGCTTCGTCGCCGGCGTTGGCGTCGGCTACGCCCTCATGATTGCCCCCGTCTACACGGCGGAGGTGTCGCCGGCGGCCTCCCGCGGCTTCCTCACTTCTTTCCCCGAAGTGTTCATCAACTTTGGTACGTAATTATTGGTGCCGTTTCTTTGTTAGTTAAAAATGATATTAGTATTTATTTAAATTGGAGATATAGTTGTACAAATTATGTTGTTTGTGTTGATTTTGATTAATTTATTTATGATTCTTTGGAGTCTACGTAGTATTCTGTCTTTCTCATGCACATGAAATCTCCAGCTGGAAACGTGATATGATTGGTAGGTATGGAAAAAATTTCAAGAACATATCTCGTTTCCTTTAGGCAAGATTAAGAAAAAGAGGATTAGATGTAAATTATGTGTTTAGTATACTGAATAAAGTGATACTCCCTCCGTTCATGAAATGATGCCCCATTTTGTTTTGAGTGGGGTAAAAGTTAGAAAGTACGGGTAGTGAGATAATGATAAAAAACAGTAGTAATGACAATAAAGAGGTGATATTGATAAAAAAGTAGGAACAAAGTTGTTGAAATGACAAAAAGGTAGAAATAAAGTTGATGTGAGGTGGGATCATCAATGACAATGGGTAGTAATTTTAATAAAGTAACGAGGTATGTTAGTACTAATAACGAAATAGGGCATCATTTGGTGAACACAAATAAGGGCTGAAACAGGGCATCATTTCGTGAACGGAGGAACTAGGGAGTATAAAATATTTTTTTATTGATAAAGTGATTATATAGTATTTTTAAAGTGATATAAAGTGATTTTGAAGTGATATAAAGTAAATAAAATAATTTTTTAATTATTTATCTAAAAAAAGAGAGACATGTTGAACGGGACATCCATAAAGGAAAGTGATACATATTGAACGGGATTTAGGAAAAAGTTTTATTAATCATGGGGGTACAGCGTATAATTTTTAAGGAGCTATTATATACTTTATCATTGACTAATCAAGAAATTTAGTACATATCTCTCTTTTTGCGTCTCATTTTATATTTTTATATATCTTCTCTTTGATGATAATCTGAAAAATAATCAGCGGCTTATGATACAAAAATACACTTAGTCATACCTACAATTATTTAAGTCTTCCTAATATTACAACATACGTATATATTTAATTTCCACTATTTATAGTAGTATAAAATATATACATCAATGGTCCATATCTTAATGCGTGCCCACAAATGAAGAGCAACACGTAGGTCCTATTCGGCTACTCCTGCCCAGTGCCCATACCAGCTGACTCTTAACACTTTTTATAGTAATTATTTTCATTTTTTTTTTCGTAATTTTTTATATGACAGATTTTCAATCTTCTATTTGGGGGTGGGGGGGGGGGGGTGCATAATAACAGTCTTTTCGCTATTACTTTAATAATGTTTGGTGACTAAATGGAGAATTATTATGATACATGAAAACATATACTAGAATCAAGTAAAAAAGGAGGGAAAGAAAAAAGAAACGACCGAAAAATCGAGTAAAAAAAAAAGAATTTCACAATTTATGCTATAAAAGATTGTTGTGATGATACGTGTTACTGTACATGGTTTTATTAATGCGAATAATTATAAGAACATCAATTTTGTACTACTTCTTTTGTTGCTGCTCCTAGCATTTATGAGCATGGGATGCATCAAAAGTTGCTGTTATACTAGAAAATGTCAGTAATTAAATATCTGTCGCTGCTACGGATAAAAAAGAAAGGAAAAAGGTACACACCTTAATTATGTTTTTATTTGCCATGTTCTCATATAATATTTAGTTATAAAACTATAATCTGTCTATTTTAATCGATTTATCGTAATCTTAAGTCTTTATCCCCTATTTTCTCTCTTATACTATACATAAAAGATTACGAATGTTACATAAATTAATATATGTAGTAGTAACACATTAGATTTTGAAATGTAAACCATTAATGATAAAAGTATATTCAAATATGATTTGATAATTTGATGTGAGTTCGTTCCAATCTCCCTCGTCATATTCTGAGTAAAAACAAACAGGGACCACTGACAATTTGTGGTATTATGAAATTTTGATTTTGCAGGGATTTTACTAGGCTATGTTTCAAACTTCGCCTTCTCCAAACTCCCAGTGAATATAGGGTGGCGATTTATGCTCGGGGTCGGCGCGATTCCTTCCGTATTCATCGCCTTAGGCGTACTCGCCATGCCCGAGTCACCGCGTTGGCTCGTCATGCAGGGTCGACTCGGCGAGGCCAAGCGAGTCCTCGACAAGACCTCCGACTCGCTGGAGGAATCCAAGCTCCGCCTCGCCGACATCAAGGAGGCCGCCGGGATCCCCGAGGAGTGCTTCGACGACGTCGTCGCGGTGTCCAAGCAGAGCCACGGCGAGGGCGTGTGGCGCGAACTCCTCTTCCGGCCCACCCCCGCGGTGCGCCACATTCTAATGTGCGCCGTGGGCATACATTTCTTCCAGCAGGCCAGCGGCATCGACTCCGTGGTGCTCTACAGCCCCGAGATTTTCAAGCGGGCGGGTATAAAAAACGCCACGGATCAGCTACTCGCGACGATGGCCGTCGGATTCGTGAAGACGCTCTTCATCCTGGTGGCCACTTTCCTGCTGGATAAGATCGGACGGCGACCGCTGCTGCTCTCCAGCGTGGCGGGGATGATTCTGTCTCTGATGGGGCTGGCGGTCGGCCTCACGATCATCGAGCAGTCGGAGCAGAGGTTGGCATGGGCCATTGCGCTGTGCATAGCCTCCGTCTTGTCCTACGTGGCGCTTTTCTCGATCGGGATGGGCCCGATTACGTGGGTGTATAGTTCGGAGATTTTCCCGCTGAGGTTGAGGGCGCAGGGGTGCAGTATGGGCGTCGCAGCGAATCGGGTCACCAGCGGGGTGATCTCAATGTCATTTTTGTCCCTGTCCAAGGCGATAACCATCGGAGGGGCATTCTTTTTGTACGCGGGAGTTGCCTTTATTGCCCTCCTCTTCTTTTACCTTGTATACCCCGAGACGCAAGGGAAAACCCTCGAGGAAATGGAGACTTTGTTCGGGACTTTCTTCAAATGGCGGTCGACGGCGAGGGCAATAAAGGAAAAGGAAAAGGAAAAGGAAAAGGAAAACCGAAACCAAAATGAAATTGAAAAGAGTGCGGACTATAATGGGGGACACGGACTCCAAATGGGGACTGCTACTGATGTTGCAACTCACTAGTCACTAGAGTCTAGAGGTAGCTAGTGGCAAGGGTAATTGCGTAACATACTTTTATATATATATATATATACTTCTTCAAAACAGGAGGGTGCTTTATCTAGCTTAGCTGGGCTGTCATTCCAAAACTTCAAGAAGAGGAATGAATGGCTTAAAATTTACAACTTGTGCAAGTGAAAAATAATACTATAGTGTAGGGGTGGTATGATGATATGATATGGGACAAAATTAACCATAATTAGTACAAGAATTTGATCATTTAAGTACCAATTATTTTCCTTGTCCTATGTTGAAGAATTTATTATGATTTTACAATTTAGCTAGGTCGATCAAGTTCAAATTCTATAAAAGAGACATGATATTATTTACTAGCGTTCGATAATATTTACGAGAAATTATATAATATACTAGTAAACACCCCAAGGGACTTCATTCATTATACAAAAAAAAGTTGCTATTATAGTTTTGAGTATTGTCTCCTGATTCGTTGCAAATTTTATACGTATGTTATTTACTGCGTTTAGGTATAAATAAATTAATTATGGAGATATGTTGGAGTCGCAATATGTTCAACGGGACATCAAACAAACATGAAATTAAAGAATAAAAGGAAAAGGGAAACCAACAAAACACAAACGTTATGCATCAATTCAAACATTATATATATAAGTTATATTGCAGGTAATAAAAACAAGAAACACAGAAAAGCTAAAGAAAAATTAAAACTAGAAAACTGAAAAGTGCATCAAGAAATATAGACCAATTGCATTCGAAGAAAACAAGGAAAAGGTCAGTAGTAGCTTGTTTTATTGCATGTGAAAAGTAAATTTTTAATGTCTTCAGTTTGGCCCGTGCACGGTCACGTTCAAATATGTTGAAATTAGTGAAAAATATTCACGTGCATATTATGAATTTAAATATCTAAAAAATGTTCATTACAATACGTGGGATTCTGTCTTTTTTTTCCTTTCATTTAATAAAAAGTTGATTTATATAAAGCAAAAACTAATCTCTATTTATACAAAACGTAAAACGCTATGGCTTGCCTAAGAAAATAAACAAACACGAGATACAAATACGTAAATATATGTATACATTAACGAAATAAACGTCCTGAGCTGGAAAGTAGTGAGCTTAAATGCATTAAAGATTAAACTTGCCCAGTTAATGGCTTAAAGTTAGAACTTAACATAGAGTGAGTGTAAGTTAAGTCTTGTACATGGTTCGTTTCTGAGTAACTCTAATACTTTTAATGAAAATTTCATTTTCACTTTAAAAAAAAAAAAAAACATAGAGTTAGTGTAATTTAATTTGCCACAAGGTATAATTATGACAATATTAATTCGTGGCGCTTATTTTTGCAATATTACTAGTTTTCTTTTTTGTTCTGTTTTCAAAAGCATTAATACTAATGAGGTGCAATAATGAAACTCAATTAGGGAAATTTCTTGGATCAAGTCACTAAAAGGTCTATATATATAATGACAGAAATTAATTTTAGCATTTTTTGGAACTATACCCCAAAGTTGTTCCAACTTACCCATTCAAATGAAACATTGCATCTTATAACCATATTTGAATGCACACATTAATAAGTAAATCGAATTTAGATATCCATCAGGCTGTCTTGCTTGGGAGCGGCTAAAATCTAAATGCAAAACACTTAAGTAGTACTCCCTCTTTCTGGCTTTGCATGCTTAATTTAACGTAATGATTATTAGTAGAGTTCATATTTGTATATATGTGTAATTTAACGTGCTGATTATTAAGTAGAGCTATTGTTGGTGTGATATACTACAAAAGAAAAAAATGATTTGTGTGAATAAAGATGAATCATGTGGCAGTGTCAGATAATTAGCTTCCATTATTGAAAATACTTAAAAGTTATGAAGGTGGGAGGAAGATTTAATTGATATTGAAGGAGAGTAGTATCTGTATGAATTTGTAGATGTGTGGGAGGAAAAACAGCTATATCAAGTTGAAGAATTTGGTTGGAGAGAGGTGAACTAATAGGCAGCTCAATTTCATGAGGCCACTCAAGAACGATAAGTATATCAAGTCAAAGAATTTGGTTGGAGGAACAAATCAAGTTTAAGGGAATGTTGGATAAATATATAAACTTGAATTTTGAGAAGATATTTTACTAGCTACAACATATCTAGATCAAAACAAAATTAGAGAATAATCTAGAATGTATTAGTTGTGTGTATTTGTACTTGAAGGATTTAGAAGCTAATAATCTAGAAAAATATAAAAAGTTTAGAGAATTCCAGAAGTTGCTAGCTTATGTTGGCTAGGCACTTAACTATCTTATGCAACTATATATATGCGGATTTTGTATCAATTTAAAGAAACACAAGAGTGTATTGTGTGTAAGTGAAAAAAAAAAAAGAGAGTTGTGTTGTTAAAAGAAATTGGTCCTCTCCGATCGCTTTTGCTCATAAGCACACTTCCACACACATTGTGCACACTTTATAAATATAAATCCTCCTTATATAATTAGAATTCTCCCACATATTTCCTATATTTCAACATCATACGACACTTATTTTACTAATCAACGCTATATACATTTTACGTCTTAATTGTGTGATACTGACACATTATTGTTTGTTGTGATTTGTTTATTGTTATTGTGGTTTGTTGTGATTTGTGTACATCTGTTTCTACATACGCATAATATAGCCCAAAACTATATATTGTAAGATAAATTACGTCAACTTGATTTATAACTTCGCGCATACACTGAGAACACGGCATAGCCGCACCCCAACTAAAGAGTGACATTTAAATTTGAATTTTATTAAGCACGTATCAGAAACATCTACATTTTACCAATGACTTTATTTGTTTCATAAAATAAACTTGGTGGTGTTGCATATTACTGTGTTATGGACATTTTAGTTTATGATTTACGGTCCAGTTAATTATACAAGCTGAACAATATAAGCTCATGTACCAAAATAAATTCTTATTATGGGCTGATTTGCTGGTGTCAAAGGCTATATGGTTAATTTGAGAAGTCTCTCTGTGTTTATTCATATTGTGAATATTTTTCATGGGATCCCGTGATCCGCAACTGTCAGTGATTCTTTTTTAATTTCTCTGTTATCGAGAATTTCTTGGATTTATATTACGTTTTTTCATACTACTTTCTATAGACACTGGAATTATACTTATATAGACAATATACGGGGCTGGTCCTGTCTAAACCAGTGCCCAAGGTGAACCAATAAAAATGGACCCTTTATTTTCTATTGATGTCGTAACGACATTATTTAAATACATAAAAAAATAATATATTAATCATAAAAAAAGATTTCTTCTACTCCATCCGTCCCACTTAACTTGTCTCACTTTCTATTTTGGGCGTTACACTTTACTTGTCTCACTTTCCATTTAAGAAAATAATTATGAAATCACTTTGTACACTTTATATCACTTCAAAACAATTTTATATCACTTTATGTCACATAAAAAACACTTTATATCACTTTATCAATTAAAAAATATTTTATATCACTTTATTAACTACACTAACCACACCCTTTATATCTAATCTCTTTTTTCTTAATCTCCGTACCGGGAGCAAATGAGACAAGTAATGTGAGACAGAGGTAGTAACTCTTTTTAGTTTCATTCTCATTTATAACATCATTTGCTATTTAAGTTGTTTAATAACAAATAATAATGTCTAGAAAAAAAATTAGATATGAAGAATGAGATTCAATAAATTTAAAATAAATAAAAATATTTTGCTATTTATATCCCAAGTTTCTTCCTATATTTTCTTTTTGGGACGGTCCTCAAGTTTCTTCCTAGCTACTTTTGGATAATATCCTACAACAAATTATTATCTCTTATCCAGACTTTATCAACTTATTTACCTAAAATATCACATATGACCAATGTTTTAAAAACCGGACCGGACATCGAACCGGTCATGTTATCGGGTCACTGGGTCGCCGATTCGACCGGTCGAACCGTTCTGAAAAATCCAGATGACCCGTTAAGTATTTTATTTTTTTTATATATAATATATATACATTAAAATATTAAATACTTGAATAAATCATTAAACATGATAATAAAAATAATTAATGTTCTGAAAACCTATAAATTGTATCAACAAAAAATAAATAGAACTGTTTATCAATATTTCTTGTACACCATAAATAAATATATCAAAGTATTTATATAAAAATAAGTTAAAAAAAAATAGTATTATAAAATTTTACTGTACTAATTTTTACTGTGATCTTTCTACAAAGGGTTAAATAAATTAAACAAAAGAGGTAAACACAAGTCTTGCATTGGTGGAGTTGGGCATTGCTTTAGTCTAACAACCAAGAGGTACAAGGTTCAAGTCTTAAATCTAACAAAAAATTTATATTTTGAATGTTTGATAAAAAAACCGAGCCGGACCGGTTCATCGGGTCACCGGTTTTTACCGGGTTTGACCGGTTCGCTTCGGGTTGGGTTGAAATTTAATATCTATCAAAACTGACCCGGCCACATAACTGGGTCGCGGGTTTACCAGTCCGACTGGCCGGGCCGGGCCGAGTTTAAAAACACTGCACATGACCCACCACTATCTCAATTAATTAATTAATATATCACTATGTGGGACCCTTTTTCCACTAACAATAAATTCAATCATTTTTTCTCTACTCACAACTAACTCAACAATATTTTTTTTTAATACCCGTGCTACTTTCTCATAGGAAGAGACTTGGAGACCGAATGTAGTATATCCTAAACAAACTCCTTATGTTATAATGACATCCAAAGCAGTTATAGAAATAAAAAAAAAATAGAAATAAGAAAAGACAAATTAGAAATAAGGGTTAAATTATAAAATAGACAAAAAAAGAAAAAATAGAAGAACAAAAAGAAAATATAAGAGTGCAAGCTCGTGGAATTGAACCAAGGACCATGAGGATGATAAGCAAGTCATTTCCCACTAATAAAAAAACAGAAATCAATCACCTTCGTATAGTTAATACCTATACACAAATAAAAAAATGGCCCCAACATTTTTGGGCCCTCGGCACCGGCCTCGTGTGCCTATGCTAGGTCCGGGCATGCAAGTTGTCATTCAGTGATTGTCAATGAATATATGTTACACTAATTCATAACTAATATCTGACCAAAACTGTGAATTAGATGCAAATGAGTAATTTGACTATAAGAAGAATAGCTTTAAAAAATGGGTTAATTATCACTTATATCCCGACCTTTCATTCTATAGCGATTTTATGACCTGATCTTTTAAAATATTAAAAAATGTCCCGACTATTGTCCTTCTGTGACACTTATGGCATGAGAGCGAAAATCCGACGACGGAAAACTGTTTGGGACACTGGATGATGATGTGGATATTCTCTCTCCCTCTTTTAAATGACATGGAATTTGTATATGACATGTGCCAAAATAATTTTGTCTCTAAATATATACGAAAAAAGATTTTTTCTTGCCCAAGACAAATTCTCTAATCGTTCCAACAACAAATATGTGTTTTCTCTTCCAATTATTCTCAACGCAAAATTATTATCGTTCATACTTGTTGGAAAAATTAGTAAAAGCTTTGATTTATCCCAAAGCCCAACTGACCACAACCGAGTAGATGAAAGCCATCAGTCTGAACTTAGCTAGAGCTTACTGTTTGAGCGTAGGGATTTTTATCTTTACAGGATTCAAACAGAAGAAGTCAGCCAGACTGAAGAAGATAGTTCGTGAGGAACTCGGTCAGCTGGACCACAACTCAGTTGACTCCATAACTGAACCGTGCAGCTTAAGTATGAAGAGAAGTTGTGTTGAAGTCAGACGTCACAAAGCTAAGAAGAGAAGACTTTGAAGACGTTGAAGGCAGAAGAGTTGAAGTTCAAATTCAAATCTACTCGGAAGCACAAGTCATCTGAAAACTTACTATAAATGGACCAACAACAGAGATGCGCAAAAAGCGAAGGTCGCAGTTGCCATTTTAGGAAAGTTTCCAGTGAAGTAGGTGGAGTGCTATACTTTTGGCAGAGATCAAACGGCTCTTTCCAACGGCTAATTAGATCTTTCTCTTTATAAATAGAGGTCTCCATATTGAAGAAAAAGACAGAGAGACGTTGAGAGAGAAAAGCGCAGAGTGAAGATATTCAAGCAAAGCAGCAGACAACCACTCTCTCCAGAGCAAGAACAACCAAGTCGTAGAATCAGTAGAAGTCGAGTGTCTACACCTCCTCTTGTTCTTTTATCTACCTCTAAAAAAGCTCTTTCTTTGATCGAGTCTAGAATATAGGTTCTTGCATATTTATTTCTGAGCATACTCTCTCCCAAAAGATCGAGTCTCTAAGCCTTAGGAAGAAGCCTCCACTTCTCTTCGTGTAGAAGGCTTCATAGTTGGAAAAACTCCCAACTCCCAAAAACCTCAGGTCTATCTTTGAACCCGCAATCAAAGACACTAGGTCCCTTAGAACCCGCAATCTAAGACTAGGTCCCTTTGAACCTGTAATCTAAAAACTGGTTAGGTTGCTTGGTACTCGCAAACCAAATGGAACGTTTGATAAGCACACGTAAGCTTATTTAGTGGATTACTTTCCCGAAAAGGAAGTCGTGGATGTAGGAGGTCAATCTATGAGCCACGTAAAAATACTATGTCGTTTATTTCCAGTATTTACTTTTAGTATTTACATTAATTAACCTAACCAACTGACTCTGCATACAAACTACATATCTTTAAACTGCACTAAGTTTTGAGAACTTGACATTCCCCGTTTCCATAAAGGTTTCAGTTTAAGTAACGAGCTTTAATTTCCACCAACTTCCGCATAGCTTAACTCTTTGAAACCTCAGTTAGATTACACAGTTGACCATCAGCCAAAGAAGTCACCTGTGCACCTGAGTGTGTGATCAACTCCAACTGACTTTCTCAGTTGTTGAGCGAACTGACCTGAGTAGTTAACTCAGTGAAAAGATTTTGAAAACGAAAAAATTGCAACTAGTATATTCCCCCCTCACCCATACACCAGATACTCGTTACCGGGATCATCAAGTGGTATCAGAGCAATGGTTCAAAAGATTGCTGACTCTGGTTCACAAGGTGTGAGTCGAGTAAGTTTTTCAGTGGTCAACTAAACAGATCTTGTTTAAAAATCTTTTTAGTGCATTCTGCTGCATATTTGCTTGTTTGTCTCTTTTGGTGTGTATGAAACATGAACTTATCAGAGTTCTCCGTAGATGACTACTCCACGTGAAAGTTTCTTCTGAAGATGACACTGACTACCACACATCACAGGATGTGGAAAACCATTAAAAATGGTCCCATCCGTGTGACACAGTCAATAGTGGTTCCTTCCACTACTCCTGGGGATGGAGAAGTGACCATGAAGTTAGAGCCAAAAGATCCAGAAGCGTACACCAAGGAAGAAAGAGACATTGCGCAGCTTGATGACATCGCAAAGAGTGTCATCTCTTCCACTGTCGGCAACGCCTACCTACCGAAGATTATCTATTGCTCCACAAAAAAATATATGTGGGAAGCCTTAGCTGCACTATGTGAATGATCTGACGAGATTAAGGAGAATAAATTCTCCTTAGCTTGTCAGAAGTACGAGAACTTCTCTCAGCTCACCGACGAGTCCATCGACAAGATAGAGCTGAAATTCACAGAGGTCATAATGGACATCAAGAGTATCAGAAAGGGCAAATACTCTCAGCGTGGATGAACTTGAAAGTTCTCTCCACATTAGGCGAAGACTGGGTGATTTACAGGATCGTCCATCAAAATCGGAGTGACCTCAGTTCGATGAAAACTGAGAAGCTGTTCTCCATGCTCAAGGTGAATGAGTATGACATCCTCCGACTGAAGCACACCAAGCTTCAAAAACCAGAACAAATTGAGAAAAGTTCAGCGACCAAGCCAGTGGCGCTTCGAGCTAACTCAGGAAGATCAAAAATCACTAGACCCTCTCGGTCCGTTGACTCCTCAGCTAGGGATCGATCAAGCAGGTTCGAACTTCAGAAGAAGGTTGAGAAAATGACCAAACAACTCTATGAGATGAACTCCAAGATCGAGAAGTACATGACGATTAACAGGAGCAGGTCGAGCTCAACTAAAACCTCCTCAAGGAATCAAAGCGAATGATGCTTTGAATGCGGAAAGCCAGGACACTTTAAGGTCAACTGTCCTAATCTCTCCAAAAAAAAAGAAAGATGCCCTTCGAGAAAAGGCCAAGGAGAAGACCAAGGCCAAGGAGAAGACCAAGGCCATGATCGTTGACGATGACGTCGATGATACCGATGTATTCCAAGAGTCAGAAGGAGAGGAAGCTGACTCCCTATCGAGATCACGAGGAAAAGACCAATACTTCATGGCACTGCCTGAAGAGTTGACTGACGAGGTAAACTCTTCTTTTTATCCTCTCATAATATTCCTTTTGCTAACCCATGTGCAAGAGAATTAGACGAAGAAGTTGAACCATCTTGGGATGAAGTAGAAAACCATTCAAGCTAAAATAGATTATTGTCTTGAGCAAACTGTGCAATGCTCAATTTAATCAGTGCAAAGCCCTCCAAGCTGAATGTGACATCATGAGCAACGAGCTGATCATAAGGGATCAAGACATCGAGAATCTCATGGAGGAGAATAGGAGACTCCATAAAGAAGTTGCTCAGTCAACCAACAGTCAGGTCATCAACTTAATCCATATGACTAGGACTCAGGCGAAATATATCTCTCAGTTGCAAATGGAGCTGAAGCAAGCACATGAGAAGATAGTATCCCTTCATGCCTCGAGTGCAGCTCTAGAGAGCATGTTAAGCAACCAATGACCTCCCAAATGCATAGAAGGTCTTGGATATAACTCGGAGACGGACACTGGAGCACAACCAGGGCAGTTCATTAGGGCAAGTCAATCACCGACTGAGGCACGTCAAGTTTGACCGAACTCAGTCAAAGTCACAGTTCAAGAGACTTCAATCATTCCTCAGACTGTTGAGACTCTTGTGAAGAATAAAGGAAATAACCTTCAGTTTGAAGAACCTAAGGAGCATGAGGCTGGTACATCAAGAGATGCTGAGAAATCTTCAAGGAAGTCCAGACTCCAAGGTCGCAGAGTAAGGGAGAACAGACAAGGAGGACCTTCTCAGCCAAGTCAGAATCAGCCCAGGCGCAGGCCAAACAACTCAGCTCAGCATCATCGTCGAAGGCATCCGAAATGGGATAATCCTCACTTCTATCATCAGAAATTCCTAGTGCCTCATCACTACCAGCAAGCATATCATGGACATGAAAACTATGGTGATCAGTATAATGGTCCAAGTTATCCACAGTACGGGTATGCTCAAGGAGCTAGACCGTTTGGGTCCTCTTCCTGACAGTTCTCACCATGAAGGAATCGACTAACTCAATTGAGTCGAAACCAAGCTCCTTAAAGACAAGGTCATCCACCAAGAAATTTGATTGCTCAAGCTCCTAGTCACATTCAGTCAGCAGTCTACGTGGATGAAGAAGGAAAAGTGATCCGAACTGATCCACAGTTCGAGTCATCAAGGGAACTCAAGTTACTAACTTGCCAGGACCCAACTAAGTGTGGGTACCTAAAGTTCTTCTTGTATTTTTGCAGGACCATGATGAACTGAGGAAAAGAAGAGCTGCAAAGTCAATCTAGATACTAGATAGTGGATGTTCCAAGCACATGACACACCAGAAGAATCTTCTTACAGACATCAAGTTTCGAGCGGGAGGAATTGTCACTTTTGGTGATGACTCCCAGGGTATAATCAAAGGGATTGGTACATTCGAAACCAACTTAGTGTCTATTAGAAATGTTTCCTTGGTCGATGGATTGAAGCATAATCTGCTCTCCATAGGCCAACTCTACGATAATGGTTTTTCTGTGAAGTTTGATGTACAGGGCTGCAGGGTGAAAGATCTCAAGACCAAGCATATTCATTTATTTGGTAGACAATTTTCATCAGATGAAGTATACTACACAGATTGGTCGAGTAGTTCACCAGAAGCGTGCCTTGTATCCAATAGCAGCTCGGAGATAAGCTGACTGTAGCACAAAAGACTCAACCACATCAACTTCAAAACCATGAACAAGTTAGCTCGCCAACATTACACAATTGGAATACCGAACTTGAAGTATAGTCCGACGCATCACTGCAGTGCATGTCAACTTGGAAAATTAGCTAGAGCATCATTCCGTCTTAAGTTGATGCCCTCCACGGATCGTGTTCTGCAATTGATCCACATGGATCTTTTTAGTCCGGTCACCCCCAAGAGTTTGAGAGAAAATGAATATACTCTCGTAGTCACTGATGACTATTCGAGATACACCTGGGTGATTTTCATTACGCATAAAAATGAGACGAGAGAAGAATTGCCTAAGCTGATGGATAGACTTGCGAACCAACAAGAAAAATTCATTGTATCCATCAGATCTGATCGCGGAATTGAGTTCCTTAATGAGACCATTATTGAGTAATGCGAGAAAAAAGACATAACTCACTAGACCTCAGCTGCATGAATTCAACAGCAGAACGGAGTAGTTGTGAGAAGAAATAGAATGCTGAAAGACGCAGCAATATCCATGCTGACAAGCTCAGCCCTACCAAAATGTTTTTGGGCTGAGGCAGTCAATACAGTGTGTTACACACAGAACGGCTCTATACTGACGAAGAGACAAGAAAAAACTCCGTACGAACTATGGAGAAACAGGAAGCCTAATATCTCTCATCTTCGTGTTTTCGGTTCTAAGTGATATATTCATAACAATGGAAAAACTCAGTTGAAAACCTTCGAGCCAAAAGCTGTCAAAGGCATATTTTTATGATATTCTGCAAAGATTGAAGCTTACAAAGTTTTCAACACCAACACCAAAATTGTGGATATAACACCTCATGTTATATTTGATGAATCTACTTTTGAGTGCAGAGAACAGGCTAAACTATAGGCAGTTGAAAGAAGCGCACGAGCACAACATGTTGAGACCAGATCTCAAGCTCAACGACTGAAGAATTTGGCAGAACCACTTATTTGTCAGCAGAAAAAGAAAAAGTATATTCTTCTGAAGATCCCATCACAAATCAAGGGGAACTTCAGAGTCAATAGATCAAGTGCCAACTCCAGCTGACACTCAGCTAGTATCAACAACTGACCAGCATCCAAGTCCTGGGCTCCCAAATCCAAGACCAGTCAACTTCCCAGTTCATCCTCCATCTCCAACTGAGGGCAGAACTGCACCAGAAGTCAAACCCCCAGAGTCTGGCACCTCCAGCATCTCCAAGACCAAATTACTCCATCATAATGCTTGAAGCTGCTAAGCAAGCGAGGAAAAATAAAAGATGGTATGAAGACCACGTCAAAGATGCAGTGATAGGAAATCTCGAAGTTGGTGTGCGAACCAGAAGATCAACTCAAGTTATAGATCCCACAACATATGTTCCTACTCAGTCCACTCAGCCAGGAACTCCAGCTGATGATGAATTAACTTTGGTAGCCCAATACGCTAATGAACTCAGGATAATTAGAAAGTTTGATCAGGTAGGAGATGTAGCTATAACAACATGCTACGTAGCTGACGTGCCTGAACCTAAAGATATCTTGGAAACTTTAGGATGTATCCACTGGACTCAAGCCATGCAGGAAGAGTTAAATAAGTTCCTCCGAAACTGTGTTTGGGAACTTATTAAGAGACCTGAACGAGTAAAGGTGATAGGTCTGAAGTGGATATTCAAGAATAAACGAGACACTATTGGATACGTAGTGAGAAACAAGGCTAGACTGGTAGCTCAAGGTTATTGCCAGCTGACACGCACCCGTCGTGTGGTACGATCAAAATACTTGTGTATGCCCCAGACGGACAATACACGCTCCTGAGCCCACTACCGGACTGGCTAGTCTTAGTGGCAAGCTAGGGTCGATCCCACGGAGAGTGATGAACCACCTTACTCTTCAGTGTACAAATCGAGTTGTCACGGTCTCAATCTGTATATCTGCACAATAAACTAAACGGAAATCAAATATTAAAGGGGGGTAAGATTTGGGGTAGGTTATGATCATTGTTGATATGTTAATTCGGTCATGGGCACACTGAAGATCCGTCCATGCTTCATATAAACTCAAGGCGTGGCCCAAAGACATTGGGGCGTTTCAAGAGTTCATGCTCCACACTTGGGATGGTTGAATCCCTTGTTGTCGTCTTGGTCCGAAGGTCATGCTTCACCCCGGTCACAAGGCCGTGCTTCACTCCTCCTTAGATAGTAGTCATACCCGATCTCTCCAAGTATGACCCTCACCAATCTTCTCTTCCAAACTTCCCATGTCCGCACCTACAGAGTAGACATAACTCGCGGGATATCCATTTCCGGTACTACGTCCAACCGGTCATCGATATGCCTACGATACGCGAGATGAGTCCTTTGGTCGATAACCATGGCTTGATGCCTCGTCACAGTTGATGGATGATTGTTAGAGAAGCCCAAGACTGAAGAAGGACGCAGTATCCCCTTGTCCATTCCTCACCATCCAGATCTACAGCACCATGTCAGGTGCTGCTTAGCTACTCGGTCATGGGCACATCGAACGTTGCCGTCTGTCATGCCCTGCCTTTGCTTGACATGGTACAACTCCAACCGAACGGAGATCACCCGTTAGGTCAGGTCTGCCCATGAGTTCTGCTCCAGTCCTTCCAAAACTACTGGACTCAACCGATGGCACAAGTGCCTCACGAATGTTTCACATATCAACAGTTAATCATTTCCCATACCCAAATCTCACCAAGTAGATTACTCACACATAATTAAATATATAATGCTAAGCGAAAGAGAACACATGAATGAAAAGAAATACGAAATACTTGAATTAAAAGTACCTAAGGCAAACAGCCTTGGATTTGTTCTTCACAGCGGAATGTAAATCAAAGCAGATAAATTGTTTTGAACAGAAAATATAGAACTGAGAGTAAAAGTGTTTTCTTCGGACTAAGAACTGGAGAATGATAGATTGACCAACATTGTGCCAGCCGCTCCGGCTGGACTTTTATAGTAGCAATGGCAGCGAGCAAAACCCTAAGCGGGTAGACTGAATCGGCATGATTGGCACTTTCCATGTTGAGCGAGATTCTGATTATCTGTGATTGAATGGATTGATGATTGGCAATCTCCGATTGATTGGTTATTTAGGGTAATGTGCTGACCTCCAAATCCTTCCTTCCATAGATGCTTGGCAGATATTGTGCGAATCTTCTTCCACGCGGCTTTCTTTCTTGAGCTCTGGTGACTAACTGGCAATTTCTGTAGTGGTCAAACTGGTTGCATGTTTCATGATTTGATTCTTCGTAGGCAAGGCAGTTGCAAGATCTTCTTTGTTGTTGGGTGCATTGCGTTAATACCACGAATGCGAATGATGAACAACAACTTAGCTTCAGGGTTCACATGGAATCCTCCTTTCAACCTTGTCTCTTGCTTCAATTCATCTCCTGCTCTGCATACTCCTTTGCGTAGTCCTTGCAACCGACTGAATTCACTCCAGTTCTGTTCATTCTGACCACCTTTCTTCTGTTTGACTTGGACTGAGCTTTCTTCCTTCGAACAATAGTTTCCTTCCCCTAGACAGACACTAATGACACAAAAAGACATGAAAAATAGGGCAAAATGGCCCAAAAGTCGAAGACGCATCACCAGCAAGAAGGGATAGATTTTGAAGACTCATTCGCTCCAGTTGTTCGTCTTGAAGCAATTCGCATTTTCCTAGCCTATGCCGCTTACCATAAATTCAAAGTCTACCAAATAGACGTGAATTATGCATTTCTCGATGGCATAATCAAAAAAAGTGTTTATATGGAACAACCTCCTGGTTTTGAAACTGGTGACAGTAGAGTCTACAAGCTGAAGAAAGCGATATACGGACTGAAACAGGTTCCACGTGCATGGTATGACACATTGTGCTCTTTTCTGCTAGAGTCCGGATTCCTCTGAGGCTCAGTTGACAAAACACTTTTTACCATCAAAGTTGGAGAAGACATCCTAGTGGTACAAATATATGTCGATGATATCATTTTTAGATCAAAGTCTAAAGCTCTGTGTGAAAAATTCTCCCAACTCATGAAGGAAAAGTTCGAGATGTCAATGATAAGAGAGATGAACTATTTCCTTGGGCTGCAAGTCAAGCAGTTGCCAGAAAGAATATTCATTAATCAGTCCAAGTACACAAAGAAGCTGATTTCCAAGTTTGGACTGAACTCAAGGAGAACAACGAAGATCCCAATGAACACCAACTGGAAGATCAACCTCGGCCAGGAAGGAAAGCTTGTTGATACAAAGAAGTACAAATGGATCATCGGTTCGCTGCTCTATCTGACTTGCTAGTCGACTAAACATATCCTATGTAGTCGGAGTCTATGCAAGATTCCAAGTTGAGCCTAGGGAAGCTCATATGCAAGCAGCGAAAAATATTATCAAGTACCTCAAAGGGACGGTTCATATGGGATTGTGGTACCCAACTGATGATAACATCGAACTGATAGGCTACTCGAATGCAGACCTAGCTGGAGATCGAGTTGATAGGAAATCAACCTTAGGTTATTGCCAGTTCATGGGAAGCAAGTTAGTTTCCTGGTTTTCGAAGAAACAGGTGTGTGTCGCCACCTTCACAACTGAATCAGAATACATGGCAGCCGTAAGCTGCTGCATGCAAATACTCTGGTTGAAGCAACAACTTAGAGATTATGAAGTGGAAACAGGGCAAGTACCCATCTTCTATGACAACCCAAATGCTATAGCTATCATGGTGAATCCAATTCATCACTCCAGGACTAAACACATCGACATCAGACATCACTTCATTCGTGATCATGTCGAGAAGAAGGACATCATTTTTGAGAAACTCACACTCACATTCAGCGAGCTAATATTTTCACAAAGCCTTTGGTGAAAGATCGATTCAAGATGTTGTGTCAACTCCTTAGATTGCTCAACCCAACCGAAGAAGAAGCCATGAAGATGGAGATCACAAGTTCAGGGAAAATCTCAACTTGAGGGGGAACTGTACAAGTTCTCTGCCCAGACAGTTTAGCAGAAAGACGGAGTTAAACCTCAACTGACCTAATGAATTGAGTCAGTTGAGTGTATGCTAAGTTAAAGAAACAGTCGAGTTCCACGCCGACTGAGTGGTAGTTTGTATTAATTTGTTCCTTATTTTTAAAGCGGGTGTTTTGAAACAACTTCAAACATCTATTTACAAGTTATTCAAAAATGAATTAGCCCAGTGGTTTCACTCAATGAAAAGCAAGTCTAAATCCATAGACCATGCTTTTTGATTGCAATTGGGCTGACATAGAAATACCTACTCTCCGCGCGAGTGTCGCTCACAGGCCTTGACACGTTGCATCACCGTCATTCCTGGAAGCAGCTTTTTCTGAAACGGAGTATTCAAGACTGCCGTTTATCCCAAAGAAAACTGTGAGATTTAATCTGATCCGTCGATAAGGATCCAATTCTTCCTATAAATAGGAAGCTTTGCAATTTGTTTTGCATATCCACAACAAGATTTTCTGTCTTATCTCATGAAATATTTGCCTTGTGGTTTTCTCTCTTGCTAGGGTATCTTTTTCTCTTCAAAATATCCTACCCAGATCTAGAATATGTCTTCCCACTTTGCAAAACACTCATCTTCTCCCGCCAGCCCTGAATCAATACATCAATCAGTTCAGCAAGAACGATATGTTCATGGCTACATGAGACGTAGACGATTCAAAGGACGACTGATGAAGTGGGTGATTCGTAGTGTCAACCAGCTAATGTGGATCCCAGAGATGTTCATCCAATTACATATCAAGCATTTCGCTCAAACGCAACATCCTAGAGGTTACTTCTATTTTAACCTCTTCGAGTATTGCGGGATGAAGATCTGCAACCCCACGTCACGAGGACATGTCGATAGTAACCTGTGTATCAGGAGTCCCGATCGGACCTACGCATTTTCTCCTGAGACAGTCATGTGCAAGGCATTCCTTTTTCACCAACTCGGCTCAGTTGAGCTTCCTTCCACCAGAGATGCCTCATCTGCCATCATAGATGGTCTAGAGATCAACAAGGTCCGCTCATTACTTGAGTGTTTGTTGAAGAAAGGGGCGATTTCTGCCTTCTGGCAAGTCGAACCCTGAATGCCTCCTACAAACCTTCTCCCTCCTTTACTTTTTGCTAATGCCAAAAAGGGGAATGAAGTTGGCTAACTCTCCTTTAGAGTGCTATTGGGCAGTACTTCAGGAGAACGGTGCGCAGGAATGGAGATATTGAAGGCTGAAGAAGAGTGTTGATAGGTGGTTAGTTGCCTCGCCCTGTTGCTTGAGGCATTCAATCAAAACTGATCTTAGCCGCCAACCTTCAATAAGTTTTGAAGAAGAAGAAAACCAAGGCTGAAGAGGAGAAGATTGATGAGTAATCAGTTGCCTCGCCCCGTGGCTTGAGGCAGGTATTCAAGCGAAAGAGGAAATGAATACCTTCAACTGACGTTAGCTGTTAGCCTTGGAAGATGAAGACGAAGACCTTCTTTGGAGAAGAAGAAGGAGTCGAAGACAAAGATCCTATAGTAGGTTAGAATGTTTGGACTGTAATAATAGGTATTCAGTTGTAACTGTAATCACTCCCCGAATTATTATCTATAATGATAAGTTGCTGGTTTTTAAAAGGTCTTCAATTATTAACTTCACTTGATGCCAACTATCTCGTTGTCCAAGTTTGAAGTTAAGTTATACTCTCTCTATCCCGTTCATAATGCAACATATTCCTTTTTGGGGTGTCTCATTCATCTTGCAATATTTCCTTTTATAGAAATAATTAGAAAATCACTTTATCTACTTTATTCACTTTAAAACCACTTTATATCACATCAACAACACTTTATTTACTTTTAAAACATTTATATCACTTTATTAATACACTAATCACCATCTTTACTCTTAATACTCATTTTCTTAATACACGTACCGAAAAAAATGTTGCATTATGAACGGGATGGAGGGAGTATATTTATCTTGTGCTAACCCCTTTCCTCTTATAAACTAGAACTCAGTTTGTCTTTTAGTCTTATTGATATCTGTTGTGTGGTATCACTTAGGAAAGTTAGGTGGTGTCAGTTTAGAGTTTTTGCATCATCAAAAAGGGGAAAATTGCTGGCAAAATTAGTAAAGGTTTTGATTTATCCCAAAATCCAACTGACCCCAACCGAGTAGATGAAAGTGATTAGTCTGAACTTAGCTAGAGCTCACTGTTTGAGTGTAAGTATAACACCCCGCTAAAACAGGTCTATGAGAAACTTGAATAAATTAAAACTTTTTAAGATAGGTCCTTATTCCCGGAGATTTTCAAAGGAAAATAAATTCTTTAATTTAGAAAAGATGAAGACTTTATTTATAAAGTCAAAAATGGATTTTATTTAAAATAAAATCTAAATTTGTTTTCGAATAATTTCATTTATCATATTTTCAAAACGATCACGAGCATAAATTTCTGCATTCGTAGCATGGCATCCTACGTGTTGCATTTTAGATGATAATAAATTATTGATGTGATTTATCTGCGAATTAACCGTTGTGTAATTTTGAAGCTGGCCAGTTAAGCTCGATTGTATGAAATATATTAGACGGCGTTGCGTATGCAATTAGGCCAGCTTAAAGAAGATAAATAATTGATTTTATTACTTATATGAATTTTTAGTTAATGCAAATTATTAGGATTTATTTCGATAAATTTTGTCGGGATAAATTCCGTACGAGCCGGACTGTTAAGATATCTCGATATGAATAAGGGATTAATAGCAGTATAGAATTAAAGGAAATAAAAAGAAAGAGACAGGGAGAGAGAGAAACGCGTGGGAGAGAGGGAGAGAAAATCTCAAATAAATCTGCGACCTCTTTCCCTCCCCAATGAAAATACGCAGAACCCAATCATTCTCTTCTACATAGGGACTCTCACACGCAAATCCCTTCTCCAATGAAATTACAATCTTTTCTCTGCAACTCTTTTTTCTCCTCCTCACTCAACCCTTTCTTCTTCCCTATATCACGCCACCTCCACCATCATCTGCAACATCTATTCTCCATCTTCCATCCCTCTCCAAGAAAATAAGAACCCTAGCCTCCAAAGCCGCCGCCCCACCGTCTGCGGCCGCCGCCTGGTGCCGCCACTGACACCACAGTCGGCCTCCCAGTAAAGGAAGAAGGGCAGCAGGGCGAGAGAGAGAGAGCAGTCGACACAAAGAGAGACGAACGGGAAAGGGAGAAAACAAAGATTTTCCCCAAACCCTAGCCAACCGACGCCCCACCACCGTCGACCACCTTCACCACCGTCGCCGGAGGCATTAGGAAGTGAGAGGGAACAACAACGGTGAAGGTCAGAGGCGAGGAAGAGAGAGAGTCGAGCGAAGGAGGGAGGGGCAGCTGAGAAAGGGAGGAATCGAGGGAGAATTGAAGGAGAAAGCTAGGTATACGATTTCATCCCTTACGTTCATGTCTTCTCCTTTCTTTCCTTCAAAATTTTAGCACGATCTAGGGATGAGAATGGTGGAAACCTCTGTATTTTTTAGAAGAGACGATGTTTAGATGAATTTCGTAATATATGTGTTAGTCTCGTCCGTGGTTGTGTGTATTTATTGCTTGCTTTGATCGTATGCTTCGTTTTAGCATTCTTTGATAGAATCATGATTGATAATGTACATGTATATGATTATATGAGTGATATAATTGATTTATGAGTATGTTTAGGCCTGTATTTGAGTGAGTATATCGTTTGAGACGAGATTAATTCAAATATTTGAACGTTGTGCGAATTTCGTGCAAAAATGTAAATCTGTCCTTGAACTGATTTGCTCGATTTTTAGAGTTAGAGGACGAATTTGAATCTAATCTTTTAACATGTTGTTCCTGAGTATGTTAGCGTAGTCATATCCAAAAATCAAGTTAATCCGTCGAGTGTAACTCCCTCGGTGAATTTAATTCAAATCTGCCCTGTTTTGGAACCAATAATCTGCGCAGTAAAATGTTTGGGGCTGTTTCCCCCTTGATTCGTTGCTTTTAGGAGCTTTTCCTTTTACAAATTGAAATTTGACATTCTAAGGTTTCCAAATTGATATTTCTCATCTCTAGTAGCCAAACGAGTGATTTTATATCGAATTTTTAAGTGAACAGTTGTGCAGCAAAATTCCAACTTTTGACAGACTAACTGTTCTGTAAACGAGGCCCCATTTGGGCAAGTAAAACTTTGCATTTTTGAAGTATAACAAATTCGGAGAACTCTCTTATGTTTTAGGAGCATCCTATAAAATCTCAAGCCTTTTCAAGTTCGTTTACTATTTTATTTGGATTTTACGACGCCGAGTGTCATGCTGAAATTTTCCAGAATGTACCTTTTTGACTTTTATGCTCAATTTCGAAATTGAATGCTTAAAAATAATTATGAATGACCTTATCTCTATGATCAAATAATTTTCTATGCTATTATGTTGTGTTGAAGTTTATTTGAGATCTTTATGGATTTATTTCATGAATTAAAATAGTTGAATTAGTGAGTTGGGCTAGATTACTAAGTTTTGAGCACTTTTAATTATTTTTCAGATTAAACTATAGTTATTGGGCTAAATTAATTAATTGAACATGTGTACTATATGGTTTGAGCCTCGACCAGATTTAATTAAGGGTAGTGATATTTGGCCACACTGTGGCCGACCACACAAGCTAAAAATAGTAATATAAGTTTTGAAAATGGAAATACACCCCAATTAGGAAGCATAAACCCTAGGGGGAAAATGTGATTATTTCTATTTTTAGAGTCAACTTTCCTTTCCTGATGCATGTGGCTGGCCACCGTGTGGCCGACCATCATTACCCTTTAATTAATTCAATATGAATTTGGGTCATATCATTCCTATTAAAATATTTTCCTTAAGAGGTCCAACCTATGTAATTATTTATTATTGGACTAAGACTAAATTAAATTAATGTGGATAATGGGCTCATATTATATTTATTATAATCTATAAAGCCAAATATAATTTATGTGTCAGCCCAATCTACATGTTATTAATGTGTCATATATGTTTAAGATTGTTAAGTCAAATAAGATTAATATTTATTTCTTGGACCTATGTGTTTGGGCCTTGAACCACTCTTGCATTCAATTTATTTGATTAATTATAAACAGTCCAAGACCATTACTATATGACTTTAATTTCTTAAAGGTTAATTAATTTATTTAATTAACTTATGTTCCAATTATTAGCATGCACTTATGTTGTGACTTGAATAACTTGGATAAATAATTAATTATTTGTATGACATGATTTCAAAACCAAGTATTGATTAAACCTCTAAGATGCATGTCTTCACCAAGAATCTATGATTCGATTTCTATAAAAACATCAAGGCAATGCCTTGATAGATTTTTAATTTCAAAAGTTAAAGACTGGGAATAGGTTGACCTTTAGGATTATCGATAGGCTAATTGACCACTAGAGTCAAGTGTTTAAGAATTTAGATTGTCTTGTAGGAGACACCAAAAGCTAGGGACGCAAGAGGAAATCCACGTTAAGGACAAGAGGTGGGTTCTATTTTCAAACTGTGGGTTATAAGCCCCACGAAGGTAACTTTTAGGGTTAATAAACCCTAACTGTTCTTATGAAAAGTGATAATGCATGCTAAATATTTTTGCTCACTACTCGTGTTTACCATATATGATGTTATTGTCTTCGATCGGCCTTGGGACCAGTACACCCCAAGGTAGTGCGCACAGAGGTACTTATGACGGTTCAGAGAGTGGGAGTGGCTCCCCACTCGAAGAATCGGGGAAGGTAACACGGTAGGCGAGCTATGATGCGCGCAAGGTTAAGTTAAAATGTTTTTACGTATGCATGGGTTAAATGTTTTCCTTTTAAAGTTATTGCCCTTGTATACAAAATGAGCATGCTTTATCTTTCAAATGTTTCTGTAAAACGTTTTTCAAAAAGGAGCACGAACCTCACTGAGTACCAAAAATACTCAGCCCAAAATGTTTTTCTTTTTCAAAACAGGTTGAGTGACGATCGAGATGGAGGTGTTGGCATCGAAGATGTTCCGAATGACGATCACTTGGATCGTCATCTCCCCTTTTATTGAATGCATGTTAATTTACAAACTCAAGCTTAACGCTTCTTCAAACTCGACTAATCCAATTACGGTTAGTCTTAATCGACGCTTCCGCAGTGCGGGGCCAAAGTCCTCATACTTTGACCCCAAGACGACCAAGCTAGGGTAATGTCAAGTTGACGAAGTCTCCTCGATTCCCTTCGTAGCTAAGCTTGTTTGAAATCTTCATTTCTTGTAAAGTCAAGTTATGTAAGTCAACGGTTTATTTTACGGTTTCAAGTGACAGTCCGGTTATCCGCATAGGCTGGGTAGTGGGCCGTTACAGTAAGGATTTTTATCTTTACAGGATTCAAGCAGAAGATGTCAACCAGACTGAAGAAGACAGTTCGTGAGAAACTTGGTCAGCAGGACCTCAACTCAGTTGACTCCATAACTGAACCGTGCAGCTCAAGCATGAAGAGAAGTTGTGTTGAAGTCAGACGTTACAAAGCTGAGAAGAGAAGACTTTGAAGACATTGAAGGAAGAAGAGTTGAAGTTCAAATTCAAATCTCTTCGGAAGCACAAGTCAGCTGGAAACTTACTATAAATGGACCGACAACAGAGACGCACAAAAAGCGAAGGTCGCAGTTGTCATTTTAGGAAAGTTTGCAGTGAAGTAGGTGAAGTGCCATACTTTTGGGCAGAGATCAAACGGCTCTTTCCAACGGCTAATTAGATCTACCTCTATATAAATAGAGGCCTCCATATTGAAGAAAAATACAGAGAGACGCCAAGAGAGAAAAATGTAGAGTGAAGATATTCAAGCAAAGCAGCAGGCAACCACTCTCTCCAGAGCAAGAACAACTGAGTCGAAGAATCAGTAAAAGTCGAGTTTCTACACCGCCTCCTGTTCTTTTATCTAGCCTCTCAAAAAGCCCTTTCCTTGATCGATTCTAAAATTTAGGTTCTTGCATATTTATTTCTAAGCAGACTTTCTCCCAAAAGATCGAGTCTCTAATCCTTAGGAAGAAGCCTCCACTTCTATCTGTGTAGAAGGGCTTCATAGTTGGAAAAACCCAAACCCCCAAACCTCAGGTCTGTCTTTGAACCCGTAATCAAAGACAATAGGTCCCTTAGAACCCGCAATCGAAGTTTAGGTCCCTTAGAACCCGTAATCTAAGACTAGGTTTCTTAGAACCCGTAGTCTAAAACCAAGCTGTACACTTGCCCAAAAAGTGTTGTAAGGTTTGGTTCGAACCCGTAATCGAACTGGTTAGGTTGATTGGTACCAGCAAACCAAGTGAACGTTTGATAAGCACGCGTAAGCTTATCTAATGGATTACTTCCCTAAAAAGAAAGTCGTAGATGTAGGAGGTCAATCTCTAAACCACATAAAAATACTGTGTTGTTTATTTCCAGTATTTACTTTCAGTATTTACATTTAAGTTACCTAATCAACAAACTCTGCATACAAATTGCATATTTTGAAACTGCACTAAGTTTTGGGAACTTGACCTGAGCAGTTAACTCAGTGAAAAGATTTCGAAAACAATAAAATTGCAAGTGGTGTATTCCCTCCATACACCAGATACTCGTTACCGGGACCATCAATACTCTTTTCTGCTCAATTTTTTTCCTGTAAAATTGGTCGGAGAGAGCACAAAAATCTAGAACTTTTTCTTGTATTGGAAGACCGAGAGTCTGGAACTCCTATGTTGAGAGATTAAAGAATTTGCCTTGTAGAAGAATAAATCTTTTTTTTTATTTAAAGACATTTTTTTTTTGTACATGGTATTTGCAAATTCCATGTCACTAAAAAAAGGGGGAGAGAATTTCCACGTCATCATCCGGCGTCCTAGTCAGTTTTCCATCGCCGGATTTTGCCCATGCCATAAGTGTCACCAAGGGACAAAGGTCGGGACATTGAACATTTCAAAAAGTCAGACAATAAAATCACTACGGAATGAAGGTCGGGCCATATGTGATAATTAACCCAAATCAATATTGTATCATTTAAATATAAAAGGACTATATTATAATTAACGGAGCAAGAGGCTTTTTCAGGACAGTATCTTATACCATAGTTTGAAATCAGGATCTTATCTCATAGGAGCCCCAACAATCACAGTAGATCTAGGATTAGTCCTCCTTAATTCATCTGTATAATCTCATAGTTTGGCATACTGCTGTTCAGGATCACCTTCTATCAGTTTCAGAGCCTTCTTTTTAGCTCTAAAGGCATGGTCTCTTGTTATCTCAACACCTAGTTTATCCTTAGCATATTGCCTAAATGTTGACACTGGTCTAGCTCTATCTACCACAAAGTTTCCTTTGTACTTGTCACATAACCATCCAGATTTCATGTTCCTAACATGAAAACTGGTATCACACTTGTGTTCACCTTGATACTCCCTGATGTGATAGGTCTCTTCATCTTCTATCTTGGTCAAGTGAGCTCTCCAGTCATAATCTGGTGCACAACACTTTGCATAAACTCTTGTAGGTGCATTCTTTGAAAAATACAAACATCTCTTCTCCCTGATTGCAAGATATTGCACACCCTTCTTAAATACATTACTAGACTGAAAAATCATGCCAAATTCAAATGCAGGTTCAAAATAGTGTCAACATTAAACATAGGTGTTGTCCTCTCACTCTCTTCATCAATGTCTCTGTGCTCATCAAATTCAGTGTTCACCACATCCACATCAGGCTCACTTTCATAATCAGATTCTGTGTAGTACCTTCATCACTTTCATCTTCCATCTTGTAATCACTGTCACTCTCATCATCAGTCTCTTCTTCAAACTCCCCCTTACTCCCACTTGTTCTGGATGACCCCTCCCCATAATTAGCTTACTCAATTGTCACATACACAGACCCTAGTTCAAGAACATTGTTAGTCATTGCAGCAGCCCCTGCACTATTCTCCCTAAAACTCTCAACAACTTCACTATAATATGATCCTAATTCTTAGATTCTTCCACAGCTTTCTCAACCCTAGCAGATGTACACTGTACTCCCTCTACAACTTCTTCTACATAAAAAAAACAACTTTTCTAACCCCCAATGCATCTAAGCGCCACCTTCTAACATCAACATCATTAGATAACAACTTGAACTCCATATCATTCAAAACATAGATTCTCATCTCCCCATCAATAAACAACTAATCAGCTAGACTCTGTTTTATAGAAGATAAAGTTATCTCCCAAGTAACAACTCTATCAAGTATCAACTTCTCACCACCAACATATTTAGGTTTAGGAGGTGCTACAAACTTTACATTGTAATGAAACACAATTGTGAAATAGATATTTGGTGGTTCTGCAGCCAAAGAGTAATAAAACAAATGAGCCCTAAAACAAATTAAAAAAAAACTGAGTTGCCCCCCATAAAGAATACAATATATTCCACAAACACCACAAACAAAAATATAGATAAAAAAACAGCAAAGGACAAAACTTTCATTAAAAAAAAACATAGGACCACTACTACAAATATTCACATACATGACACCATTTTTATGACGGTTTATATGGTAAACCGTGATGTATGTGCGTCTTTTAACATTTCATGACGGTTGTAAAGTATTACGTCATGTATGTCCGTACTAAATCAGTTATACATGACGAAATCATGAAGACGGACAAGTATTCGTTGACTTTTCTTGACAATTATAGCAACTGTCATTGTTAATCGTCATAAAAAGGCTTTTTATTTTTATTTTTACATTAATTTTAATATATTTTTGAGCTTTTATTGACACTTATAACAAGTGTAATGGTTAAATGTCATAAAAACATTATTTTTTTTTATTTTACATTAATTTTAATATTAGTATCTATTTTTTCGTGACAGTTAGAATTACTGTCATAAAAAACTGTCATCAAAACATTTAATTTTTTTTTTAATTTAAATTAATTTTATTAAATTGAAATTAAAATATGCTGATCCCATATTTTAAATCACACCAATTTCAATCGATCTCCAAATTTATAAACACGCGCGCGCCTCGCTCCTTCTCCCGTCTCTCCCTCGCGCCTCCTCTTCTTCGGTTCAGCCTCTCCCTCGGTTCCTCCTCTCCGTCCGTGCTTCCATTCTGTACGTCGGCGTCTGTCTTCGTGGGTCGGCGCCGGTCTCCGTCGCCTCTTTCTCTCCCCGTCGCAGAACGGTCGCTCCGCCTCAGCGCTACCCCATTGGCAGTTTGTGGGTTTCAATTCTCTCTCTCCTTCGCCGCGCTTCCCACAGATTCAAAGGTAAGGTTCTAATTTGGGTTCAAATTTAATAGGATATGTTGGGATATCAATTGAATTTTGATGAAATTTGATAAAATTCAATTTTGAAATTCGTGGGTTTCTCTCCCTGTTTCATGTTTTGCTTTCTTTACGTTTAATTTGCTTTACTCTCTCTCTCTCACACTGAATATCATTATTTAATTATCAACTATTGAAATACAAGTTAGAAACCGCAATGGTTTTGTATCAAGTCAAAAAGTTGTAGATGAATTTCTGCTTTTAGTTAAAAAGATAAAAGGTAAGAATGTGGAAATTAATTAAAAGACACGATTGAAAGATTCTGTCAACCAAACACGTAAATGCCGGACTGTCAATCGTAAATGAATTCAGGCTTTCGAGTATCGAGTCTCAGAATCTGGGAATTAGCAATAAGGAACATCTAGTTCGGGCAGTGAGTCAATATTCTAGTTTTACTATCTATTTGTTGTTCGATTTACTGCTCTGATCTATCTATTCTATTGCCTCGAGTCTTGACGATTGGATGCCGTAAATTACTGTGACCTTACTTCAGTTGTTTGAAAAAAAAAATTACTGTCAATAGTTGGTTTAATTTGAATGACAGACACACTATATATCTTGGGCTGTTAAAAATGGAAGAAAAAAGGGATTTTGACCTCGTAGTAAATTTTATAACGTACCGACCCCAGTTTAATACTACCAAGTTTGACTTAGCCTTCTTTAATTAATTAATTTAGGTGTAAACAATGGTTTCAGTGGTGCTGCGTAATTTTGTTTTCCCTCCGTTTAATCCGTGTTTGTGTGTATTTATCCCCTTTCTGTGGTGTTCGCTTACTGTTTCTTCTTGCTTGGATTGTGATTCTGATGATGTTTGTCGGTTTATCGTATAATTAAGCCATAGATTAATTTGGAATTTGAATCCTTGGTAGGGTGATATTAAATTGGGATTTCGAATAGGTGCAATGTAGTAGATATTTCGTTAAGAACGTGAGATAAAATGGACAAGTCATGGATGTTACAAAATAGATTATCACCAGAGTATGAAACCGGAGTTGAAGCTTTCTTGAATTTTGCATTAGAAAGTGCAAGGGATCCTAGCTTAATCCCTTGTCCTTGTATAAAATGTGGTAACACTCGCAAGAAAGCCATTCTTACTGTTAGAGCACATTTGTTGTGCAATGGTATAGACCCCACGTACAAGCAGTGGATCTGGCACGGGGAAAATTCATTTATATCATCAGGGTACAATAATGAACGCCATGGAGATAGAGCTGAATATAGTGATGCAAACTGTAACATAGATGAGCCGATAGATATGATTCATGATGCATATGACGTATATGAAGATAATCCAACTCATTTTCAAAAGTTGCTTGAAGATGCTCATAAGCCATTATATAAGGAGTGCAAAAAATTTAATAAGTTGTCAGCAATTGTGAAACTGTACAACTTGAAGGCTAGACATGGTTGGAGCGATACCAGTTTCAATGATCTACTTACTTTGCTTGCTGAAATGCTTCCTGAAGAAAATGAAGTGCCTTTAAGTTTATATGATGCAAGGAAAAGCTTAAGCACATTGGGGCTTCATTATGAGAAAATTCATGCATGCCCTAATGATTGCATCCTTTATCGTATTGACTACAAGAATTTAGATGAGTGTCCTACGTGTGGGGCTTCAAGATGGAAAGTGGGCAGAGACGGTAAGCAAAAGAAGGGAGTTCCAACAAAAGTGTTGTGGTATTTTCCACCAATGCCAAGGTTTAGACGATGGTTTCGAACTAAAGAAGTGTCGAAGAACCTTACTTGGCATGCTGATAGTAGAATAGGTGATAGTAGAATAGGTGATGGTATTCATGTAAATTTTTCAATGTCATAAGCTGTTCAACTTACTTTGATGGTTATTATACAGTAGTTTAATGCAATTTTTTTATTTTTGGGCAGGTTCATTGAAGTAATGACTGGAGGGAATGAGAGTGATGACTCCGGGGTAGCATCTAAAAGTACACAATCAACAAAATCGACTAGGGGAAAAGTCATTTTGAATGGTCTTGCTAGGAGAAGAGCTAAGGGGGAAAAATTGGAAGTTGAGTTCAATGCCCTCAGACAACCTATTGGAAAAAATGCAGCTGAAATGCAAAGTTATATAGGGCTTCTTGCTCGTGAGCATGTCAACATAACTTACAAGAGTTGGAAACAAGTACCAGAAAAAGTTAAATTGTTTTTATGGGACACGGTGAAGGTATGAACGTTTTCATATGTATTATATTACTACTGAAATTATTATCCTTTATTAACATGCCTTATTTCTGTAGGCATCCTTTGTGGTTCCTCAACAATGGGAAACTGGTTGCATTGAATCAGCAAATACCAAGTGGCGTACATGGAAAAATAGGTTGTACACCGAGTACATTCTTCCCAACAAAGGAAACCCTAGTAAATTGCATCGACCACCAACTGATAGTGGTATTGCTACTGCTGATTGGGAACAGTTTGTCGCGAGTCGTACAACTCCGGAATTTGAGGTATGTTATTCATTCTTTATTATTGCTGAAATTTGAGGTATCTATATTGATTATATTGTTGTTATGTGTAGAAATTTAGTGAGGAACAAAAGGAAAGGAGGAATCATAATATATATAACCATCGACTATCTCGTAAAGGATATGCAAGAATGGCTGAAGACATGGTAATTGTTGAATTATATACCTGCTGATATTTTATACTTGTTGATTTTTTACTTGCTGATTTTGTTATACATTTTCTATACTTGCAGAAAAATGATTTGAAAGGTGACGAAGATATAGACAGAGCTATCATGTGGAAGAAAGCAAGATTGTCAAAGAATGGAAGCACAGATAATGATGAATTGAAGGTGGCAATACAGAGAATTGTAAGATAACTTTTCTTTATGTTCTCAATTATATGTTTTTCAATTATATGCACCACTTCTTTATGTTTTTACTTATATAAAATTAATTACAGGATGACTATATACGTGCGAAAGAAGAGGGAGAATTCAAGCCATCAAGTAGCAACGATGACTTGCTTACGTGTGCTCTCAATAAGCCTGAACATGCAGGGCGTGTGCGTGGGATTGGAGGTTATGTACATCCATCTACGTACTTCAAGACGCCTAGAGAAACAAAGAAAAAATTCAGTACAAAATCAGAACAAGAGTTTGAAGAAATGAAGAAAAAGTTGCAGCTTTATGACTCAATCATACCCGCTGTACTTGAAAGAATTGGTAAGCTAGAAACGACCCCTCATTCAAAAGGGAAAGAGAACGGAAGTGAGGAAAAGGGTAGGTGTTCTGTAAAACTATCACGTATTGATGAGAAAGTGGAAGATGAGAAAGTGGAAGATGATGAAGTGATAGGCTATGAGAAAGCTGAAATGTTTCAGGGAAAAACAGTTGCACTAATAGAAGGATCCACCAAAAACATTGTTGCATACGGGACTGTGATCATTGCAGGTGACATATTTTTCTGGTTGCTGATTTATTATATAATTGCTGACTGATGGTTATAGTTGCTGATTTTTATTTATAGTTTTATAATTGCTGCATTTTTTTATAATTGCTACGTACGGGATGGTGATTATTGCAGGTGACAAACTACATGGCACTGAAATGCCCAAAGATTGCTTGCGTGTGTCAATTGATACAGTAGTTTGTGAACATGAGCCATTGCCATATCGTATTTCCGAGGAGATAGATACTGTAGGGAGTGCATTGGGTACTCATGTGGCATGGCCGACCCACTTAGTGTGTGAAAAAGATCAGGTAAGTATTTAAAATTCAGTTAAACTATATTTTTTATGTTTTTTATTTGGATCTAGAATAACATATAATCTTTGTACAAACAGAAATCTGTTAAGAAAAATGTTGCAAAAAAGGTCTTTCAAAAACCAGTGGTTGATAATTATGGATCGTTGCCTACATTGCTAAAGGCATTGTACTGTGTTATGGAGAAATGGTTTGTGGATGACCGAGGCCTACACATCTCTCTAGATTTTCAAGTATTTGGACACGATGTCGACCTTTGGATTATGAAAGAAGATGTCATTCTTTTCTGTAACTTGTCACCTATCACGGGAAACTGCATTGTGATATATATGTGGTAAGATAAGCATCACATGTCCAAAATTTAGCTTAGTGTTTTACTTTACATTTCTTAATCTTGATGATTTTTATGTAGGCACTTGTATCAAAATTTCTGCACAGACTACTTTTTGTTTGTCAATCCATTCACCACGTCACATGGAAGAAATGTCACAATTGAGGATAGGGCACGTAATGTAGCAAAAAGGTTATGTGATGCAACATCGGATCAACTCGTACTTGTACCTTGCAATGTGGGGTAAGTGACCTTTCTTTAAACCGTTATATCTAAAGCTTATCTTATGAGATTGGAGTTGATTCTTGGAGTTGAGATTGGAGTTGATTCTTGGACAGTGAACATTGGATTCTCACAATTATTCAACCATACAAGGAACAAGTCTATTTGATGGACTCGCTGACTCATCGCAATCGCGATAACACATGGAAATCCGTTATTGACACGTAAGTTTAAAATTTTGTACAACTTAATTTTTGTGTACTAGTTGTTTAAATTATATTTCTCTATTGTTGCTTAATTTTGTTTTGAATTAAGGGCCATGAAATCATTTAATGCACATAAGAAGAAGAACTTCAAAAAATTATCCTGCAAATGGGAAATTGTTAAGGTATACATTCTAACTTATAGCCAATATTTCTTTAATTTTCACACTTATGACTTCATTTTTACATATAAAATAGGGTCCTATACAGCCGAATGAGCGTCAATGTGGATATTATGTATTGCGATTCATGAAAGAGATAGTAGAAGGATTTCAAAGTGATCAATCACTTTCCATTAGCTCACTGGTAATAACATAATACAGATTGTAATCACATTAAATCTATATTTTTGAAGATTCTCATCACTTGCTATTTTGAAATATCTTTTTGTGCATTTGTTTTATCTATAGTTTCCAACAAGTACTAGTTATTCTAAAGGCGAGATTGACGAAGTCAGGGATGAGTGGGCTACTTGTGTGATTGATCATGTACGAGGTTAAGGTATACATTATTTCATTTAATGATGAAATGCATATTTTCTAATTAAGTTAGGTACTTGATTAATATGTTGAATTTGAATATATATTTTTTCTAATGTTAGGTAACTGATACCCGAGTTCAGTCGTGACATCCAACCGTTGTTGCCGGCCTACATGAGAGAAAGAAATCGTTGAGTGAGGTCTTTTGTGAACAATTTGCACCTTATTTAGTTTTGTTATTCAATAACACAATATTTTGCTATGTACTCAACTCAAAAATGATGTATTTGGATGTTTAATTGATGAATGTATGGAGATTTAAAGTATTTCTTATTTTGGAATGCCCTCGTGGGATTGAAAGTCTTGGTTTATAGCAGGAATAAATATAAAAAAAAAACAAAAAAATATATATTAAAAAAAATTAAACATTTGATGACGGTTATAAAGCGACAAGAATTGTAACAGAATTCGTGACAGTTATCAACCGTCATGATAGCATAAAAATTCCGTCATGAAAAGAAGGGAAACATTACAGTTGAATATTAAACATGACGGACATAAAACGTCATGTAAACTACATTATAGATGACGGTTATCACCGTCATGTACAACATCAAATTAAACGTAAAGAAAACCTTTCTTGACGGAAAATTATGCTCAAACGTAACAGATATAATCCGTCATTAAAAGTATTTTTCATGACGGATTTTCTCCGTCATCTATATTACGTAGTATAGATGACGGGCGCCTAGACCACGGTTGGGAGCGCTCATATATGACGGATTTTATCCGTCATGTATGTCCGTTTTTGTAGTAGTGGACCACTTAACAGTATTCAATATTCCACCGACCCCATCATCCACCACTACCAACAATTAAAGTATTCATCTTTAAATAGACTCCTTCTCATTTCATTTTAGCTAAAAACCCCCAAACATTTCAAACCCACAAACATTTCAAACATTTCAGCTATAGACTCTAATTACTTACTGTACATCGAAGGCGGTTGATTATGATTTTTCTTCTCTCTCACAGTCACCATCATCGCGCGCTGCTTCACTATCTCCAGTAACTTCACATCCTCTAACATCATCGCTCGCTGCTGCTTCGATTTTGTGGTGTGAAGGAGTTGAGTTTTTCTGCAGATGTTAGGGTTTATAGAAAGAGATTTGGGAATTTTATGAAGTTTTAATTTTTTTCTAAGTGTTTTAAGGGTTGGGATCCTCTGGCTTTTTTCAATATACGCCACCTCTTGGCTTTATGTGTCTTTTCTTTTTCATTTTTTTCTTAATATTTTGTTAGTATCCAGTTTTTGACAATTATGTGAAATATGCTATAACATTTAATCCTAATTAATTAAGATGTTGATTTAAATATGAAATAGTCATAGTTAAATTTATTAATGAGAAATAAATATTCATAAGATGTAATCATGAGATAATTAATTAATACTTGAATGAAAAAAATCACTAATTAAAAATTATCAAATAAGTAACATATTAAAAATATTCAGAAACAAAATCTTAATACTCAAAAAAGAAAATAGATTTAAGTGTAAGACGTGTGACGTGGCGAACAACTCATCAAACGGGCTGCAATGTCAATCACGTGCTGATCATGTGCAATTTACACTATAGATCGGGCCGAAATTAGTCCTACAGCCGAGCAACTTCACAAGTATTTGACTTCAAATCGAAGCCCGCGATAAAATTGTTCTGAATTCGAACTACGGTATAAGATATTGTCCTGAAAAAGTCTCTAGCTCTAGTTAACGACATAATTTTTGTTTTCTAGTATTACGTCTTAAGGATGGTGTGAGACCCACTGATCCTTCTCTTTATTATGAACTGCTTCATAGTAATTTATTCTCAGGCTCAGATACTCTATTTCTTTTGCCACACTTTAGAGTATAGAATACCATCTTCGTTTGTCTTGCCGAAAATCTAAATGTTTTCGCTATGAATCTACACGTCGAGCTATTAACCTATATACACTAACTTTGTTACGCAATTTTAGTATCCCCAAATTCTGCAATTGCAACACCTTTAGCTAGTTTGGACTTTGTAGTGATAATGTTGTTATTCCGGAATTTATTTTTCACGATATCTCGAAATTAACTCAAGATTGATAATTGTTGTTGATCACGGTTTTATGTATGAAAATTCTAGTTCTTTTCTACCAATTGTCATAAAGCTTCTGTATGAAATAATTACGGCAAAGAGTTTTAGAATGACCCCCTTCCATTATAAAGTCTTCATTAACTTCAACCGTAGTTTTTGGTTTTGTCTTTTTGTTTTTTAATTTCTTCCCTTAATATTCTTATCATTATTGCTCATTCGAGATCAATATAATAGCAGTATACGGTTTAGATTTAATTAATTCGATTAAAAGCTTTTTTCATGTTTTTACTGATTGTGTTTATCATTTATGTCATAAGCAAAATTTATATAAAATATATATATACTGTATTTCAGATGTAGTACTGCCAGGCATCCTGTATATATTTGTCTATAAAAAGTACTGCACTGTAACATTAGCTTATACTGATAGTGATGAGCAACTTACCTATCTGCGGCTCAGCAAACTTACTATTCTGTGAGGACGTTACATCGATCATATAGTATAATAGAAGATCTCGTGTGAGCAATACGAATAATATGGATTACACTTCTTGTAATTAGTAGATCGAATAATGAGTTAATTCTGAGTCAAGATATTGAGTTTGTGACATTAATTTATGTACCGGGTATAAATACAGTAATAGTAAAATTCAACGAAGGGGACAAAAACAACAAACTTACCAACATATTCAGTGTACGAACTCATTAATTAATATATAGTAATAAAGGAAATTGTTGAATGAATTGAATCTCATCCAAGCTAGCAAACAGTTTAGTTTCTAGTATCTTACATATTCCGCATTAATTAATTAATTCAAAACCCTAGAACCATCCATGCATGAGCAACAAACACGCCCTTAACAAACCATTACACAATCAAAGTAAAGACATTAACAAAAGATCGAAACCCTAATATTGAGAAATTTTATGAACTAAGCTGTACCGGTAAAGTAATCAGATGTCAAAGGGCCCGTTTGGATCAAGCTGTCTGCATAAGCCCAAATAAGCGAGGAAAAGAACCCGATCTTTTGCCCCGGTTCGATGATTTTTGGTGTGTTTGCAGAAATATTTGAGCTGTTCAAGGGTGCAGCAGCCCAGCATTTGCCCCAGCAGCAGAAACAGCCAATTAATCGTTCTCTTCTTCTCGGAAATCACGGGCCGGACGCTGCTTTCTTGATTGCAGAACCCGCATTTTGGGAGGGCCGGGCTCATCCAAGCTTTAGGGGCCCGATGACGCATTAGGGCTTTGTTCTCGGCCACGAATGTCGAGATTTCTCCGAATTTCTGCTCCAGATTGAAGGCCATCTCGAATTTCTGCTCGCACTTTTTGCACTGCACTTCGCCACTGATGGCGGTGATCCGGTTTGCGCGGAGGTAGTTCAGGGTGCGCACGGTGGCGCGGGCAGCATCCGACCAGGGATACGGTGGCGGGATGGTGGCGCTTTTCCCTGCGCGGGGGGCCCTCGATGGGGCCCGCCTCGCTCGGCGGAGGCGTATGGGGTTTGCGGCTGATGCGTCCGGCGGCGGATTATTGAAGGTCACGTGCTGCGGCGGAGGCGGCGGCGGGATGGTGGCGGTGGCGGTGGCGTTGAAGGAGGCGAGGGTCAGAGTTAGGAAGTCGCCGTTATCGACGTCGTTTTGCGGAAGTTGGAAATCGGCAGACTTCTGAAAATCTTGGCCGTGTTTCTGTCTCTTTCTGTCAATTTCGTTGTTGTTAGTGTCCATTCTTTTGCAGTTTGCAGAAGAGAGAGAAGGTGTAGGGAGAGAGAACGGGAGTGAGAAAGAAAAGGTGTTGAAGTTTGTTAGAGATAAAGATTACAAAACTGATTTATATGATAAGTATCTTTTATTATACTTTGAATGCGCGTCTGGTTGTTTAAAAAAAAATGATTGCGCAATTATTTTTCTAGGATGTATTGAAAAAAAAAAAACAAAATAAAAAATGAAATTAAAATTACAATAAGTACTATATCTAATAAGAATTAATTTACTTCAAGTATACAATGAAATGATATTTAATTAATTTCAAAATCCCTTTGCAACATCAACTCTATTCTACCCTTCTTCGGCGCAATCCAAGAGCGCATCCTGTTAAGACAAAAAAACTGGACCTCCGGTTATTAAGAACTGGACATTGAACATGATAATACATTTTGTATGTACGTAACCAGAAAAATTTCTAATTCAATCTTTACCATTTTCCTTTTGTCAAAGTAAAGAAAGAAAAAAGCAAAAACAAATAAATCAAACATTAATGCCTTTCATATGTTAAACTTGGCAATTCTCTAATGTATTGAAATACGTCTATTCGTTTTCTAATATGGAACACTTGTGAGTGAATACATATTGTGATTTAATTAATTTCACAATGTGAAAGTTATTTTATTTGATCTGATATGAAATTTATTTAATTCGAAAGTTATTTTGATCTGATATGGAAGGCGCAATAGTGAAATCGTCATATACTAATTTATCCACTTTACATCCTTGAAATTCTTCACTAAGCAATAACTTTCGAAGAAAGAAGATGATTGATAACTCAAATTTTTATCTCCGTAGACCCAATTGATTTCTTTTGATCCAAATATATACGTACACTTCCAAAAATATCATGAACATGTCACACACACAGAGACATATATACCCCGTCCAAGAAAAATCTTCATATTTTTTTTTGGGGCCATCCACGAAAAACATTCCTACCTATTTTTAGACACCGACTTACAAGAAATTACTTACCTTTATCTTTATTTTATCAACTTATTTACCTAATATCGTATATAGTCCATCACTATTTCAATTAATTAATCACATTCCTCAACGTGGAACCTTTTCTTTTCACGATACATTCAATCACATTTTTATTAATACACATGTCACTTCCTCTTATAACGATTTTTCGTGTTAGGAAGCCATATAATACAAATAGTATAGTATATACATGTTCTGAATTTTTTTTTTTGTTTGTTTGTTTTGCTTGGGAGAACTACATGTCCAGAATTTGTTATTACAAAGATATTAGGTAGCAGTATACTAGGAAGGGGAAAGACGGTGCCGGTAGAGTGGCAGACTAGCGGTGTGCAGTAGAAATACCACTTTAGTGGTAATAATCAGGATATATATGTTTCTTTTTGCTTTTCAACTTGTGATTAAATATAATTCTAATTACAAACATAATTATGTACTAGTATAAGTAACTAACTTTATTTAATACACATTATATAACATCATGGGAAGTAATAGATTTATTAGGTAGGTATGAGAAAAATGCGTGGCCTTATTAATTTAAGAAAATTAGAATTTGATACCGAAAACTAAACTTTGAGGATTTGAGTACATAGGATTGGCACCCTGAAAAAGTACCATAGTAAGATCACGAGATTATTGAATATGCATTTATAAATAGCGACCTAGCTGAAGTAGTATATATGAATACGATGTCAAATATCAAAGACATTTTATTACAATTTTATTTTTGAAGATATATTATTGAATAAAACACTACTTACACCATTATATGTGTGGGTGGAACCTTTACACACAGACGTGAAACCACTACACCACGGTTCAGACAATTATATTAATGAATGAATTATCATCATAGTTACCAAAAAGAGAAAGAGAAGCATTGTTTAGTGTTTATATGTTTACGTTTAGTAAGAAAGAAACGAATACTAATAAAAGCACGTGTACACAAACTACAACTACAAAAAAATAGATCAGCAATACCAATTAGAGCCTTCGCTTCGATCACTAAAATAAGGATAATGAGCGGGCAATAATTTAAATTTTTTCGGCTTGCTCCGATGTCTTATAACCAATTCATCAATAAAATTTTCAGGTTAAAAATAATTTAAAATAGGATAGATGATGTATATATCTAAGTACACGTTGAAAATTGCATTAATAATAATAAAAAACCATGATGTCTTATAACCAATTCACCGATTTTCATTGTACTTTAATTATTCAGAAAAAGAAAGAAAAAGGAAGAAAGAAAAAAGAACAGCACATGATTGAGAGAAAATCTCTTGGGTTGAGAGCCTATGCTCGAAGTCTCAATAGGGAGACCATCTACAAAAGGCATATATATATTTCTCAAAAATTGTTGTTGTATATAACTAAAATTGATAGTAGGATACGAATAATCTTAAGTGATCAAAATTTTCAACTAACTACACATATATTTGATGTATAATCTTGAGTAGTTACACATATAATGAAGAAAATGAGAAGCCCAATCATTATGATATTGGGCAGGCGGAACCATTACACCATCATATAAGATGAGGATACACCATCATATAAGATGAGGATACACTACACCGCATGTAAGATTGAACTTAAGATATCTCACTAAAAAGAGATTTATGGCACCTCAATTAGCTACTAGATCAACTAGGTCTCATTGTCAATTTTATTACATTTATATGAAATACTACTCCATCTGTTCACGAAATGATGCCCCATTTCGTGTTCGGCACGGAGATTAAGAAAACTGATAAATTATTTTGAGTGGGTAAAAGTTAGAAAGTAGGGGTAGTGAGATAATGACAATAAAACAGTGGTAATGACAAAAAAGATGTGGTATTGACCAAAAAATAGGAATAAAGTTGTTGGGATGACAAAAAAATAGAAATAAAGTTGATGTAATGTGGGGTCATCAATGGTAAGGGATAGTGATTTTAATAAAGTAACGAGGGTATGTTGGTAAAAATAATGAAACAGAGCATCATTTGGTGAACACAAATAAGAGATGAAACATGACATCATTTCGTGAATAGAGAAAGTAGTAATAAAGAGAAATGAGGTACAGCTGTACAGTGTACAGTGTACAATCGACGTTGTGTCTGCAGACTGGTAGTATTGCTCCAGTTATACATCACATACCAGACTACCAGCCCACTCCCACTCTACCTTACTGTTAGTACTTAATACTCAGTTTCTTTTTAAATTATTTTATTTTATTTTAAGCATATATGTAAGAAAAGGTTTATATTTCAGAAATGGAATAATAATTGTATTAATGAGCACAGAGATTATTTATGTTTAAAAATGAATATATTTATATTTATATTAAAGTCGAATGTCATGAGATAAGTTTAAGATAATTAAATTAATTTGTCACTGCCACCAACTAGGGCCTTTTATTTTATCAATTAAAAAAATATATATTAATATATATTGAAAGTTAGTGCGAATTTGTACTTATTTTAGATTATTCCAGGTTTGTAGTAATAAATTTATTTGAGACTATCAAATATATATAGATATATGCATAGTTTATATTATCATTTGTTGGAAGAATTCTAATGATAGGTAGGTATATCAAAATAATTATATATGCTTACCCCAATAAATTAATAAAATAACAGTTGGAAGTTCCCAATATAAAAATATATATTAAATTAATTAAGAATAAAACAAGATATGCACAACTAATTATTTTTGTATATACATGCTCTCCTTTATAATAATTTGTTTATTATACAAAATCATACTCCTCCGTCCCACTCAACAAGTCCCATTTGAGTTCGGCACGGTGATTAAGAAAAAAAGTATTAGATGATAAAAAGTGTAATTAAGGTAGTATTTTATTGATGTTAAAGTGTGTTGAGTGGATGAACACTGTTTGAATGTGACATAAAGTGAATTTTTATGTATTAATCTTTACCAAATAAGGAATTGAAACTTATTGAGTGAGAAGAGGGAGTAGATACTATTACACATATAATAACTCTACCCAAAGGCAGAGGACGGAAGAAACACACGCAAATAACAAGATGATACATCTCCACGAAGAAATATTCATGACAGCTTATTACTTGACGACATAAAAAACACATAAGGTCATGGATATGCCTCAATAATAGCTACAGTGGCCTCAATATGTTTGACGGTAAACCTAGTGAAACCAGCTGCTTTGACGACATACTCCCATTCCTCCAAAGTCCTCTCCTTTCCCGACGTGTGAGCCAACATCGCCATGTCCAACGCTAGTCGAACATCACTGTACTTGTCCTCTTCCTCATCTTCGCGGATCACTGCCTCTACGATCATCACTTTCCCCTTATCCACCGCCTCTTTACATTTCCTTAATATCTCTATGCATTCCTCGTCGTTCCAATCGTGCAATACCGACTGTGTCAACACCGGTCATTCAAAAAAAGAAAAAAGAAAAAAGAAGCACAAGTATTTTATATATATTCAATCTATTTAACTAAACCCAATCATGATTTATTAATATCTAATTAAAGTTTGTTAATTCACACTTACAAGGTATTGATCTTAATTAAAATTAATAATTTCTAGTAGAATTTGGTAATTATTAATTAATTCTATTAACCTCTAATTAAATGAAATAAATTTTTTAGATAATTAAGGGCCGACCGCACGCCTTTATCTAAATGTGTGAGAGAAAAAAAATGGTCAATAATTAGTTGACCCAATTTTGACCGGAGGAAATGGAATTGGCATTTCTCATTTCTGCTCCACATTAACTTATCGGAAGTCCTCCTAAGTCCTAACCACAAAATGTAGAGTACACGAAGAAAATAATTAAGAAAATAGGTAAAATATATGATTAATTAATAAAGTAAAAACAAGCAAGACATACAGAAAACAAAACATACCATCAGAAAAGCAACATCCGCCTTAGGAACAACCTCAAACATGTCGCCGGCAACATGCTCAACTCCCTCACAAGGCGGCGCCGCCTCAACCACATGAGGAAGATCGAAGTTCAGTCCACGAATCCAAGGGCAAGCCTTCACCACAATCCGCAGGGCGGTGCCGTCGCCGCCGCCGACGTCCACCACGGAGGCGATCCCGTGGAAGGCCTCCGGATACTGATCGACGATCGCCGCCATAGAGGCCCTGGCGATGCAGCTCATTCCGTCATTCAGCAGCTTGCTATGTGCCGGATTGGCATTGGTATAACCCCAGAGATCGCGGCCGTGTTCCTCCTCAAACGGCGATCCGTCTCTTTCGCGAGCTCGAGAGCTCAATCTGTGCCACGGCGCCAGCATCGGCGGCGTGCTCTCTAGCAGGACTAACGCCGCCATGCTGTCGGCGCCGTCTCGCATCAGAAGCCGCGACAGCGCCGTCTGCGAGTAGGAGATCACTGCTGTTGAGGATTTTCGGGAGGTGAAAAAGCGACGGTGGACTAAATAGCGCATGATGCGGCGGAGGACCGGCGCGGAGCAGCCCACGGCGGCGGACAGGTCGGCGTGCGTGATGGACCCGCCGTGGGATTCGATGACGTCGGCGATTTGGAGCTCGATGGCGCATTTGACTACGGCGGTTGGAGTGAAGCCTAAAACGTAGCTCCACATCTCTAATCTTGCCTGCTTTTGTTCATTGATGATGGTTGCTTTCAATTCCGCCATGTTTGTTTCGTATGAGTTGAGGGGAGTAGTTGTAGTTGTAGTGTGTGTGAATGATGAATAAAAAGCGCGGCTTTCAACTCTACTTAAGAACAATTTATTATCTTGATATTAATTTATTTATTTACAAATACTATAATAATAATAATAGTAATTATTACTACTATGATTTAACTAATAATTGAATCTTAATAAATTGCATATATACCTACTCTAACAATCAGTTATGAACTAAAAATGAAATTAAATACGTTTTACAAAAATAATAATACATCACTAACAATTGTCAAATCAAATTAATTATAACACAAAGCAATACAAATTGAAGAAAAAAATATACATTAAAAAGTAATAATACGAATAATACGACTCATAATTGGCACTTGGGATCCTCTATCCCAAACTTTGGTGTCCTAAGTAACTTGTCCCACAATCGATATAAAATTTTGTCATTTTTTCTTCAATTTCAGTTTATAATGTTTTAGTATAATTTTACAATAAGTTCATCCATCCAAATAAAGCTTTTATATATATATAGGGATGCACTCTTGTGAAAAGTCTTCTTATCCTAAAAAATGAGAATTAATCTCAACCACACATCTTTGCATGATGGATGGTCAAGATTTGATTCTGGTCAAAGCGGGTCAACCCGTTGATTTTTTTTTCGACTTTTTTTTTTATACGGTCAGACCATATGCACCGCACCATGCATTCATATGCACCACATAGTGTGATGAGATGCACCACTAGATGCATTGAGATGCACCGAATTTTGAGTTTTTTTCGATTTTTTTATTTTTTTATTTTTTTTATGGTCAGATCATATGCACCGCTCCATGCATTCATATGCACCACACAGTGTGATGAGATGCACTACTAGATGCATTGAGATGCACCGAATTTCAGTTTTATAGTGTGGTGCATCTCGTTATATAGTGTGGTGCATATGAATACATTGTGTGATGCATATGAATACATTGAGTGGTGCATATGAATACAGTATAAAAAAAACGAAAAAAAATGAAAAATAAAATGAAAAATAAAAAACAAAAAAAATGAAAATATTTTGCATCTCAATGCACTTAGTGGTGCATCTCAGTTATATAGTGTGGTGCATATGAATGCATGTGCGGTGCATATGGCCTGACCATAAAAAAAAAAAAGTCAACGGATTGACCCGGTTTGACCCAGGTTGACCCGGTCCAATCTTGACTATCCATCCCTCCTAAATCAATGAATGAGATTAATTCTCATTTTTTAGGATAATGAGGGTTTTTATATGAACATAACTCTATATATATATGTATATATATATATATATATATATTCTATATTTAATTTGTATATATATATTTTTTTTGTTCTTTAGATAATTATTTGGGTTCATTATTCGAATTATACATATATTTTCTTTAGTTCAATTTTTTTATAATAAATGTTAAATCAAAATTTACTATATATCTCTAAATTTTTATCTTTAAATAAATCTTTTTTAAAAGCATAAAATTAATAATTGAACGCTAAGAGTGAGACACAACACAAGTTAGAGAGAGAGAGGATCACTTTTGCATAATTGAAACGGTATGACCAAAGATTCAAAGTGATAAGCTAGAGTCAGAGATTTTTGCTTCATGATATGCTATGCTACGATATTAGCTATTTTGACACTTGCCTCTAATTGAGTAATAAATCATATCAGTCTGAAACACAAAGCCACAAAGGCAAGAAACTTAAATGTCTAACTTGTGATCACATCACAAACATGGGGGAGTCTGGTGGAACAACCAATGACAAACTCGTGTGATTAATTTCATGAAACACGACTGAAATTTCAATTTCAGTGTGCTAGAAGATGAATAATAAATTGAATTAGATCACACAAAATCTTTACGTTCCGTGTTATCCAAAAGTTGCAGGCCCCAGCCTCACCGAATGCGAAGATTGAGAAACATTTTCCAATTATAATAAAGTTAAAAAAATGAAGTTGAAAAACAAGTTTTGCCTGTTGCACGAATCATCTTTAAAATATACAGATCGAATAATAAATTTTAGATTCATTAACTGCCCATAAGTAATTTTAATTATAATAATACGTATATTGTATAGATTTGCTTTTCATTTTATGATTTCGTACGATTGTGATTTGCAAACAACATATCACAGTCACAGTACATTAATTAGAATAAACTAATCAGGCCTGGCCAATTTGCATATAACAAAATTTGTCATATATTATTTGCATACGTTAATCGTTGCATTATTAGACTATCCGCAGTGGTAGTGTCTTTATAAGGTGTCTCTATGGAGTGTGATGGAGATAGAGACATTCAGCTGCAGTGGAACTGTCTCCATCTAATTTGTTTATTAATTTTGAATATTAATTTTATCAATATATCACTGTCTCGAGACTGTCTCGTTCCAACGAAACAGTCTCGAGACAGTGGATGCTGCACTGGACTGTCTCCATGGATTGGCTGTCTTGAGACACCCATGAAGACAACCACGCAGACAGTCTTATACTCCCTCCATCCCGCCGAATACGGCCTAGTTCATATAGGCACGGAGACTAAGAAAAAGGGTATTGGGTATAAAGAAAGTATTTAGTGTAGTGTGAATGCAATATTTTATAAAAATTATTGATGAGATGGTTGAGTGTGTAGTGAGAGTAGGTTAGTGGGGTTTAGATGAGATGATAGACCATGTATATAAACTAATTATTTCCTTTAAAGGAAACATACCAAGTATAGTGGGACGTTCAAAAATGAAAAATAGACTGTATTCGGTGGGACGGAGGGAGTACTTTGCTATTCGATTTGTTGACTTAAAATGAGAGGTTGTCAACTTAAATGATGTGGTCCCGTAATAATGAATTTTGCTCAAATTTTTTTATTTGTAACATGGTCTCATTAAAATCGATTATTACAAACACATGCACAATCTTTCAATTGTCGTAAGACATCCTAAGCTTATGTCTTCCTTAGTAGTTAGTGTAGGAGTTGCAAGTTTTTGGTGGTTTTGTAGTTGTAAGTTTGTGATATTTACAAAAAAAAAAGAAAAAGAAAAAGAAATAATAATAATAATAATAATAATAATAATAATAATAATAATAATAATAATAATAATAATAATAATAATTGTAGTAAGACATCATCGAACCAAAACTAAAGAAAATATAAAAATATAGTAAACGAATAAACATGAACTAATTAGAATGTTCTCTCCATAATTTATTTTCCAATATAATTTAGTAAACCATGTGAAAACTACGATCAACCAATATAATCAAACTCATAGTTATCTTCCTAAAGACTTTAAAATTAAGGGCATAATCATCATACGTATTAATTTATTATATCTCGTTTCTCTTCTACAATCGAACTTTCTCATTTTGAGCCATTTAACCAATTCAATGGAAATTAGGCATTTTAAAGCATAATAAGCAATAATAGTAACTTTTATCCTTAACATGGACAATGCTAAAGAAAAATGAAGTATTTTTTTATGACTTATGCCACATGTCACAAGCCTACATCTTTTTATAAATTATCACTAATCAAAATTAATTCAATAAGATCTATTTGCAAAGTATGAAATAATTTCTTAAGCCTCAAATCATACTCCTTTCCCACTCAATTTGTCTTACTTCCCTTAAATGGATGTCCAAGTCAATTTGTTATATACCAAATAAATAAATAAATAAATAACACTTCAAAATTCTTCGAAAGTAATGAGACCTATTTTATATCTTTTCACCTTTATTTTTAATCTTCGTGCTGAACACAATAAGATGACAAATTGAGTGAGACGATGAGAGTAAAAACTAAGCTTCCAAAACAGCTTTAGAAACTTGGACTGAAGCTCAACTCATGGCCTAACAAATAATTTACAGTGAAGCATTTTTAATTCAATGCTATTTTCTTTATGACAAAAACTTGGATGCAGCATTTGCACCGTGCAACACCTGTCTGCCCACCCGATCCGTTTGACCCGAGTCAATTCCCCTTTGACCAGTTTTTATTTATTTATTTATTTTTTTGCCGCTTCTTCTTTGGTCAAGATTCGAGCGAGGGGAGCCGAAGGCCTCGGAGCGAGCCGGAAAAGGTCCAAATTGTTGTCCGCCGATTATCCTTATTTTAGTAATCGGAGCGAAGGCGGAACCGTAAAAAATAAATTAAAAAAAAATAAAATTGGGCCCGTGAGACCCACACATGGCGCGTGGATCTCACGCGCGGGTCGGAGCAGGCGCATGGGCGGGTCGGGTCGGGTTATGCATCGTACATACTTATGCACCCAAGTGCAACTCTTTCTTTATAATCTTATTATAATTTATAACGTGTTTTAATGAAATAAATTGATAATGATATGATAGAGAATTATCGATTCATATATTAGAGTCAGATAATCGTGCAGTTAGTCGGAGATTTGGGGGTGCTTTTGGTTTTTGGAGTACATGCACAATATACATCGTGTTATGTGTATAGAGTGTAATTTTAATTTCTTTTTCATCCGTTTACACAGAGTATGATGGTCTTTATATTCAGTTAAGTAGTAAATACCATCATAATGTATAATATCAAAGTGCAGATTAACCCCTAACGAAATATTGGGTGCTGTCAGCATGTACTAGTGATGCAAATATTTTTCCCTCCTCTAACGAAAAAGTTAACACCGTTAAAAAAAATCAAATTTATTTACTTCTATTCACCAATTTCAGTTTATTATTCTTTTCCCTTTTCATTTTGGATTTTTCCATTTTCTTATTACATTATTTTCGTCTCTGTCGATATTACCTCTCTTTAGCATCTTAATCCTGGTCATTGTGATCTTCTTTCTTCCTCAGCAAACATTAATAATGTATATATGAGGAACATGTAAGCTAGACTATTTGTCATGATTTCGAACATTGTTGCGGCTTGATCTCACCAACATAGCGCATGTCATAATCTACAATAGTCAAGTAAGAGTCAAGATATTTGACCTCGATCCTTTTTAGTGCCCCTCCTCCACAACTGCCCACTTTGCCTCCACCGCGAACTCATGCATCAAACGATGACCCCTCTACCGTTGTGCCATCGCACGTAGACTTTATGTCGGTCTTGTGGATTGAGAGGGTTTTGCTTTCAGACGCATTTTATTTATTTATTTTGTATTTAATTGGTTTCTACGGTGAGAAGTATCATGAGGATCAAGAAATGTACAGTGTTACTGCAAGATCACTGAGCCGAGGATGTAGCATATAATGAAAATTAAAATGAAAATTATAAAGAAAATAAGAAAAACAATTCTTTCCTAACGATATTAACTTTTCCGTCAAAAGAGGGGGAAATTTGCACCACTTATACATACGTTGGAGTGCTGGTAGCACCTAATGCTTCGTTAGGGGTTAATCTACACTTAAGTATTATACGTTAGGGTGATAGTTGCTACTTAACCCATTTATATTTTAGTACATGAAACAATAGCTCCCTTATATTTTAAGCATACAAATAAATAGTAGTAATTCTGTCCCCTTGGGGATGGCCTAGTGGTCGAGTGGGTTTCCTGGGACTGAGAGGTCTCAGGTTCAACCCTCATTAACGCTCTATAGGTCGAGCATGTCATACTTGTATTTGGAAAGTGTGGTTTATCGGCCTTGTGTAGTTTATAGACTACTACACAAAGATAAGGGTTTACCCGGTGCGCACCGAAGGATCATCAATATAATTTAAAAAGTTGAAATTATTTATTTGGTCAAAATCGATTATTATTATTTGGACGAATTAAATAAGGACTATTTTGGTTGGAGAAAAAAGTACTAAATTAGAGTATTCTTTTATATAGGTTTTTCCACTGAATAAGGAATGCTAAAAATTCGATGTGAGATTTTATCATTTTAGAAAATATATAAATAATGTATTTAAATAAAGACTTGAGATAAATAGAATTATTGAATGGAGAGAGCGTCACGTAGGACCTAAAATTAAAGGGATAACTTCAATGCATAATCATATTAATAATAGTGCAACTATAGTCACTTGGCAAAAGAAAAGTGTAGATATAGCTACTTTTTTAAAAACGATCAAATATGGTCATGCATACACGACCAACATACACGATAATGTTGGTTGTGTATGCTAATCATGCATACACAACTAGCATATACGACCATAGCTATATACACAATAATGCAAACACGACTAGTATACACAACTATATATGCATACACGACCATATCACCATACACGACCTGCAAACACAACTAACATGCATGGTTGTGTATGTTGTTCGTGCAAGCATATTGTGTATGCATGACCATATTTGATCGTTTTTAAAAAAGTGGCTTAGTTACACTTTTATTTTGAAGAACGACTATATTTGACCAATTCTCTAAAAAGTATATAGAGTACGATAAAAGCAGCATAAATCTCAATTAAATGTATTATGTGATTGTGATAGTGTTGATAATATATTTAGATTAGTTTTTTTTTTTTGACATGAGATATAGATGAATTCTTAATTCCTACTCCTATCATATGAGTAAATCGTGAGTGCACCTACAGAGAAGAGAGATACAGAAAAGAGATGAAATGGCATATGCAGATAGAGAAAGGATGTGAGAAAGGTAGAGGTGAGAAAAAATGGATTCAGAAAAGAAAGCAAACCAATGACAGTAGAATCATTATTATTTTAAAGAGATACTCCCTCTGTCCACGAAACAAAGTCTCATTTGGTGTTGGACACGGAAACTAAGAAAGCTGAAAAAGATATTGTGGGTGGAATAAAAGGGTAGTGTTAATGTTACTTTATTACTTTTCTTAATCCATCATTAGCATAAAGGCAAACACTTCACCTTATTCCACTACTACACGTGATGGATTTTAATCCATGGCAAATTCTGTTTTTTTTCATGCAATTTTCGAATTTATAATGGCATTTTTTTTAACTGCATTAAGGCAGTTTTTTTATACGTGTTTCTGTTTTTTTTTTTCCCTTGTCCAGTAATTGTGAGTTTCACATTATCACACTATAAAATGAATGCAAAGCTATAATTGATTCAACAACAGATGAAAATAAATGGAGGCAAAACATGAAATAAAAAGCTGCTGTAGTTCAAATTTGGAGCCAAAAGTTGTTCTACTACAATAAACACAAAAAGTACATTGAAGTGATCAAAAAATTTGGGGGGAAAGTAACCCTAAAAAATCTGCTTATATACACCATTAGGTTCCACAATTTTGTTCAAACCACAGAAAAGCAAAAAAAAAAGAGTGAAGACAGGAAAATGGCAAAACCAAGTTCGAGGCCCAAGCTAAGTGATGCTGTAAAAAACCAGGTTGCGCAATGACTACTCGAACACAGCTTCAACGGCAAACTTGAGTATGGTGCAAAAAAAGAGGCAGCTCTTCATTTTCATGTGGATTTGAGGACCATATGGCGCATTTGGAAAGCAACAACAGCTCATCAAGCTATGGGAATTCCTGTCCAGTTGAAAAACATGAAAAAAGGGCAGCAACACAGAGATAAATGGAAGATTGATTCAGAAAAGGTAAAGAACTTTCTGTGCTACAAAGATCATCTTTGAGGATTATGTCAGCTAACCTTGGTGTTAGTAAATCCCTAATTCATGTGTGGGTGAAGGAAAAACAGCTGAAACCACATACAAATGCAGTGAAACCATTTCTCACCCCTCAAAACAAGTTGTGTAGATTATCTTGGAGTCTCAGTCAGCTCAGTTCTGTAACTGAGGGTGGGTTCATGAAATTTCAGACCATGTACAATACTATACACATTGATGAGAAGTGGTTTTACTTAACCAAACACAAGGACAAATATTATCTTATGCCAGATGAGATTGAACCCCATAGAACAGTCAAATCAAAGAGATTTGTGCCCAAAGTCATGTTTAATTGTGTTGTATCTAGGTCACTAATAGATGAAGAGGGAAATGTCCTCTTTGATGGAAAGTTTGAAATCTTTCGATTTGTAACAGAGGAAGCAGCAAAAAGGAATTCCAAAAACAGAAGTAAAGGCACCATGGAAGTAAGACCACTACCAGCAATCACCAAAGAAATCACAAGGCATTGCCTAATCAAAGAGGTCAGCTTTCTGACTTAATTATGCTATCAGAAACATTTATATTTTCATCACATAGCTATTTTCTGTTTGCAAGTGCAGATGGTACCAACCTTTAAAGCTAAGTGGCCACCTTTTCTAAGAAAAATCATTTTCATCCAACAAGATAATGCCAAACCCCGTATTCAACCTGATGATCCAGAGTTCTTAGCAGTTGCAAGAGAAGATGGATTTGATTTCCATCTTGTCTGCCAACCTGTTAATTCTCCGGACACCAATGTCAATGACCTTGGCTTCTTTAGAGCCATTCAAACCCTCAAAGACCAGAAACCAGCAAAAGATGTTGAAGAGTTACTGAAAAATGTGAAGGATGCTTATACAGAGTACCCACCAGAAAAGATTAATCACGTATTCCTAACTCTGCAAGGATGCTACAAAAAAGATAATGACACAAGGAGGGAGTGACACAAGGATTAAGAATAAATGTTGATGAGTTGGTTGTGAGTGGATAAAAGGTGGTTGAGTTTGTATTGAGTGGAGAAAGGGTCCCACATTGAAGGAGTGATATATTAATTAATTGAGATAGTGGTGAGTGATATATTAATTAATTGAGATAGTGGTGGGCCATATGTGATATTTTAGGCAAATAAGTTGATAAAGTAAGGGTAGAGAGTAATAATTTGTTGTGGTATGATGTCCAAAAATAGCTAGGAAGATATATGGGGGACCCCAAAAAGGAAAGATAGAAAGATATATCAGGGACGGAGGGAGTAATAATTTATGACTTAAAAGAGTTATTACTTCACAATAAAGAGATGTGAATCATCTATTAGATTATCCGAGTGAAAATGAAACATATTTAAAGATTCAAAGCTTAGCAGAAATTGCCGATACCATAATTAAAATTGTGATTGAAGACAAAGCTTATGATGATAGAGTGTTATGAACATGTTACATGAAAGAAATTAATAATAGCATAAAAAACTCTTCATAATTTTTTTATTGTTGTACGAAAATGTCACACCAAAGCTTTTGAATGTGATTAGAAAGTTAGACATGAAATTCATTTTGATATAACTTTTGATCTATAGAAAGCAAACAACAACTAATATTTTCCCATAGCTACCTTTGCAATTTTAAGAAATTATTAATATATGATTTTATTGGGACCATATATTTATATTAAGGACTTTTGAAAAATTATTATTTATATTAAGGACTTTTGAAAAATTATTATCATATTAATTTATCAAAATTATTAATTTACGCCAAAGGGCGCCCAACTCAGTACCGATGAAATTATTATCTTAAAGAAATTACTAATTAATTAATTATTAATTTAAAGAAGTTAGACTGTAATATTAAAATGAGGGTCATAATGCCACATCAACAAGGTGCCTACATAGTGCTCATTCGTGTCACTCAGTATATCACTATTGCATATAACATGATAGCAAATACTCATATGCGATCGGTTGCATGTCATGCGATCGGGCGCGTGAGGCATGTATTACACGCACCTGTATTTTTTTTTAATTTTCGATTGTATTTAATTTTATTTTCAGCTTTCTGTAATTTTAATTCTTTTTTCAGTTTTTTTTCCTTTTTTTTAATTTCAATTTTTTTTAAAAAAAATTCCACTTTTTTCTATCTTTTTTTTTGTTTGTCTCTTCGTTTTTTTGTTTGCCGCTTCTTCTTTGGTCAAGATTCGAGTGAGGGGAGCCGAAGGCCTCGGAGCGAACCGAAAAAGTCCAAATTATTGTCCAATGATTATCCTTATATTAGTAATTGGAGCGAAGGCAGAGCCGTAAAATCGGAGCCGAAGGCGGGGCCGTAAAATTGGAGTCGATGGCGGAGCCGAAAAAAAAAGAGCTGAAATTAAAAAAAAATCGAAAAAAAAAATTAATCGGATCAACGGGTCAACCTGGATTGACCGGGTTAACCCGACCCGAATCCGATCGCGTAGCATTAGTCCTGCTGCACCAGAAACCTTCTCTAACATTATTTAATTAAATATTTATACATGCATGTATTTATTTTGTTAAAACCAATATTATTCTTTCAAAAAAAATATCAATTATTATTTGATCAAACTAAGTAAAAAACATTGGTCAAATTAATATTTTAATAAAAATAAAACTTTAATTTGATCAATTAATGAATTGTGTTAAATAAAATCGGTTGTCCAAAACAACTATAAGATGAAAAATTGTACTCCATCCGTTTACGAAATGGTTGCCACTTTTACTACTTAAATTTGTCCACGAAATAGTTGCCATTTTTGTTACTCAACTCACATTTATTGTGGGACCCTTATTCCACTCACATTTATTGTGAGACCCTTATTCTACTCACAACAATACTCACTATAAGGCTAAGCGCAACGCGGTCTCGAAGCCGACTCGAGACCGCCACCCTTCGAGACAAATGCGTTGGAGGTGAGCGCGGCTCGAAACCGGCTCGAGCGGCGCGTGAAGCGCACGCGCTATACCGAAAATAAAAAAAAAATTACTGGTAACGGTTAAAATTTTTAATCCGTAGCGGGCAAAAAACGGCATATGCAACGGCTAAATTAGTTTTTTATTTTTTTATTTTTTTTGTTTTATTTATTTTTTCTTGCCTATAAATACTCATTATCATCTCCTACATTTCACACCTCTTCATCTCTTTCATCCCTCAATTTTTTTTCATCCCTTTCATTTCTCCAACAATTTCATTCAAAAAAAAAATATATGGATCCCAACAATCCCAACAACCCATACTCGTCGGCGTGGTTTCCCGACATGTCAGACGATATTTATGGTTTTATGGGGGCCGGGCTTGATTCAATTAACCTCAACACTCCGGCCTCCGCCGAGTTCTACCTGTCCTTCTCCCCCGACACCGACATCTCGGCGACAAACACCGATGATCGCCTAATTATGGCGCCGCCGCCGTCACAGCCCGCTGCCAAAGGAAGAAAGAACAAGGGCAAGGGCAAAACAATCGCCACCTCTGCCGCTGCTACCGAGGAAGATGATGACGAAGCCGTCAAGGGCTCCAAGCGGCACAACTACACTGACAAACAAGCCACCTACTTGGCACAAATTTGGGTGGAGGAGACCTGCAACTCCATCGTATGCTCGTTTTTGGCGTTCTTGGATAGATTCGCGATCAATAATGTGGATGTATGTGATTAAATGAGTGTTGTAGTTGATGTACGAGTATGTTTAGGCCCGTATATAAGTGGGTATGATTGATTGAGTCGAGTTTAGTTCAAATAATTTAACCTTGTGTGAATTTCGTGCATAAGCGTAAATCTGTCCTTGAACTGTTTTGCCCTGTTTTTAGTGTTAGAGGACGAATTTGAATCTCATCTTTTAACATGTTGTTTCTGATTATGTTAGCGTGGTCATATCCAAAAATCAATTTAATTCGTATAGTGTAGCTCCCAAGGTGAATTTATTTCAAATTTGCCCTGTTTGAAAGTCGTAAATCTGCGCAGAATTATATTTTGGGCAATAGCCTCCTTGTCATTCAAAATCTTTGAAATCCGCCTTTTGGAAATGAAACTAGACTTCTTGAAGTTTCTATATTGTTATTAAACTCTATTTTTGGGTAAGCGAGTGGTTTTAAAATGAATTTACGGGCGAACTGATTTGCAGCGAAAGCCCATTTTTTGACAGACTAACTGTTCTGTAAACGAGGCCCCGTTTGGGAAAGTAAAACCTTACATTTTTGAAGTATAACAAATTATGGGAACTCTCTTATGTGTTAGAAGCATCTTAGAAAAATTTCAAGTCTTTTCGAGTTCATTTACTATTTTAGTTTGATTTTACAACGTTGAGTGTCATGCTGAAAATTTCCAGAATGTGTCTTTTTGACTTGTATGCTAAAATTCGAAATTTAATGTTTGAAAATGTTTATGGAGGACCTTGACAAAATAATTAAACTATTTTGTATGCTAATTCGTTGTGTTGAAATTTATTGTCATTATGAATTTATCTTATGAGTTAAATTAGTTGGATAATTAAGTTGGGTTAAATTACTAAGTATTTGACCCAAATAATTTTTATGAATTGGATTTGGGTTATTGGGTCGAATTTTTCAGATTTTATAATTATGTCGTATGTTGGGCCAAAATATTTATTCATGCATGTGAACTATGTGGTTTGGGTCTTGACCAAATTTAATTAATTCGATATGAATTTGAGCCATGTTTTTCCTATTAAATTATTTCTTTCTTAAGAGGCCCAACCTATTTAATTATTTGCTATGAGTCAAGACTAAAATAATTATGTGATTAATGAACCATGTCTAATTTTATTTAATAAAGCCCAATATAATTTTTATGTGTTAGCCCAATCTAGATATTTATGTGACATATATGTTAATGATTAATAAGCCCAATAAGATTAATATTTCTTTCTTGGACCTATGTGTTTGGGCATTGGGCCACTTTTGCCTAACTAATTTATTTGATTAATTATTAAATAGTCCAAGACCAGTGTTTTATAAGTTGAAGTTCTTAAAGATTAATTATATTATTTAATTAACTTATGTCTTAATAACTAGCATGTACTTATGTTGTGACTTGATTAATCATGATTAATAATTAATTTTTAATTGATTATTTTTACGTCATTAATTAATTAATTTTCTTTTAATTAATTATTTATGTGTTAATTACAAGTGGATTAATTATCTAAGCACGTGTTAATTAATCGTGATTAATTAACTACGTATATGATGAATATGTATGTTAAATGGCTTAAATATACTTGTTGAAGCATGCTAATTTATTGTTACATGATTAAATGATATGACATATATGTGTGAGTTTAACTGTATATGTAAGGTATGATATCATACATGATTAATTATGTGACATGCATACTTATATGAAGCATGACAAAGCATGACATGACATTCCATAGCACGACATGATTTCAAAACCAAGTTTTGGTTTACTTCTAAGATGCATGTCTTAACTAATGATCTATGATTCGATTTCTATAAAACTCCAAGGCAATGCCTTAATAGATTTTCAATTGTAAATGTTAAAGACTGGGAATAGGTTGACATTTAGGATTATCGATAGGCTAATTGACCCTTAGAGTCAAATGTTAAGAATCCAGATTGTCTTGTAGGAGACACCAAGAGCTAGGGATGCAAGAGGATATCCACGTCAAGGACAAAAGGTGGGTTTTATTTTCAAACTGTGGGTTATAAACCCTACGGAGGTAACTTTTCGGGTTATTAAGCCCTAACTGCTTTCATGTAAAAGTGATAATGCATGCTAAATGTTTTTGCTCACTACTCATGTTTACTATATATGATGTTATTGGCTTCGATCGGCCTTGGGACCCGTACACCCCAAGGTATTGCGCACACAGGTACTTATGACGGTTCAGAGAGTAGGAGTGGTCTCACTCGAAGAATCGGGGAAGGTAACACGGTAGGCAAGCTATGATGCGCGGCAAGTTAAGTTAAAATGTTTTTACGTATGCATGGGTTAAATATTTTCTTTTTAAAGTTATTGCCCTTGTATACAAAATGTGCATACTTTATCTTTCAAATGTTTCTGTAAAAACATTTTTGAAAAAGAGGCACGAACCTCACTGAGTACCAAAAGTACTCAGCCTAAAATGTTTTCTTTTCAAAACAGGTCGAGTGACGATCGAGATGGAGGTGTGTTGGCATCAAAGAATATTCCGGATGACGATCACTTGAATCATCATCTCCCTTTTCATTGAATGCATGTTAATTTACAAACTCAAGCTCAATGATTCTTCGAACTCAACTAAACCGATCATGGTTAGCTTAATCAACGCTTCCGAAGTGCAGGGCCAAAGTCCTCATACTTTGACCCCAAGACGACCAAGCTAAGGTAATGTCAAGTTGACGAAATCTCCTCGTTTCCCTTCGAAGCCAAGCTTGTTTGAAAATCTCCATTTCTTGTAAAGTCAAGTTATGTAAGTCAACGGTTTATTCTACGGTTTCAAGTGATAGTCCAATTATCCGCATAGGTCGGGTAGCGGGCTGTTACAAAAGCTCTACATGCTGCTTATATGGTCTTGATTATTTATAGATGAAGCAAAAATATTTGGCTCCAATATGTCTGAATTCCAAACATAACAGATTTGATCAATTGGAGTCTTCCAGCATAAGACAAAAGTTTAGCACATCAACACCTTATCCTTGCTAAATATTATCTACAAGAGGCTGACTTTGTGCAATTTGTTAGAACCGACGTACTCGTTCACAAACTTTACACCAAAACATAAGCTGAACTAGAGAGTAGAGAAATCAGAAATTATAAGGAATGATAATAATATTAAACAAAAACAAATAATCAAACTCTATATGATATCCGAGTCGAGATAGAATCTCTGCCTGTAAGAAGCAAAACGCCCCGTTAGTGCTCTCGGTTTGGCGGTCCTTCCCCAAAAATAAAACGGATTCGTCTCAATGGATGTAGCACCACAAGTCCGACGAGCTCTGGTGAATTGAACGAGAATCGAGAACTGAGCTAGATCAAAATGTTATGCAAATTTCATGTAGGAAGATATGCTATATTTTTTCCTCTCAAAACAATGCAATGATATGATATTTATTGGCTAGATCAATATGGAGGGATTAATACACAATAAAGTGTAATAACTAGCCAAAATGGATGTTACATAGGTTATAATATAAAATGTCATTAACCACATTCTAAATCCGGGTGTTACGCCTTGACCACTGTCAAGGCTCATCAATTTCGTAAGTTTCATTTTTGAAACTTAATTGTGGTTGTTACAGACAAACTGAACCATCAGTTTGGCCAAACGGCCCACTAAGCCGAGATGCACATCATCCTCGAGGAAATTTTTAAGTCACTCGGCTTCTTCACCAGCTTTATCCAAAGCTATGAACTCACCAACTTTGTTTCTTGGATTTCCAAGATACAGCACCACCCCCTACAGTGAATACATAACCGCTAGTTGAAAATGAGTCTTTTGAGTCGGATATCCAATTTGCATCACAGTGCCTTCAAGTACAGGGGGTTCTCTAGTATAGTGGATTGCAAAATTCTGAGTATATTTTAAATATCTCACAACTCGTTCAAGGGCTTTCCAATGTTCTATGTTTGGATTAGCCATAAAGCTACTCAACTTGTTCACCGAGCATGCTATATCAAGACGAGTACAGTTTGTTAGAAATAATGGTTTGAAAATCATTATTTATGGGGGTTTATTATTTAATTATTGAGAATTAATTCAAACCATTATTTAGTGAGTGAGAAATGATGTATTTGAATTATGTGTTGAAGATGAATTTGTTGTAGGCAAATTCATTGAAAGAATGAATTTGGATTTGATCCGTGAATTTTGGATTTGAATCGGGCTTGAATTAATTCTTTTGATTTAATTTTTAGACTAATCCTTATTTGAAATTGGGCTTGGTGAGTTGATAAACGCATTAGTTAAACATTTTTATGTTTTATTGATTGTTGTTATCGGTCCATTTTATTCTAACACATACCATGAATTAAACAAATCATTTTGTTTAATTGTATGAAAAGTGGTCGAGACTTTACATTGCCAAAAAAACGACGTCATTAGTTTGAATTAAAGCAAATTGATTTTAATTCAATTTCTATAATTTTGTAACAGTTATTTGGTTATGAGAATTGATCAAATGAAATGCACTTGAATGTGCTTAATTCCCCCATGTAGTGATTTTGGCCTATAAATAGAGTGTAGAATCATGGCATAAGAGAGGATCTGATGCGTGCTTATTCTTTTCGATACTTTTAGCATATAAGTCATAAATCATAGTATAGCTCAGTTTCTCGTTCAAGTCCAGTTCGTCGGGGCTCGTAGATTTGATTGTTGAAAAATTAGTTTTGAATAACCATTTTGTGATAATAATTATTTTGTTAAAATAATTATTGGATGTTAATCTACGTCGTGAGTAGATGAACGAAGTAAACTCATGTTCTCAAAACCGATTTTTGGTGAGTGAGAAATGAAAGATCAAAGATAGGTGTGGTGTAGAGATGGCGCCGGCAATACCGACTTGGCAATTGTTGTTTGGTCTTGGCCCAATAAAAATAAGTTGGGGCTAAATCGGTTTGGCCTAGCACGTGGTGTGCATCTCGGCTGAGTGGCCCGTTTGGCCAAACATATGGTTCAGTTTGTCTGTAACAACCACAATCAAGTTTTAAAAAATGAAAGTGACGAAATTGATGAGCCTTGAAAGTGCTCAAGGTGTAACACCCGGATTTGAATGTGTGGTTAATGACATTTTATGTTATAACTTATGTAACATCCATTTTGGCTAGTTATTACACTTTACTGTGTATTAATCCCTCCATGTTGATCTAGCCTATAAATAGCATATCATTTGCATTGTTTTGAGAGGGAATAATATAGCATATCTTCCTACACGAAATTTGCATAACATTTTGGTCTAGCTCAGTTCTCGATTCTCATTCAATTCGCTGGAGCTCGTTGGACTTGTGGTGCTACATCCGTCAAGACGAAGCCGTTTTACCTTTGGGGGAGGACCGCCAAACCGAGAGCACTACCGGGGTGTTTTCCTTCTTGCTGGCAGAGATTCTATCTTGACTCGGCTATCATATAGAGTTTGATTATTTGTTTTTGTTCAATATTATTATCATTCCTTATAATTTCTGATTTCTCTATTATCTAGTTCAGCTTATGTTTTGGTGTAAAGTTTGTGAACGAGTGCGCCGTTATACTCGTATATGTAGTTCATACTAAATAGTTTTTTTCGTTTTCTTTTTCACTATGAGAATGGTGATTGATTAGATACTTCCTTCTTGGAAGGGATTCAAGAGTCACATTTTGCGTAGGCTAAATGTGATTAATCTTGAGGTTTCGTTGTCAAGCTCAATTTTGAGAAAGACAGCAAAGAGGGCTAATTCTAGACCAAAGGTTGGATTGCAGCCAAGTATAACTTGTTGGAACGTGATTCCTCAAGGGTGCAAATGATTGTAACTTGTTGGAACATGATTCCTCAAGGAAATGATTTGTTGATGTGCAAGATTGAACATGATCAAGTTGAGTTTTCATGTTGTGTAACATGTCAATGAATATTCATTTTGAGATGGTGATAATTTGGTTGTGGGGGTATTTGTCAAAATACATTTGTTAATGAACAAATTTTTGCACATGTTGTAAACAAAATTAAACAAATTGTTGGACATGAAGTTGTATACCTCAAAGTGTGGGGGTTGACATCTTCGTCAAGACATTTGATCTCTTAGTGAGATTATTTTTATTGAGTGTGTAAAGTTAATAAATAACCTAGTGGATCCCTTAACCAAAAGGTTAAATGGAGATCAAATGGTCTAATTTGCTAGGGAATGGAATTCTAAAATCCACGACTTAAGGATGATTATATGGTAACCCAACCATGATGACTGGAGGATCGAACTTGGTTCAATGGGACAACTAAGCTATAAGAATCCGTGTAAAACACTCGGAAGATTCTATCTTCACCTATTCCCTGGAAAGCGTTGAGTGTTTAAAACCTGCACGTGGTAATGAGGTTGTCTTTTATTTTTAATGATTCTTGGATACCTCAAGGAGGTCAAGTATAGCAGGATACTCGGGAATAAGAATCACCTATGTAAGTGTGAAGTGTGTCCGCTTCAATGATGCACTTATGAATCCAAAGGATGTTCTAGGGCCTGTAATGGACAAAAACGTGAGAACGAATGAGGGTTGAGAAAATATTGTGTCAATATTGTTGTCTCAATATACACCAAGGAGGACTTGTTCAAGGTGTAATAAGTCTACTAGGCTGTCGGTATATTCGATGATATTGGCTATGGTAGGTTCAAGGCCACAAGCCACCAATCCAAATGCAATATGGTCTCTTAGGAGGACTGAGCTAAGTGTCTGCATACATTTGCATATGGCTTTCTCACTCATGTGGGGGATTTCACCATTTTCCAACTTCAATGACAACGAGCTTAACTACATTTGGCTGTACTAGCCCATTTGTTAGCCTAAACGGAGCCATCACAAACTGGGAAAAGTTCGTTTGTTTGCCCAAACGAAGACGTAACAAACTGCGAGAAGTCTGTTTGCCCAAAACGGTTGGGAAACAGTAAGGAAACTCTAGAGGCTGCAATGAGGTCACATCTGTTTGGCCAAACGGCCCACTCAGCCGAGATGCACACCGCCTGCTAGGCCAAACGGATTTAGCCTCAACTTATTTTATTGGGCCATGACCAAAGAACAATTGTCAAGTTGGCATCGCCGGCGCCATCTCTACACCACACCCAAAAATCGATTTTGAGAAGATGAGTTTACTTCTTTCATCTACTCACGACGTACATTAACATCTAATAATTATTTTAACAAAATAATTATTATCATAAAATGGTTATTCAAAATAATTTTCCAACACAATTGTTAACTTCTTTGCAGCTAGTGGAACTCCTAAGTAAGGAAGCTCCCCTCTAGTCATACCTATTTCACTCAATATTTCCTGCTGCAGGCCTTCACTCACACCTAAATAGAAACAACTCTTAGTTTGATTGGCTTGAAGGCCAGAAACTGTGAAAACTTCTGAAATGCATGCATTAGTTTCCTCACAGAGCTCATGTCTCCTCTTGAGAATAGCAATAGATCGTCAGCAAAACACAAGTGAGTAATAGCAAATCTCTTACATCTTGGATGGAAATGAAGCTGAGAATTAGTTTTTAGCTCCATCATGCATGTGTTCAGGTACTCCATACATAGAACAAAAAGGTAAGGGATATTGGATCCCCTTATCTTAACCCTTTTTTTGCTGGAAAATAAGAGATAAGTTCACCATTTACATTGATGTAATAGGAGATTGAGGAGAGGCATGCCATAACCCATGCAACAAACTGGTATGGAAATCCCAATTCAAGCATCAAGAACTTAATAAACGGCCACTCCACAGAATCATAAGCCTTTTGAATATCAATTTTGAGCATGCATCTTGGAGATACGCCCTTCCTACTGGACCCTTTAATCAACTCATGACTGATAAGAATGTTTTCAAAAATTTGTCTCCCTTTCACAAAAACAGATTGATGCTCACTGATTATGGTGTTCAAAACTCTCTGCATTCTACTTGTTAAAACCTTGGAAATGATCTTGTATATCACACTACAACAAGCAATGGGCCTATACTCTCTAATAGAAGACGGATTTGTTACTTTGGGAATCAGAGTAATCAATGTGGAGTTGACTGTTTTAGGTAGAAAAACAGTATCAAAAAATTCTTGGACAACAAGCACCACATCATTGCCAAGAATTCCCAAAGTCTTTTGGAAGAAAAATGCATTATACCCATCCATTCATGGTGCTTTGTGCGGATTCATACTGAACATAGCAGCTTTGATTTCAGACTTTGTAATAGGTCATATAGGTGAAATAAAATTTCTTGCCTAAATGCTACTTCAATTTTTGTATCTTTATTAATTAAGTTTCATTTATTATTTAAAGTTTTTTTCATTCTTTATGGGAAGCTTAAAATGATTGTTTCATAATTATATTCATTCTTGAAAACTGTAAAATTTATTCTATGCGGTCTTTTCGTTTCGTATATGTATAAAAATATATTTCATAGGTAATATATCTCAGCTAAGATTCATAACTTTAATTTTCTGAATCAATTCACATTTCGTACGTATAAATAATACAATTGAATACATAGTACTCCCTCCGTCCATGATTTAAGTCCCCATTTGCCAACTTTTTTTGTCCACAATTTAAGTCCCTACTTACCTTTTTTGTACATTTATACCCTTCCACTTTACCTACAATTACTACCCTTCCCATTATTAGACCCTTAATCCTAAATTTGCAGAACCCACTAATTACAACTAATTACCCACCCCAAATAATACCCACTTAACCCATCCCACCCCAAAACCTAATTTCCACACCTACTGCGCCGCTCCACTCTCTTCCTCTCTCATTCCAGAAATCTCTTCCTCTCTCTTTCTCTCCCACTCGATCTGCAAATCTCTCGATCACTCCATACTACATAGTCGATCTGCAAATCTCTCGCTCACTCCATACCATATACTCGATTTATAAATCTCTAAAAAGCCTTAACTTATTGAGGGCTTTTCACTCCTCACTCGATCTGCAAACCCACTAAAAATCCCTAATTTCTCACATCTCGCTCGATCTGCAATCCTCTCTCTCTGCATATGTATAATTCAAGTGACAATGACTCGATGGTGGCGCCACTCGACTCGATGATGGCGCCGCTCGACTCCGGCGCTCAGTCGAAGATGGTGGTGGTGCCCGACTCCGGCGCTTGGTCAGAGATGGTGGTGGTGCCAGACTCTGGCGCTCAGTGGGAGATGGTGCCGTTGTCTCAAGCCGCCGCTCGGTCGGAGATGGTGCCGATGACTGACTGCTCCGCTGTCTCAGAGAGTGTGCCGGTGTCTAGCTCTAATGCTCAGTCAGAGATGGTGCCGGAGACTCCCGCCGCTCAGTCCGACTTGGTGCCGATGCGTGACTGGTACGCTACCTCGCCGAGTGTGCCGGTGTCTGCCTCTCATTCTCAGTCGGAGATGGTGCCGGAGACTCAGTTGCCGTGGTTCGATGATGAGAATGATGTCGATCTCACCTACGACGATTGGAAAGCCAAATACATTGCTTTGGGTCTGCTGCATCCTTTTAAAAAAGCATCCAAACACTAGGTGATTGTGTTCTAATCTCTATCTTGGTGATGTTGGGGCTGGTGATGCCATGTTTGCAAGACTGATTTTATGTGGTTGGTTATATTGGGGCCGGTGATGCCAATTATATGAGTTCTATGATCTGATTGCATTGATTGCATTTGTTGGTGATATTGGGAGTTAGTGATGCCCTGTTTACATGACCTTTATGCTCAAATTCGATGCCTATTAATGTATTTGTGCTGGTTTGGTGCCTTTGAATTTCTGATACAAACTGAAAAATGTGAATGATGAATAGATTCCATGAGATTAAATGACTGTCAATCTGAAAATGCACATGATGATTCTATGTTTAATGAACTGATGCATTTGTTGCTGCCTATAAAATGTGATTTGTGATGTGCATATGGTTGTAGAGCATTGATACTACACTTGAAGGCACCTCAATGATGCCACCACTAGGTAATTCTTTATCTAGTTTAGGAGGTTGATTTGAGGATGCCAAGGAATTCTGGAAATGCAGATGATGAAATGAATGTTTTCATTTCTGATGCAAACTTGCTGCCTCTGATGAATTGAAATCTGAAAATTTACAATCTGAAATGTATAAAACTGAGACAAAAGATGAACTTTATATTATGATAGAAGCACTATTTACATTCCAAACAACCACAAAAACTGCCACTAGTTGTTTATTCTTGTAAACCACCAACTGCAAAACACAACTACTATGTTTAATCCTCTAAAACAATCTGATTAAGTCCCTCAACTAGACTGTCAATGTTGTAAAATTTGTCTTCAATTGATGTCCCCTAAGCTTTTCCTAACTAGTTGTTCATCAACTTCTAGGACTTCTGGTAGCTCTCCCAGCCTTTCAAGATGATTTTTTTCCCATATGTGGAATACTGTAATTGTTGTCCCCTTTGATTTTAGTGATTTCTCTATAGCAACCTTGCAAAGTAAGGAAAACTCTATTTAACTTACTTGCTGGATAGTTTTCATATGCTTCTTTGACATTGTGAACTAGCTCTGTCAAATCCTTTGCTGGTTTCTGATCTTTCAAACTCTGTATTGCTCTGAAAAATCCTAAATCATTGATATTTGTATCGGGTGTTAGGAGGTTGTTGGATCAGTGTGATAGTAAATCCATCTGAATTTGCAGCAGCTAAGGAATCTGGATCATCTCCCTTGATGTGTGGTTTAGCATTGTCTTGTTGGATGAATATTTTCTTGCTTAGACAGCTTGGCCACTTGGCTTTTATAACAGGCAACAAACTGAAAATGCATCATATGAAGTGTAGAACTTGCATTTTCTGATGCAAACTTGCTGCCTAATGTACAGAAAATGCACATTTTTACATGACCTCATTGATTAAGGAATTCTTTTGAATTGACCTTGTGACTGATGTGATAGCATGCATCTCCATGCTGCCTTTGACTCTATTTTTTGAATTTCTTTGTGCTGGTTCTTCTGTGACAAAAGGAAAGATACCAAACTTTCCATCAAAGATTACAATACCCTCCTTGTCTATAATTGGTCTGGACACGGCACAATTGAACATGATTTTGTGGATATGTGCCTTTGATTTGCATACTCTATGTAGAGGATTCTCCCCTTGCACCAAGTAGTATCTGTCCTTTGTTTTGGTGAGGTAAAACCATTTTTCATCCACATGTACTGTGTTGTACATGGTCTGAAACTGCACTTTGCCATTCTCAATTGTTGAAGCAAGCTGACTAAAGGCTCCAATTGAGTCGGTCAGCTTGTTTTCTGGGGTAAGGAAGGGTTTAATGGCATTGGTATATGGCGCAAGCTGTTTTCTTTTCACCCATACTTGTATAAGGCTTTTACTGACTCCAATGTTCTCTGCCATTACTCTCAATGAGGACCTCTATTGGACTGAGAGAGATTTTATTTTTTCTTCATCAATACTCTTCCTATTTGCATATTGTGACCCTTTTCTCAATGATTTTACATGGACAGGTATACCTTGGAGTTGTTGAGTTGATGCAGTCTTCCAAATGCGATATATGGTCTTCAAATCGACTCCAAACTTCTGTGCCGCCTCTGTTTTTGCTCCAAAAATCAACTTGCGATTAGTGCTTCGTTGAATCAGCCACTGTGCGATGATATTTTTCTGGTCATCACTCGATTTTGGAACCATTTTTTCAGACTGTATATTGAATGCTTTTTAGTTAGTGTGATGAATTTAATGAGGAGTGAATGTTGTATTTATAGGTGTGTTAGGATGTTTGAAATTCCCTCCACTGTATTGTGTACTTTTGGCTCCAAATTTTCAATGAAAATGACATTTTCCCTCTCAGTTAAAACTGATTCTCTCTCATGCACTGTACAGTTTCATCTTTCTCTGTTTCTTAATCGTTTTTTTTCCTATTACCAATGAAGATTAATGATTTTATTCACACAATTATCACACACACACACACACATTTCATACTTAAAATTAAGAAGAAACAGAAATCACATACGCACACACACATTTAAATGAAAGCAAAAAATAAAATTAAATGAAACCAAAATGAAAGCAAACAATACATTTAAATCACACACGCACACACACAAACACACATTTCATACTTTAATTAAGCTCTTATTGCATATTTAAATTAAATGAAAGCAAAAATGTAATGAATAAAATAAAATTAAATGAATCCACTCACACAAGTTAAATAATAAAAAAGTACAAAGATTAGTAAAAGTAAGTAAAAGATTAACACTACCCCTACATCCTAACTTTTACCCCATTAAAAACCACTTTTCAGCTTTTCTTAATCTCCGTGTCGGACCTTAAATGAGGACTTAAATCATGGACGGAGGGAGTACTATTTTATTAAAAGAAAATGAAATGCTCAAAACTAGTTATTTTTTTGAGGAACAAACCTAGTTATTAGACATAGTAAATTGTGTGTTTATTTTGATCTAAAGGGTGAATACAAATATTTTCATATTTTTTTCTATTATTTTACATATGTCATGATTTTTTCCAAACAAGATGAATAATTTATTGGGCAGCTTATTTTCTTTGTTTTTCACTTCAATTGTAAAAAATATTAATATAGAAGATAAGTATGACAATATTTTACATGGACAAAAAACATAAAAATAGAGAGAGAGTAAAGGAACGATGTGATCATTTTCTTTTCCACTTTATTAAACAAACATGTGATGATAAAAGGTGAAAATTGTAATATTTTCCTATATTTTCTTATCTACCATATTCTAATGATAAGTTTACAACGTAAAATATACTTATATATATATATATATATATATCTGGAGTGATTCTCATGCAAACTCCCCTTAAAGTGAGAAATAGGAATTAATCTCCATCATTGATCTTATCTACATGAAGGGTCAAGATTTAGCTTGGTCAAAGCGGATCAAAGCGGGTCAAACTCGGGTCAACCCGTTGACTTTTTTTTTTTTAATTTTCGATTTTTTTTTAACTGTCACACAAGATGCACAACTTCACATATTCAGATGCACCAATTCACATATTCGGATGCATAACTAAGTGTATTGAGATGCACAAGATTTTAAGTTTTTTTTTTATGTTTTTTTTTTCGCTTTTTTTTTAAAGGTTAGGTATTGTGGTGCATCCAATTTTTTTAGTTACGCATTGTGGTGCATCCAATTTCTTTTCAGTTTTTTTTTTTTTTTTTTTTACAAATTCGGTGCATCTCACTACACATAGTGGTGCATCTCATTATGTATAGTGGTGCATCCGAATATGTGAAATGGTGCATCTTGGGTGATTGTTTTAAAAAAAAATTGAAAAAAAAAATTAAAATCTTGTGCATCTAAATGCACTTAGTGGTGCATCTAGTTATATAGAGTGGTGCATCCGAATATGTGAAGTTGTGCATCTTGAGTGACAGTTTTTAAAAAAAAAAATTGAAAAAAAAAAAACTGAAAATCTTGTGCATCTAAATGTACTTAGTGGTGCATCCGAATATGTGAAGTTGTGCATTTTGGGTGACAGTTTATAAAAAAAAAATCGTAAAAAAAAAAAGTCAACGGGTTGACCGGATTGACCCGGATTTGACCCGCTTTGACTTAGCGTAAAAAAAATCTTGACCCTCCATCACCAATAGATCTATGTTGGAGATCTATTCTCATTTTTTAGGATAAGATCTATTCTCATATGATCTATTTCATATATATATATATATATATATATATATATATATATATATTCGTTTGCACCAAACTGTTATAACATATAAGCGATTATGCGTTTTTTTTAAAGAATACTATAATTAATCAAAAATATAATAATGTACTATTATTATGATTATAATGTTTTTGAATAAATGATTATGATTTCTTTTCGTGAAAGGAGGGTTATATAGTAATTGAAATTATTTTTTTTCCTTTTCTTTTGGAACGGATTAAAAACATTACAGGTGGTATTATTATTATTATTGTTATTGTTATTATTATTATTGAATGAAAAAACCATAGTCATGCAACGCAACCATTCCTCCTAAAAGCATGAAATCGAGGCAACTCCTGTTCCGTTTCTTTTCCCAATTTTCTTTCGTTCCCATACTTCAATGCTTAAATTCATGCAAATTGCGGCTAATGTCTGTTAATTAATTTACTACTAAAACAACAGAAAATGAGATTGATCATTAATTATTTAAGCATTTCATCCAATATAATTTCCTGCGTATTTTCCTTCGCAAATGCTGGAGCTGGAGGAGGAGGAGCTAATTGATTCTATACCTACGATGCGCTTCCTTCGCAGGATTGAATCAATGTTAGAATTCAAGTTTACTTTTTCATATTTTCGTATTTGATCTCTTTAATTTATGTTACATATCACAGTATATGATGTTCTAATGTTTATGCTTCATATTTGAGTTTCTTTATCCACCAATTAGAGTATTTAACATAAATATTGAATGTCGTTTTCTTAAATCATCTATATATTTTAACTAACTAAAGTTTATTTGGTGGGATTTACAGAATCTTGAATTTAGGGCTCGAAATGCAGAACATCTCTGTGTTTATCTCTTCGGTTAGTGACGTTGCTATCTCGTTCTTGTTTATTGTTTGGGAATGAGGTATAGCTATTTCTGTAGTAATAATCGGAAGTGGAGATTTTGAGTCCATTGTTTGGCATTTTCTACATTCTCTTATTTAAATTTTGTAGTTGCTAAACTTGGTTTCAAATCCTCACAGATTGGTAATCATTGTCTATGGCTTACTATGCATCTGATGTTGAGTTTATGGTACTTTGCATTGGATTTGGTGAATGCAGTCGAGAGCTTTCTTATATCTAGTGGTATGCTTAAGAGGTATAGAGCCATTGATGTTAGTAAAGTTCGCTGCCTTGCTGTTGTTGTGGACAGTGAAGAAGCTCTCCGGACTTGGAAAGTTCTTCGCCTTCTGCAGTGGCTTGAAGCTATAGGATTGAGAAATGTATGCCTCTATGATACAGAAGGTATAGGTTCAGGCTGAAAAATAAGTGATCATAATTTGAAATGTCTTCACTAGCTAACATCTATTCTAGTGATTGCCTGAATTCGTTATGTAGGAGTGCTGAAGAAATCCAAAGAAGCCCTCATGTTGTTGTTGAGAAGTGAAAAACTGTGTGAGGTACTATACTAACTGAACTTCTGTGTTTTATCATTTTGTAATGGATCGTCACTTAAGTCTCAGCATTATACGGTTGTGTAGGTATCACTTAATATCGACAATCGTATAATTTGTTTCTTGTGACTGGATGCAACTAGGGCGTGATAATTCTCAAACCAAAACTTTTTCTCGTTAGAGAAAATGAAAGCAAAAATCAGGATTCAAGTGGATTTCTGGATTATGGTGCACTTGTTTGTCTGTGAATGTTGTTGTTGATATTGTGCAGGAATCTACGAGTGGCCAACCACATTGCAACCAGATATGCATGAATTTGGAATTCATTTCTTATTCTGATGGAAAACATGCAGTTGCTAGAGCAGCAAGTTTTCTTTTAAAATCTAAGTTTTTGAGTGCCAAAACTGAGGAACTAAATTTGAGGGAGTGTGACATGATTGATGCTCTTGGAGCAATAGGTCTCAACGTTCCATATAAGTTACTCCCTCCGTCCTAATAGCATGGTCTCACTTCTTTGGGCACGGCTATTAAGAAATAAGAGTAAATGGATGAAACTTGGTGGGTCCTATAGTTTTTTAAGAGTTAATTGTTTCCATTTTTGGAATGGGACCTTGCTACTGGGACATCCCTAAAAGGAAAGCGAGACCTTGCAATTGGGACGGAGGGAGTACATTATAACTTAAATATTTTTTATTGACAAAATAATATTTTAACTTTTCTCTACATCTAAATGATAAATAATCTGTTTTTTTGTTAATTAAGGCTGTGGAGGGTCAGAACCAGACCTCATGTTAATTTATGGGGGTAAGGTGCCACCTGGGGTTTCCAGCATGGAGACTTCGCTATACAGAAATAGTGTGAGTATTGTTATTATCCTCTATCAAATCATATCTCATTTTTTTCAGGGAAAGATGAGCATTTCTATCGCCTTTAATTTGCTTCAAAAATGAATTTGGGCCCTATACTCGAGGCAGACTATCTTTCTATGTTGAACATGCGTATGTGGGTGCAGCAGATAAAATATTGGTCCATTTAGTGTGGTCTAAAATTGTATGGTAAGGTTGAAGAAGTTTTAACAAACTTCCCTAGTTTATTTGCTACTCTTTTGAAAACACTGTGAAGAAGAATTACCACTAGCAAGGGATTATCTGAATTGCAAGGATCTAGTTTATTAATTCGTCAACTGTTGCAAGGATCTTCTAAACAATCTCAAGTAAAAAAGGACAAATTTTGAATGCTTTCTTAATGAAAATAAAAACCAAACCTTCTCTGAATTGGGAAATTATTTGGTTCTACTTATCTTGCTGATTGATATTGACCACTGTCAATCATTAGTCTGGCGTCCATACATATTTTATTCTACCTGAACATTTCGGTTAATGAGACTTTGAACCTTTCTTCACTAATATAGTCGAACACTTTTGAATGCCTGATGCTGTTCTTCTGCTTTGGTTGCAGGCATATGGGACCTTTGAAGAATATGAAATATGGTGCTCTCATAAAAGCCTTTCATAAGTTCACTCGGGTGCGTCAAAACCATGGTATGCAACTACCGCCACCTATGTAAATTTTCTCGTATCTGCTTAAGATAAAACCTCCCTTGAAAACCAAATTAAATGGATAATTGCCAAATTAATTCACTTAGGATTAGAATTTTGCACAACTAAATAAGTATCTCGTCTGAAAATATTCAAACTGGACTTTGTTCACCTTTCCTTTTTTCTTCCCAGGTGCATAATGGTTTACGTGAAGAGGCGATTTCTTCTTTGCTATTTCCAAAACATAACATGTTTGTGGCTGAGGAACATCTGCATCAAGCTCCAAATCTTACATGAACCCTTTTTGTTTATGATAAAAAAAAAAATCAATCGAAGTTGTGAACAGAATCTATTGAACCATATAGGGAAATAGTATCAATTTTAGCTGCATCTTATTCTGGAAGTCTCGGTTATTGACAAAACCTGCTGACAGTGTGAAAGATCATTGGATTTCATGAAGGTTAAAGCTGAACACAAGTATAATGGATTGTGCCTTATTTTGTGAGTTGCCACTTGCCAGTACCCTGAAATTGGTTCTCATGCTGATAAGTCCTGTTTCTTTTACCTGATTGTGGAGCTTATGTTATGGAAGTTTCTGTTTATCCTCATAATTCGTGACTAATATTTGGGCTCAGTCGAACTGAACAAATAGGATCAAGAACATAAACTTACCCCATGCCCTTTTTTCTATGTCATTTCAATTAAGTTGTGCCTTTCATCTCCTCTGCCAAAGCATATGATAGAACTTTTTGAAGTCTGCACCTATCAAAACTCCAACTCCAAGGCATGTTTCCCTTGAGAGAGCTTGTTGCTTTGCTAGTAGTATGAGGCGAAAAACTATGATCTGATCAGGATATAGATTATAGACTATTTCGTGTCACAACATTTTCACTTGAGAACAACAATGCATGCTAGAGTGAGTTGAATCATTATATATTGAAAACCAGATTAGGGAATAGGGAATTTACAAGGCCAGATAGATAGAAGAGAATTGTATCATTACAGGGAGCAAAGCAGAACTATATGGAATTACGAATTTACAACATAATTTATTGGAGTTCATTGGGTATAGCATCTAGACAACATTACATGCATGAGTTATGTGGAATATGTCACAACGGCATGACTTAGGAGCGATGAAGATCACTTCCACAGAGCATCACTACCACTTCAAGTTCAAGGTAAACACAGTCTCACAAACTCTATCTATATATATTTATCTATGTGTATTTATAAATATTCCTTGGATGTGGACCGTAGCAGTCTGAGGTCATTGTACTATTATAATCTAACATGCAGTTGATGATCTTAGGAAACCGGAAGCCAAACAAGGTTGTCCGAGGGGAAGAAATGGCACACCGGTGAAGCGCCAGGGGCACTTCTAAGAACACGAAAGGCGTTATGACTAGGATCCCATTGTGAGGTATCCATGTGGCAAATAGCAGCTGCTTCCACTCTTCCTCCGTCGTCCCCTTCCAGCAAAACCTTGTACAGGTTGATGTCGCTTTCTTGGCTGTGACAGTAGAACACTGCATATGGATAAGGCAGCGTGTGGCAGGCTACGATTTTTGAAGCTGATATTTCCAGTGGAGGTTCAGATATAGTGTAGTTCTGCAGAAGGGATATTGATTCAGAAAGGTAATTTGTCGTCAGGACTCTGAATTTGGAGCTCAAACCGAATATCTCATGAAGGGAGTCGAGCATGAAATCAAGAGACGTGGCGCAGAATTTGGTTTCGCCTTTGAGTGGGGGGAACTCACAGTGGTGTAGTGTATCTCTCATGGCCTTGGCCTGCTTGGATCCATCCGAGAACGAGAAGAGTTGGAGAATGTAAGGCATGTCAGATGATGAGAAAGGGATGGGATCAGATTCGTGTTTGGAGAGAAGATGAGGAGAGGTTGAAGGGTCCTTTGTGGGGAAGTAGATTGCCAATTTATTGCCAACTTTGAGGTTTTTGTAATGGAAGAACACATTGAGTTCAGGTTCTATGTTGGATGGTGATGTATGATCAGGCATTTTGGTTCCAGAATCTTCGATTCTTGATCGAAGATGGTTGTTCCAATCATTGCCATGTTGCAGTTCTTGGAAAATTTTGAGGCGTCCTTCTGTTTGAAGAAACTGCAAATGAGATCAAGTGAGTGAGGTTAGACTAAGGTGAGAATTTTCTGAAACTATGTAGTATTAATATTGGTAAGATTGTTGATGCATAAATTTTACCTGAAGCAGGAAGACTGAATACACAAGGAAGATTAGAGGAATCATTGAAGGAACCATGTTGATCTTTCTCTTCAACCTTCTTCAAGGTTTTCTCAATGCTCATCTACTTTTCTGATATAAAAGAATTTCGTTTTAATAATTTTATTTTCCCTTAGGAAGTTGAGCAAATGGAAAGATGGCACATGCCTAGGTAAACTTTTTTGGTCAAAAGCATTTGATTATCCAAAACAATGAAAGATGGGTAAATGAAAAACAAGTAGAAATTTCTTACACCACATGATATTAACTTAATAGTTTGTCTACTCAAAAAAAAAAAAAAAAAAAAAAACCTTAATAGTTTGTGTCCCTTTATTAGTAGAAGAAAACAATAGTTCTTTCCCTAAAAAAAACAAAAAACAATAGCTCATGAACAGAAGAGGCGTTTACCTCTTTCTTTCTCCCTTTTTTTAATTTCAAGATTCAGCCACTCTCATGCTAAAAGCTAGATACAATTATTTTATAGATAACAATTCTTTTTTGCTTATGTCATTTAACTAATCCAATTTTTTGTAAGTCAAACACATTAGTATATATTATTATATTTGTCAGGTAGTCAAAGGATCAAGATCATGTAATATAAGCTAAGCATGCACATGGCTATATATAAATCAGAAGATAACTAGATTTAATTAAAAGAAAAACCTAAAAGCTGCAACAATTATAGGTATATTCAATTATAGAAACTATAGGGATATAGATTATGTGCCAAAAGAATTAATATTTTTTTTTTCTTCTAATGTGTGTGTTGGCAGTGTGGGTTTGTATAGGTGGTAAATCATGAATTTTGTCCAAACAAATGTCCATGTGTGACATTGACACATTAGTAATGAGCAAGTTAACTGTATTCACGGCTGTGTCGAGTTTGACCTTTTTACAAATGGAAATACCTTAACTTGGTGCTCTTATTAGATCATTGACCTAATTAAAGATTAGATTGCACTAATTTTATAGATTTGCCTATTGTTATAGATATTAATTACCAACGATCTTCTATTATGGTGCAATTAATTTCTAGTAATTAGGTAACCTGCATGTTCGTCCACTATAAAATGTAGCCATGTAGGAAGGAGTATCTACTTTGACCTCTAACTTTGATGCATCAAACGACTTAACTAACCAAACTATTTGCTAATTTGTTTGATGATATTTTCTTTCTGCCGTTTTTTTAATACATACAGAACTGAAAGTAAAAGAGGAACGTCACATGATATAATTATGCTCAAAAAAGAAAAGAAAAATCATATCAAATTAAAATCGACGTGGACACGAACTTAATAAAAAAAAAGTGTTACATTTGTTTGCATTTCCCTGAAATATACTCCTATTCTTTTTCATTATTACTAATTAAATACTCTAAAAAATATTATACATACTATTTTATGCATGCAATTATATATACTCTTCAATATAGTTAACTAGTATAAATTTTTTCTCCTTGAAGCTTCTCTCAAAGTCAACACGTCAAACGTTCTGCATGTGGTTTGGCACGTTGCAACTGACTGGTAATACCAGTAATTACAAATAATTATGAAATATAATTAAAAAATTGAAGGTGGAGAGGTAGAGTCAAATTCAAACCTAGAAAACACATCAAATACAATCATGAGATCACTCCACTAAGATTTTAGATTAGATTCACTGCAGATTGCGTTTAATCTTCATGCTGAAAATTTTAAATTAGACCGGACCAGTCACATATCTTTCACTTTCAGGCTATTTTATTTATAAGAAATAACTTAATTTTCATCGCCCAATAATCCTTTCAATAATTTTAGTTCATATATATGTGGAAAAAGGAAGAAGCTAGTAAGCCAAACCGTTCTCACCAGACATTATTCATGATCAACATTTAGCAGTACTTTTCCTAATTGAAATAATGAAATCTATAATGCAAAGTAAGTTACTAAAGGGAATAACAAAAGTCCAAACTTGAATATAAATATAAAATAGATGACTAGTGCATGAATTAATGTAGGGATAGAGAGAGTTGACAATGGAGATAAAATATTGAGTGGTGAGAGAAAACTACAAAAGAGCATAATAATTAACATTAACTCGTACACTGTACTTACCTTTTTTCTTTTTTTTTGATACAGTGCGCAACTGCTATTTTTTGCGCTCACTGGATAAAATTCAATTCATTGTGCAATAGCCTGCAAATTACATAGATTAGGTAAATCACACTTTTTAAATATAAATATGACAGACTCGATCTATAGAAGCATGTCATGGAATTCGAACCTGAGAAATTTCAGTTTCAAACGTCTACTTTTACCACTAGACCATTCTTAAAGGGACGTACATTGTACTTATCTACTTCATCTTTATGAAGCAATATTGGATAAATATAAATGCTTTACATATATAGTCAACTCCACAATGACATTTTTCCACCACAGCAATTATGAACTTTTGATTCCAATACTTGATTGCATTAAATTTATACACACACAAACATATAAATATTAGAATTATTACATTTATATGTCTTATATGGTTTGCAGACTACTATAGAAGAGACGGTGGTTTACACAATGCGCACCGAAGGTAAGGATGCGGATTTCCACGACATAAAAAAAAAATAGAATTATTACATTTATAAATAAATTATCATAAAACAAGCATCTATGTAAATTAGGTATATTATAAAATTAATAAGCATTATATATATGTTAAAAAGTATTACTCTTATAATTTATTTACTTATTTATTTTAAGCGGAAAGTTAACGACTTTTAACAATTTTAGTAGAAGACTTATATATGTATTGCAAACAAATTTGGGTTGGAGAAAACCTGAAATCTATCTTCTGACTCATGTCCGGATTTCTATTTTCTAAATATATATATCCTCTCTCAAATAAGAAAAGTAGCGACAAAAGAAAAAGAATCATATCGATGAAAATATTGATACCATGTTTGAATCTACACACTTCGAAAGTTGACTTCTTTCAAATCATTTTCTAACGTACTAATAAACAAAACTTCAACCCCACCCCTCCTTCAATTTATTTGTTTATTTATTAATAATTTAACAGCAATTTTATATGGATAGACTTGCTTCCAATATATTTTTTGGGTTGGGGGGACTTTACATCTAGATACGTTGCATATTAATAAAACGTCCCAACCAATTATGAAAAAGGACACAGGTTTTGGTTGTAATTAACCTAGTTGACCATGTGTTTTTTTGGCTTTATTTAATTCGGTGGGCTAATCAAAGGACACAAGAATTAAAAAAGGAGGCTAGGTCACTTGATTTTTATTTTTAATTGCTGAAATTAGGATTTTTTGTCCCTTCAATAATTAAATATTAATTTAGATATTTAAGCAAATAATGTCCTAGACATGTTTTCATATATAGATCTATTACTCGGGAGGCTTTCTACTAAGGCAATGTTAGCGACGTAGGTCAGATTTAAAATGCACATTTTTCTATTACTCCCCTTGCCTTTTTTTTTTTTTTTAGCCCTGGATTAATTAATTCTTCATGAAATCCCTAATTGTCCTGATAGCAGTAGGATGGAATAGTATAATGATAGAGTTATAAATTCACACGTACGTAACAAGAGTTGGTAGGTGAAAACGAGATGAACCATTATTTTTTGTTTGTGGCAGCCCTATATATTTTTTTGTAAAAAATCTTAATCTTAAGACGACCTAGTCTCTTTAGATTGGGATAAGTCACAAACAATTTGTTTCGCATGTGTACACCTACATACATACAATGGTTAATATACTTAGTTATAAACACACATATATAAATTAATATAATATTGTATATATATTTAATTCTATATATATAGTCCTATCTAGCTGTGACATCCACCAGACGCAATGAATAGGAAATTAGTAATGCATATGCAAACAATAGGTAGCACTAAGCTTTTCATTAATTTTTCAATTTTGTCAGATTGTTAATCAAATAGTATTGACAATCATGTAACGTGGAGTGTTGACTATTGATTGCTTATCTCCTATTTTGAAAAAAAAAAATTATATCTTTATCACAGATTATTTCTCTATAAATACTAAGTCAGAGGTTGTACAGTTGACAGAACGGAAATAGAAGCATCACCTAGCTAGTCCCAACTTAATTAAGATGGAAAAAAACAAAGCTTCCTCAGCTTTCTTCCTTCTCTCTCTTCTTCTGGTAATGTTTCTCTCACTAGCTCACATCTCCAACTGTTATGTTTTGAAACGTACTTATAAGTATTAGTAACTTCTGATCTAACATGCATATATATCTTTTGTTGTTTCAGTTGGCTTATGTTTGTGATGCAAGAAAAGATCCAGCTGGAGAGTTGTGGAAGACTGTAATGGATGAAGAGACTATGCCAAAAGCAATCAAGGATCTTCTCAACGTCGACTCGAATACGAAAGCCGATCGTTTCGTTAGGAATTTCGATGTAAAGCCGAATGTAATAATATATCACAGCCATGATCATGCTCTTTCTGAAAAACAAAAGCCTTCCATTAATATGGAAGGTTAATTTAGGTATTTGTGTAACATATTTATAAGCAAGAGTTTGAGTTTGGTAGTATGCAGGCATATTAAATCGGTTGAATCCTATATATATATATATATATATATATATATGTTTTGATAGTTTGAATTTCTCCCTTTGTGTAGAATTAGAATTGTTTTTAGTTAATCAGTTGTACGTAGAAGTTATATGCTTTGCGAAAAGGATTGGATATTCTAGATTCATCATCTATGGTGAAAAAATACATACATATTATATACATTACCCTATATAAAATTAGATGCTATATATCAGCTTTAGATGAACAAATTAAATAAAATTTCTAATTAATGAGATTATGTGTATATATACTTTGATGCCATACAACTTTTTTCAAAAAGAAGTTTAATTCCATCATAAATATAAATATCACTGCAGATTTCTGATATGAGCGTAGCGATCCATCAACAGGATCAAGGAAGGTTAATGTTTTGTAATTAATTTGACAGTCATTCTTGACTCGACATTAATTTCATTTCCATTTTCGTCGATAAAATTAAGGGATAAGAAGACAGTTCTTGCGAAACACATCAAATAATTAATGTTTAAAATTTTCACAATAAGATGGAAAAACCAATGGATTCTTAGCTAATTGTTGTGATCCTGAAAACTTTACCAACTCACCCACTGTTAAGTATTAGTAAATGATTAGCGTTTTGCACACTATACATTGATTATAGAGGCACAATTTGGTGCATTGATTATATGTGGTACACCCATTTTTTGTCTTTTCTTCACATCATTTCTGTAGGGCGTGTGGGCACGTCGGGTTACATGCGCGCGTACCTATGCGTGGCGCTTGCACCCCATGTGCTCCTAATTTTTTTTTAATTTCTAGATTTTTTTTTCCGGCTCCACCTTCGGTTCCGATTTGAATCTATAGATAATTATAGTGGCAATAATTTGAATCGTTCGGCTCGCTCCATGGCCTCTGGCTCCTCTTGGTCGATCTCTTAACAAAAGAAGAAGAAACAAACAAAATAGAAGAGGAAAATAAAATAAAATAAAAAATAATTAAAAAATAAAAATAAAAATAGGGGCGCATGGGGATGCGCGCGTGTACTCCATGCGCCCACATGCCCCTTGAAAAGCCAATAAAGATGGGTGCAGAAAAGACAAAAAATAGGTGTACGTGATATGTATGTCTGGAGATATTTTCTCCTTTAATTTGATATATTGATCAATTTTACTTAACACCGATTTTGCTCTCTCTAGGTTGATATCTTTAAATAAACTTGTGATGTAAAAGAAAGCGTATGAAGGAATATAATCCATTAACTAAAAAGTGATGGCGACTTGTTCCAATTGTCTTCAATTGTACTTTGGAAGATATATAATTCGCGATTGTTTTCTTTTACTCGCGTAATGCCAACTATTATGTATTGTGATGGTATAATGGTCCCTACCAGAACTCCGAAAAATATCAAAATGAACAAGAGGAATAAATTGCAAGAAATGAATTCTTAATTTTCTTATATATCTTGGAAAAATATACTGTGTATCTAATTTATTATAGTAAAGTTTTTTGGAGTTACTAGAACAATCCTCTATCCTAAGTGGAATTATAAGAAATTTTCATTTATAATTATCTAAAAATCTCATTTGCATTAGTTTATAGATTTAACTAGTGTGCAATCCGTCGAAAATCGACGAAATATTATTAAACGTAATTTTCTTGGTAATTATATAAATTTATTTTGAAAGTGAAAACATTTTTTTCTAATTAAATTCAAGAAGAATATTGCTCAATTCTTCCGTCTTCATTTACTATTTTTGAACATTTTAGTTCAATTTAATTCACATACTTCAGTATAATTATTAAAATTATTATCCGCAACTTGTTTGATTGTTATAAAAATTTATTTTGAAAGTGAAATATTTAATTTCTAATTAAATTCAAGAAAATTATAATGTGATTCTCTCGTTTTCATTTACTATTTTCCTTCCTTTTTTTAATTTAATTTAATCCAATACTTCATTAAGATTATAAAAAATATTAGTCACAATTTACTTGGTATTCTAAAAATTTATTTTGAAAGTGAGAATCTTTAGTATGTAATTAAATTCAAAAAAATGTTCAGCGATTCTTTCGTCTTGATTTACTCAGTAAGATTCAAGAAAATTATTCTACGATTCTCCCGTCTTCATTTGTTATTTTGATTTTAAGTTCAATTTTAATCCTTGTATTATTTAAATATGAGATACAATTTGTTTGGTAGTTATAAAAATTTATTTTGGTTGTGTAAACCAATTGCAGGTTGAGAAAATATAAATTGATTTTTGAGTATTTGGATAGGTTTTCAAAGAGAGTGACGTGTTGTTGAAAAGCGGTGATGTGGAATAGAAAAGTTTATATTCAATATGAGAAGACTCAAATTAAAGAATTTACATATAACAATTTTTATAATATATTATACAAATGACACACTAATACACGTTTTCGTGCGTATAATATTAATGTCCTTTCTTAGAAATAAAATATTTTATAGCCATATTGATAACATGGCTTGTTGTATTGTGTTCTAGGCTTCTTATAGATTTTAGAATGATAAAATACTCATTACCATAAGATGAAAACTCTATTATATGGATTTTACAATAAATCACTATGTGCTGTCAAGATCCTAAAGTATGATAATGTGTATGAAAGGTGTGATGTTTGTGCTTAAGGTTTGAGATTCTTCTTGGTGTGTTGCATGTGTGTACATGATAGGATATGTGTAGTTATGATCTTGATGAGAATTTTATGAGCATTGAATGTGCTAAATGTACTTATAATAATTTGAAGATGGAGATGTTAGGAGTATGCTTGAAAGACTTGATTAGTTAATCTGCCACCTTGTAAGAACCAAATTATTTAGGATATTTGAAGGCATGAAATCAGTGTTTTGCTAATGGATTATGAATCTAGAAATCCTCTAGTATTTATGATTTTAATATCATAATTTTCTTATGAAGATAAGAATCCTCAAAAGATTTTATAAGAAGATTGAGTGGTACATTCCAGCTTTTGTATAAATGTTGGGAAATCAGTTGTGAAATCTTTAATATAAAGAATTTGGATGAATGGCTTTCTGTATATGAAAATAGAATTATTTAGATTTCTAGAATGATAAGAAAATCATAATTTGATTAAGAACTCGAGCCTAGGTGAATTAATCTTATAGGCCCTTGTGCAGTCCAAATTTAAGAACTCCAGATTTTGTCATAAAGTATGGATTAAGTTGAGAAGCTTATGTGTATGATAGTTCGATGTTAGTATTTTTAAAATAAAGTTTAAGATGTTAATTTTGTTCAGTGAAAATTTCAAGTCCATAGGAAGTGTCTAACTATTTTAATAAAATCGTGTATGGGTACTGATGGTACCGGCCTCGTCTTGGGCCCGACCTGAGGCCCAATCTAAGTGGGCCTATACATTCAAGCTCGGCCCAAGAGCTCAGCCCAATTACAGTTGACGCCTACCTTGAAGACCAAGTCACGAAGCCCAACTTTGGAGGAGAATAGAATCCTATCATGAATGGGAATCGGATATGCATGTATTAGGAAACAAGATATGTATAAGGAATCCGAATCCTAGAAGGATTATGGCTCAATTCAAGGCCTATATATAGATGCTAGATTAGAGGTTTAGGGGGATTCGATATTCTTGGTACTCTCAAGCATAATAAAGGCTCTCTACATTCTCTCCCGTGGACGTAGATCACATCGATCGAACCACGTAAATCCTTGTGTCGTCGTATTATTGTTATTTTCTGCTATCTCTCCTAACCCTAGATCTATCATTGGCGCCGTCTGTAGGAACGAGACGATCGACGGTTCTTTGGTAGCAGAACTATGACGGTAACACGATCGCAAAACGTGCGGGGAGACCAAAGCCAGCGTGGGAACCCCGACGAAGCAGAAAGTCGCCCCACGAACAGGGGCAACCGCCAGAAAGACAGCTCGGTCCCAAAGGAGGGGCACGGCAATAATCCTGTAGAAGAAGACCCTTTCAAAGGAATGCCCGCGCTAGAGGACATCCCTCAGAAGGGTCCACAGAAATCTAGGTCGAAAGGAGAGGATCTTCTCGGCGACTTCGACCTCGCCACTGCGTACGCCGCAACTGAATTCGCCAGAGCGAATAGGGAGAGTTTCAAGCGCTTCCTCACAACAGCTAGGATGTCCCCAATATCCGAAGCTAGGGAGAGCTCCACACGGAGGTCCATACCCAAAACTCCACATCATTCCAAAGCGCAGGAGCCCGAGCTGAGGAGAAAGCATGACTCTCGGCGAAACCCACTCCGCTGCCGGAGCTCCAGCCCACATCGGAGTCCTAAGCAACACCATCTCCCAAGGCGACATCGTAGTCCAGCCAGGGACCGAAGTCCGAGCTATTCCAGGAGTTATAGCCCCAAAGTAAACCAACATCGACGGGAGGGAAGGTCGGCCCGGCTCGTTAGCCCGTTCACCGACGAGCTACTCGATGCCAAGCTTCCCGCGACATACAAGCTACCCAACATACCACCCTATAATGGGCTGGAGGACCCCCTCAACTTCTTGACACGGTTCAAATACAGCATGCACAACCAGGGCCTCACTGAAGAGCATATGTGCAAGTTGTTCCCAGAAATGCTAGTCGACTACGCCCGAGCGTGGTTCGACGGCCTGCCGACTGGTAGCGTGGGATCTTGGGTCTACCTCGAAGGAATCTTTAAACAAAGATTCCTTATGAAAGTCCAAGCTCGCCGAGACACGGCCTACCTCCTGTCCGTGAAGCAAAAGGACAGAGAGACCATAAGGGAGTACGCCTCCCGATTTCTGCAGGAAAGCTTGAAGGTCGATAAAATCGACGATGTTTTCCTCATCTCCGCTTTCCGAAACGGGGTCGTTCCTGGGTCCCTGAACCAGGAGCTCGCTAAGCAGAAACCCGAGACGGCCCAGGAGATGTGGAGAATTGTGTACCAGTTCGCAGACGGTCAAGATGCGGACCGGTTGAAGCGGGAGGAAACGGAGAAGAAGAGGCCTGAAAGTGATCGGGGCCGGAACGAACGTGATCGGAGAAGTGCCTACGAGCGCCTTCAGCGGGGTCCTATCCAATCCCGGCTCGGACCGGGGCCTATCCAGTCCCGGCTCGGTCCACGGCCGGGGTCGGAACCCCCTCAGCGACCTCCCTTTGTGAAAACAAATGCGGAGATCTTCGCACTTCATGAGGACTAGTTCATGCGACCGCGCCCGATGTCGGGGTCGAAACCTCGGGATAAGAATAAATACTGCTCTTTCCATGACGACCATGGGCACTACACAGAGGACTGCCGCGACCTCGCGGTGGAAATAGACAGGTTAGCCCAAGAAGGAGCTCTGAAGAAGTACGAGGTCGGAGGAAAGAAGAACAGAAGGGGGAAGCGAAAGGGCGGACAGGGCCGCTGTGCTCCCGATAATAAGCAAGCTAAAACCAGTCATGACGAGGAAGATGACGACCCTCAGGATGGCGTGCCACAGTACGATGGGGTGGTGTCAACCATCTCCGGGCTAACCCCGGGCACAACCAAAACTAAGCTGAGGTCTGAAGCTCGCAGACCACCGATTCCATCGGAGGAGGAACAGACGAAAAAGAGGTTCAAGAAGGGCGAAACGGTCACCTTTTCCGAGGACGATCCTGTACCAACAGCAATACCCCATAATGACGCCCTGGTAATACAGGTCGGAGTGGCCAACAAGATTGTCCACCGTGTGTTTGTTGATAGTGGGGCCAGCGTCAGTATCATCTTCCAACATTGCTTGGATAGGATGGGACTCGACCCAGCTCGGGTAAACCCAGCGCCCCTGCCACTCAAAAGTTTCACTCAGCATGAAACACGACCTGAGGGAATCATCGCGCTTGACGTCGCCATTGACAGCCCGCCAACCAGCGTCAACAAGCTAGTCCACTTCTACGTGGTCAAAGCGAACTCCCCGTACAACATCATACTGGGTAGGGACTGGCTGAATGCGGTCCGAGCCATTATCTCGCCATATCACTTGCTGCTGAAGATCCCGACCTCAGGCGGAATCCTGACTGTCCGCGGCGACCAGAAAAAGGCCAAAGAGTGCATGCAGGTCGCCCTTCGAGGTCAACCGCAAGCATAGCAATCAAAGTATCCCGAGGAGTTGGAAGAAGCAACAACGATTTCTGACACCTCGGCGGAACAAGTTCCCTTGTCCGAAGAAGACCCTACCAAATTTGTCAAGGTCGGCTTTGCAGGGGAGCCCCAAACCCGCCTACAGATAATCCAGCTCCTTAGGGAATATCAAGACGTCTTTGCTTGGTCGCCGACGGACATGACGGGGGTGTCATCGGACATCATTACACATAAGCTCAACATCGACCCGAGCTCCACCCCAGTAAAGCAGAAGAGAAGAACATTTGCTGCCGAGCGGAACCAGGTCATCTATGACGAGGTGCAGCAATGGCTGAAAGCAGGGCTACTTTTCGAGGTCAAATACCCAATTTGGCTATCTAACCCGGTGGTGGTCAAGAAAGAAGGAGGGGAGTGGAGGATGTGTGTGGATTATACCGACCTCAATAAAGCTTGCCCAAAGGACTGCTACCCCCTCCCCAACATCGACGAGAAGATTGAATTCTTAGTGGGATACGAGGTATTCAGCTTTCTTGACCTTTACAAGGGGTACTATCAAGTCCTGATGGATGAGGAAGACGCGATCATGACAGCTTTCGCCACGAGCTTCGGGGTCTTCGCATTCAAATACATGCCCTTCGGGTTGAAGAACGCCGGAGCAACTTACCAACGAATGGTCGACTTCCTCTTCCGAGATTACATAGGCGAGATCGTTGAAGTATATGTAGACGACATCGTCGTCAAAAGCAAGGAAAAAGCTTCAGCGGTGGTTGATCTACGAACGACACTCGACGTATTGAGGCAAGCCAACCTCAAGCTGAACCCCAAGAAGTGCACTTTCAACGTGCGATCTGGAAAATTCCTAGGGTGCTGGATCTCGCCGGAGGGACTCAAAGCCAACCCATTGAAGATTAAAGCCGTCCAGGAAATGAAGGTACCCCGAACTATTCGCGACGTACATAAGTTGACAGGCTGCATAACCGCACTGAGTCGTTTCCTCTCGAAAGCTGCCGAGAAACAACTTCCGTTCTTCAAAATCCTCAAGAAGGCCCCGGAATTTGGATGGGGACCAGAGCACGAACTAGCCTTCGACGAGCTGAAGCACCATCGAAGAGACTTACCAACTCTGTCGGTCCCCAAAAAGGAAGAATCCCTATCCCTATACCTCGCAGCGTCGGAGGAAGCCATTAGCGCAGTATTGGTCCGAGACGAAGGAGATCGGCAGCTACCGGTGTACTTCGTCAGCAGAGTCCTGAAAGATCCAGAGACGAGATATCAGCCCCTCGAGAAGTTCGCTCTAGCCTTGGTAAATGCAGCTCGGCGCCTGAAACCTTATTTCCAAGCTCACCCAATACAAGTTTTGACCGACCTACCACTCCGGCAAGTTCTCACTAAACCGGAGGCTTCAGGAAGGATCGCAAAATGGGCAATCGAGCTCGGAGAGCATTCCATATCATTTGTTCCTCGCCGAACTATAAAAGGCCAAGCTTTAGCAGACTTCCTCGTGGAAGCTCGGTACAACGTCGTGGCTAAACCAAAAGAACCCGAGGCCAAGGCAAAGCTCCAAGAGGTGCCAGAGAAGACTCCCCCAGACTGCTGGGAGATGTACGTGGATGGAGCCTCGGGGAAGAAAGGAAGCGGAGCTGGCATACTCCTGATCAGCCCGGAAAAAAAGGAGTTGACATACTCGCTGCGATTCGAGTTCCCCACTACGAACAACGAAGTGGAATATGAAGCCCTCATTGCCGGACTGCGTCTTGCCCAAACACTCCAGGTACGAGCTATCCAAACTTATTGTGATTCCCAAGTAGTGGTCAACCAAGTGCTAGGAAAGTACGAAGCAAGGAGCGAGAAGCTGAAGAAATACCGGGAAAAAGTCAAGCTCCTAGAACAATCCTTCCAGTTCTTCAGGATAGTCCGCATTCCTCGGAGCCAAAATACCAGAGCTGACGAGCTAAGTAAGCTGGTGAACTCAACCGGCTCAACTCTCATAGAAGAAGTTCGGAATCGAAGTATAGAAGAGGCGGAAATCCACGCAATTGAGGAAGACGACCCGAACTGGATGACCCCCCTGAAGAAGTATTTAGAGAGCGGGGAGATTCCTGAGGACAAAACGGAAGCCAGGAAAATCCTGGCTAAATCCATGCAGTACGTTCTCGAAGGAGGAATCCTTTATCGGAAGTCGTACCTACGGCCTCTCCTAAAGTGTGTGGGACCGAGGGAAGCGGACTACGCACTGAAAGAAGTACACTCCGGGTCATGCGGAAGCCACATCGGAGCTCAGATGCTAGCACAGAAAATCATGCGGTGGGGGTACTATTGGCCCACAATGGTAAAAGACGCGGAAGAATTCGTGAAAAAATGCCTGAAATGCCAGCTGCACGCCAAGGTGACCAGGGTACCTTAGACCGACCTCTCCACTATACAAAGCCCGTGGCCATTTGTGGAATGGGGCATTGACATCGTGGGACCATTCTACCCGGCCCCAAAGCAAAAACGATTCTTAATAGTCGCCGTCGACTACTTTACGAAGTGGGTCGAAGCCGAACCTTCCACAAAAGTCACAAGTGAGAAAGCCGTCGAATTTGTTTGGAAAAACATCGTGTGCCGGTTTGGAGTTCCAAGAGTCCTCATCTCGGACAACGGGACGCAATTCACGAGCAAAGCATTCCAAGAATTTTGCGAAGGACTCAATATCCAGCAAAATTTCACCTCGGTCAACCGACCTCAAACCAACGGCCAAACCGAGGTCACCAACAGAACGATAGTAAATGGACTCAAAGCTCGCTTAGAGAAGGATAAAACGGAGTGGATCTACAATCTCCAAAACGTCTTATGGTCATACCGGACTACACCCCGAACTCCCACGGGAGAAACCCCGTACCGTTTAGTATACGGGACAGAAGCGGTAATACCAGTAGAGGTCGGGGCACCAAGCCCCCGAACTATCAACTTCTCAGCGGAAGCCAATGAAGAACAGCGCCGAACCGACCTGGATTTACTCGAAGAGAAGCGGGAACTAGCCAGCATAAAAGAAGCTCGGTATAAACAGCAGATGGCCCGATATTATAATCGAAGGGTCAAACCCCAGCAGTTCCAGGTCGGTGACCTTGTGCTTAGAAATAATGAGATAAGCCATTCAGAGAAACTCGGTAAGCTCGAGGCCACATGGGAAGGACCCTACAGAGTGCACGAAGTACTCGGCAAAGGAGCCTACAAAATCGCCTATCTTTCAAGCGAGCTGATACCCAGGATGTGGCACATCGCCCACCTAAAGAAGTTCTTCGTATAAGCAACAAAGTCTTGCATATAGAGTCTTTAAGTTTTTCCTTTTCCTTTTCTTTAAGTCAATGTTTTATTTTTTTAACGAGCTCGTCAAAACTTTTCTTTTTGTTTTGGTCTCTCTTTTATTAATAAAGTTTCTTTTCGTTTTGCATATTCTTAATCTTTTAGTTTGCTTATACGAAATATTCAATGCGCAACCCTTTCGAGGTCTGAGCTCGTCTCCCTCCAAAAAGGAAAATCCAACGAGGTCAGAGTCAAACTCCCTCACATAGGATAATAAAATCTCAATCGAGGTCAGAACCAAGTTCCCCCGAGAAGATCACAATACGAGGTCCGAACCAAGGTTCCCTTGTAAAAAAAAAAAAAAAAAAAAAAAAAAAAAAATTGAGGTCTGAGTTCAACTCCCTCATAAATGCAACAAGCAAATTAAACTAAAGGAAGCTATCTTCACGACGAACAGGAAGTTCAACGAACCCAATCTATATTTATTTATTTCTAACCATTTAGAAATATTCGTATGTACATAAGTTACAGGCAAAAACGAGCTAGTCTACGGGGAAGGAGGTTTCTTGCTAAAGTTAAGCCACCGATCTTCGAATGAAGTGATTCCCAGAATATCATCAATTGAAACCCGACCTCGACCTCGACCCCGACCGCTTCCGGAGGAAGGCCCCGACCTCGCGAAGTCGCCGACATCGGCCTCGCAACTCGGCCACCTCGGTTCGGGCCGACCTGACGTCCCTGCGAAGCCCTCCTTACACCGCGAGCAGGCACCGCTCGAGAAGAGGACGGGAGGTCGGCACCCGCACCCTTGGCCAGCAGCGCACGTAATTTTGGCCGGCGTTCTAGAATACACTTATACCGGCCCACACTCTCTTTGAGCATGTCAAAGGCACCTTGAAGCAGAGGAGACTCGGGACCGACGACTTCTTTTAAATCGACATAGGTCACCAAGTCTTCTTTCATCTTTAGCTCCGCCTCGGCAATGGTAATACCACCAGCACGTCGGATAATATCCTCGTACTCGCCGTGCTCCTCAGCGATCCTCTTGTGATCCTCAGAAACAGGGTTAACCTGACCTCGGGCAGCTTCCAGTTCTTCCTCGGCCTGAAGAAGCCTGGCTTGAAGCAAATCAGCATGCTCTTGAGCAGCGATCCGCTTGACCTCGGTTTCCACGCAAAGCGCCTCGAACTTCATTCGCCACTCCTTCAGTTCGATTCCAGCTGATTTCAACAAAGAACACTTCTCGGCAAAAAGCTCTTCAGCTCGGCGACATTTATCCATCCACAGCCGAACTAGAGACCGTTGTTCAGATAAATCTTGAGATAGGGAACTTATTTGCTTATGAAGGGAAGCTATACCAAGGTTATTAGAAATCTACACACGAAAAGAAAGTGAAAATTCATTTATTCGCAAATGTCTGAGTACAAGTTAGAAAAAAGAAGAAAAAAAATCTAAGGAGCATCGACCTCCTTGTCCTGAGAAAGTGGCGGCACAGAGGGGGGGTCCTGCGAGGGACCGTCAGCACCAGCACCGCCGAGGTCCTCTCCACCAGCCGGGGCCTCACGCTCCTCTTCGTCCTTATCTTCTTCTTCGTCGTCGCGGAGAGAATCAAAAGCGGCATCCAGGTCGGCATCCCGATCTACCGAGCAGTCAGCAACCTGCTCGGCAGATAGCAGCTCAGACGAGCCGGCCAGACTCTCCAAAACAGGAAGCTGACCGAGATAATCACGGACCACCCTGGCATACCGGGAAGGGAGAGCATCATCCCCGAGGCGCTCAAAGCCGTACTTCGCCACATCCAGGGCAGGGAAATCCTCGGCAGCCTTCTCTAAAGCGGCCATAGCGAAGTTCCCATTGATGAGCAGGGCCAAGTCGTTGGCTAGGCTGGAGAAGCTCTCCGACAACAGTAGCCTCTTCGTGTAGGCCCGAAGAACCTCCCCTTGGCCCGCCGCGAGCTGGGCCTCCCAATCCCTCGCCGCATGCAGCTCGGATTCCAACTTCCGGGATCGCTCGGCCTCAACCCGAGCCCTCCCCGCCTCAGTCTCAGCCTTCGCGAGCTGAGCGGCCAACTCGGCTCTCGCGACCTTCATCTCCTCCTTGGCCCCTTTCAGCTCGGCCTCAGCCTTCCTCGCCCTGGGGGTGACCACCATGAGCTTCTCAGAATACTTGCTCTTCTCTTCCTCATGTCTCGCGGACATCTCCCCAACGCCGTTCTTCAGCCACCCCACGACCGTATCGATGCCCTGTCAGAGGAAGTACAATTAGCTACGCAGGCAAGAATTACAGGAAATATGTCCTAAAGGCAAAGTCTTCACCTCGGGAAAAGGCAGGTCGGCCAACTTGTTTAGAGGGGCTGCCGGACTCGCATCGCCGCCCGAGATCTCGAGAATCTCTACGTCGACCCGCTCTCCACCCCTGGCTCGTTTCTGGGGTGGCATAGGGGGAGCAACGCGAACGTTCGCCGCAAGCCCCGCCGCCTCGGCCCGCGGAGCTAGGTCAGAAGTCCCTCCGAGCTGATTCTGGTCGGAGGGGGAAGCAGATTGAGCGGTGGACCTCGACCTCTTGGTACCGCGAGCTGCGGCCTTGGCATCGTCCCCCTTAATCTTACCAAAGTTCTTCACTGCAAAAACAAGCAAAAAAGGAGTAAGAACAGCGAAAAAAAATACATATATATAAAACAACCCTAAGAGGACTAGCGGGGCCTCACCCGTCGAAGGATCCACCATCCTCTGGGGCTCGTACGGGCTTAACCCCGCTTCAGCTAAGGAGTCTTCACTGTAGCAACCCTTAAAGGGACCGTGATCCCTCATCGCTCTCACAGCGGACCCTAAAGCTTTATCCACCTCGTCAATTACCCACTCGCGAGGCTTCTCTAACCGCCAAACAAAGTCGACAAAGCTATGGTGACGACAAAAGAAATATTTCGTGTGCCACTTATCCACCTTATTCTGAGTTCGCCCCTTGAACTCAGCTCGGGCGGTGGCATAGTACCAGCCCGCACTCTTCTTGAAAAGAAAGAGTTCGTGAATGAGCTCGGCGGAAATTTGATAACCCTTATCAATCGCCGCAACACCCAAGTCGGTAAACTGCCTAAAGGAATTCGGCATTATCTGCCCTAATGCTAGTCCCAACCTCTTCTGGAGCTCGGAGTAGGGCTCGGGGAGGGGCACACGGAGACCAGCGTGCAGACTGTCCTCGTAAATAGTAACAAACCCCAAAGGGGGGGAGCATGCCCGATCCTCTGGGCGCGGTTTTACTAATTCGGCATTCAGAGGAAAATTATAGGTTTGGGCGAGCCACCTAATCCTAACCTCATCTAAGGATGAGGGGTATTCAGCCACCTTCCCCTTCACAAGTGGGGGCACTGGTAAACACTCAATAATAGGTTCGGAAGACGCTAAAGAAAAAATCCTAAACTCTACGCTGTCGGCGGCGGCCCTTGCCGGAGGAGGGTCACTATTACTACTAGACTGAGAGGGAGAGGCCATACTTACTTGGGGAAGTGAGCAGAAGTCTCCTGGAGCGGTCGTGAATGGAAATTTTAACGGCGTGAGCACTGGCGGCGCGGCGATACGGGAAATTGAAGATTTTGCGAGGGATAAAGGAAAGTAGGGAAATGGTTTTCTGGGACGGAAAATTTGATATAGCGGCGGAATTGAAAAAGCAGGATAGGGGAGACGTTTCGAATCCCACACTATACATATTTGAATCCCGCCGCTACCCATCGTACACGTGTAAACGTGGGCCCGTACTTCTCGGAATATGGACCGTCCCTCCACAGAATTCAAAACGGCCCACTGCTTTTCCCTCCCTTTAAGTTCGGATATGGGCCACGTCTACAAAGCGACCTGAGCCACATAACCGAGCCGCTGAGGGCCAAATTTAATCATCTCGTTCTACCTGCTAACTCAGCTCGGCAATCCAGTTCGTACAGGTGAGTTGCGCGATCAATCACCTCGGCAATCCGACCTCGTAGTCTACGTCTACACGTCTTCTTCCCTCTTTTTTTTGGGGGGGATGTGATGGTACCGGTCTCGTCTTGGGCCCGACCTGAGGCCCAATCTAAGTGGGCCTATACATTCAAGCTCGGCCCAAGAGCTCAGCCCAATTACAGTTGACGCCTACCTTGAAGACCAAGTCACGAAGCCCAACTTTGGAGGAGAATAGAATCCTATCATGAATGAGAATCGGATATGCATGTATTAGGAAACAAGATATGTATAAGGAATCTGAATCCTAGAAGGATTAGGGCTCAATTCAAGGCCTATATATAGATGCTAGATTAGAGGTTTAGGGGGATTCGATATTCTTGGTACTCTCAAGCATAATAAAGGCTCTCTACATTCTCTCCCGTGGACGTAGATCACATCGATCGAACCACGTAAATCCTTGTGTCGTCGTATTATTGTTATTTTCTGCTATCTCTCCTAACCCTAGATCTATCAGGTACACTGCTACTAAGGATAGAAATTTCAAAATTGGGCTTTGGTATGAACACTTAATTAATTTTAGTTGGGCTTGGACTAAAAAGGATTTGGGCTTGTAATTTAAATCCGAGTGAATCTGATAATTGATAGGTTGGGCTCATTTATTTATTTATTAGACTTGTATGATAATAAAAATGATTGAGCTTATTGTTTACAAGATAATCTAATGTTTGGGCTTATGTGTTTATAGACCACTAAAATGATCGGGCTAAATTATCTTAAACTAATTAAAATGATTGGACTTAATCTTGTATGAGATTAATTAATCATAATAGTCCAATATAACTTATTTATGTGCGATATGGACCTTTAGTCCATATCTATATGTAATTAAAAGTAAAGTTGTATAATATATGATTAATATTTATTATTATTTATGCATAATTAATTGTCTATTATTGATTTATTAATTGAATAAATAATTATTTATTAATAATAATTAATTAAAAATTAATTAATTAAATAAAATACTTTCATAATTAATTAATTATATGCCTTTAATAATAATTATTAATTAATTATATGTCTTTATTAATTAATTAATTATATGTCTTTAATAATTAATTATTTATTAATTAGTTATATAACTTTATTAATTAATTAATTCTTTATTAATTAATTATATGTCTTTAATAATTAATTATTAAATAATTAATTATATGTCCTTAAGTAATTATTTGATTCTTAATTAATCAATTAAAATGATCTAAGTTAATTGAATAATTGTTATATATTCAATAGTCAAGTATGGGTGTATTACATGTTTTAAAGTATGATATTATGACATGAGATATGTGATTACTTAAGAGCACATGCATATAGTAGGACACGATGTAAAGCATATAGTATGCATAGGACATCTATGAGACTCATGTGACATAACATGCACGACATACATGTTATAACTCGAGAATAAGCTTGACCTAGGATGCTAAAACTTTAGACACATACATGCTTGTGAACATAAGTGTTTAAGACAACTCTTGTAAGACCAAGCAACCCTTAATTTCGAAGACTAGTCAAGTGAATTTGAATCAATGTGGGTTTTTATTTTTAATCTGTGGGATTACAAACTCCCAATGAGGTAACTTTAGGGTTATTAAACCCAACGCTTTCCAATGTGATATGCATGCTAAATCTTTTATGCTCAATTGCTTGTGGATTACTAATGTTGAATGTCTTTATAATACGACCGGCCTTGTGCTCTGTACAAGCCAAGGTAGTGTACACAAGAAGTTATGACGGTTCGATTGAAGGGAGTGACTCCCCTCTAATTGGACCGGGCGGTAACCCAACAATGTGAGTTGTTTTATGGTTCGAACCGATGATCCTTTTAACTGTTTTGACTTATGAGAAGGACAATCGTTTTCACTAAAGTAACCCCTTCTATAAGAAAGAAACATGCTATATCTTTTCAAAGTTGTTTTCAAACTGGGGCACGGAATCCATTGAGTGCTTTTGTACTCAGCCCCCTGCATTGTTTTTCCTAATCCAGGTTGATCAACGTGGAGGCGGAGAAGGGGATGTCGATGTTGTTTGTTCATTCCATTCAAGTACTTGTTGTGTCAGTCTTTATAACCATCATCATTGTTTTCAATAAGGTATGTCAATCAAACTCAAGTTACCTCTATGTTCTAACCATCTTCTTTAAGTTGGTTATCTTTTGAACCACTTCCGCAGTGCGGGGCCGATGTCCTCATACATCGACCCCGGTTATGTTATGCTAGGGCATCGATGTTGAACAATTACCCACCTTTTTCTATTTTATTCCAAACACTTATCTTTTGACGTTTTCAGCAAATAACATTTTATTGTTAATTATGATTATGATTTCTATGGTTTCACCCTACCCCCGCGTGGCGGCTCGGACGGATCCGCGTAGGCTCAGGTTGCGGGTCGCCACACCGGGTCAGTTCGGCGGGGTACTAGGATTGTGGTACAACTGGTACATTTTATCTTATTAGTCTCAAATGCCCCAAATTCGATACATTTTTTTTCTTTTTTTTTTAATTAATAAATCCTCAATTAAGGTTTAGGGTATAGAGTTTAGTAATCCTCAGTTAACGTTTATTTCAATTCAATTACGGGTAATTAGTCCTCAATTAAGATTTATTAATCATAATTAAAGTTTATTAATCCTAATTAGGGTTGTGGTACATTGTACAATTTTAGTATTATTAGAGCAAATTGTTCCAAATTTAATGTCCATAATGACTATTTCAAAAGTTGTCTCTTTACTAAATTAATTATTTTAAAAATTGATTATTTTTATTTTATGCATACATTACTTTGATTTCCTTTGGTTGCGTTGTAGTCGAAACATGTTGGTAAGCGATTGAATACACACCCTCTTTTCACTTGAATTCTTTTCATTTATATGTAATTTAACAATTTTCTTAGTGGTTTGTAATTGTACTATGACTTTAACAAATTATTTCATTGTGTTTTTAATACTATAAAATATCATAATGTTAAGTGACCTCGTCGAATTTCGACGGGTTACACATGCTTAATATTAATAGTGAAACATATATAAGATGCAACATGCGAATCTAATAGAGTAGTAAACAACATACAAGCAAGCCAGCTAGGATTGCGAATTTGTCAAAAGTCTTTGGATTTTACGCTATTCATTTAAACTTGAGAAAAAGAGAAAGAATCTCAAAGAAAAAGAAAAACAAAATAGAAAAGAAAACGAGAAAGAGTTTATTTATAAATGCCAAAAGGAATAGTTGAACAGTAAAGAAAAGAAGGATACATATATCTCTATTTTTCATTTTTTAGGATTTCAACTATAGTTGGTTGTTTCAACTTTAATTGTTTCTGTAAGGGTAAAATAAAATGGGAAGATTATCTATTTTTCAATTTTGTTTTGGTTATTTTACAGGAGTCAGAAATGGCTATGCATATTTGCAATAAAAATCTTGGCCCACGTAGCCAATTACAAATAAACTTTCCAAACCCAATTTGATACACTCTTCATGTAGCCCAATATGGAAGTCCAGATGCAAAATATATCCAAACAAACCCTTGCAAAATATTAGATAGCCCATTAGCCCATTAGGTTTTGATAGTTAGCTATAAAAGTATTGTAACTTGTCTGTTGAGAATTATCGAATGAATTATCTGAATATATTTGGGCTACGTGAAGAGTGTATCACAATTCTTCCATGAACGTTAGATCCATTAGGCCCAGATCTACCAAAATTCTAGGGTTTTATAAATAGTCGAAATTAGTTACGATTTAGGAGTATAACCGTAGAAATCTTAACTTGCAGAAGCCGTACAGAGAAAACGCAGAAGAAAATTGTGGGAGAATTATCTCATTGGAATCACAATGTGACGCTTACGAAAAAAATACAATTAAGAAAAAGACTATTTATACTATACTAAACGTTTGACGAAAGTGTGAAAGCAAAACATTAAAAAAAACAACTTGCAACTACTACGTAATCTAAGAAATAACAACTAATCTAAAATCCAATTACTTTGCATTTTACGCTTTGACATCAACTTACGTAAATTAATGATGTATAAATGTGAACCCAAGTTGAAGTTGTTCTTGACCCGTGTATTAATTAAGACTTTCGTACTTGCCAAGTTTAATTTCTTGCTTACAGTAAGTATATGTTGAGAAAATTAAAAATAGGTATAAGCATGCAGAGAGTGATTAACAGTGGAATAACAAGATGAAGCAGGAGAATGCAGATTGTAATTAGGCTTTGCATCATATACACCAATAATATTAGTAGTAGTAGTATGGCCAGATACAATTTACACTTTCCAATATACTTAAAAAAAAAAAAAAACAAATAAAAAAGAAGAAAAAGAAGGGTAAATAAAAACTCTTACCCTTGAAATCCCTCCTCTCTTTTCCATCGATCATTTTCCATATTAAATTTTACCCTCTTTTCTTCCTTCTTTTCACCCCAAGGAGAGAAAATATCATCATTCGCATGAGAAATTTAACGATCAAGTAAACGGAACCAAATCAATAATATTTGCACTTTTGTACCTAAGTTAGCTCAGGTGAAAAGAGGACTTGTTCTTAATCTAAAATATATTTGTCTCGTTTTAGCATCTCAACATGGAAAAATATTGTAAAATTTTGAGAGACAATATGACAATCTTAGTGCATGAGGCCGGGATAAAGTTTTGGGTACACCGTCCTATATCAATTGACGGATTCCTAACTTGGGTCGGCAAAAACTCGAATTCATCTCGTTAAAAATATGATGCTACCTGTTGAGGAAACGTTATAAAATTAAAATATAAAGAGGTTAACAATTAATCCGTTGTCGTCCAGCGGTTAGGATATATTGCTTTCACCCAGGAGACCCGGGTTCGATTCCCGGCGACGGAACTTTTTTATTCACCCAGGATATCTGTTGTTGCTAATGCTAATATAGAAGTGTTTCGATCAAATGCGTAAACATAGTTTCATGTAATGCATATGCAGGAGAAGCTCTGCAGTACTTCCATCAAATGCCAGACAGAATGCAGGATTTCAGCCAGCCTCCCCCCAAGTCGGAACTCCTACTGCTTGCACGTTGCACCATCGCGGTTTAGTCGAAGAGGGGCTGAACCTGTTTGAATCGATGACAAAAATCCAGAAACACCCTCATTTTTAATTTTGTTGCTAACAATTAGGAGATGAAATATAAATACCCCCAATATAATTGTGTATTTGAGTGCCCCATTTTTGGTTCCATGCATCATTAAATCACTTTTTTAAAGAGATAAAATATTAGTACCCCCAAAAATTGCATCCGAAAATCAAAACACCCTTATTGTTTGAATTTGTGCAAGTTCTATTTGAGCGCAAATCGTTCTGCCAATTGATGGACAGTTCTGTTGATTAACTAATATTAAACTTAGGAGAATCCAGAAGCTAATATTAATCCGTTGTTGTCCAGCCGTTCCGGGGGACTCAGGTTCGAATCCCGGCATCGGAATACTTATTCCCTTTATAAACTAGTATAATTAATATGCACTCACAACTAAAAACAATGATGATGAGTTAATTATATTTTATCTTTTTATATTAATATTTGTAAAAAAAATTCGATTGAATATTTGCAATTTCTCAAAATTTTATATGCGATAACTAATAAAAGAATATACTAGAATAATAGAAATATTCAATTGAGAATAGCGCCCTAATTCGATGTAATGCCCCGTAAATTCCTTACGTTCTTAAAATTTTAAAGTTAATTAAATAAATGGCTTTGCACGCCTAAGTTTACGATTTTGAATTCTGAGACTAACGGTCGAATCCGTTTCTGAAAATAAATTACGGAAGTCAGCTAGCCGACTACTGTATTTAGGGTTAGCGCGTACGAAAAGTTTTTAGTTCGTGAACTCAGAACGGAAAACCGTCTGATTTTTACATTCACGAAATCGCGAAACGAACTCGCCCAAGAAAGTTCGTTTTTATGTTTTTCCGGACAAAACTCGGACTATGTCATCCCGAGTTTTTGTCAAAATAAATTTTGTAAATCTATTTTCCGATTAAGTTTCGTACGTTAGAATTTGCAGTCAAATTAGATCGCGACGATTTTGTGCCGAGCGACGTTTTTCGTCGAACGTTTTCCGTAACGTCGGATCGCGCCGGAAAAGCGCGTATTTCTTCTTCCTCCCTCACCCCAACCGACATCATCACCTCATTTTGCTAGATTTTTATGTTTTATTAGTATAATTAGAGGACACCTATGCTTTCTACTATTCCTACTTTACACCTCATTGTACCTTATAACATAACTTAACAAATTAAAACAATTTCTCCCTCCCAATACACACACACTCGGCTGCACTCTCAATTCCATCTCCTTCTTCATTCTTCCATCTCCATTGAAGAGAAGCTCTAAGAACATCAAGAAGAAAATCACAAGTCCACATCCTTCCATTCAAACCTCATACTTTCTTCATTAATTCTTAAGGTAATTCCCTCCTCTTAACTTCTATCCATCCATCCCTCTCTTCTTTTCTTTTTCATTTCTTGATCGAAAATTAAGGCTTTGAAATAGATGAATTGATCTTGGAATAATGAAATTGGATATATTAGATAGGATAATTAGGGTTTAAAATTTGACAAAACCAAGAACCCTAATTTATGCATTAATACCGAAAATATTAGGGTTTATAGTAGGATTTTGGGATTTCTTCAATTGATGATTGATCCATGCTTAATAGATGTTTAATTGGTGATTAGAACGAAGAGGAATCGAAAGCCCTATGTTTTTGTGAAATTCAATTAGGGTTTGAATGTTGAATTTAGGGGTTTATGCATGTTAGTTGATTTTAGATTTGCAATTGATTAATTGATGATATAAGAGGTTGATTAGTGAATAAATGTTGTTAATTGGAGAAGAAAAACACCCTCTTAATATACTTGAAAACCGAAAATTATGGTAAGGATTAGGGGTTTCCATGTGTTGATGTTATTTGATGAATTGTTGATGGAATTATGTAGTAATTGATGTTAATTGATTATAGAATTAAATTGAGAATTTTCTAAAAATATTTAACGTAATGTAAGAGACGAATAACTCTTTATAAGTTGAAATGTAGTGATGTTATGACATGATTTCATGCATGAAAGTGATTCACATTAGACGTAGTTTAACGTCGTAAAATTTGAACGGAATCCGACAACTTTGAAAAACGCGTAAGAGACGAACATTTAGTCGTAACTATTAACCGAGAAGTCGAATGAGAATTCCATTTTGATATTATTGTCTGATGGACTTGAGAACAAATTTCTAGTTGATGTCATAAGCTTTCGAGTTGTTATAATATGAGCTATAGTTATAATCGAGAACTAGAACGCGTTTTGAATATTTTGTTGGTTTAGTAATTGTTAGTTGAAATCCGACGTTTAGAACGTCGTGCTTATGGACGAGTTTTGAGAAGGATTTCATCACGTACGGGAGTACGTGATGACTGCCTTAAGGGCCCAGTTTCCAAAGAAATTGAATTCGAGAACTTAGAACGAACCTAAGACGTTATACGTCGAACCTATCGAGCAATTAGGGTTTTCACGGCAGTTTTGCGACCCTCGCCGGAAACTGTAATAACTTTTAGCTCGTTTATCGGATTTGCGATCCGTAAATTGAAGCGTAAACTAGACATCCCAATCTTTCCAGTGGTACAGGGCTCATCCCCTGTTTTTAAATCCTCTGTTCTGGACAGCCTCCAGAGTTACTGGATTGCGCAGTGAAAATTCAGTTTCTTGTTTTCTAAGTTGTTTTGTTCGCAACTTAGTTTCTTTCGATCTTTTAAGCCGTATTATCTATCGAATATCTCCATACTGACCCTAGAGTCAAGTACAGGGCCTTGAGTAATGAAAACCAATCGAGATCTTATCTCTTATTCGTTCAAGTAAAGAAGTAGTTAAGTGAGAATTTCATAAGTCGTGAAATGAACTAAAACGTAAATCGCCTAAGTTGATTATTTCTAACTTAGCTCCTTATAATCTTTAAAGTCGTATTAAGTTACCGACTACCCTCTCTACTGACCCGAGAGTCGAGTATGAGACCTTCCGAGTTCTAACGAGATTTGAACGAGTCTCGTTCCCGTTTAAGTAAAACGAATCTAGTAAGCGTGCAAATGCCTAAAGAATGAAACAACTAAAACTTATTTCGATTCTCTTTGATTGATTATCTTTTACGACCCGTGTTAAAGTATTATTAGTATTTTACGATGAAGGAGGAAGCCAGCAGTAGAGACAGGACGGAAGATCCGAAGTTGGAAGCTAGTGCTTTAAGTTCTGTAAATCGAGGTGGGCTTTTATATACAAATAAAACGAGCAATGCTCGGAAAATCTTTCTTTATCGCTTTGATATCTGTGTTTTCAAAGTGATATTATGGCATGAACTGTTTTATGTTTTATGTGAGTTCTCTTGTACCTATCTGAGTCAACATTCATGTTTTCCAGATTTAGAGTTAATCTAACTAGATTAACTAACGATCGGCTCTGAGTTAGCTGCTAAGTGCTTTCCAGAGTTAGTGCACTTTGTAACCTGTGGTGTATGTGATATCCTGTTGAGGGGTACCAGCCACGGTGAATTAGAATTGGTCAAGATTGAACATAGCATACCAGAAAATGCTCGGCCGAGTAAATTGTGAAAATAAGTCAGAAAATGTTTAGTAGACACGGATTCTTTCAATAAAACTTCGATGTGCTACGATTATGAATTGCCATATTTATCTATACTTATGATTATGATTTCGGCATCGTGCCCACTAAGTACGTTTGTACTTAGCCCTACATTGTTTTCTAAATGTGCAGGTTGAAGCGACGGTGAGCGGCGACGGTTGATGTTGAGTTAAAGGATAGGATGCTTAGTTAGAACCCTTCCGCTGCAGAACTCTCAGTCTTCTTTTGAATATGTACCTTTTGAACAATACACTGTAGTTAAGTCTGTAAATATGAACTTAGCTTCTTTTGTGTACTTTCGTCGAGTAATCCGTAGCGATTAACTCTTTCTTATTTATATTCAAGTCTTGTTCATGGTTTATTGATGCCTTTCATGTATGTTTAGTCAGTTAGCCCCCTTCTTCCCCGCTTCTTTAATCCAACCCCAGTCGCACCCCGGCTTCTGCCGTCCCTCGAGATTTGGGGCTGTGACATTCGACCTCACCGTCTACATCTACATGTCTTCTTTCCTCTTTTTTTTTTTTGGGGGGGGGGGGGGGGGGGAGGGGGATGTGATAGGACCGGCCTCATCTTGGGCCTGACCTAAGACCCAATCTAATTGGGCTTGTACATTAAGCTCGGCCCACAGAGCTCGGTCCAGACGAACTACTACTTGCCTTGAAGACCAAGTAATGAAGCCCTACCTTGGAGATGAAGGAATCCGATTTCTAAGGAGATTTGGATATGTACAAAGAAACAAGATATGTATTAGGAATCCTAGGAGGATTAGGGCTCGATTCAAGGCCTATATATAGTCGATAGATTAGACGATCAAGGATTCATTGTACTCTCAAATATAATAAAAGCTGGATACTTTCTCCCATGGACGTAGATCTCATTGATCGAACCACGTAAATACCTGTGTCATCGTATTGCTATTATTTTCAGCTACTCTTGCAAACCCTAGATTTATCATTTATGTATATAGCTTTACGTGTATTATTTAATTTAAAATTTAGAAATACAATAAACCCTAATTACCCAATTATAATTCCCTTTATTCCCTTATTTCCCATCCACACGCCCTTTCATATTAGGGGCGTGTTTATGTGCACTTGATTTATGGTATACAACGGGTTAGGTTTGACCCGACTGACCCGCGCTCTATTTATTAAAAAAAAAATTTTAGTTGCTGCTCGTTTGGAGAATGGAACCCTCAACCTACCCCACAGCCCCACACGCCCTAAGCTATAGAGAAAAGTCACAAGGCTACAACTTTTTTTGTTCATTAAAAAACGTAGGTCCCTTTATTTATAGTAATGGGATTTTACTTTTTAAAGCCTTCTTCAATTTTAGTTTTTTCTTTTTTCTTTTTCCTTTTTTCTTTTTTCATTTTTTCTTTAATTTGTCTTTTTCATTATGTTTTTTCTTACTCGTTATTCATTTTATTTGTTGTTTCTATTTTTAGTTTTTTAATTATTTATTCTTCATATTACTTTTTTTAAAGTAATTTTTATTTTTTCTATTTTTTCTTAATAATTCTTTGAATATGATGTGTCCTATTATTCATTTTATTTATTTTTTGAATTTTTTATTTTATAAAAATTATTTACATTTAAAAAATAATATTTTTAAAATATTACATTTGTTTATATCAATGATTATTTTTCATTACGAAAATAATTACTTGATCGAATTATTAAAAGTACAAGATGTCGTGAATAAAAGTAAATATTATTGTGAAGAAAAGTAATATTTTTGAAACATTGCCTTTGTTCATATCAATGATTATTTTTCATTACAATAATAATTACTTGATCGAATTACTAAAAGTATAAGTTGTCGTGAATGAAAGTAAATATTGTCGTGAAGAAAAGTAATATTTTTGAAATATTACCTTTATTCATGTCAATGATTACTTTTAATCACAATAATAATTACTTTATCAAATAATTAAAAGTATACGTTGTCGTGAATAAAAGTAAATATTATCGTGCAAAAAAGTAATGATTGTGAAACATTACCTTTCTTCATATCAATAGTTACTTTTCTTAACGACAATAATTACTTAATTAAATAACTAAAAGTATAAGTTATCGTAAATAAAAGTCAACATTGTCGTGAACAAAAGTAATAGTTGTAAAAGTAACTAATAATTATTATTAATTAATAAATAAATGAAAGAAATTAAGAAAATAAATTACAAAGAAAGGAAAAGAAATTAAAAACAAAGAGGAAAAATAAGAAAGAACAAAGAAAGGTAAATGTAAAAAAATAAGTAACTAAGAATTCTTATTATTTTAATAATAATTAAGAATAATTAAAAAATAATTTAAGACAAAAGAAATAAAAAAAAAAGCAAAGGAAAATAAAAAGAATTAAGAGAAGAAAAAAAAAAATTGAAAAGTGTACACATGGGATTCGAACACAGGTTTGTAACACATGGGATTCGAACTTAGGTATATTGCATTTCTAGCCATCACTCTACATATTGGGTCGGCGGCCCAATACACTTAATGCATACACAAATATATTCATAACTCATACTGAGGCCAGAGAAAAAAAAAAAAAAATCTGGACACGTGGACCTGTCGTGAGGGCACGTATACTCTACGCGCCCAATTTATGAGTAGGTTAGTGGGTCAGCGATCAAATAAAACCGATTGTATAATATACAACTAATGTATAGAAATATTTATCTTCGTATTATCACAAAACATAATAAAATCAATTTGAAGTCTAATTGCGTTAAAAACCTTGCAAGTGCCTAACGAGCCACATAACCTTTTCATGATCAGAAATTGGACCTTGTTCCGTCTCTATTAGATTTGTGATAATTGTAGTATTTAATTATTATTACGTATGTTTACAAATATCATATAATTCTTATATTTAATTGTATTTATACATTACATATGTGGTTCAGACACTTTCTTTAAAGGATATGCAAACTTTTAATCATTTAAAGAAAACTAGTACGTAGCCTGTCGAGACTCGACGGGAAATAATTTTATCTCCTAATTTATATATATACATTTTACGATAATTTTATATCTTTGTTTAGAAGTTGTTATATTGTTAGCATTTATCATAAATCAAACTTAATAAATTAAATTTATTTCATATATCTAAACTTATAATTAGGAATCACAATGAATCAGATACTCATTCATTAAGTATATTTTTCAAATCTAAATTTATTTAGCATTTTTCTATACGTGCTCGTCCCAATGTCAATTAAAAAAGTGACCTTTACTCTACATATGTTCAAAATTAATACTAACTAAAATTGCAGAAATTCTTCTTTTTATGTATATTTGAATCGTCTCGTTGGTTTATGTTAAATTGATATCTATAATCTTAGCGAAAAGGTCGAGAAAGATATATTTAATTACATTTTCAAGATTTTTCTTTCTTTTTTAGTTATTTATTCATACATTAGATTCAATGTGATATAAGTAGTATTTTCTAACAGGCATTAATCGAAAAAATTTAGAAAAATGTGAATGAAAGATAAAGAGCATTCCATGTAGATATGTTGATTAAATATATTTATTTAGTTTTTGTAGGGATTTTCAATTACATATTTTCTATTGGCCTCTTAAATGCTAATTTGTTTTTTGATTGTTGTTTTAAATTTAATTATTGGAACTACTTGTAGAATAACTTAAAAAATAATTTAATATTTCATATATACTCCATTAAACATATAATTAAGAATGAAAATGACTTATATAATTCCTATTAGGAAGCTCGTCGAGACTCGACGGGATATGTTTTAATTTATGTTTATAGTATAATTTAAGAAAAAAAAAATATTAAATGTGTATCTTACTTAGAAGTCGTGATATTGTTCAAGTTAATTGTAGATCAAACTTATCGGGTATCTAAACTTATAATTACGAACGATAATGGATCTGGTCGTACTTATTCATTAAGTATTTTCACAAATCAAAATTTGTTCCGAATTTTCTACATGTTCTCGTTCTAATCTCAGTTAAAATATTAATTTTACTGTACATTCTCATCTCAAATTTGTGGGGTAATACTCGATAAAAATATGAACACTACTAATTCATTTTTTAAATAAAATTAGTAAAAGTCATTCTTTTGTCTATTTGAATCGTCTCGTTGGTTTATGTTAAATTGTCACTCCCTGAGTAATACTCGATAAAAATCTGAACCTACAAAGTTAATAGTATTAACTAAAATTAGTAAAAAAAAGTTCTTTTGTCTATTTGAACAGTCTTGTTAGTTTATGCTAAATTATCATTCGTTGGGTAATACTCGATAAAAAACTAAATACTAAAAATTAATTAAAAGTAGTAAAACTCATTCTTTTATCTATTTGAACCGTCTCGCCGGTTTATGCTTTATCATATCTCACCATGGAAACTAACGTGTTCATACCTCATATGGTTGCAATTAATTGTAGCTACAAGTATAATTAATTTAAGTATTATAAAAAAGAATTGTGGAAGAAGATATAAGAGAGATCGATAATATTAATATTATGAACTAATAATACATAAAGCTTTAAAAAAAGAGTGATATTATGAAATAGCCATAATGAGCATTACAATATAAATTATAGCTCAACTCCTTCAAAAACATAAATTTTGGCCATTTTTTCAATTTGGGACGAAAATACCCTTAATAAAATGCGGAGCGGGTCGGGTCAGACGCGGGCGGGCCCGGGTCGGTTCGGGCCGGGTATAAGGCATATGGTACTTTTGGTACAAATTTAGTTTTATTAGTACCAATTGTTCTGGTACTTTTGGTACAAATTTAATCTTATTAGTACCAACTGTTCTAGTACATCTGGTACAAATTTAGTCTTAATAGTGCCAATTGTTCCAGATTTGGTACAATTGGGATGAATTGTCGAATTAGTTCCAGATGTTTCAAGTTATGACGCGGTACTATTGGAACGAATATTCTAATTTGTTCCGATTGTTCCAAATTGTTCCAAAAATACACAACTTGCAACATAACAAAACAACAAGAAGAAAGCTGTGAAGGAATTCGACGAAGCAAAATCCACAACATTCTTTAATTTAAAAGGATGAATTCAATGCACACAACAGGTGCCAAAATCTAATTGAATTATGAGTAGCAAGCATCCCAATTCATCGAAGAGGGATACCACTTGTACAACTTTTTCTACTGGAGGCGAAGGCCCAAGGCCTGACTCATCTGCGATGGCGATTTCGGCGGTTTTTGATTGAAATAGAAATTGCTAACGCCGCCATTGTTGCCGCTGCTGCAGCTTTCGAGCTCGGACTTCAAGGTATGGCAGTAGATTTTGAGCTTGTTGAGCTTATTCTAGAGGTTGGAAGCTTCGTGAATGGAGATGATGAAAGGAGATCGATGGAGAAAATCATGCCCAAGATGTGACAAAATAGGAGCAGCAATAACCTCTGAAAGTCGCGCAAGCAAGGGCAGGCTAAAAGCTCCAAAATCTGCCGGCGGCAGAAACTAGGGCACGCGACGGCGCCGCCCAAAAACCTTCAGAAATTTGTGAGATCACCACCAATCGACTCGCTCTGATGTGGGGAAGAAGGTTCTGAGGTCGGCTTTTAAATTTATTGGCCGGAAAAGGGGTGGCGGCGCCAACAGGTTGTAGCCCCCAATCCACCGAAATCTGTGAAATCAACCACCAATCGACAGCGCCACCATCTTCGCTGTAAAGAAAGTTCCCAATGAGAAGAAGAAAGAAGAGAAGAAAAATTAGAGAGAGAGAGAGAGAGGGAGAGAGATGGTGCACGCCGCGAGAGAGAGAGAGAGAAGAGAAGTGAAAAACATGGATGCAATATGATAAGTTAAATTAAGCATGGAGTCGAGTCAACAGGTTTAGAGTTTGCTTTATCGAGGGTATTTTTGTCTTAAATAGCAAATATTGGCCATAATTTATATTAATGAAGAGGGTGGGCCAAAATTTATATTTCAAGGTTCATTATGGTCATATGATATGATATTCTCTTAAAAAAATGTGAAGAATAGAAATAAAAACAGTAAAATTAAATATACATGTGAGACATGAGAAATTATTATATAAATATAATAAATATTATATATAAATATAAACAAATAATACACAACGGTTTAATAAATATATACATGTGATCAGGAGTTATTATAAGGATATAATGTGAGGAGTTATTATATGATTATAATATAGTGTACGCTATATATATATATATATATATATATATATATATATATATATATATATAATGATAGTAGATAGATGTTAACATGGTAGTACGCCATATTATATGAATAAATTATATGAATAGATACATATTAACATGATAAATATGTAATTAATTGATTAGTATATCATAAAATTAGAATATATGAATTAATAATGCCAAAATTACAAGAATCAAGGAAAACTGGAACGAAACACCGTGGAGGGAGCACCGTTTATTTTCCTATTATTAATAAGAAGATGTCCGAACTACATATGTAATCTTATATTATTATTATTATTATTTTTTATTAATAATTGGAAAATAAATAATGCTCCCTTCTTGATGCTCCGTTCCAATTTTCCTTAATTCTGATAATTTTGACATTATTAATTTACGTCAATATATATTACTATTTTATATATGATATAATATTTGATATTAATTAGTGTAATTTTCATATATATCTCATCCACGAAGTACCCTTATATCTATCTAATTAACATATTCATCTACGTCCATTTATTTGTACATATCAATTGATTCAATTCTTATGTGAATTATGTATTTTGTGCGCCTTTTTAAATTTATTTTATCACATATGTACTTTTTTTCCTTTTCTTTTCCCATACTCATCCTATTATATTTAATTTTTCTGAGTTTTATAATTGTTTTATGAAGTGATACTCGACTACTTGTTATTCATAATGATAAAATATATTTTTGTCGATCTTGGCTAAGATTAGATATGTCAATTTAACCTAAACTGATGAGACGGTTCGTGTAGATCGGAAGGAAGGATCTCCATTCCAAAATTTCCTTTATTTTCATATTTTTGGAAGTATTAATTAATAATAATACACGTAAATTACTTATTATATTCGTATAATAATCTGTCATGTCTCATATATATATATATATAGGGATTGGATCATATAGAAACTAGTCTTAGTGTGGGAATTAGGAACACATCCTAACCATCTATTTTTGTGGATCTATGGTTATAATTAATGTGTGAATTAGTCAGTTACGGTTTTTATTTTTTTGTTACGGTAATTATGTATAATTGTTTTTGTTTATTTATTGCAAATCCCTGCAATTTTGGAATTTCATTTAGGAAGTGGTTATTTAATTAGACGGTTTATTATTTTCTTAGTGTTACTATTATCTCTATAACTATTATGAGAGTTATATGTTTCTATTATCTTTATAATTATTATAAATTTATTTTAGTATATATTTGATTATTATTTTGGACGAGTTTGAGAGCGATTCATCCACTAATGTATCATTATGCATATTTTAAAATATTCTCTCAAAGTAAATTATATTTTAAAATACTAGATGCTTCTTAATTTCATTACGCATGCTTTATCACTATTAGATTCTTCTTAATTCAATTATCATATTATACAGCTATTTGAATTATTCTTTTAAATAATTTTAATGCTTAATAAGTCCATTTTCATGCTTATGTTGATGAAATTTCATACTTAATAATTCAGTTTTTAATCTTATATTAATGAGATTTCGTGCTTAATAATTTTGCTTTCATGCTTATATTAATGAAATCTCATGCTTAGTAGTTCAACTTTTCATGTTTATATTAATAAAATTGCAAGGTTAATAATTAAGCTTTCATGCTTATGTTAATTATATCTCATACTTCCACAGTTAACATAATATAAGCATGTCTTTTAATTTATATTCTAAAATGACTAATTACTATTTCTTACTATTTTCTTCTAAATAAAAATTATTAATACTTCATCTTATTACCGATAGCTAGTATTGCATATTAAAAAAATTTAAAGAGAGAGAAAAAGAGTGGGAACGTCAATTACGGAACAAAAAGATTTGGGGATTTAATATTGTTTTTAATTTTCTACAACAAATAAAATTAGCAAAATAATAGATACAACATGTAATCTCAACCGCACAATCTAATAAAATGAAGGGATATGATGGGTTCCTAGTTCCCACATAGGAACTAGTTTTTATAATAACCCATCCTTATATATATATATATATATATATATATATATATATATATATATATATTACTATCTCTATCTCTATTCTTCACATTTTTTAAAGCTTTGTGTATTATTAATTCATAATTTTTATATTATCTACTGTATCTCAATTCTTAATAGATATATATTCTCAATTGATGGTCTTGATACGAGTTCTGGTGTATGGGAGGGGAGGGAGAATACACCAGTTAGGAATTTTAAAACAACCCCCTGAAAATTATCACAACTGAGTAAGACGACTCAGCTGGAATCACAACTGAGTAAGAATACTCAGCTGGAAGAGTGATGCTGTGCGGAATGTGGTGGATAAAAAAAACTCGTATAAAATAACTCAAGCTCAGATGCAAGGTCGGTCAATAACCAAATCAGTTGAGAATGTAAAAATGCAGTTTTGAGTGCTGGTTAGTAGGTCAGTTGGATATGCAATAAGTAACTGAACAGAAAACACAAACACACAAAGGATTTACGTGGTTCGGAGAGAACTCCTACGTCCACGGGGAGTTGTGAGTCCACACAACTCAGTCCAAATTCTTTAGGACTACAACCACAAAGCTTACGCGGGCTTTGCAACCGTTCAGATAAGTTTGCGGGTACTTATCAACCTTACAGATAAGTTTACGGGCACTTATCAACCTTTCTACTCAATTTCGTGAAGAGTAGGATCCTAACAACCTTTTTAGGGGATGTGTATAAGGGTGGGGTTTTCCAACTACTAGCTCGAACAAGGAAGTGAGCTAGGATCTAAGCTTGAAGACTCAAACTAAGATTGAAAACACCAAGACAAATTCTAACACTCTATGAACTCTCAACTAGTGATGTTCTTAGAGATTAATTGCAGTTTTGCTTGTGTAGAACATCGTTGTTCTTTTGCTCGTCTGTTTGCTCTCTACTCTGTCTTCTATCTTGGTGAATGAATGAAGGCCTCTATTTATAGGCGGAGAGAATTAACTAGCCGTTGGATGAGCCGTTGATCTCTGTTCTGTGAAAGCGATGGCTTGTCTCTCATCTCTGCAGATTTTCCCGATTTGGCAACTGCGAACTTCTGCTTTCCATCTGAGACAACCTTGTGTTGGGCCAAATGAGGTAATGACAGAACGTCAAACCTTCACGTGACTTCCTTTTTGAATTTCAAATTTCAACCTTTTTCTTTCAACATTGGTTGGTCGGTTGAGAAGTTTGGTCTTCATCTGAGTGGTCTTCAGTTGATGTTCCATCTGATCGCTATCTTCATCTGACCTTCTGTCTGAATAGGAACAGCTGAATCCTCAGCTACCTTGAACTTCATGTTGTCGATCTATCGGATTGAGTCTTGCAACTGATGTTCCATCTGAACAGTTGGCTTGAATGCTCAGTTGTCTTTGAACGCTCAGTTGTTTTTCTTACAACTGATGTTACACATCCGAATTTCCATCTGTTGTTCTATCCGAGTAACGCCATGTTGCCGTCTTCAGCTTGAGACCTGTAAAGATAAAATCTCAACATTGCTCAAACAGCGAGCCTAACTACTAACATTAGGATCTGGCAACATCTACTCGGTTGGGGTCAGTTGGTTTTGTAATTAATCAAAACTTTTACTTAAATTTCCCAACAATTTCTCCCTTTTTGATGATGCCAAAACCCTATTGATCTAAACCCTACTGACCTATCTAAAATCTCAGCTGAAATTCTAGACAGTCTATAAGATTAAACATCAAAGGGTTAGCACAGTTATAACATGGTATTGAAATAACTTTGCGATTCAGAGCTTGGACAACTAGAGATTGTATGTCAAGGTGAATCGGATATGATGAAAGTTTTCATTACAACTGATGATTACACAGATAAGCATAGAAGTCAAAATACATCAGTTGCTCAAAAACTCTAACTAGGCTAATACTTCAGCCCATACTTCCCAAAAATCCTGACAAAAATTTCTCTTTTTGCATCTGACTCCTTTGAGATATCTATCCCATGTTCCTGACCCACTCTTCTGGCTTCAGCTGCAATCTTCGTCCTGTTGGGATTTCTTGTGTCTGGAATAAAAGGAGGAAGATAAGTGACCTTCTGAGGGACCAGGACGGTGTTCATGTCCAGCTTTGCATCAATCATTGCTCGCCTGAACTGGTTGAACATGCCCGGATCCCCAGAGTGTAGCTCGGTCAGGGCTTCCTTGAAGGCTTTCCTCGGATCCTCAGTTGTGTACACCTTCCTGTAATAGAAATCATTCACAAACTCTTGCTTGAATGATTCCCAGTCGTCATTCCATTCAACTGGCATCCACTTGTCAACATGTTTGAAGCGACTTTGAAGCTTGATCTTTCCAGGCAGTCTTTGCTGCTTCACCCTTGCTTCAGCCTTCACTTGGTGTTTCTCAATTCGTCGTCGGCTGCGGGAGGCAATATTCCTGTCCAAGTTGTTGGTAACCTTGGCAAGCTCTTCTTCAAACTTGTTCACTGTTGTAGCTTGATTTGCAGCAAATTTCTTGATCCATTCAGGATTCATATAATCCTTCTCCGGAACATCCATAGCCTTAGCAACAACAATACACTCTTCGGTTGTAATACCTTCGAGTTCAGCATCGAGCTCGGCTGCAATCTCGGCTATGGAGTTGTAGGAAACTCCATATTTCCTTTGCCTGCTCCAGGTCCTTAGCCATTTCTTCTCCTCCGACAACAATAGATTTTAGCTTTTGTTGTTTCTTGTCGGTTGGCTTTGGAGCTTTCTTCTTCGGCTGGGTCTTCTTCAGCTGAGATTCTTCGGCTGGTGTCTCATCTTCCCCGATCTCATCTTGCTGCATCACATCTTCCCCCTTTTTGGCATCAGCAACAAGGCTTGCGACTGAGCCATCTAGAGAAGTGAGTTGCTGTTCAGCTTGCTGAATCCGGTTGAAGAGTTCATCGACTGCACACTCCACCTCAACCTTCTTCGCCAGATCCTTGTCACGGCGTTCTTCATCAGCTTTCTTTATTGCAGCGAAGGTTTCATTTACTTCGGTTTGGAAGGCGACAAACTCAGCCCATCTGGATTCGAACCGAGAATCCCATTCTTCATCTTACGTCTGTTGAGATTTGGCAAGATTTGAGTCAAAGATGGACTTAAACACGTTCAGTTCTGATTTGATTCCCAGAACGGTTGTCTTCAGGTCTGAGATGTCCTTGCTGGTGGATGTTGAAAGATCATCCAGCTTCATCTTCAGCGCATCATTGTCTTTCAGCAGCTTCCTATGCTTTTCCTCCTGAGCTTCCATCATCCTCAGCTGTTCTTCTTTGTTGAGCTGGATGTTGGCAAGCATCTCCTTCCTCAGCTGATTGACCCTCTCAGCGATCAGCTCATAAAATTTCATCTATTGAGGGTGCTGGCTGATCAGCTGGAGCTGGTTGGTCAGAAGGTGCTGGCTGTTCAACAGTAACCATGGCTTGGCGATTGGCCAGGTACTGTTGAAGTTCTTTCTCTTCCTGCTTGGCTGCTGCGGCGGCTGCGTCAAGGTCATCAACAAAATCAGCAGACTTGACCAGCATGTTGTCAAGGAAGGCGACACAATCTTGTTCGGCTGTCTCTCTTGTGTCTCTTCCTTCTGCCTTGCTGATGTCCAGTTGGCGAGTCAGCAGCACAACCTTGTTGTTGTACGCAACTTCAAGGTTGGTGTAGTTGAAGTATTCCCTTATACGCGACTCATCGGCCTTGAGCTGGTTCCAGCTGTGTATGCGGATGGTATCTTCCTTGACATACCAGTGGCTGAATATGATGTTGAATTGATATAGCAGCTCAGTTCCGAGAGTGGCAAAAGTAGGCATGTCGCGCGCCTCGGGGAACATTCCGATCAACTTCTGAAATCAGTAGGCCAGTTTGCTTTCATGTTCCAACGCGACAGCTTGACGATCAGCCTCTTCGTCAATGGGGGAGGGAGAGAGATTGTCATATGGAATGGGTTCAAGAGTTTCCTCAACATTGGCCAATGAAGTGGTCTCAATGTTGTCATCGAGCGGGGAGCTCGGAATTTCTGGCTGTGTGGGGATGTTGGAATCAAGAGGTTCCTCAACATTGGCCGAAGAAGTGGTCACAATGTTGGCATCGAGCGGGGAGCTCAGAATCTCTGGCTGTGTGTCGGTTGAGGGGATCTCTTAAGACTGTACGGCATCAGCTCATGCCGTGGGTGAGGTTGGAACATCTTCGGGTTCTTGGGATGAGGAAGATGCATCCGAGGAGATGTTCGGCTCATCTTCTGGTTCAGTTTCCATCCCTTCCATCCCATCTTTGTGAGGAACAACCTTGAAGGCAGCCGCGTCAACTGAGTGACTTGACTCAAATGGCTCCTCCTCAGCCGGTACCTCCTCAGCTGGTTTTGCAACTGACTTCTTTTTGATACGAAGTCTCAATTTCTTCTTCGCTGGCTCTGCCTCTTTCTTCTTGTCTGACTCATCTCTGAGTCGGTGAGCAGCTGTTGATTTTGAAGTGCGGCCGACAGCTCGAGGCAGCTCCTCAGCTGTATCTTTTTCCTTAGCTGATTTCATAGCTTCCTTTTTCTCTTTAGGAGTATAAACAGTCTGAATCACATCCTGAGCCTTCTTGGCTGTTGGGAACAACATCTGCCTCTTGACTGGAGTCTCTTCACAGTCTTCCCACACCATGTTCTGATCCTTTGTTGCGAGAAGGATCAGGGCAGATATTTTCACTCCAAAGTTGAGATTCCCTTGACATTCAACAACTTCTCTCCGGAGTCAGTTGTGGTTTCTGTAATCTTCTGCTTCTCCATCATCAACTGGTGTTCGAAGTACTTGAACCAGTTAATATTGTGCTTGTGCTTGTGCTTTGGTCGGCTGATGTCTCCGAAGGCTCCGCTATATTCGAAGATGACTTTGGATACAACATCGAACAAAAGTCGATGCTCGGGCTTCAACTTCGTTCGCTGCATGTTGCTCCTCAATTTTTCTGCAGTGATGAGAGCATTCTCCAGAAATTGATTGGCATCAGCATCGGTGATGTTCTCGACGGTGTCCGTGGCGGTAAGATTTGGTGGAATTATCGAGCTTAGCAACTCGGAAACCGGTATGGGGACGATGACACGGCGGATCGTTCTGGCGGGGACGTCGCGCTGTCTGCCTGAGATTTCTGAAACAAGGCCATCTCAGCTGTCGATGGGAGATTTCAGGTTTAAGTAAAATTCCCCAACCTGTCGCCTGAGAAGGTGAGTAGGGAAGAGCGTCGCCCACTCAAGAAGTCCGTTCTCCCTGAGAAGTTCGGCGATGGGAGATAACACCGGCGACTCCAGTGCGTCTTCAGACAGAATTTGCTCGAAGTGAATTTTGGAGAGCATCATGTCGAAGGATTCCTCATATGACGACGGGACAAGGACTGGTCCAGAGGATGCCATCTTCTTTCCTTGCGAAGAAGCTTTTGGTGCCATTTAGTATTTCTGTGAAGTTTATATAGAGAGAAGAAGACAAGAACTTGCAGAAAATGGTGAGACAAAATCGAAGACGATGATGAACAGTTACTGCAGATAAACACAAATGTAGAAGGTAAGAAATCACTTCCTGATTTTCCGCCTTTTATAGGTTCGTGGATCGATTGAAATCGACGGTCAGGGTTGAATGGCGCGAATCCATCAACGGCTGAGATCTCACGACTGTTGACTAGCTTTGACTTGACGTTGAATTCCGAGTTTCAATACGTGCGAGTGAGAAGGTGAACTGTTTTTATGTCAGCCCAGTCGCACTATAAAGTAGGGTTATTGATGTTTAGCCGTACTTTACATTAAATGTGCTATGATGGCTATTTTAATCTAACTGACGTGCTCAAGAATGTTTGAATTTATTTCAAACATTCTCATTTAAGACACAAACACCTTCAGTCATAAATGATACCTGCCAGCTGATGTCGGAATCAGCTGTGTTCCAATGTTGCGGCATACCATCAGCTGACTCGAGTTCGTTTGTTCAGCTGACGTCTGATGTCTTCGGATGGCGATCCGCATCTTAGATTCCCCCTTCATCTGAGCTTCCCCCTCAGATGGATATCTATCTCTTCAGCTCGGCTGATTCCTAATCTGATGGATCCAACAATCCAAGGAGATCGCATAGCATCTTGAACCGTGCTTCAGCTAGAGGTTTGGTGAAGATATCGGCTCTTTGAATCTCAGTTGGAATCGTCTCCATAGATACATCCTTCTTCTCAATATGATCTCGGATAAAATGATGTCGGATGTCGATGTGCTTCGTCCGAGAATGGTGAACAGGATTCAAAGAGATAGCAATGGCACTTGAGCTATCACAATGGATGGGAACCTGTCCAGTTGCGACTTCATAATCTCTCAGCTGTTGCTTGAGCCACAACACTTGCATGCAACAACTACCGGCAGCCATGTACTCTGACTCGGTTGTAGAAATGGCAACACATGCTTGTTTCTTGGAAACCCATGAAACTAGCTTGCTTTCCATGAACTGACAGTGTCCAGATGTTGACTTCTTGTCCAACCGATCTTCGGCTAGATCCGCATCTGAGTATCCGAACAGTTGGATATTGTCGTCTGCTGGGTACCACAACCCAACATTAACAGTGCCCTTTAGATACTTAATGATGTTCTTTGCCGCAACATGTGTGCTTCCCTCGGTTGAACTTGGAACCGAGCACACATTCCAACCGCGTAAGATATATCTGGCCGACTGGCAGTTAGATACAGCAAAGAACCAATAATCCCTCTATACTTACTGGCATCCACGAGTTTTCCCTCAGACCCGGGTTCAATCTTCCAGTTAGTATTCATTGGGATCCGTGTGGTTTTACTTGACTGCAAACCGAACTTTGCGATGAGCTCCTTTGTATATTTGGACTGATTAATAAAAATCCCTTTTGATGACTGCTTCACCTGTAGCCCAAGAAAATAATTCATCTCGCCCATCATAGACATCTCGAATTTCTCCTTCATGAGAGTTGAGAATTTCTCGCACAACTCCTCCGACTTGGAACCGAATATGATGTCGTCAACATAGATTTGCACAATAAGTATGTCTTCTCCAACCTTTATGGTGAACAGTGTTTTGTCAACTGACCCTCGTTTGAACCCCGAGTTCAGAAGAAAACCACAGAGAGTGTCATAGCATGCCCTAGGTGCTTGCTTCAAGCCATAGATAGCTTTCTTCAACTTATAAACTCTTCCATCTCCAGTCTCAAAACCGGGAGGCTGTTCAACATAAACATCTTCCTTAATATCACCGTTGAGGAAGGCACACTTCACATCCATCTGATAAACCTTGAATTTGTGAAATGCGGCATAGGCTAGAAATATTCTGATGGCTTCCAACCTTGCAACTGGCGTGAAGGAATCCTCGAAATCAATTCCTTCTTGTTGGCAATATCCCTGAGCTACCAACCTTGCCTTATTCCTCACGATGAATCCAATGGCGTCTCTCTTGTTCTTGAAAATCCACTTTAATACTATAACTTTAACACCATTTGGTCTTTCTACCAACTCCCATACACAGTTGCGTAGAAATTCATTCAGCTCTTCTTGCATGGTTGTTGTCCAGTGAACACAGTTGAGAGTTTCTATAACATTCTTCGGTTCTGGCACATCAGCTACGAAACATGAAATCATGGCAACATTTCGTGCTTGTTCGAACTCCTCTAGAACTGCCAACTCCTCAGCATATTGGGCATAAGTGTTGGAAACTTTCTCAGCTGAGTCTGGATTTGCAACTCTGCTTCTAGTACTCACACCTTTGGCTGGATCTCCAATGATGTTGTCTTTGGAATGATCTTCATATCATCTCTTGTTGCGCCTTCCTTCTTCTTCCAACAGTGGCTGTTCTGTGATTTCAACTGATGGAATAACCTGAGCCGTGGGAGATGCTGGGATCTTCTGAACTGGTGATTTCTCTACTGTTGAGTTTGGATCCTCATCATGGACAATATTTTGAACCGGGCTCGGTTGGGCTTCGGATGCTGATGCAGTTGGAGTGACATCAGCTGAAGTTCCCCCTTGAGATGAGCTGGGGTCCTCACATTCATCTTCAGAGGAACAAGGATCATCATCCTCGGTTGCCCATACCAATGGTTCAGCTAGATTCTTCTGCCTTAGAACCTGCGATCTGGTGAGAACTGGTGGAACATGTGGATCAGCTTGTTGTCCTTTAGCCTGTTCCCTGCACTCAAAATTAGATTCATCAAAACTAACATGAGGTGTTATCTCCACAACACGACACGAGAGCTGTTGTTGAAAACTCTATAAGCCTTGATCCGAGCAGCATATCCGAGAAATATGCCCTTCGAAGCCTTGGCGTCAAAGGTTTTCAACTCAGTCTTCCCATTGTTGTGAATATAACACTTAGAACCAAAAACACGAAAATATGAAATTTCAGGCTTCCTGCGTCTCCATAGCTCATATGGAGTCTTTCCCAACCGCTTGGTTAGAAGAGACCGGTTCTGGGTGTAGTAAGCTGTGTTGATTGCCTCAGCCCAAAATCTCTTTGGCAGAGCTGAGCTTGTCAACATGGATGTTGTAGCATCCTTCAACGTTCGGTTCCTTCGCTCAGCTACTCCATTCTGTTGTGGAGTACGTGCAGCCGATGTTTGATGAGTGATTCCGTGCTTCTCACAGTATTCGATGATGGTTTCATTGAGGAACTCGGTTCCACGGTCTGATCGGATAGAAATGATTTTCATCTCTTGTTGGTTCGATATCCGATCCATCAGCTTAGGTAGCTCATCTCGGGTTTCACTCTTGTGACGCATGAAAATGGTCGACGTGTACCTAGAGAAATCATCAGTAACAACAAGTGTATATTCGTTACCATTCATGCTCTTGGGTGTAACAGGCCCGAAGAGATCCATATGGATCAGCTGCAATACTCGGTCGGTTGAGGGAATCATTTTCAACCGAAAGGAGGTTCTAGTGAGCTTTCCCAGCTGACACGCACTGCAGATATGTGTTGGTGAAAACACACAGTTCGGAATTCCCTTTGCATGTTCCTGTCTTGCAAGTCGGTTCATTGTCTTGAAATTCTGATGATTGAGCCTTTTGTGCCACAGCCAGCTCACATCTGAACTGCTCTTTGATATCAGACAGGTGTCAGGAGGACTACTATTCCAATCTGCATTGTAGACATTCCCGGTTGGGGATCGATTTCCCAATAATATGACTTGCTTTGTTCTGACATTTTTAACCCTGCAGCCCTGCGCATCAAACATGACAGAGAAACCATTATCACAGAATTGGCTGATGGAGAGCAAGTTATGCTTCAATCCATCAACATATGAAACATTGGGAATAGACACGAGATTAGTTTCAAGGGTACCGTAGCCTTTGGTGTGACCTTTTGAGTTGTCACCAAAGGTAACTGTTGGTCATTCCTTCTCCACGAAACTTCCAAGCAAATCCTTCAGATTTGTCATGTGTTTCGAGCATCCACTATCCATCACCCACATGGTATGTGATGCTTTATTCTTCCTCAGCTGTTCCTCCTGCTCCTGCATAGAGAAACACGCTTAGGTCCCCAATTTTAGTTGGGTCCTAGAGGGTTAGAACCAGTTCCCCCTTGAACTGTGATTCGCTTTTCCCTGTAAATTCGGATAGATTTGTCATTCCAAATTATCTTTCCTTCTCCATCAACTATAACAACACCTCGGTCATCCTTAGGCTTGTTGTTATTATTGATGTCCTATTTCTTGGGAGGAGATTGATTTCTCCTATTGTGAGCTTTAGAAGGAGAGGCGTTCCCCCTGTTTTGTTGACGTTTCTGACCCTGTTGGTTTTGCCTATGAGGTCGGACGCCATTTTGGAATCTTTGTGGCTGAGTCTGATTCCATAGACCTGGCTGTTGACGACAGCTATTCATGCCCTGGTGTTGATTCATGTTCTGGCATGAATATCTCCAGCTGTTGGAATTGTTCCACTTAGGTTGACTCTGATGGAACCTCTGGTTGTTCTGATGATGGAACTGATGTTGATTCTGATGGTTGAAACCCTGTTGGTTCGGTTGATTCCATCTCTTCTGAAGTCGGTTCAGAGGTCGGTTTTGTGGTCGGTTCTGATTGTATCTCTGACGTCTCTGGTTCCTCATCTGAGTCCTGGACATTCCCCCTCGGTTGTTATCCCAACCGATGAATTCTTCAGTTCTCCAATCACAACTCCCTTTCCTTTGTCAGCTGCAGTTTTCTTAGCTGGTTGTGCTTGCTGTGACGTGGAGGTTGGATTAAGTTGAGGAGTTGCAGACTCAACCGTATTTGGTTTGGCAACCGTGACATCCACAGGCTTGACAAAGGTTGCGGGTGGAATTTCAGAGTCCTTGACCATGTCGTAACCGAGTCCAGACACGTCATTCATTTGTCTTTGATAACTAATGAGATTCTCGATGATTTTGGATGATTGATATAGCTTTATCAGGTTGTCCCTCTCAGTTTGTAGATCCTTAAGAAGAACAGCTATATGCTCGAACTGTGTGTCTGACTTCATCATCAGCTGGTCGATCTAAGCCTTTTGCTTGTTCAACTGATCGTGCTGCTCCTTGATCTGCCTCTTCAACTCCTCATCGGTTGGAGCATTAGTTCGGTTGGCCACATTCAGTTGACTTTTGAGATCATCAATCTCTTCGGTTTGACTTTTAATCAGATCGTCCTTTTCGGTTAAGGATTCTTCAAGTCTGACAAACTGTTCTTAAAGATTCTTAAACTCAACCGATTGCTGATGCAGTTCCTCACTGAGTTCTAAGAAGTCACCCCAAGAGGGTTCCAACTCTTCCTCTACTGTTTCCTGCATGTTAGTAGCATTAGAAAAATTTAAATTAACTGAACTAGAATGTACCTCAGCATCATTCTGATCAGTTCCAAATGCCATGAGACATTGATTTTGTCCGATAGCGTTGTTGGTGGAAGTCAGCTCGTCCTCATCTTCGGTGTCGGTGAAGATGTCCATGTCGTCAGCTGCTTCTTCGGCAACCATGGCCTTGTTCTTTGCATTTTGTTTGGCCCTCAACGCTTCTCTATCTTTCTTCGAAAGATCTGGACAATCAGCTTTAAAGTGTCCCTCTTTGCCACATTCAAAGCAACTGTTGGTCACAGGCTTTGAGTTATCTCGAGTTCGGTTAAATTTATAGAACCGCTTATATTTTCCGAACCGAGTATCCATGTCAGCTAGCTTCTTTGATAAGGCGGCAATACTCTGTTGCAGCTCTTCTCTGCTCGGCTCCTTCGAAGCTGTGTCCGCAGATGTTGTTGCCCTTGATGTTCGCGGCTTGGAATAGTCAGCTCGAAGTGCTACTGTGTTTGTTCCGGAACCAACATCCTCAAGTCGACTCGTTTGCCCCGAGGACTGAGTTGATCTTCGTCGGTTCACCTTGTATTCATTTCCTTTCAGGATTGAGAACAACCTGTCAGTTCCCATCTCTCCAAGATCAGCTCGGGTTTCATGAATGTTGGTGAAGGTGTCCCATTCAGCTGGTAGGGCTTGTAATACTTTGAGATTGATTTCTCTCAAGGTATATTTTCCTCGTCGTATAGACTGAATCCTTCGGATGATATCCATGAACCGAAGCTCCAACTGATCAATGGTTTCATCAACTCTTAGACAGAAGTTGTCAAAATCTTGACAAGCATGGGAGAACTTGTTTTCCTTGGTTTCATCACTCCCTTCACTAAGAGATGCCAAAATGTCCCACATCTCCTTAGCTGTGTTGCATTCTTCTATCCATGGAAGATAGTCTTGTCCAACTGTGGACATGATAGTGCTCTGAGCCCAGATATCCAGCTGGCTCACTTTCGCTTCCTCAGGAGTGAAGTCTTCCGGCTTTTTCTCAACCATCACCTCAGTTGCATCCCCATCATTGGGATTTGTAGAAGTGCGGATGACTTTTTCCATGATGGTGATCGGTCCGGATGTAATTACTTTCTGCATTCGATGATGCTTGGACAATAGAATCTTCTTCATCCGAGTCTTCCAGGATGTATAGTTCACAACCGAGAACATGACAACAATCTTGTCTTTAACATCCATCTGCACACAACAAACAGAAGACAAATGCAAGCAGATATGCACTAGCGTGAAAAAGATCTATTCAGTTGACCACTGAAGAAAAACACCTCGATTCACACCTCGTGAAACAGAGTCAGCAGTCTTTTGAACCACTGCTCTAATACCACTTGACACTTGATGGTCCCGATACGAGTTCTGGTGTATGGGGGGGGGGGGAATACACCAGTTAGGAATTTTAAAACAACCCCCTGAAAATTATCACAACTGAGTAAGACGACTCAACTGGAATCACAACTGAGTAAGAATACTCAGCTGGAAGAGTGGTGCTGTGCGGAATGTGGTGGATAAAAAAAACTCGTATAAAATAACTCACGCTCAGATGCAAGGTCGGTCAATAACCAAATCAGTTGAGAATGTAAAAATGTAGTTTTGAGTGCTGGTTAGTAGGCCAGTTGGATATGCAATAAGTAACTGAACAGAAAACATAAACACACAAAGGATTTACGTGGTTCGGAGAGAACTCCTACGTCCACGGGGAGTTGTGAGTCCACAAAACTCAGTCCAAATTCTTTAGGACTGCAACCACAAAGCTTACGCGGGCTTTGCAACCGTTCATATAAGTTTGCGGGTACTTATCAACCTTACAGATAAGTTTACGGGTACTTATCAACCTTTCTACTCAATTTCGGGAAGAGTAGGATCCTAACAACCTTTTTAGGGGATGTGTATAAGGGTAGGGTTTTCCAACTACTAGCTCGAATAAGGAAGTGAGCTAGGATCTAAGCTTGAAGACTCAAACTAAGATTGAAAACACCAAGACAGATTCTAACACTCTATGAACTCTCAACTAGTGATGTTCTAAGAGATTAATTGCAGTTTTGCTTGTATAGAATATCATTGTTCTTTTGCTCGTCTGTTTGCTCTCTACTCTGTCTTCTATCTTGGTGAATGAATGAAGGCCTCTATTTATAGGCGGAGAGAATCAACTAGCCGTTGGATGAGCCGTTGATCTCTGTTCTGTGAAAGCGATGGCTTGTCTCTCATCTCTACAGATTTTCCCGATTTGGCAACTGTGAACTTCTGCTTTCCATCTGAGACAACCTTGTGTTGGGCCAAATGAGGTAATGACAGAACGTCAAACCTTCACGTGACTTCCTTTTTTAATTTCAAATTTCAACCTTGTCTTTCAACATTGGTTGGTCGGTTGAGAAGTTTGGTCTTCATCTGAGTGGTCTTCAGCTGATGTTCCATCTGATCGCTATCTTCATCTGACCTTCTGTCTGAATAGGAACAGTTGAACCCTTAGCTGCCTTGAACTTCATGTTGTCGGTCTATCGGATTGAGTCTTGCAACTGATTTTCCATCTGAACAGTTGGCTTGAATGCTCAGTTGTCTTTGAACGCTCAGTTGTTTTTCTAACAACTGATGTTACACATCCGAGTAACGCCATGTTGCCGTCTTCAGCTGGAGACCTGTAAAGATAAAATCTCAACATTGCTCAAACAGCGAGCCTAACTACTAACATTAGGATCTGGCAACATCTTCTCGGTTGGGGTTAGTTGGTTTTGGAATCAATCAAAACTTTTACTTAAATTTCCCAACATCAATTTATAATTACAAATTGCATAACTCATTTTCATTCTTAATTACTATATGTTTAATATTCCCTTTGTCCACGAAATGGTTGTCACTTTTGTCATTTAAGTCTGTCAATGCTTGTCATTTCCATTTATAGTAGTAAGACTCACATAATATATTATATTTAACCTTATATTTCTCACTACTTCACTCACATTTATTGTGAGACCTTTACTCCGCTCACAAAAATACTCACTATTATCCACTACTACCTACCATTTTCTTAAAACATGTGTCGTCCACAATAAGGTGAAAAATAAAATTATTTTTTAAGTTAGTCTACAAGTAGAACCAATAATTAAATTTAAAGAAACAAAATAAGCAAATTAGCAGCATTAAGAGGCCAATAGAAATTTTGTAATTGAAAATATCTACGAAAACTAAATAAAACAAGTTTGCGACAAGTATATACAATAAAGTCACAATTCTAATCGAGATGTAGAAAAATTCTAAACAAATTTAGATTTGAAAAATACATAATGAAAATGCAGATATATATATTTCTGGACCTTGGGCTAAGATTAGAGTTATCAATTTACTAAAAAGCAATGAGACGATTCAAATAGACATAAAAAGAAGACTTTTTTTTACAAATTTTAGTTAACATTAACTTGCAGTGTTCAATTTTTTATCTAGCACTATTACCCAACAAATTTGCGACGAGTATATGCAATAAAGTAACTATTTTAATCGAGATGTAGAAATATTCTAAACAAATTTATATTTAAAAAATACATAATGAATGAGTATCTGCTTTATTGTCATTTATAATTATAAGTTTAGATACATGAAATATAATTAATTTACTAAAGTTGATTTACAACTAACGCAAACAACATAACAACTTCTAAATAATTAAAATATAAAATAATTTTTAAATATAAGTTAGTCTTTGGTGAAAATTATAGAGAGAGAGTGAGGGCGAAGCGCTGAGAGAGAAAGACAAGCTTTTTCAAAGTTATAACAGTATGATTTGTTGTTTAATTGTTTTATTGTTTGCAAGATGTATGTATTTCTTCCCTTGCTTACTTTTGTAAAATAAAATTTTATTTACCAAAAAAAACTATTTTCAATGTATTTTTTATATAAATAAAAATATAAACTTATTTCCTATCGAGTTTCGACGGGCTACTTACTAGTCAATTAATAATAGAAAATAAACGGCGCTCCCTCCTCGGTGCTCCGTTTCGATTTTCCTTTATTCTGGTATTTTTAGCATTATTAATTTATAATAATACACATATATCACTTATTATATTCATATAATAATTTCTCTTACCTAATGTATTTCTGTTACTACTATCTTTATCTATATTATTCACACATTCTTAAAGCTTTGTGCATTATTAATTCATAATATTAATATTATATAATATATATCAATTCTTAATAAATACATATATTCTCAATTTCTAATAAATTACATAACACATTTTCATTAATAATTATATATTTAATAATTATGAAAAATAAAATTATTTTTTTAAGTTAGTCTACAAGTAGCACCAATAGTTAAATTTCAAGCAACAAAATGAGCAAATTAGCATTTAAGAGGCCAATAAAAATTTTGTAATCGAAAATCTCTATGAAAACTGAAAAATATATTTAATCAATATATCTATATGAAATTCTCTTTATCTGTCATTCATATTTTTTCTAAAATCTTCGATTAGTGTCTGCTCGAAAATACAACTATATCACATTCAATCTAAATGTATTAATAGATAGCAAAAAAAATAAAAATAAAAACATCTTCAAAATGCAAATATATCTTTCTTGGTCTTTGGCTAAAATTAGAGATATCAATTTACCATAAACAAACGAGACGATTCAAACTAACGAGACGATTCAAATAGACATAAAAAGAAGAATTAAACCAATGAGACAATTCAAATAGACACATAAAAAAAGAATTTTTACCTAGTTTAATTAATATTAATTTTGTAGTGTTCAGATTTTTATCGAGTATTACCCAACAGGTTATCGACGGGAATATACGAGATTAGGATGAGAATATGTAGAAAAATTCTAAATAAGTTTAGATTTGAAAAATACTTCATGAGAGTATCTGATTTATTTATCATTTATAATTATAAGTTTGGATACATGAAATAAAATTAATTTCCTATGTTTGATTTACAATTAACGCAAACAAGTAATAAATTCTAAATAAGATATACAACTATTTTTAAATACCAGTTAGTGTTTGAAGAGGAATTCTAGACAGAGAGAGTGAAAGGATAAGTGTTGAAAGAGAAATACAAGTTTTTTCAAAATTATAATAGTTTGTTGTTTGATTGTTTTATCGTTTGCAAGATGTTTGTATTTCTCCGTTGCTCATTTTGATAAAGTAAAATACTTATTTACTAAAAAAAAACTATATTTAAAGTATATTTATATAATTTAAAATATAAAATTATTTCCCGTCCAGTCTTGACAGATTACTAGTGTATAAATACAATTAAATATGAGAATTATATGATATTGTAAACATACGTAGTAATATTAAATACTACAATTATCACAAATCTAACAGAGACGGAACAAGATCCAATTTCTGATCATGAAAAAGATTATGTGGCTCGTTAGGCACTTGCATGGTTTTTAACGCAATTAGACTTCAAATTGATTTTATTATGTTTTCTGATAATTATTTAACTATAATCATATATGACATATAGTTCCGAAATATTCATTAAAGTATCAATAATCTGAATATGTAATTATACCTATACTTTATGTTTTTGTTAGCAGTATATCTATACAGCTACATTATGGCTAGTCATAATTTAGTTTAAATAGAAAAAAAATGATTTATTTATAATTTTTTATTCTAAATGACTTCTAATAATTAAAAGTTTTAATTTATACAAATTTATATTGATATATTTGAATTTGAAGGCAACAAAAATCTCGATATAGATAATAGAGTGAATATAAAGTTTTTTATCGAAAGAATGAATGAGACATATATTTGTACTAATAATAATAAAATTTAAGTTAAAGATATGATAATAACATAAAATGCATGTTTATACTTCTTAAAATAAATTAAAAAATTAATTAAATCGATCTATTTTTTCATAATTGACCGATTATAACTAGCTACATTACAACTAAATACCATCACTCTTTTGTTAAACCTTAAAAGATGAATAAATTTTGACATAAAAAATGTGGTCTCAAAATCAACAGGCGAGCGAGGCTATCATACTTCCTTAAAAAAAGGAAAAGATGAATGAAGTAGGAAAAGGAAAGGACCGATGCTAAATGATAAAAAGAAGTTGTGTGTGTTAGCCTAGTGGTAGTGAGGTTAATGCCCGGGCCAAAGGTTATGGGTTCGAATCCTCCGTCATACGGAATTTAAATTTCCTTGTAATGTTGTTCAAAAAAAGAGAAAGAAATGATGTCACGTGAGAGGAGTCATGTCACGTGGGGGTGTAATGAAAGTGTACGGTTGAAAAAGAAGCACCACTTTATACCCGGTGATGTAGCATCAAACGTCCCCATTTATATGCCTCTTTCTTTTTGGAAGTTACCAACTACAACAAGAACAAAGAATATTTTGAGACTTTATTACTTTTAGGGAAGTGTATTTAATCTAGATTTTCATTGGATTTTAAAGACTTCAGAAGTCTGGGTGTATTCAATCCAGACTTCTGTTGGATTTCTGAAATCTGGGTGTATTCAATCCCGACTTCTGTTGGACTTCTGAAATCTAGGTGTATTCAATTATGACTTCTGTTGGATTTCTGAAGTTTCGGTGTATTTAACATTCCATCGACTTTTAACTTATGGACTTTCGTTGGACTTTGATGAAGAAAATGGGCATGATGAAATCCGATCGATATTGATGAGAATTGAAATCCAATGCATCCCCAGCGCGGGTGAAGACGAGCGGTCGCTCGAGGTTCCCAGCCGGCGCTGGGAGTCACCGATCGCTGGGTTGCTTATAAAATTTGTTACTATTTCGCCATACCGTAAAGATCTATAAAACAAACATTATATCAACAATTATAACATCAAACATTATATCAACAATTATAACATCAGAACATAAGATTAACATAAAGAAATGCAACTGTTCGATAAACATCTTCAGATGTCATTGTTCGATAACACAAACGACAGTACGAAATTGTTCAATTACATTCTCCAAATAAAAAAAACACGAAATTGTTCAAATTGGAAATTAGAAATTTCAACACCAGCGACCGCTGCTCTCCAGCGACCGCTGCACTCCTTCTTCTGCACCTACTAGAAAGCCAAACTCCTATCCTGTCCAGTAGCATATACATCAAAATCATCAACATCAACACATTTTAAATTATAAAAAATGCCACAAATAACATACCAAAGTCAATATCCATCATGGTTAGGTGGTGGTTGCTCTTCATGGTGAGGTGGTGGTTACGGTGGCTGGTAGAAGGCAAACCAAGCATTCCACTGTGCTTGTAAAGATGCAATTTATTGATTGTGGTCGCATTAGCATCTTTTTGCCACATCGCAAGCTGTTGGTTCTGCGCATCAAACCTCGACTGCACATCCTGACGGAAGCCTGCAAAATGGTTGTTCAGGTCCTGGCGGAATTAAGCAAATATGGTGTCGAAATGATTTAGGAATTGTTGGTAGCAATCTCCCGACATTGTTGGGGGGGGGGGTTATTGGCCCTTCCTCTTCACCCCCTTCATCTCTTACATTAGAGGGACCGCCGACTTCAAAATTGCGTACCACTGGTTGTTGTCTCCCTTCAGCAATCTCTTTGTTCACATACTTCATCACACATAGCCTTTTAGTCGGAGGCACTAGAGTGAATGCATCAGAAATGATTTGAGCTCAAAGAAGCTCGCTATAATCAATTATAAATCCCTCAAATTCCTGGTAACCATCCTGAGGGGCCTTCACATCACTCAGGACACCTAACTTATGCGCCAGCAATGTAATAATGCCACTTCTTGAAGCATGAGCTCCAGGACGACTCTTACTCTGAATCATAGCATTCCAGATGAAATTTGACATACACACCTTTGTGTTATTCACTGCATAACTCAATAGATAGACACCTCGTTTGCATTGACCTTGTTTGCCTGCTCTTTACCAGAAATATTATATGCAATAAACTTATGGATAATGGCCAATGACGGGTCTGTAATAAACGCGTTCAACATACCAGAAGCATCCCAATTTTAAACCCAGACAAATCAGTCCAATCTACATTAGCATTATACCCCGAAGGTCTCTCTCTTTCCCCATCAGTAGGAAATTCAAAAACACTTTTCATTCTTTGCAAGCTTATAATATATTTCTTGTTTTTCATTCTAACACTAATCTTTGTCTTATCCGCATTCAAAGCCATAGTAGGTAGAAACTCAATAGTTAAACCATCATAAGCAGAAACAAATACACTTAGCCTAGAAAAAGTTTCAAGTCCTAAATTCTTCAAATAACGTACTACTCTTGCTTCAATCTTTAGAGTCCTAATCAATTCCCAATCTAGATAATATGGGCATGTAACATCATACTCAATGAATTTAGAGAATACCTCTCCCTCCCATTCAGTCTCTAGATTGAACGGACAACCAAACCTCCCAGTGTAATCTTCCTCTGTCTGATCGGCATTTTTTGTAAGTGGCATGATTCCCAGCATTCACTGGCGTCGCGTGGGCACTCGACGATTTGGGCGAACGCTGGAGGTGAGCGACCGCTGCTGCCGGAATTGGATTGGAGACGGAGGTGATTCAAGGTTCACCGGTGGACCGAGGTGGCGGTAGAAGACGAACAGGAGGCGGTGGAAGTGGCGGAAGGCGGCGGTGGAGCGGGGAGGTGGTGGACGGCTGTGAGGCGAATAGATGTCGCCGGAGGTAGAGCGTTGGAGCGCGGCGGAGGTAGGGCGGATGTCGAGCGTGGCGGTGGTCGAGAAGAAGAGGCGGAAAAAGAAATGAGTAGGGCCAAGTATGGGGTCCTCTGTTGGAATTAGGGCATTGTATTAACCCCAATTCACGTGACTCCCAGCGCTCACTGGATTCCAACGGGCTCTCGGAACTTCGAGCGCGCGCTGGATACCAGTGAGCGCCGGGTTGTTGGACTTCTCAATTCCAACAGAAGTCGATGCGAACTCCAACAGAACTCCAACATAAATCTGCAAAATCATATGAAACTCCAATGGAAATCCATAGACTTCCCAACTCCAATGACTTACAAAGTCCAATGAAAGTCTGGATTAAATACACCGCCCTTAATCCTACCCTTCACCTTCTACCTCCTCTCCGCCACCGCCGCCGCCATCGCCGGTGGTCACTATTAGATCTAAACGAACACTTTATGCATATAAAGTTATTGCGTTGCTGGAAAACTTAGCACAGTCAGTATAATAGAAATAATAAACTTTGCTGAAATAAAAGACACACAATATGGTAATCCAGTTCAGTTTTGCAACCTACGTCTGGGGGGCCTTTGCCCAAGAGACAACCAATCCACTATTAGAAGAAATGGCTACAGAGGATTTTACACATACAGGTCGACACCTTATGCTACCCTTTTGCTCACCCTCTTCCTAACTTCATGTGAATTCGTGATTGATCGATCTACAATCGCTCAACCTAAGCTCGAACTTCCAGTCTGACCCTTAACTCTCTTTAAGACTTAATTTATCAAAGATAAACTCACAATATTTTGTGCTCTCACAATACAATACTCTCAAGAAAGTATAAGCACCAAACAATAAAACAACGGCCATCCCTCACAATTGTTGATGTCGAATATATATAGGTTTGAAACCCTAGATCTCTTCGCCATCATGTATATCTCTTTAGATCTTCTTTCCTTGTGAGGATAAGGCTTGAGGAACACGTTCAATATCTGCTTGATAAGTATCTTGTCCGCATCTATCATAAACATGGAAAAGATCCAGCAAAATTCGCGCAGATATGGAAAGTCTTTGCCAGACTGTTCCAGGTTCCCTTAGCATAGACTAAAGCACACATAACAGAGTTTGTTCTACGCAGCGGCTTCGACACTTCAGCTGTACTTTTGGCTACATAAACTTTGCCAACATTTTTGAGCAGTATCACCTCTTGAGCAGCAATGCCTCAAATTCAACAGTCACAATTTTTTTTTGGCTCACCAAAAAAAAAACACCATCTCTCAATCATCGCCGCCGCCATCACCGGTGGTAACAAAATTTCTTTTGTGACTCATAAAAAAAAATTACAAATCTTTGCTTCATCTCTGCCGCCGTCGCCGCCACCGCCGGAGGTCACAATTTTTTTTGACTCATAAAAAAAAATTAAAGATATTTGCTTCCTCTCTACTACCGTCGACGCCGTCGCCGGTGGTCACAATTTTTTTTTGTGCTCACCAAAAAAAAGATCACAATTTTTTTTGTAACTTAACCAAAAAAAAAATAACTCGCAACCGGCACCTCCGCAGTCGCCGGGGGTCACAAATTTCTTTTTTTGTAAGTCACAATTTTTTTTTTTAAAACTAATACAAAGGTACGAAAACAAAAATCTGATAAGTAACACACAAAAATCTGATAAGTAACACACAACAATATATAATACAAATATACCAAAAACAAAATTCTGATGAGTAACACACAAAATTTTGATCAGTAACAAAAACTTAGTTGTGAAATCACCAAAAAAAAAAAATTACACATTTGGTGGTGGTGGCGGCGACGCCGCCGTTGTCTATTTTTCGAAATTTCTGGCGCCATCGATGTGAATCGAGGGTTGGGGATTACACGGTTGGCTTCGTCTCATTGTCGCGCTTCTTTTAGTGGTGGTGATGAGGGCCAATTCGCTGCCGGACATCATCGCTGTTCCGCCACTGCCGCCTCGCCATCTTATGGTTTTTTGCGAATTCAAGGCACGACAGTTTGAATCGAGGCTTGGGACCAAGACCATTGGCTTCGCCTCATCGTTTCGAATCTATAGGTGGTGGTGGCGAGGGCCAAATCGCTATTGCAAGTTGTAGATCTTAGGGAGTAAGATGAGAGTGTCACACGATGGCGGATCTATAGCGAAGCGAACGGCAAGGTGACGACGAGAAGGAGAGGTGGACGGAGGTGGTAGAAGGAGCAGAGGAGGAGGCGAAGAGAAGGAGGCGAAGATAAGGGGAGGTGGAAGGGGGTGGTGGAAGGAGCAAGCGGAAGGAGGAGGTGGTGGCGACTGCGAATTAGATGGTGGAAGCAAGGTGAAGGCTAGGAGGTGGTGGTGGCGGCGGCGACGAGAAGGCGAAGAGGAGGAGGTGGAAAGAGGTGGTGGCGGTGGCGGCTTAGATGGTGGAAGGAAGGTGAAAGCTAGTTTTATGATAATGGCCAAAATTTCAAAAAACTTGGCGAGAATGGTTAATTTAGTGGTTTTCTCTAGTTTTCATTTCTCAATATATCATTATATATTTGGGATGAAAGTGCATCATAAACGAGCACATTTAACTATCCTTTAAAGAGTGCTTTCTGTTATTACTAGATTCAAAATTGAGAATTAGTCAAATATAGCCACTTGGCAAAAGAAAAGTGCAAATATAGCCACGTTTTTTAAAACGATCAAATATGGTCATACATACACGATTTGCATACATGACCACAATCTACAACCATGCATGTTGGTCGTGTATGCAGGTCGTGTATGCTGATATGGTCGTGTATGCATGTCGTGTATGCTGCTATAGTCGTGTATGCATTATTGTGTATATTGCTATGGTCGTGTATGCTGCTCGTGTATGCATGGTCAGCACACATGACCAACATTGGTCATGTATACTGGTCATGTATTGCTGGTCGTGTATGCATGAATATATTTGATCTTTTTAAAAAAGGTGGCTATATTTGCACTTTTCTTTTGTCAAGTGGCTATATTTGCACTTCTCCCTTAAAAATTTCTTGTTTTTCCAGTGTGGGCTGCCACATTCCGTGTTTGAAGTATCAATCTTCCTTCATCCTAACTGTGCACTCTTCTCATTCGTTGGTACAGATTGTACCTTCCCATATTCTGTAAAAGCATAAAGTATCATAACTTTTCTGTCAGAGGTATGTTGGCCTATTTGAGACCTACTTGGAGACCTCACGAGTTCTCTCCTCTTTTTGAATTTTGATTCACTTCTCTTTGGGTTTTGTTTCTTACCAGATACCTCACATCAAGTATCTGCGCCAGCTTAAATCCAGGTTCAGCTCTCTTCTTTTATCGAGGTGACAAAATTCACTATGGTTAGCTTATCTGTCTCTTTGTTCTCATAGCCAGGTCTCGCGGAGGTAGACCTGGTCGTCTTTGTTCCACATCATCTACTCCCCCTACTCTATATTTAAAGGAAGAACGATTCGTTTAAATATAAAGAGTAAATTTAAGCTAACTTTCTGTTAGCTGATTAGGGGGGTGAGGTCTCCTTTTACTCAACAGAAGACCTAATAATTTTGAATGATATTCTTTACCAAGCCCTAACGTCAATTTTGTGACCAGATTTGACAGGTAATTAATTTTCGGCTATTTCCTTTCTTTTTTTTTTCTTTTTTTTAGTCATTGGGAGACTCTTCGGTTTCTTCCCCCTTTTTCTCAACCGCCTTTACCTTCCTGTTTTACTTTTCCTTCCTTCTCATTTTTACTTCCTTTGTTCCCTAATTTTTCTTTTGCCTTTTGTTTTACTGCATTCTTCCATGGCTCACGCCCCTTCACACTCTGACGAGGAAACCATTTCCGGCCAACATACTACCCATTCCATAGGATGGCAACCAGATTCCTCCTCTCATGGTGACTCTCAGTCCGACACTTCCTCTCGCACTCAGGGGAGGGGTTCCTCCCAGAAAATATGTTGTTCTCGATGCCTATTGATGTGGTTGAGATTTGTAACACTTAAACATACAGATGTTCAAGGATCATTAACACATAATAATTACCTTGAATTGAAGATATTAAGGTAGGAAGAGCTTTTCCACGTGGTTTTATTCATTTGCTCCAACCTGCAAAACGTAACGCCAGGTTGTGTGTCGGCGTCGCGTCTCTGATGATCAAGTCAAGGTGTGTAGAACATGAAAGCTTGAGAGAATTCAACGAGTTCTATCGTGTATCAGAGGTAATGAACGTGAAAATGAAGATGATACCTGCTGATATGCAGTGAAATCTGTATATATACCTGTAAAAAAGTAAGGGTATTTCTGGTATTTCGGGAAGACTTGGGAAGTCTCCTAACCGACTTTGGTAGGGGAAACTTCCCTACTTTAGTTGATGTGATAGGTCGGTACCGACGTCTTTCTAAGATATTTATGCCTCGAGAAGACAAATCGGTATTGTACTTCAGACTAGTTGTCGATAAAGTATAAGTGGGCAGTGTTACCCTCCGGTAACATTCCTTCAGGACAAGTCTCCACAGAGGTAAGCTTCCCTTAAGACAAATTTCCAGTGAGGTAACATTCCCTCAAGTCAAGTTTCGATGCCTCGGGCATGTTTCCCCAACACTAAGAGTGTTGAAGCAATGTTGCTTTCCAGGCAGAGGAGCACTTAGAGTGCTGAAGCAAGGTTGCCTTCTAGGCAACCAAGATGTACAAAAAGTGTCCCATCAACTCCTTCCCCATCAAGTCTGGAAAGAGGAAACTTGACAAGGTCAAGTGAGGAATTTTCAATAGTAACATTTCATGTAAGGCAACCTTTCCTTTCCGGATGAGATTGAGCAGTTGGAGTGTCTCTTTTCTCCGCCTCTGTGCATTTCACTTTTTCAGTGATACGACATCCCACGTCGCATCAGTCACCTGCTCATGAAGGAATTGAGTGTTCGTCTTAATTCCATGAAAAACTTCAACATTTGGGGTCTTCTTTTGGACCCTTCTATCTTGTCATATCTTTGGTTTGCCTCTTTTTTCTCGCCAATCTCCGACCCACGAAATGAGTAGGTGGTTATTTTGATTCGTGATTGAATTTAGCCTTTTCTGCATACTTATCCAGAAATGTGATGACTCCAATGCTTTTCTTTTGACAGTCATGGAGTAGTTGAGAGCTGCTCAAAGTGTTGCTAATGACAATGATGTCATGATAGTGTGTTCCACTCCAGGATTAGTTACCCTACCCATGTTCCCCAAGTTAGAGACTAACTTGTCTGAGGGGAATGTGCTGGTGATTCTCCTATGGAATAAGATTCCAAGGAAATGCCCTTGCTCAGTGGGTCTGTTCCTGCATGTCTTTCTTCAACAAGATTGCGCACTAGAAATCATAGTCGGGCGATGACCGATTTGCCTTCTCTTCCTAATACCCTAAAGGAGGAAGTTTATCAAAGTCTCCGGAAGCAACGTTCCTGCTATGTCAACCAAGCGATTCTCCATCCAGCTTGAGGTTCATCTCCCTGTTTCTCTGACTTCCAACGGAAGGTTCTTGATGCATGGCTTTGTTTTCCCACTTGATCAACTCATCCAAGAGGTCTCAAATGATTGAATTTTCAACTGAGGCCATCCATATTTCCACGGGCCGTGCTCTGATATATGTTTGATCTTTTCCCCTATTTTTATGTCTTTGAAAAATAGATTTCTATAATTATTCGTCAAAGTTCCTTATTTCGTCCTTCTTTGGCTGACACTTTCTTGCCCTAGGCTGAAGAGAGGAGAAAGATGGAGTTCTCAGCTTCCTCTTGCGAGAAGAATGAAGAGCTACCCAAAACCGTGCTCCAAGTTTCCATTCTGGAAGCTAAGTATGAGAAGTTGGTGGCTAGTCTTGCCGATGCTAAGATGCAGGTTGATTTCCATAGTAGGCTTCTTGCTACAACTGAGGAAGAGAAAGCTTAGAGCTTGGTCAAAGCTCGCAAGGAAGAACATGAGGATAACATCCAAGCCTATAAACAGGGAGTCTTCCATACAGCTGCGGGTCAAGCATTCCTGAAGGAGTTGGCCGAGGAGATGGTCGGGGCCCATAAGAGTAGTGGTCAGTACTTGCGCAATCTCGGTCGTACTATTCGCCACTTTTTTCTTTTTTTTTTTGACAAACAACAGCTATCTGGGCGTGGAGATGAGGGAACCTTGCTATTCGAGAGAGGTGAACACTAGAGTTATTATGGACAACCTCGAACTCCCTCTTCATCTGTAGCCTTTGAACGATCTTTCTTTTGGACTAGATTACCAGATCCTTATGGTGCAGGCTTGCACTAGAAAACCTGCTTTCAATCTTGTTCTTGATCTTGAATACTCGTTTCTACGATGTTTCTCCTGCAGGAACCCCCAGTTCCACTACGGGAGACTTGCCTTTGATCGAGGACACCTCTGTTCCTAATATTACCACTCCGCAATAGGAGAATGTTGCCTCAGAGGTTGGACTCCTTAGTCTCAAGGAGAGTTGGCAAAGGAGGAAAGTGAGGAACAACCTCCTTGCGTAGGGTGATTTCATTGTAATTTCTAATACAAGATTTTTGCTACAATTTGTGGCTTGCAAGACTTTATGCATATCGTGCCTTTTGATCACTTTGCTTGGAAAATTTTCTTGCAATTGCTCTTATCTATGCTCTTTCTTTGCATTGGTCATACTTTGCATTTTGCTTGTTGCTTGATATGTTCATATATGTATTCTTCTTGCAATTGCTCTTATCTATGCTCTTTCTTTGCATTGGTCATACTTTGCATTCTGCGTGTTGCTTGATTGACGAAGCGCTGTCAGTACACTCTTCGCACAAATAAATTTATAAAAAACCTCTTCCCCAACAAGGTAGTAGTTAATGGCAAGTGCGGTCGATCCTAAGGGACTTGGCGTAGATCTGCTCTTCAGGTAGTTCTTAACAGAAGATGTTTTGGTCTAGATATATCTCAATATCATGTAACTCAACAAGTAAAGTATTAAATAACAAAGAAGTTTGGGTTAGGGTTTCGAGTCAATGATCCTAATTACTCATTACTTGTTCATTGGTGCAAAGATATTCAATTACCTAATCTTATTACTTGGTTTAAGACAAAGATTAGTTTATACCCAAATGGTCACGAAGTCACGATATAAACACACCAAGCCTATGTCTATCCAATTTTACAGATCTTGACTAGAAGGCAAGATCTCCTCCTTTGATCAACAAAGTCACGAAGACACTTCAGTAGCGATGTTGCCCAAAAGGCATTAAGAATAAACAGACCCAAAACAGCCAAGAGGTAGGTCAATACCGACTGCTCTCCAACACTCTTTACTTTCTTGGGCACGAGAGACACTCTCGAGTTTAATCCTAAATCCTGTTAATGACTTAATCTCAATATCTTGATGGTGATCAAGCATATATCAATATTAATTAAGTCTAGAATTAATCCTAAGTATTTCAGGAATAAAATCAAATAACGAACTCACACAATTCGACCTCACGAGTTTAGAACGAGTAATTAAGATCACATCATCTACATCCAACCCAAACAATAAATTTAGCTAGACATAATATTAAACGAAAACACAAAACATATAAGGGAAATCATAACTGAAATTGAACTGGAAACGGTTGCTGGCCAAAAGCGTAAGTCATCAACTAAGGTCTTGACTTCAAGTCAATAACTGAAAACTAATGCAGAAAAAACTGGAAACGAAATATAAAATTAATTCGCCCGTAGGACTTGTTTCTTCCTCACTTTCACTCGGTCGAAAATGCAGAATTAAACTAAAAGAACTCTCTAAACTCGAACTAAAACTTGCACACGTTCAATATGAAGTCAACCATATATATAGGCGATGGAATTAGGGTTAGGTTAGAATCCTTGTTGGTTAAGGACTCTTTTCATCCTTATCCGCCTCTTTCCTTGTCTATCCGGCTGCGATTTTACTTCCCTTTCATGGTAGATATCTTCATTGATTAGGTTTAGCTAAGATAAGAAAAGAAATCTTCGATCCTTATCCTCTTCCTTGGAGAAAAAGAAATCGGCAGCTGCTCCGACTTATATCTTGACTTCGATGTCTGCATCCTGTATCACTTCCTATGCTGACCAAGATCCTGGCTCCTCCGGGCACTCTGTCTGTTGGCTTCAAGGATATGGGGAGGTACTTCCTGACTTGTAGATTGAATAGAATGTTGTTGCCTAGCTACAAGCTTCCAGCCCTATGCCCATTTGCATTTTATCGCCATCTTAGCATCTCAACAACAGAATTTTCACCGAATTTGCCCAAGATCCCACCTGTTCTTCCCTGCACACCATGTCTCGACTTTGTGTCCTCCCAGATACACTTTGACTCGATAAATACTAAAAAGAACAAGAAAAACACAAGAAAAGATGGACACAAATATGGGTTCATCACACCCACACACTTGAATTACACTTGCCCTCAAGTGTACAGTGGCGATTTTGCCCAAGACTCAAACAGAAAACAAGACACAGACTCAATTGATCAACACATCAACATGTCAGTCAACTCAGAATATGTAAGCAAATATTGCCATCAAATAGGTCAAGATAGAGTTATCGGGCAACAAGGGTATCCTTACCAGCACTCAACTCTCAAGTGTATATGGTTAAGTGTATACGCTCTAGACCAAAATCAACAATATTTCTCCATAGGCTTGCCTGCCCTCTACATCTCTACTTCTTTGAACAAAATCAAATCACTTATCCTTAGGTCTTTATTGGGTTGTAACGTGGCTCAAGGCAAAAGGTGGGATAATTTTGGAATTTGGCTATGTCAAGAAGACTCAGTTCTTGGGCAACCAGTTTCCCTTAACTTCACATCGGCCCCTAGCACATTTATTTTTCAGGACTTATATTTTCTTCTTTTTCCTTTTTTTCATTTTTTTCTATTTTTTTTTTCATTTTACTTTTTTTTCTCCTTTTTTTTTAAAGTCCTTAACCCAACACCTCTAACATAGGTGATATTGCCCAGCTAGTGCTACCCAACATTTTTCTTTCATCCCTTCTCCTTCTAGACCTGAGTTCTTGACCGGGAAGACTTATAAATTCAGGCTATTATAAGTGAATCGAAAGAATTATCAACAAGCTCAAAGGGGCTGACAAAGGATAAATATCAAGGTAGGAAATTTTGGCCATGGCTAATTCGAACAAAAATGCCTAATTCATCTAAGCAATTTGACTGAGTTACATGAAGTTTCAATAAGAGATGCAGACAAGTTCTAGATCAACAAGTCCCAATTGGCCATTATCACACAAGAAAGAAATAAATGTTGCACATGTATATAGCATTCAACAACTCAAAACCTCACAGTCTTTGCCAATATCTCATTCCGTCCTACCTATCTACATACGGCATCAACATACCTATTCTGACCTATCATGCCAACATGCAAATCAACAACTTAAACACAATTTAAAAACACACAAAACAGACCTACATCCCAACACCCACACACTTTGCCTTAGGCAAAGTGAGTATGATGTTAGGCAACAACATACATAAAAAAAACTGACTCAACAATTAGATCAACAATGATCCCACCCACACACTTTGCTTTTGAGCAAAGTGGGTGAAGTCTTACCAACAACAAAGAATAAAAAATGAAAATACAAACGACAAAAATTAAAAACAACCTAATGTAAACACAACTAGGGAGGAAACAAATTTAAGAGGAAGGTATAACAAAACACCTGGATGTGTTGTGGGAAAAAAAAACATATTGAGGGCAAAATGAGTGGCTTGGAAGGTCTCCTTATGTGTTGCATCAACTTCTTCCAGTATGGTTAAGATCTCAAGGTTTGCAACTCCTTGTTACTCAAGCAAGGCAGGTATACGTTCTGCCCACCGCCAATGGTTTCGAAAGAAAGTTTTTGCAAGCATGTCTTGCCCTCTTCCGGTGACACGTTGAGCAAGTAAGAACTCCTAGTGTGCGAAAACATTCTCCTTCAGTTAGCCTAGGCCGCTGACCTCGATGTCCTACAGTCCAAAGGTAGCAGCCTTTCTCTTGCCCCTTCTCAATGATTCTGGGCAAGAAGGCCCCTTCAGTTAGCCCAGGCTGCTGACATCGATCCCTTATAGTAAAGAGGTAGCAACCTTCCTCTTGCCCATTGTCAATGATTCTGGGTATGAAGGCCCTGCTGATGGTAGTGCACTCGCTTTTGAATGTCATTCAAATCTTACTTCGTTGCTCAAGCTCTTTCCATTGCTCCTGACAAGCAATATCTCCAGGGGGTGGCACAACCTTCTTGGCCTCCATCATGGTTCCTGACCTACACCCTGTATCTTGTTCAACATCTCCTGCACACTTCAAAACACCAAATATACTCCAAACACAAATTCTTTCCTATGGTTAATCTAGAATTAAAACTACTTCAAAATACTATAAAATAAAATACTTTAAGCAAAAACTAACTAATTATTTTTTTTTCAATAATTTTTACGAAAGTAAAGAAGAATAACTAAAAATAAAAATAAAATAGAAAATACTAACCAGGTTACCTCCTGGACAGTGTCCCGTTTAAGGTCTTGGGCACGACACCCCCTTCCTTTTAAAGTCAGAGGTCCTCCTCGACAGGGAACCCAGATGGTTCCTCATCAACCAGCTGTTCTTGACCAAAATAGGCCTTCAAGCGCTGACCTTCAAGCTTCTGATAATCAATGCATACTCGCCATCCCGTTTGCAATCTCATGGCCACCATCTCATTTTTCTCGTTCTCAACAACTTGGATTCCCAACTTCTTGGGCACCATGTGCACAGGGCTCACCCACCGGCTGTCGGACACGGGGTAGATGATCCCCAAGTCAAGAAGCTTAAGTATCTTCTTCATCGCCACTTCTTTCATGGTGGGATTCAATCGCCTTTGTGGATCTCTCACGGGAACAACATCATCCTAAAGAAAAATGTGATGAACACAATCCATAGGGTTAATGCCTTTGATGTCGGCCAATGTCCACCCTATTGCCTCCTTGTATTTGCTCAGCACCTCACCAACTTGAACCTCCTCCATGCTCGATAGCTCGGAAGATATGATCACGGGCAAAGTCTCGTTCTTGCCAAGATATATGTACTTCAGGTGCTTGGGCAAAGGTTTCAGCTCCAAGGTAGGTACCTTTTGCAGTGATGGCACCAACCTGTCCTCAGGCTTCAACTCAGGGATGTTGAGTGGTTCGAACCCCTGAGGTTGCATGTTGCCCGGAATCCTGGCATAACTGCATTCCTCCACATCCGCCGGTTCATCGTTCTGGGCAAGATCTTCTTCTGTCTTCATGCTTTCATCCTGCTCAAGAACTGTCTGTTGCCACAATTCCCCCATGATTTCATTGGTCTCATCATGGTTTAGTTCCTCTAGTTCCTCATCAAACTCGTTAATGGGCTATTGGTTACCTTTATTATGATCCTCATCTTTATCTTCAAAGAATTTATTAAGAGTTTTGCACTCCTCCAACTCCTCATCCTTGAAGTAGTCTTCGTTGGTGGAGTAGTCGAAACTATGCCCATGGACTGACTCTTCCCAGAAATCTCTATCACTTTCATACTCATCGTCTACGGAAAACTCTATTGTGGCACCCGCTGCCTCATCATCCTTATACTGGTCGAGATCCAGGTCAAGACCCTGTATTAGGTTGAGTTCCGCCTGGATTGCACCCTCGTTGTTGTCTAAGAAACAACTTAAGCTGTTCAATGTCTTTACTTGCTGACCAAATGCTTTGAGAGTGTTGAGGTGTTCTAGGGCATCATCCTGATTTTGCCGATAAGCGTCAAACTCGACAACTTCTCCAGCTACTTGAACTCTCAACCTTGCGGTGTCACAATCGATTTTGGAGCAGGCCGTCCTCAAGAACGACCTTCCGAGCAAGATCACTGGATTCTTGATTGCTTTCTTTCTCATGTCAAGAACATAGAAATCGGTCGGGAACAGAAGATCTCCAACTCTGACCAATACGTCCTCCAAAACTCCATCGGGGTAGACTGTGGACAAGTCTGCCAATTGAATGGCAACACGGGTAGGAGAAAGAGGTCCAAACCTCATCTCGTCGAACATAGCCCTCGGCATTACATTTATCGAGGCTCCGAGATCAAGCATCGCCTTGGGTATTGACGTAGTACCTATTGTGCATGGGGTAGCGAATATGCCAGGATCCTTCTTCTTGACCGGGATGTGATAATTCATGAGTGCTGACACATTCTCTACATGGAAACGGGCATTATTATGGTACTTGGTCTTCTTCAAACACATATCTCGTAAAAACTTTGCACACTTTGGCATGGATTGTAACGCCATCAATAATGGAAGGTTGATTTCCACTTTCTTGAACACATTCATCATGTCCTCCAACTCCTTCTGATCACGATCGCAGGCAAAACGTCTCGGGTACAGGGCTTTTGCCTTAGCAGTGTGAGGAACGGTCCTCTTGGCTAAAGCCTCTGCTTCTTTTTCAGCCTTCAAAGAATCCAATAACACGTCATCTTTATCAAACCCCAACTTTGATCTCTCCATCTTCACGTAATCAAACAAGGCTTCATCCTCCTCGAAGACGGGGTTTTTATTGGCTTTTATCCCTTCTTCACGCTTCTCCTTCAACTCTACATAGAGGTCATTGATATCTCCTGAGCTCATCTTAGTTTCTTCTACTCGAGTAGGTCCCTTGAGTTAGGTCTGGGGCAGCACCTCTGACAAATCTTTACCACTTCGCAAAGTTACAACATTGACTTGCTCCTTGTTAACCTCCACTTGGGCAGGAAGTCTTCCACTCTTGTCATCCACCAGCTTCAACAGTGTCTGGTTTATGTGAGTTAATTGAGCTTGAAGGTTGTTCGATTGACCTCGACTTTCTAATTAAAAGTTCTCAAAATCCCTCCTAAGCCTTTGGTTTTCATTGGTAAACCTATCAATGGTCTCATTCATGAACTCCATCTTTGCTGGTTCTCGATGTGGAGGAACATAGCTATGTTGCTGTTGAGGTTGCTGTTGAGGTGGAGGCACATATTGTTGTTGAACAGGCTGCTGTGGTTGTTGGTGGGTAGGAGGCATTTGATAGTGGTTGTTGCCGTACCTCAGGTTCTCGTGCTGATTCTGCCTATAGCTGTAGTTGTTGCCATAGTTGTTGTTATTGCCATACTGGAACCTTTGTTGTCCACCACCTTGCTGGTTCTAACCTATTGCCTTCACCTCCTCTCCTTCTTCCACGAACCAACTCGAACATTCCGAGGTAATATGGCATGTTGTCTGACACACTTCGCATTTATTCACAGCTCTGTGAACTTCTTTGCCATCATCCTTCTTTTTCAAGTCCTCCATTTGACCACTCATCTTGGCCATGAAGTCTTTCATGGTGCTGACCAAGTTATCGGAATTTCCCTTGCTGCCTTCATACCCCCCTCTTGGGATATCATTTTCATCTCGTGATTGATCGGCCATTGCAGCTATTTTCTTGAACACTTCAGCTAGCGATTGATCAACTATTGCTCCCCCACAAGCTGCAATGATCCACTTCCTCTCAGATGCCCTTAATCTTTTTAAGAAATGCTCGATCAAATCAATGTCCTGGATTCGATGTTGAGGACATCTTGCTATCAACTTCTTGAACCTTTCATAATATTCATACAACGACTCACTTCCACCCATTTTGATCGAGGAAATAGCATTCTTTCCACTTTGTATCCGGCCAACGGGTATGTACTTGTCAAGGAAAGCTTGCTGTAACTTTTTCCAGGTATCGATGCTTCCCTATGACAAGGTGTAAAGCCACTCACGTGCTCCGTCAAGTAGGGAGAACGGAAACGTGAGTAACCTTACGTAGTCTGGAAACGTATCTTGGGCAGCAACTCGATCTTTGGCAGCATCTCGGGCAGGAGGGGTATTGTTCCATATAGTGCTGATCGCCATCTCAAAGTCTTGAAGATGGGTCTGAGGGTCTTCTCCGGGATGACCGCTGAACTTGGGCAGTATCTGTATCAGCGAATGTTTGAGCTCCTAGTTGCCATTGATGGTGGGCAACTGGATACTTGAAGGTCTGATCCCCTTGTCGTCAGGAAACATAATCTGACGGATGGTTTTCTCTTGCTGTCCTACCATGATTGTTGATGTCTCTGCTTCTAAACTGGATATTAACTTCTCGCTGTCTGTACTCGCTGTTGGGCAAGAATCGTCTTCTTGCTCAATTTCTTGATCTTCTGTCAAGCTCGGCAACTCTGAAGGTTCGTTGACGCCTTCCTCCAGATCTTTCTTCTTCTTGCGTTGTTCTGCTTGATTTCTCCTAGCTACCGCCTCCGGGAAAATACCATGATCTTGTGGATCTCCGTCACTCCATAGATGTGGCTTGGGCATAAACCGTGCTCAACTCAAACTTAAAGAGCAAACTAGCTTAGAACTAAGTCCCCGACAACGGCGCCAATTTGACGAAGTGCTGTCGTTACACTCTTCACACAAATAATATTATAAAACACCTCTTCTCCAATAAGGTAGTAGTTAATGGCAAGTGGGGTCGATCCCAAGGGACTTGGCGTAGATCTGTTCTTCAGGTAGTTCTCAACAGAAGATGTTTTGGTCTAGATGTATCTCAATATTCTGTAACTCAACAAGTAAAATATCAAATAACAAAGAAGTTTGGGTTAGGGTTTCGAGTCAATGATCCTAATTACTCATTACTCGTTCATTGGTGCAAAGATATTCAATTACCTGATCTTATTACTTGGTTTAAGACAAAGATTAGTTTATACCCTAATGGACACGAAGTCACGATTTAAACACAGCAAGCCTATGTCTATCCAATTTTACAGATCTTGACCAGAAGGCAAGATCTCCTCCTTTGATCAACAAAGTCACGAAGACACTTCAGTAACGATGCTGTCCAAAAGGCATTAAGAATAAACAGACCCAAGACAGCCATGAGGTAGGTCAATACTGACTGCTCTCCAACACTCTTTACCTTCTTGGGCACGAGAGACACTCTCGAGTTTAATCCCAAATCCTGTTAATGACTTAATCTCAATATCTAGATGGTGATCAAGCATATATCAATATCAATTAAGTCTAAAATTAATCCTAAGTGTTTCGGGAATAAAATCAAATAACGAACTCATACAATTCGACCTCACGAGTTTAGAACGAGTAATTAAGATCACATCATCTACATCCAAGCCAAACAATAAATTTAGCTAGACATAATAATAAACGAAAATACAAAACATATAAGGGAAATCATAACTGAAATTGAACTGGAAACGGTTGCTGCTCAAAAGCGTAAGTCAGCAACTAAGGTTTTGACTTCAAGTCAACAACTGAAAACTAATGCAGAAAAACTGGAAACGAAATATAAAAGTAATTTACCCGTAGGACTTGTTTCTTCCTCACTTTCACTCGGTCTAAAATGCAGAATTAAGCTAAAAGAACTCTCTAAACTCGAACTAAAACTCGCACACGTTACAATATGAAGTCGGCCATATATATAGACGATGGAATTAGGGTTAGGTTAGAATCCTTGTTGGTTAAGGACTCTTTCCATCCTTATCCGCCTCTTTTCTTGTCTATCCGGCTGCGATTTTACTTCCCTTTCGTGGTAGATATCTTCATTGATTAGGTTTAGCTAAGATAAGGAAAGAAATCTTCAATCATTATCCTCTTCCTTGGTGAAAAATAAATCTGCAGTAACTCCGACTTACATCTTGACTTCGATGTCTGCATCCTGTATCACTTCCTATGCTGACCAAGATCCTGGCTCCTCTGGGTACTCTGTCTGTTGGCTTCAAGAATATGGGGAGGTACTTCCTGACTTGTAGATTGAATAGAACGTTGTTGCCCAGCTACAAGCTTCCAGCCCTATGCCCATTTGCATTTTATCGCCATCTCAGCATCTCAACAACAGAATTTTTACCGGATTTGCCCAAGATCCCACCTGTTCTTCCCTGCATACCATCTCTCGACTTTGTATCTTTCCAGACACACTTTGACTCGATAAAGATTAAAAAGAACAAGAAAAGATGGACACAGATATGGGTTCATCATTGATATGTTCATATATGTATTCTTCTCCCTTCTTTTTCTGAAGAAGTAAAAGCTTGTCAAACGGATAGTGGTTCAGAATACTTCTTCTGGGTAATCATTGTGTTTGGGCAAGATTGTATGTCTACAATCTTGTTCAACTTGTAGCATAAGGGCATTGTTTCCAACCAAATGTTGATCTCAAGTAACGCATGTAGTTACTTTTGAGGCAAAGTTGCCTGCTGATAACCTGGTTCACCCCTGGCGAAGGGGCATTCATGCCAACATATTGCTCTTTTCTAGTAGCGCATGTAGTTACTCTTGGGGCAAAGTTACCTGCTGGCAACCTTGATCATCCCTGGCATCGGGGACACTCACGTCCTCCTAATGCTTTTTTTCCAGTAGCGCATGTAACTACTGTCGGGCCAAGGTTGCCTGCCGACAACCTTGCTCACCCTGATTTTTCCAGAGGCGCATGTAGCCACTGTCAGGCACCATTCCAAGGTTCCTTGGCTGATGCATTGGGATCAATTATCCAATATCTGAACTCTGGGAACTTTGTACCAGCAACATATGTTCTTCTAAAGGAATCATATGATGGCTGCATCGTCAACCATGACAATGGGTTCAGCTTCAAACCATTTGGAGAAGTAGTCTGCATCTACTATGAAGTGGGTCATTTCTCCCTACACTTTGGGCAACTTTTCCACCAGATCGATTCCCCACTTGTCGAAGGGACAAGGGGCATACATGATTCCCAGTTCCTCCTTGGGAAGATATATCAAAGGTCTATGTACCTAACACTAGAGCATTTTTTAACGAATTTCTTGGCATCCTTGCCAATGCTGGACAGATGGAACCATGCCCGAGATACTTTCCAAGCAATGTTTATGGAACCGGTATAAGCTCCTTCATTTCCGGGGTGAATTTCAGGTAAGATGTTTTTGCTTTCAACATCCTATATGCATTTCAAATAGGGATAGATTGTGGCATGTTCGTACGAGTGATTGCCTATCATGTAGAAGTGAGTATAAGATGCATGTTTTGATGCGTGGGAACTTTCCATATATTTTTCCCATGTCTTAAAGTGTATGATTGTGACCCTCCAGTCATTGATTTCTTCAATTGCTCTCACATCCAAGGAGGCAATCTCATCTTCTTCTTCAAAATATGTGATTGGACAAGTAATTCTTTTCTCATCAGAATTGGTCAACCTTGCCATCTTATCTATGTGGGTATTTTTCTCTCAGGAAATTTGCTCCACCCGAAATTCGGTGAACTTTGTCTTCAGTTATATCACTCTTACTACATAATTGGCCATTCTTTCTTCCTTGGCTGGGTATATTCCTTTCGTCTGGGACATGACTAACTTGGAATTGGAGAAGATCAGAACTTTCTCGGCTCCCAAACCTTCCATGATTTGCATAGATCGCACTAGTGTTTCATGTTCGGCTTCGTTGTTGGAAGCTTTGAATCCCAACTTGATCGAGAATCGTATTTCTTCTAAGTTGGAGGGAATGATCAATATTCCTACACTGCATCCTTCCTTGGTGGCACAACTGCCTACATAAGCTTTCCATTCAGCCTATTCTGAACTTCGAGTAGTTTCCTGGGTGAAGTCCGCCAATGCTTGGGCCTTTATGGTAGGTTCATTCTTTACGTATTCCACAAGTTTGTCATCTTTAAAATGCTTGCATTGGTTCGTGTTACGACCAAATTCATTATGGTATTCACAGTAGGGACCCACTCTGGGTTTTGAGGTCCTTTCTGATAACTTCGAGGTAAGGGGAATCATGCGAGTTGTTTTGACATGATTGCGAGAAGCTTGGCTAGGGCCATCGTGAGAGGAGAGTAAGCTTCCCTGTTGATCATTTCTCTCCTTGGATGATGCTTCGAGGTGTGGGTGGATGGTTCGGTCCTCTTTCTTCTTCATACCTGGGGCTTCTTCCAAGTTTACAAACATGTCCACTCTATCTCTTTTGGCTAGAGAACTGAGGAGATCTCTATCAAACAAGCCTTGTATTTGGGCATGCATCTTTACTTCCGAGATGACCGTGGGCACTTCCAATGTAGCAGATTTGAATCTCTGAAGATAATCTTTAAGGTTTTCATGGGAACCTTGCCTGAGAGACATCAAGTATACCGAAGTGCGACTTTGCCTTCGAACACCGATTTAGTGAGAGTTTTGAAGAAAACTCTACACTTGACTTCGTCAGTTTGTTGGTGGAGGGTGGAGCCATATAATCATGCTTCGATATGCTCCGATATGCTTAGATATGCTCCGATATGTTTCGATGCACATGTATATAAGAGATATATCCATATTCATGCTTATTTATGGGTTTATCCATACGAAATTCATCATATATGCAGATATGGTTTTAAGAAAATGAGTTCATGCATATATCGATCTTGATATCCAAGATGTTATTTGAAAGAAAACTGTAAAGCGGATCTCACGGCTTAGTTTTGACTTCCCACAAACGGCGCCAGTTGATGGGATCGAGATTTGTTACCCTTAAACATACAGATGTTCAAGAATCATTAACACATAATAGTTACCTTGAATCGAAGATATTAAGGTAGGAAGAGCTTCTCCACGTGGTTTTATTCATTTGCTCCAACCTGTAAAACGTAACGCCGGGTTGTGTACCGGCGTCGTGTCTCTGACGATCAAGTCAGTGTGTGTAGAACACGAAAGCTTGAGAGAATTCAACGAGTTCTATCATATATCAGAGGTAATGAACGTAATAATGAAAATGATACCTACTGATATGCAGTGAAATATGTATATATACCTGTAAAAAGTAAGGTATTTCTGGTATTTTGAGAAGACTTGGGAAGTCTCCTAGCCGACTTAGGTTGGGGAAACTTCCCTACTTTAGTTGATGTGATAGGTCGGTACCGACGTCTTTCTAAGATATTTATGCCTCGAGAAGACAAATCCGTATTGTACTTTAGACCAGCTGTCGATAAGTGTTACCCTCCGGTAACATTCCTTCAGGACAAGTCTCCACAAAGGTAAGCTTCCCTCAAGACAAATTTGAACAGAGGTAAGCTTCCCTTAAGTCAAGTTTCAATGCGTCGGGGCATGTTTCCCCAACACTAAGAGTGTTGAAGCAAGGTTACCTTCCAGGTAGAGGAGCACTTAGAGTGCTGAAGCAAGGTTGCCTTCTAGGCAACCAAGATGTACAAAAGGTGTCCCATCACCTATCTTACCAGGCGCCACCCGTTGCAGACCATCTCTTTGACTTGAAAGAGATAGTGGACTTGGCATAAGACTTGACGCCCTCCCATCAAGACGAGGGTAGAAACCAAAAAAACTTGGGCGCTGACACTGCAGACTCTTCTCACGACGTGGATTCCACCATTCCTCTTCCTGCTTCCAATGAACTTTCAGGTGAATCTCTCTTGACTTCTGAGGAGTTTGCACTGATAAAGTCCTGGTTAAATTGTGATGATTCAAATAACATTCGCATGCCCAAGTCTCATGAAAGACCTTATTCACTAGAATACCCTTCTATAGCTTTTTGGTACAGTCAGATTGAAGCGGGTTTAAGATTACCCCCTTCTTGATTTCATGATTGGAGTGTGTGACCTCCATAACTTATGGCCTAATCAGTTTCTCTTCTTCGATTAAAATCATGCTTGCTTTCTTCATATTAATGCGCGGTAATGGGATTTTTCCTACGTCTACCCTGTTTCAAACCATTTATGACGTAAAGCCCATTGAGGGTTTTTACTATGCAATTGCCAGACCCAAGGGTCCTGCCCAGCATCTATGTGTTCCACGTAGTTCAGGAAAAGAGTGGCAAGAGAAATATTTTGTTGTTACTCCCAAGTAGGGGGATTGGCCTTTTCCCTACAACCCTTGGCAAAAACTCCAATTGAAGCAGCCCCGTCCTGCTATAAAAACTATTTCGGCAATTGATCGCAAAGTGCTAGACAAGCTTACAAGGAAAGCTAAACTCAATCCTTTCAAATTCAAGTCTTTCCTGACTAATGCATCTGTGCTCTCCTTTTTGGAATTAGCTCCTCCTAGAAGGTGTTCTTTTTCCCGCGAGGGTTGGTTTCATACCCCCCTTACATATTCATCATTTCCTTGAAAATCTGCCAATCGTTTTACTAATACGTAACTATCTTCTACAGAGATGTGTTGGATTCAAGATGTAAAAATTCCTGGCGACGACGAGTTTGACTTCGAAATCCTTCTTCAAGAATAGGCTAGCAAGGAATCATAGGGCCTTACCTCTACTAAATCTCCTACTGTTCCACTTCCATTGTTGACTACAAAGAAGACTCCTCTCACTTCACCTGCTACTTTAATCAAGGCCAAAGTCCACAAGGTAACTTCCACACCTATGTCCTCCCATATCCCACCAAAAGGACATTCTTCTTCCTCCCTTCCTTCTACATCAGGCATGAAAGAGAAGAAGACAATGAGAGCACTTCCAGAGATAAGAAACCTCCACCTTCTCACTCTTCTCTGAGCCTCTCTAAGAAAAGCAAGACCATTTCCCGCCTCAAGGATTCCCCTCCAAAACCCACAGACTCTTCTAGGTATGTTTTCTGAGGCCAGACTTCCAGCTCTCTCCGCGAGGTCTCTCCTTCAGAGTGTCATTCACTGCTGAAAGCTCTTTCTCTTTCTAAAGATGAAGCTCAAGCGAGACCTCCTTCCCTCCTACAACTTCAGGAGGAAAGTGCTGACTACTTGATTCAGGTATCATTATTTTGATGGCATGCCCCCTTATCATCCTTCTGTGCTTAACTTTTATATCTACTCTTCCTACTCCTGGCAGTTGATCAGTGCTCACGGACGACTACTCCAGTTCAAAGATAACTCTCAAGATGTCACACCCCGACTCCCGAGGTGCGACTTACGAAAACTAACACAACTTAACCATCTAACAATCATCTCAAATACGGGGAACATGCTCGGGGAAATACTAACGAAAAGCAATAACACTCGAATAAAGCTATCAAAGAGATAACGAAGCAATACCCAAGCATATTAATTTACAAACCACGAGAATACGATAAGTATATCAAGTCAACGAGAACAAGACTCAACAAATATTTAAAATCATCGAGCGTATTGCTCGGAACCAAAACAATTATCAAGTATATAATAACAAATTTCCATTTCAAAAAGGTTGCAGTGGAAACTCGACTCAAATCCCAACATTCACACGTATGAAGACGTGCAAATGCCAGTCTGACATTCGACTCAACTCAACCAAACAGCCCACACCACCAAGCCTTTCCTACCATCGCCATCCTGCTAACCTGCACGTTTAGGAATACATGCAGGGCTGAGTACTTCGTACTCCGTGAACACATGCCGAAAACATTTGGAAAAAAATGCTCTTAGAGCTATATCAATTGAACTTGCCTTGCCGATTTTACTTGTGCATGCTAAAAACATTTTCTTTTAAATAGACTGCGCAGTCAAAACATAATATATACTCAACAGTATGCATCATCTGTCACAAATTCTCTCACTGTGCCGAGAAGTAGGCCTCCTTCTAGAACACTGTGACCGGCCCAACCGAAGCAAGGCTCACAGTCACCTCAACAATTAACATACCACACGTGGGTTTCCTGCCTTTCACAGGATGATAATAACTTAAACAAATAGATGATAACACATACCAAACTCAATAAAACGGCAAGTTAATTGCATATTAAAAATTCACATAATACTACTCAATAGTATAATAGCATTCATCGATAGTTTTGGTTTAGAAAAGCCCACCTGTCTTCCGACTTTCTAGCTAGGTGGCTTACGTGCTATTTGTCCTCGCTTATTTCTCCGTCCTGCTTGAACCTTCACAGTTTGACATCGATAAAGAAGATAAGGTACTACGCAAAGACGGATAGTAAACGTTTGTCTCGACTGAAGGACTTCTACTTGACTCGTTTCTCTCTATGTTATTCTTTTCTAAATAAGTCTCGTTTCTCGATTCTCGTGCATTCTCTATCAAGTCTCGTATTCTCGTCTCTAGGTCATTAATACTACTCGATAATTGGTTAGTACTACTAACCAATGTCTTAGCACTTCTCGCTTTAATTATAAAACGTCGTCTATCTAAACTCTATTACTCGAGTTTTCTTTTATATTCTTAATCAATTTTCGACTCAATTATCAACTTAATAACTCATTGTTTTGCATACAAAACAAACTCAATAATCTTTCACGTCATCATCAAATAATATCATTCACTCAAGCACGTTAATTCAATTGCATAATAATTCCAAATAAATCAAAAACATTGTCTCGAATTCAATCACATTCCAAGACACGTTAACATCTACTCAATTTTTATTTTAGAACTTAATCAAATACGAATTCCTTTTTATAAAAACTCAAAAATAAAATTTATCTTTCTCGACTCATATACGACACTTTTCCAAACTCGTTGTCTTATGAAAACATATTATAAATCTTTACTCAATTAATAAAAATTCTTTTTATTTTTATTAAACTCTTATGAAATAGGAATCTCGTTTCTATTTTTTTAACTCGACTCTCATTCTCGACTTAAGATTAATATTTTTAGTTCATTAATTCAATAATCCTTCTCGATTTAATTTTAATCCAAACGGTTTGAAAAATAACCCACTTAATTAATTTAGTTAATTACTCTCAAAATCACTACTCGATATCTTACTCGTATTTTATTCCATTATTTTCTTAATTAAACTATACGAGTATTTAAACTTAACTCGTCTAACACTTTTTCTCGACTCGATTAAATCTTCTCTTCGTCTTCTTATTACTTTATTCTCTTTATTTTAACTTCTAATTTTCCTCATCGTTAACCTCTAACTTACTTGGTTAAATTTTCGATTAACTTTTAATTTCAATTGATTTAACTCAATTTTCTCGAATCTTATTTATTTAACTAAGAAATTTCTTTTCCTCTTTTATTTACTAATTTAAGACTCATTTCCCAATTAATACATGTTCTCCTTTATTCTTTAATTAATTTTTATTTCAATAAATATCTAGATTATTTTATTAATTTAATTGCTAATTTGTTGTTGATTTAATTTTATTAAAACTCAAATCTTCAAGTTCTTACTCAAGAACACCTACTTGATGTTCTTCCCTATTATTTCAATTTTTCTTTTCTTTTAATTTAAAAACTTCACTCATTTTAATTCTTACCTCCTAATATCATCTAGGTTTTAAATTTACACTCAAACATATACTCAGTATCATCACATCAAAATACCAAAATCATCTATATTTATCCATAATCATTTTTCCTCAAAATTTCCCACATAAGGTTCGATTTTCACATAATTATGTACATGAAAAATTAAATCATCACATTAAATATAATTTCAAGTTCAACATATCAATAAATTCATCACAAAATGCAACAAAATATTTTCTCCTTCTTGGCTCAAAACTCACGGCAATTTTAGAGTTTTTTTAGGGCAATCGGTTTTTCAATTTTTCAAGCATATAACTCCATCCTCAACATGATAAAAATCATAAATCAAGCATCAAAATATCAATAATCCAAAAAAGTTATTTTCTCCTATTTCTTGCCTAAATTTTTGGTCCTAGTTAAATTTTTAGGGTTTTTATTTTCTTTTTCTCTCTTAACTCATAATTAATCTCTAGGGTTTGGTTTCCTTAACGAAATCCTCACTCAATCTCTAAATCGATAAACCCTAGATTTGCCTAAGCATAAAATAAAATCATGCAGCATTGTTTTCTTTACTTTAGGGCTTTAGAGATACATATATACAATTAATCAAATAAATACCATACTTTGAAAATTAAATTTGATTTATCCTCCTTAATCTTCTCCTTGGCCGAAAATGGTAAGGCTTGGGGCTAAATCTTCTAGTTTGACTCCTTTATGGAAAAACTCACTTGAATCCTCAAGAAAATATGAAACAACAATTAATCATCCATTTTAGGGCTTAAGAGCCGAAATGAAGAAGAAATTTGGATGATTATTGAAGATTAATACTAAAAAATTGGGGAAGATCAATACCTTTAAGATTAGGGATTTGGAAGCTTGATGATGGATTGATCCTCACTTGATCTTCATGATGGATTAGAGCTTGATTCTGAGCTTGCATGGAAGGAATTCTACCCTATGTTTTGAGAGGAAACTCACGGCATTGAGAGAGAGGGAGAGAGAATTTTTCTTCTTTGTTTGATGGAGAGCTTTCGAGAGAAAGAGAGAGAGATAGATAGAATGAGAGAAAATTTTTCTCTTGAATAAAATGGAGTGATCGAGAGAGAGAGTAGATAGAATAGTGTAGGATGCATGTACCTCATTATTGTATTAGATATAGTCTAGATATTCTTCTAACATTGAGAATCTCATCATGACCCCTAGATTTAGGTGTTGAAATTAGGCTTAAGAGAGAGAGAGAGAGAGAGAGAGAGAGAGAGAGTGAGAGTTTGATTTGATAGTGATGAGATGGATGCATGCAATCTTCACTAAACAAGTTAACTAAGAAAATAGGCTTGGAGAGAGAGATTAGGGAGAGATAGAGAGAGAAATCGGTGGAGAGGGAGAGAGATGAGAGGGATTTTCTCATTATTTTATTACAGATATTATTTACCCGGTCGTAAAAGCTTTCCGGATAAAAGTCCGTATTATTCGATTTATGCTGAAAACGGATCTAATCTCTCCTCGTCTCGTTTCCGACACTAAAAACATCTTAAACCTATGTCACATCTCATTAAATAGTTCAAAGATTTTGATTATCTAATTTTTAGGTCTAAAATTCCAATAACGAAGATAACCTAAAAATTAATCGGCTTATTAATCCTTTAATAATTAAATTCTTGTAACTCTCTCAAATAATCTTGGATAAGCTTCTATCTTATCTCAATGATCTTAGAATCAATTCTAGGTTCAGAGATTCTAATTAAAATCTATTCTAAGTTTATCGATGAATAGTGATTTCTCGGTTATCGACACTATTCACTTCAAATCAAAATCTTCGTAATTCTCTGAAAATCATACTCGTACTCATTCTCATACAAATAAGCTCAATATATGCATCACATTATCATTTCAAGACATAGAAGCAGATAATCTCATGTAAAAACACATAAGGGCATTTCGATCGTTTTACTCATTTCTACTTATTTAGAAAAAAATTTATTCCTCAAATCTCGTCATTTAAACTTATAAGGTTATTTAATACGCTCTCTAAGGGTATAAAAGCTCGGGGTATTACACAAGAAGAGGAGGTAGAGAAATTGAGGGAGAGTTTGGCATCCTGCAAAGCCCAACTCAAGGAACTAACCAAAACTCATGGAGAATTGCGATCACATAACTAGGACATTCTAGAGGCAAGCGGCCAGCTCTATTTGGCCAACGATGAACTGAGAAAGCAAAAGCACGACCTCACTAACTCACTTACGAAGATGTCTGCTTTATCTGAAGAGAATGCCTCTCTGAGCACTACGAATGCAGACCTCGACCGTCATCTAGTCCAAGTGAGCAAAGAGCTTTCGGAAGCTAAAGACATTCTTCAGAGTGTGAATCTGTCTTATAACTCTGGCTATGCAGACAGGATTCAAGGGTGCTGTAGCCTCATCCTTAGCACTCCTATGGGACAGAGAGCTCTCCAAATTCTTCATGAAGGACTCCTAGAAGCTTTTCAAGCCTCTCCCGAATACCTCACGTTAATTCGTTAAGATATAGCTTCTTTGGTCAAGAGATGTGGAATGACAGTACTAGCAAAGGCTCGTAGCCTTGGATTCAAAGATTCCATTAAGGTTGATCCCATAGTGAAGTGCTTGCCTTTGCCCTCATCCTTCAAAGCAGATTCTCAAGCTCCACTTGGCACTACCTAGTGGCTTCCAGTGATGAACAAAGCTTTTGAAGCTTTCATAGCCCTTAGCGATCTCTGCACCGCCTTTTCTGGATCATCAGCTCTCACCTGCGATGTCTTTCCTTCAGATCTCCTCCAGGTGGTCGAACAGTGTGGAGCCTACTTGTCTCAAGTTCCTCATGAATTTGTTCCTCTCGCGAGCTTTCTCCACAGGGTGCATTTCATTCTCATTTCCCATTATCATTACTTTTCATATTTTTCATACAGACCCTTTGATTTGGCCAGGTACCTTCTCTCTTGAAGGAGGTCCTTCAGCTTTCCCTCAAGCTCCCGGAGATCCCCAAGAAGAAACTGGCCCTTCTTCTACTCACCCCTCTGGCTCCCCCAAATCCGCTGGCAATGGAGAAGACATCATGGATGTGGACGTTGCTGACTACTTGGCTTGATCCTTATTATGCTGTTACTTTCTGGACAATATTACTATCCGTTACGCAATTTTAACAGTAAACAACTCTTCTCTTTTTTTTTTTATATTTTGTCTATGCCACCTCTTTCCTTTTGGCAACTTTGACTGATTGACCTTTTTTGCTTATCAGTTATTTGCTAGTTTATCTTCTCCTTTTTACTTGCTTCCGTTTTTGTATATATGCATTTCTCATACACGCGTATGCCTATTTTTGCATTTTCATGGGGTATTCTTAGACCCCCCCTAAGGGTGTAAGGTACACCCCTATTCCCCCTACTCTAGATGGTTTCACTCTGTTGTTAAACTGTCTAGAGTATTTAATCCGTTGCCTTTTATTAGGTGCCATACTACTTTCTCATTTTAGTCTCATAATATCCCCTTTTTAATACGTAAAAGGTATAATCAAAACAAAAAGACTTCTCAGCTTTTATTTACTTGCAACAAACTCTCTTCGTGCCATTACAGGAATACTTGTCTAGCTGAGCAAGTATTCTACCAAAAATAGAATGAGAAAGAGGCTTGGCACGTAGGCCTTTTCTCATCAAAACAAAATTTTCCAACATCCTTCTAGAAGGAAGACACTCAAACGTAGTACTTCTTCAGATTGCCTATATTCCATGGCCTAGGCTCTATATATCCTTCATGACTCATGAGCTCATATGCTCAACCCGGGAGCACTTTGGTCACCACAAAGGGACCCTCTCAATTTGGTTCGAACTTTTTCACCGGTTGCATTGCACCAGCTCTCTTGAGCACAAGATTGCCTTCCTTAAGCTTCCTGACCTTGACTTTTGCATCATACGTTGCTTTTATACATGCCTTGTATGCTAGTGCTCGCTGGTGAGCTCTCTCTCGCACCTTATCAATTAAGTCTAGACTTTCTGCTCTCAATTCTCTATTCAGGTCTTCATCGTATGCTGGAACTCGATGTGTCGGGATCTCTGCTTCTACTGGCATAACGACATCAGCCCCACACACTAGATAGAAAGGAGATTGTCCTGTAACCGTCCTCTGTCCAGTTCTATATGCCCATAATACCGAATTCAGCTCCTCCACCCATTGAGACCTTTTCTTTACAGTCTTTCCTTGATACCGTTCACTATGGTTTTGTTAGTGACCTCTACCTGTCCGCAGGTCTCAGGATGAGCTACAACAACAACTCTTTTCTCTATTCCTCTTTTTTTACACCAAGCTTGTATTTTCTTGCCAAAAAAACTGTGTCCCATTGTTGGATACCAGCACTCTTGGCAAGCCGTCCCTGCAATAGATATTTTTCCATATAAACTTTATGATGTTATCCTCCGTTATCGAAGACAAGGGTTCCGCTTCCAACCACTTACTAAAGTAATCCACCACCACTATGAGATGACATTTTTTCCCCACAGCCATTGGGAGCTTTCCTACCAAGTCAATGCCCTATCTATCGAAAGGACACTCAGCATATTGAGCCCCTAATTCCTCTGCAGGTGTATGAATCAACGGTCCATGCTTCTAACAGTTAGAGCATTTTCTTACAAAGGCCTCTGCATCCTTTTTTTAACAGGGCCAATAGTATCCGGCTCTCAGCACTCGTCTAATGAGGTCTCGATATCCTGAATGACATCCTGCCCTACCTTGATGTACTTTCTTAATCATCCAAAGACCTTCTTCTTCAGTTACGCATCTAAGCAGGGGCTGCGAAAGGGCTCTCTTGAATAGGCGACCTCCTATTATGCAGTACTTAGCATATACTCTTTTCTTGGCAGTTCTAATGTCACAACCCCAAATCCCGAGGGACGGCAGAAGCCGGGGTGCGACTGGGATTGGATTAAAGAAGCGGGGAAGAAGGGGGCTGACTAACTAAACATACATAAAAGGCATCATACATTAAATGAACAAGACTTGACTATTATAAAGGAAGAGTTAATGACGAAGGATTACTCGACAAAAGTACTCGAAAATATCAAAGTTCAAGATTACAGACTTATACTACAGTGATTTAATATTGTACATATTCTCAAAAAGTCTAGAGTTTTGCAGCGGAAAGTAAGTCATAAGCTAAAGCAATCCTAATTTCTCAACTCGACTCAACTTCAACCACCGCCGCTCTCGTCGCTCCAACCTGCACATTTAGAAAACATATGCAGGGCTAAGTACAAAAGTACTTAGTGGGCACGATGCCGAAAACATAATCATAAGTAGAGATAATCTGGCATTTCATAATTTGTAGCACATCGGGGTTTTATTTGAAATTAGCCCGTGTCTACTAAACATTTTCTGACTTATTTTCACAATTTACTCGGCCGAGCATTTTCTGGTATGTTACGTTCAATCTTGACCAATTCTCATTCACCGTGACTGGTTACCCCTCAACAGGATACCACATACACCACAGGTTACAAAATGCACTAACTCTGGAAAGCACTTAATAGCTAACTCAGAGCCGATGGTTAGTTAACCTATTTAGATTAACTATAAATCTGGAAAACACGAATGTTAACTCAGATAGGTACAAGAGAACTCACATAAAACATAAAACAGTTCATGCTATAATTATCACTTTAAAAACACAGATATCAAAGCGATAAAGAAAGGTTTTCCGAGCATTGCTCATTTTGTTTTATATATAAAAGCCCACCTTAGCGTTTACAAAACTAAGTACGAGCTTCTGTTCTCCTGATCTTCCGTCCTTTCCTTACTGTTGGCTTCCTCCTTCATCGTAAAATAATAACACTTTAAATTCGGTCGTAAAAGATAATCGAAAAAAGAAATTCGAATTAGGTTTTAGTTGTTTCATTTCTTTAGGCATTTGCACGCTACTAGTTTCATTTTAATTAAACGGGAACGAGACTTGAACAAATCTAGTTTAAAACTTGAAAGGTCTCATACTCGACTCTTAGGTCAGTAGAGAGGGTAATCGTTAACTTATTACGGCTTAAACGATCGAAAGAAACTAAGTTGCGAAGAAAACAACTTAGTAAAACAAATCCTGAAATTTCACTGCGCAAGGCAGTAATTCTGGGGACTTCCCAGAACAGGGGAATTAGAAACAGGGGATGAGCCCTGTACCGTTAGAAAGCTTGGGAAGTTTAGTTTACGCTCCAATTTACGGATCTCAAATCCGATAAACGAGCTAAAAGATATTACAGTTTCCGGGAAGGGTCGCAAAATTGCCGCGCTAACCCTAGTTGCTCGATAGAATCGACGTATAACTTCCTAAGTTCGTTCTAAGTTCTCGTACTCGATTTCTCACAAAACTGGACTCTCAAGGCAGTCAACACGTACTCCCGTACGTGAAGGACTCCTTCTCAAAACTCGTTTCTTTAGCACGACGTTCTAAACATCGTCGTCTCAACTACCAATTACTAAACCAAAATCAAGTTAACAAATTCTCGTTTCTATTTCTCGACTATAACTACAACTCATATTATAATATTCCGAATGCTCATGTCGTTAACTACAAAGTCGTACCTTAGTCCATCATAATCATTATTATCTATTTAGAATCCTTACTCGACTTCTCGATTATTACTTATGTCCACTCGTTCGTCTCTTACGAGATTTCAAAAGTTATGGGAATTCGTTCAAATTCTACGTCATCAATCATCATCTAACGAGATTTATTATTATACATATCATCACCTCATATCATTACTGGAACTCAACTTAGATCGAGTTTTTAGTCTCTTATACTTTCATTAATATTTTTAAAAATTTCAATTAAATTTCTAATATTACCTAATATCATTAGCAACATTAATTCATCAACAATTCATTTATAAAAACAAGCTAGCATGAAATCCTCCATTTTCTCATAATTTTCGGTATTATCATATAATTAAAGGGGGTGATTTTCTTCATCAAACATCATCATTAATCCATTAATCATACTACTATATCATCAATTAAACAATTACAAGTCTAATTGCAACATTAAACAAAAATCCCCAATTCAAACACTAGCCCTAAAATCGGTCCTCATCAAAAACTTGGGGGTTTTGATTTCTTTTTGTTTTAATCACTAATTGAACACCTCCTAAGCATGATTATCCAACTAATTGAAGAATTCCATCATCCTAATAGAAAGCCCTAATTTTCGGTACACATTAGGAATTAGGGTTCTTGGATTTCTTTCAATTTTAATCATAGATATCAAGTCTAATCCATCTAATTATCTTAATTAGAGATCAAGACATCTAATTCATCTACCCATAATTTCGATCCACTTGGAAAATAAAAAGAAATGGATTTGGAATGGATAGAAGTGAAGAGGAGACAAATACCTTGACGATTACTAAAGGAAGTTAGAAGATTCGATGGAGGATTAGAGACTTGTGAAGAATTTCTTGTCCAAGAACTTGAGGTCTTCAATGGTGTTGGAAGAAAATGGAAGAGTAAATGTATGTGTGTGTGTTCGGTTTTTTTTTGGGGAGGGGGGGGGGGGGGAATAAGGAAGATGAAGACTTATTATGTGTAATATGTATCTAACAAGACTTAGGTGTAAAGTTAAAATTAAAAGGACATTAGTCACCAAGTTAATACTATAAAAAATTGAAATATCTATGCTTGAGAGAGGGAGAACTCGGTCATAGGGTAGAAAAAACAAGAAATTACGCACTTTTCCGGCGCGATACGACGTTACGGAAATCGAACGACTAAAAACGTAGCTTGGCACAAAATCGTCAAATTCCGATTCGACCAAAAATTCTAATGTATTTAACTTAATCGGGAAATAATATTTAAAAACTTAATTCCGATAAAAACTCGGGACGACACAGTCCGAGTTTCGTCCGGAAAATCATAAAAATGAACTTTCTCGGGCGAGTTCGTATCGCTATTTCATGAATGTAAAAATCAGACGGTTTTCCGTTCTGAGTTCTAGAACTAAAAATTTTTCGTACGCGATAACCCTAAATATAGTAGTCATCTAGCTGACTTCCGTAATTTATTTTCGGAAACGGATTTCACCGTTGGTCTTAGAATTCGGAATCGTAAACTTAGGCGTGCAAAGCCATTTTTATTATTAACTTTAAATTTTTAGGACTGTACGGAAAATTTGGGGTATTACATCGTACCCCCCTTGCAAAAAATTTTGTCCCGAAATTTGCATACCTTCTGCAAAAAGATGAGGATATCTCTCCTTCATCTTCTCCTCGAGTTCCCACGTGGCTTCTTCTTGCCCGTGTTGGTTCCAAAGCACTTTAACGATTGGTATCAATTTGGTTCTTAATTCTTGGACTTTTCTATCCAAAATCGATATCGGCTTTTCTTCATAGCTTAGGTCAGATTCAAAAACTACGTCTTGCTGACTAATGACGTGCTTTGGATCATAGACATATTTTCTCAATTAAGAAACGTGAAATACGTTGTGGACACTTCCTAGACTTGGCGGTAAGGCCAATCTATAAGCGACGGGTCCTATCTTCTCGAGGATTTCGTAAGGTCCTATAAACCTGGGTCTTAGTTTACCCTTAACTCCGAATCTAAGGATTCTTTGGTCGGTGATATCTTAAGGAAAACTTTATCTCCTATTTCAAACTCAAGATTGGTTCGACGATCATCGACATAAGACTTCTGTCGGCTCTGGGCTTCTTTCATTCTATCACGTATCTGCCGAACTATCTCAATCATCTCATTTACTGCATCCGGGCCTAGGTTCTTTCTCTCACCTACTTCGTCCCAATAAAGTGGCGATCTACATTTCCTTCCATACAAAGCCTCATACGACGCTATTCCTATCGTGGCCTGATAGCTGTTGTTGTAAGCGAATTCGACTAAGTGTCGAATTTCTTCCCAATTCGCGCCTCGGTCCAAAACCACTGTCCTTAACATATCGACTAAAATCTGAATCGTTCTCTCTGACTGCCCATCTGTCTGTGGGTGAAATGCGGTACTGAAATTAAGCTCTGTTCCCAATTCTTTCTGCATCGTAATCCAAAATCTCGAGGTAATTTGGCGTCTCTATATGATATAATGACCTTCGATACTCCATGCAGACGTACAATCTCTCTGACATACAACTGAGCTAGTTTCTCTGATCCATAGGTAATCTTAATCGGCAAGAAATGAGCTGACTTCGTAAGTCTATCGATAATTACCCAAATAGCCGTGTTTCCTCTTCTTGACTTAGGCAAGCCTATGACAAAGTCCATAGCTATGCCTTCCCATTTCCATTCTGGGACATCCAATGGTTGTAGCAATTCATACGGTCGTCTGTGTAAAGCCTTAACTTGCTGACATGCTAGACACCTTTCTACAAACGAGGCAACGTCTCGTTTCATTCCATTCCACCAGAAATTCCTTCTCAAATCTTGATACATTTTCGTACTTCCTGGTTGTGCTGTATAAGGTGTATCGTGAGCCTCACTCAAGATCTCATTTTTCAGTTCGTTGTCGTCATCAGGAATACAAATCCTGCCTTCATAAAGTATCGTATTGTCTGGTACTTCAGAATATCCATCTGGTTTATCTGTTTTTATCCTTAATCGCAACTTTTCATTGACTCGTCCTTCCTCTGAGAACTGATGATTATTTCTCTTAAATCTGGAGTAGCTTCTAATGTTGCTATCTGACTTGTTATCATAGCTGGCGTGTCGAGCACTTTGATATCCATTTTCTCGAATTCTCGTAGTAAAGTTTCTTCCTCTACAAAAAGGCATCCTAACTTCGTTGGAGCCTTGCGACTCAATGCGTCTGCTACCACATTAGCCTTTCCTGGATGATAGTTGATTCGGCAGTCGTAATCCTTGACTAATTCGAGCCATCTCCTTTGTCTCATATTCAGTTCCTTCTGCTCGAAAAAGTACTTCAGGCTCTTGTGATCGGTGAATATCTCAACTCTTACACCATAGAGATGGTGTCTCCAAATCTTTAACGCATGCACCACGGCTGCGAGTTCTAAGTCGTGGGTTGGGTACTCAACTTCGTGAGGTCGAATATGTCGTGAAGCATAAGCTATCACTCGCCCGTCTTGCATTAAGACACAATCTAATCCATTTTTCGATGCGTCGGTGTAAATCACATACTCCTTGTTGGTGTCTGGAAGTGCTAATACTGGCGCTGTAGTTAATTTCTCCTTAAGCGTTTGGAAACTCTTCTCGCACTCGTCCGACCACTTGAATTTGGTTTCATTTCAAAGTAACTGCGTCATCGGGCGAGCGATCGTGGAGAATCCTTAGATGAATCTTCTGTAGTAGCCTGCCAAACCTAAGAAACTTCTAATCTCGTTCTGACTCGTTGGTGACTTCCAGTTGTGCACTGCCTCTACCTTGGCTGGATCCACTTTGATTCCTTCTGCCGATACTATGTGTCCAAGGAACATTACTTCCTTCAGCCAAAATTCGCATTTACTGAATTTGGCGTAGAGTTTCTCAGTTCTTAGTGTTTCCAACACTATCCGTAGACGTTCCTCGTGCTCCTTTTCATTCTTAGAGTAAACGAGGATGTCGTCGATGAATACTAAAACGAATTTGTCCAAGTAAGGGTGGAAAATTCTATTCATAAGATCCATGAATACAGCTGGAGCGTTGGTTAAACCAAATGGCATTACTAGGAATTCGTAATGGCCATATCGGGTTCTAAAAGCGGTCTTCGTTACATCTTCAGGTTTGATTTTCAGCTGATGGTACCCTGACCTTAAATCTATTTTGGAGAAGACTCCTGCACCCTTAAGCTGATCAAACAGATCCTCGATCCTTGGCAAAGGATATTTGTTCTTCAGTGTGATCTTGTTCAGTTCTCGATAATCTATACACATTCTCATCGATCCGTCCTTTTTCCTAACAAATAGCACTGGTGCTCCCCAAGGTGAGACGCTTGGCCTGATGAAACCAAGGTCTAGCAATTCTTGTAACTGGATTTTGAGCTCTTCTAGTTCTTTCGGTGCCATCCTATATGGGGCTTTAGATTTAGGTGCGGCTCCTGGTTCTAAGTCGATCGTGAAGTCCACATGATGATCTGGTGGCAATCCTGGTAACACTTCTGGAAAGACGTCTTCGTATTCATTTACAACTTTTACGTCTTGGATGGTCTTCTCGGCTCCTGGCTCTCCGACTAGGTACACAAGATAAGTTGTGGTACCTTTCTTCTTCATGAGTTTTGTGGCTTGAAGGGCTGATATAATTGGTACGTCTCTACCCATGGAAATTCCGTGGAATTCGGTTGGTTCTTTACCCGGGGGTTGAAAAGAGATTTTTCTCTCGTTGCAGAGAATTGTGGCATAATTCTCTGACAACCAATCCATTCCTAGGATTATATCTACGTCCCACATTATCATAACATTTAAGTTGTTCGCCTTAACCTTACGAGTTCCGATTTCTAGTTCTAGGTTAGAGCAAACATGCATGGAAGTAGTGATCTCTCCTGAAGGTGTAGCTACTCTCATAGAATGTGCAACTCTTACAGGTCTGATGTCTAAGTTATCGGCACACGAGCCAGCAATGAAAGAATGCGATGCGCCAGTATCAAACAGTATCTTAATAGGGATGTTGTGTAGTTTTCCCATACCTGCTAGATTGCCTTTTCCTTTGTGCTGGCCACCCTGTTTGATAGCGCATGCCCTCGCATTCTGTTGCTGCTGTGCATGTTGCTGAAACTACTGTAGGTTCATTGGCTGCTGCGGCTGTGCTTGTATGGCTCTGAGAGGTATGGCTTGGAGCGGTTTTGGGCAATCCTTCTTCATGTGCCCCTTCTGTCCACAATTGAAATAGTTGGGGGTGCCTATCTGACAGACTCCGGGATGGGCTCCGTTGCACTTAGGACAGACAGGAATGGTAACCCTCCCTGGGTTAATTCCTCCCTGGTTGGAAATTTCGTTGCTGCCCTTGCGGCTGCTTCTGTTGTCCCTTGCCCTTCCATGGTGCGTTCTGCTTATTTCCTTGAATAAACAACCCCGATTGGTTGTTTCCCTGCCACGGTCTTTTGTTGTTGTTGTTGTTGTTGTTGTTGTTCTGACCAGGCTGCTGATAGCCCTGCTGGAAGCCCCTCTTCTGATTACCCTGGTTGTTGAAGTTCTGATTGTAGCCTCCGCTACCTCCTCCATTCCACTTTCTCTTTCCCTGATAGTTGCTATTATTGTTGTTATAATAGCCTCGGTTCTGGTTCTGTGCTGGAGCTGATGCAGTTGGTACAACCTTCTTCTCATCAGGCACGGCGACCTGCATTTCCAATGCTCTTCCCAAAATATCAGTGTAGCCTAGTCCCCCATGACTAGCTAACGCGATTCCCAGTTCGTGTCGTAGTCCCCCTTGGAATTTGATAACTTCTCCTCGGTATCAACCAAAGTCGACGCATACCTAGACAATTCGCAAAACTTGGCGTCATACTCAGTCACGGTCAGCTTTCCTTGCTTCAAGTTGTAGAACTCGGCTTCCTTCTGTGCTCTATACGTCTTGGGTACGTACTTATCAAATAGTATTTCCTTGAACTCTTCCCACGTGAAACGAGCCAGCTGCTCTGCGGGTATTACCTTCTGCCTTGCTTCCCACCAATAATCTGCCGATCCAGTCAGTTGGAATGCGACACATAGCATTCTCTCCTCATCAGTGCATCTGAGGAGTTTGAATATCTTCTCAGTAGATCTTACCCATAGCTCAGCATCGCTAGGGCTGCCCGTTCCATTAAACATTGGGGGGTTTCTCTTGAGGAATAAATCCTCAATATCCCTACGGGGTGGTGGTGGAGGTGGTGGTGATAGGGGTGGTGATAGGGATGGTGATGGGGTAGCATTCTGTTCTTGCTCTTGTTCTCTGTCATTCTCCAGTTGACGTCTCCCACGTCCTCGAGGCCTCCCAGGTCCTCGACCTCTCCTATTGTTAACGTTTCTTGGTGGCATTTTCTTTGATCTAAAGAAATTTGAAATTTTTATTAGTCCTTTCGGTTAATCACTCTTAGCACTTACTAGCTCGTTCTCAACTTAATCAAGTTCACGGGATGACATATCGAACGTAATTCCGATATTACTTCGAAATCTTTTAACTTTCAAGATAAACTTAAATTTCTCGTCACACGAATTCATGACATTCTGATTTAATTACACGATTCATAGGAATTTTTTCTCGTGATTAAAACCCTCTCATGGGTCATGTATATATATATACATCAAAAAGAATATTAGTTCTGCCTCCAACGAGGACTTATACAAAAAGTTAGACTACTACTAGTCTAAACTAGGCTGACTGCCTACTATTTACCGGGTGCACTAACAAGCTGCAACTCCGTACCTACTAAAAGTACTAGAATGGAAACGATTCATAAAATTTTATATCCGTTAGAGTACTACAAAAACTAGTTACTGATCCGACTCTATACAGGACAAAAGAGCTACTACTACTACTAACACGCGTCTACGACGCTCTACACAACGGACTACAGTCGCGTCGGAACTGCCCTCTACGGCCTAGAAACCCTAAGAGTCCTCCTCGGGGTCCTCCTCAGGATCCTCGTCCGGGTCCTCCTCCTCAGACTCTGAACCAAAAACGAGCTGAAGTGCCTCGTCCTCCCTCAGAGTAGAGCCGTCAGAAAGTGTAAGCAGGGTGGGTGACGGTGCCTCTGAAACTGTCTCCTCAAGGTCGGAAACAAGGTAGTCCTCACTGGTCAATACTGCACGCTTCTTCAGGGGAAGAAGGTGCTCTGGAACTGAACTGGAACCTGAACCTGATTCGAACTCCTCCCTAGAACGGATCCTGGACGGTCCTGCCTCCATCTGCTCTCTGACTACTCCCCACTTCGCACAGATCTCCTCAAGCGGTGTCAGTGGAGATGGTAACTCTAACAAAGCGGCAAGCTCCGCGTCGATCCCTCGGTACTCTGACTCCTCCCTAAACAGTCTTGTCTCTAAAGGTCCCCTGACTCTAACACAAACGTCAGGTAAGAACGGTGAAGATAGTCCTAACAACGCAGCTGTCTCGGCATCGATCTCTACGAATCCCGGCCCTGGGATCAACTCCTCGATCTGTGTACTTACTGGCGGTAACTCTGGTGTAACAGCGGACTCTGCGTCCTTCTCTAACTGCTCTGACTCCGCATCAGACTCCTCACCCGGCACAAAGTCTGGTGGTAACTCCAACAAGGCGGAAAACTCTGGGTCTAAGTCGAGGTGCTCTAGCTCGGTCTCGGCTGGAAACTGACTGTAGGGGAGATACGGCTCAAAAGGAACTGGAAGCATATGTCTGCTGTCAAAAAAGCGCCTGTGTACAAACAGGGCGAATCCTGTGTAGTTGCCGGTCGGCTCAGTGTCGTCGTCGAAGATCCCCAGAAAGTACCACGCCACGCGGTGCGCCCAACCGCGCCACTCGTCCGGTAGGTGCACAATCAGGTCTGATATCGCCTGACTCTCCGGAATCAAGTGTCGTACTGGAAAGTAAGCTGACAAAAAGTTGCTAACTATCTGCCCCACATCCTCCTCACCGTAATCTGCCTCGAACTCATAATACTCGTCTTGAATCATATCTAGTATGGTACACTCGCACGCGGCCAAGGGCTGGCTCTTCCGAGCAGTAACACGAGTCCTAGCCATCCTACAAAAGTTTTAAGGAAACACAGATCAGTAACAGGTAGGGAAATAACTTATCACAACGAAATACTTAAATTACAAAATGAACATTCCTTATTCAATTGTAACATCATCACATAAGACAACCACTTATCAAGAATTCTAGCAATTCAAGAAATTGCACTCAACAATATATATATATATATATATATATATATATATATATATATATATATATATATATAAAATTAAAACTTCAAGACTTTTATTTCCATTCTTATCTTACTATGTTCTTTCTTACTTTAATTCTTTAGTACTTTCTCAACAACATTTCTTAACGATTCTTACTCATTAAAACAAAGTACGTCTACTTTGTTCATGTTACTTATTCAAAAGTAACATCCATTCACAAAAGAATTTTGCCGTTTACGACTCTTTATACTCGTACTAGTTGTATTCTTCGTTCAAAGACAAAATATGGAATAAATTCCAAAAGAAAATAGAATATAACTTAGAGAATAACTTTTTTGGAAACTAAGTTCCAGTTGTCGTTGCTAGAATCGGGCGATCGATGGATAAATTTAATCAAGCTTCGTGCTCGACTTCCAATAATTTATACGATTTTCTTCGTAGAGTTCGATCAGGACGGACTCTACTGAAACACGAAATGAAAAGAAAACGGAATGACGTGACACGAATGACGTCATTTAAGTTACTTGCACGTAAGCAACGTTCACTTATTTCATTTGACTTTGATTCCCTTTATTCTGTCTTCGTCGTCTCGTTCATATCTTTCTTAATTCGAAGCCGAAAGCTTCTCGAATGTCTAATCGTTTCCTCCATTTACTAACACGATTTACCGTACCATTTTTATTTCATTTTCCTCGCAGGAAATTCTTATTTGGATTTTTAAAACAAAGTTCGACTTTGCCGAATCTTCATTCATGTCACTTAACGCACGTGACATTTATCAGTAGAAGTTCTCCTCGTTTCGGGGATCTCCTTTTGAAATCATTTCATAAATAACGTTTCTTAAAAACGTCTAAATTCTCGAAGAACCGGAAAGATCTTAGGTTTCGAGTCTACGTTCTCATTGAACCGGGAAAAATCCCTAAAATCCGACTATATTCTTGTGTCCAAAATTTTTTCAAAAGAAAGAAATCATTGCGCAAATAATTTCACATAAGATAGTACTCGTACTATCACATAATCACATAAATTATACAAAGTATAAAAATTATACTTCCATAAAATTCTTATTTTTGGCACACAATTCATTCTCATTCTCAATCTCATTGAATACTTATTCATAAAATTTTTTATTTAAAATAAATCACATCGTTAAAATTCTTTCCTTTTTCCTCGTTGAGTCGACGTAGCGGGAGGTTGAGTTGACATCTACATTCTCAGTCTTAGTGTTATAGTCTAATTCTTATCTTCTACTTAAAAGAAGACTCTGAAATAAAGTATATACTCTATTCTATGACTCGAAAGATGACGATATAGAGTACGAATGAATACTCTATATTATCACTCGAAGGAAGACTTGTATATAAATACCACTCTGTGATATTACTAGAAGGAATGACTCATACTAAGAAAGAATGACTCATAACTAGAGTAGGAAACAAACTACTGCTCTGATACCACTCTGTGGCATTACTAAAAGAATGACTCAGACTAGAAGATTGACTCAGCTCTGTGGTATCACTAAAATAAATGACTCATACTCGAAAATTGACTTATAATCAGAGTAGGAAACAAGCCTTGCTCTGATACCACTCTGTGGTATCACTAAAAAATGACTCGAACTAGAAGGTTACTGAGCAGAAAACGAACCTCTGCTCTGATACCACTCTGTCACAGCCCCAAATCCTGAGGGACGGCAGAAGCCGGGGTGCGACTAGGATTGGATTAAAGAAGCGGGGAAGAAGGGGGCTGACTAACTAAACATACATAAAAGACATCATACATTCAATGAACAAGACTTGACTATTATAAAGGAAGAGTTGATCACGAAGGATTACTCGACAAAAGTACTCGAAAGTATCTAAGTTCAAGATTACAGACTTATACTACAGTGATTTAATAATGTACATATTCTCAAAAAGTCTACAGTTTTGCAGCGGAAAGTAAGTCATAAGCTAAAGCAATCCTAACTTCTCAACTCGACTAAACTTCAACCACCGCTGCTCTCGTCGCTTCAACCTGCACATTTAGAAAACATATGCAGGGCTAAGTACAAAAGTACTTAGTGGGCATGATGCCGAAAACATAATCTTAAGTAGAGATAATCTGGAATTTCATAATTTGTAGCACATCGGGGTTTTATTTGAAATTAGCCCGTGTCTACTAAACATTTTCTGACTTATTTTCACAATTTACTCGGCCGAGCATTTTCTGGTATGTTACGTTCAATCTTGACCAATTCTCATTCACCGTGGCTGGTTACACCTCAACAGGATATCACATACACCACAGGTTACAAAGTGCACTAACTCTGGAATGCACTTAATAGCTAACTCAGAGCCGATCGTTAGTTAACCTATTTAGATTAACTCTAAATCTGGAAAACACGAATGTTAACTCAGATAGGTACAAGAGAACTCACATAAAACATAAAACAGTTCATGACATAATTATCACTTTGAAAACACAGATATCAAAGCGATAAAGAAAGGTTTTCCGAGCATTGCTCGTTTTGTTTTATATATAAAAGCCCACCTTAGCGTTTACAGAACTAAGTACGAGCTTCCGTTCTCCTGATCTTCCGTCCTTTCCTTACTGTTGGCTTCCTCCTTCATCGTAAAATAATAACACTTTAAATTCGGTCGTAAAAGATAATCGAACATAAAAATTCGAATTAGGTTTTAGTTGTTTCATTTCTTTAAGCATTTGCACGCTACTAGTTTCATTTTAATTAAACGGGAACGAGACTTGAACAAATCTCGTTTAAAACTCAAAAGGTCTCATACTCGACTCTTAGGTTAGTAGAGAGGGTAATCGCTAACTTATTACGGCTTAAACGATCAAAAGAAACTAAGTTGCGAAGAAAACAACTTAGTAAAACAAATCCTGAAATTTGACTGCGGAAGGCAGTAGTTCTGGGGACTGCCCAGAACAGGGGATTTGGAAACAGGGACGAGCCCTGTATCGTTAGAAAGCTTGGGAAGTCTAGTTTACGCTCCAATTTACGGATCTCAAATCCGATAAATGAGCTAAAAGATATTACAGTTTCCGGGAAGGGTCGCAAAACTGCCGCGCTAACCCTAGTTGCTCGATAGAATCGACGTATAACTTCCTAAGTTCGTTCTAAGTTCTCGTACTCGATTTCTCACAAAACTGGACTCTCAAGGCAGTCAACACGTACTCCCGTACGTGAAGGACTCCTTCTCAAAACTCGTTTCTTTAGCACGACGTTCTAAACATCGTCGTCTCAACTACCAATTACTAAACCAAAATCAAGTTAACAAATTCTCGTTTCTATTTCTCGACTATAACTACAACTCATATTATAATATTCCGAATGCTCATGTCGTCAACTACAAAGTCGTACCTTAGTCCATCATAATCATTATTATCTATTTAGAATCCTTACTCGACTTCTCGATTATTACTTATGTCCACTCGTTCGTCTCTTACGAGATTTCAAAAGTTATCGGAATTCGTTCAAATTCTACGTCATCAATCATCATCTAACGAGATTCATTATTATACATATCATCACCTCATATCATTACTTGAACTCAACTAAGATCAAGTTTTTAGTCTCTTATACTTTCATTAATATTTTTAGAAAATTTCAATTAAATTTCTAATATTACCTAATATCATTAGCAACATTAATTCATCAACAATTCATCAATAAAAACAAGCTACATGAAATCCTCCATTTTCTCATAATTTTCGGTATTATCATATAATTAAAGGGGGTGATTTTCTTCACCAAACATCATCATTAATCCATTAATCATACTACTATATCATCAATTAAACAATTACAAGTCTAATTGCAACATTAAACAAAAATCCCCAATTCAAACCCTAGCCCTAAAATCGGTCCTCATCAAAAACTTGGGGGTTTTGATTTCTTTTTGTTTTAATCACTAATTGAACACCTCCTAAGCATGATTATCCAACTAATTGAAGAATTCCATCATCCTAATAGAAAGCCCTAATTTTCGGTACACATTAGGAATTAGGGTTCTTGGATTTCTTTCAATTTTAATCATAGATATCAAGTCTAATCCATCTAATTATCTTAATTAGAGATCAAGACATCTAATTCATCTACCCATAATTTCGATCCACTTGGAAAATAAAATAAAATGGATTTGGAATGGATAGAAGTGAAGAGGAGACAAATACCTTGAAGATTACTAAAGGAAGTTAGAAGATTCGATGGAGGATTAGAGACTTGTGAAGAATTTCTTGTCCAAGAACTTGAGGTCTTCAATGGTGTTGGAAGAAAATGGAAGAGTAAATGTATGTGTGTGTGTTCGGTTTTTTTTTGGGGAGGGGGGGGGGGAATAAGGAAGATGAAGACTTATTATGTGTAATATGTATCTAACAAGACTTAGGTGTAAAGTTAAAATTAAAAGGACATTAGTCACCAAGTTAATACTATAAAAAATTGAAATATCTATGCTTGAGAGAGGGAGAACTCGGTCATAGGGTAGAAAAAAAAAGAAATTACGCGCTTTTCCGGCGTGATACGACGTTACGGAAATCGAACGACGAAAAACGTAGCTCGGCACAAAATCGTCAAATTCCGATTCGACCAAAAATTATAATGTATTTAACTTAATCGGGAAATAATATTTAAAAACTTAATTCCGATTCGTCCGGAAAATCATACAAATGAACTTTCTCGGGCGAGTTCGTATCGCGATTTCGTGAATGTAAAAATCAGACGGTTTTCCGTTCTGAGTTCTAGAACTAAAAATTTTTCGTACGCGATAACCCTAAATACAGTAGTCATCTAGCTGACTTCCGTAATTTATTTTCGGAAACGGATTTCACCGTTGGTCTTAGAATTCGGAATCGTAAACTTAGGCGTGCAAAGCCATTTTTATTATTAACTTAAAATTTTTAGGACTGTACGGAAAATCTGGGGTATTACATCTAACCCCATCCATAAGCTCTCCCGTTCTCAAGAAATGCAGGATGTGAGCTCTCCAATTATCCTGCTCTTCTATCTCGTGAACGTCTCTCTCCACATATCTATTTGCAACTCTTAATAGGGTTACTTTGTCAGGCATCACTCCACCTAACGAGCTTACCAGCTTGGCAAGACGATCTACCTCAGTATTATGGTCTCTGGGCACCTGCTCGACCGTTAGGATTTGAAACCCACTTCTCAGGCTTTTTACTTGCTCAAAATATTTGATCATTCTTTCTTCTTTTGCTTCGTAATTTCCTGAAACTTGTTGAGCTATCAACTGCGAATCAGAGTAAATAATAACTTTCTGAGCCCCCAGTTTGGCTACCATCTCAAAACATCTCACGAACGCCTCATACTCAGCCTCGTTATTAGATACTTTGAATTCAAACTTCAACGCAAAACTCAACTCGCTCTGATCTGGTGTTATTATAACAATTCTAGTACCTCATCCATCAACCGTCATTGAACCATCTACGAAAACCTTCCACTCAGGCCACTGCACAGGCTGAGTGGTCTCCTAAATAAAATCTACCAGGGCTTGCGCTATGACAGCTGTCCGTGGCTCATATTCCACATCATATTCTCCTAACTCCACACTCCATTTTACCATCCTCCCTAAAAGGTCTGGCCTGCTTAACACCTGTTTGAAAGGGAAGTTGGTTATCACAATCACTTTATGAGCCAAAAAATACAGCTTAGCCTTCTTGTAGCATTCATCACAGCCAAGCCAGCTCTCTCAACATCCGAGTACCTGTACTCAGCCTCCTGCAAGGCCTTCTTAATGTAGTATATAGGTTTCTGCAAGGATTTTTCTTCTCGTATTAAAAATGCACTCAACGAATGATCCCCCACAGAGATATACAAGTATAAAACCTCTCTTGGGATTGGCTTGGTTAGTACCGGTAGGCTTGCCAAGTGAGTCTTCAGCTCTCCAAAAGCTTTTTGGCAGTTCTCATCGCAGTCGAACTTACTAGCTTTCTTTAATATCTTGAAGAACAGATTTCTTTTTTCAGTGGATGCTGATATGAACTGGCTGAGGGCTGTGACTTTCTCATTCAATCGCTGCACTTCCTTTACGTTAGCAAGAGCAGCCATCTCTAAAACAGCTTTTACTTTGTCTTAATTCACCTCGATTCCTCTTGGGGTCACCATGTATTCCAAGAACTTCCCTAATTTAACTCCAAAGGTATATTTCGTTGGGTTCAACCTCAGGTTATATCTCCTTACAACCGTCATGACCTCTTCCAAGTCTCTCGCGTGATGTTCTGCCTTCAAGCTTTTCACGAGGATATCATCCACGTAAACTTCCAGAATTTGCCCTATCTGGTCTTCAAATATTGCATCCATCATTCTTTGATACGTAGCTCCTGTATTTTTCAAGCCAAAAGGCATTCTTCATACACAAACGTGCCACACACTGTTACAAAGGCTGTTTTAATCACATTCTCAAGGGCTAGTTGTATTTGATAGTACCCTTGGTATGTATCTAGCATGGACAGCAACTCACACCCTGATGTTGAATCGACCAATTGATCAATGCACGACAAAGGGTAGTGATCTTTTGGGCATGCCTTGTTAAGGTCTCTGAAATCTATACACATCCACCAACTACCATTGCTTTTGGCTACCATTACTGCATTCGATAGCCATTCATAATACTAAATTCTGACAATATGACAAGCATCTAGCAGTCGCTTAATCTCCTCTCTTATTATTTTCTTCTTTTCAGGCCCAAAGGATCTCTTTTTCTGCCTCACCGGCTTTACCTTGGGAGCTACATTTAAATGGTGCACAGCAACAGCTGGGTCAACTCCTACCATGTCTTTGGGGCAAAATACGAATAAATCTGCATTTCTTCTCAAACACTGAACTATGGCTTCTTTCAGTTCTTCAGTCATTAATTTTCCCATTTTCGTAACAAAGCCTGCTTTCTCCGCAAACAGTTCTACCATCATCAACTCTTCTTCAGCTAGTTGCATACGAGGCTCCAAATTTTCTTCCATATTATCCATTCTCATATCTTTGCTTTGCGACAAGCGCTCCACTACTAAGTCTCCCTTTGCATTCTATTTAGCATGCTTGACGGATTTTACATAGGATTCTTTCGATACCTCCTGGTCTCCCGAGACTTCTCCTACCAGTCCCTCCTTCTGGGCTGGGAACTTCATTTTCATATGGTATGTTGAGACCACCACCTGGAAGTCATTCAACGCAGACCTTCCCAATATTATGTTATAAGCCGAAGGTGTGTCAACTACCAGAAACTTTACCAATCGAGTGTTCGACGTCTTACCACTTCCCAATGTTACTTGAAGAGTTACCTCTTCCTTAGGCTGTATCTTTCCTTCGGCGAAGCCATATAACGCCGTGTTTACCGGCGTTAAGTCAATATTAATTTTTATTTTCTGGAAGCAATCGCAGAAGAGCACGTTTACTGCACTTCCCATATCCACAAATATTCGTGCTACTCTCCAGTTGGCCACCTCAGCACTAATTACCAACGCATCATTATGAGGTTCTACACTTACCAAATCTCCAGGACCAAAGCTCACGCATGCCTTTGGATTCATCTCATCTCCCGGAAATGAACATCGATCTCCATTCCTACTGCTTTTGCCAATTCTTGGACCTCTCTATTCACTTGAGCCTTGGGAGCTCTCACATGGGCTTTGCGAGCTTGACCTGAGTCTCCATTAACGTTTCCAACCATAAGCATGCTGATGTTTCCCCTTTTCGGAGGGGGATCTTCCCGACGTGGAAGGGTTCTCTCCCTCTGATCTGTTTTTCTCTATTCTGGTTCCTTTCTCTTGTATCCTTTCTCCCTTTTTTTCTTGACAAATTAGAGTAAGGTATTGTCCTTCTTCAATAGACACTCAATGGCATCTTTAAGGTGCCTGTAGGAATTTGTGTCATGTCCATAATCGTTGTGATATTTGCAATACAGCTCAGATTGCAGATTGCGAGGAGCCTCCTTATAAGTACTTGGGAACTTGAAGTGAGGAGACCTGGCTGCAGCCTCCATCACCTCTACCAAAGACGCATTGAGGGGCGTATACTGATTAAACCTCTCCGGAGTTCTCTTGGGCTTCTGCCCTTCTTTATTCTTATCAGCTCTCGGTGTCGAGGAGGACCTCTTCTCTGAGGTCTCCTTCTTGGAGGTGGAAGATTGCTTTTTAGTCTTTCGGGCCTCCTAAGCCTCTTCCAAGTTAACATACTTTTCAGCCCTCTGCAACAACTCTTCAAAGTACAGGGGAGGTCTCTTGTTCAATGAATTAAAAATAACCCTGACGCTAACCCTTGTATTAGTGCTTGCAATTTTACATCGTCTGAGGCCAGAGGGATTTGCAATGCTACAGCATTAAAACGCCCCACATACTGATACAAACTTTTAGAAGGCCCTTGCCTCAATGCCATGAGCGATGACGACGTTTTTACATGTCTTCTTACACTGGCGAACTGATTAGGTGGCAACTGAGAAAACCACTTCTGAGCTACCTTCGGTAGATTTGTAAGGAAAACCCAGTATTTAACTTCCTCGGTGTATTGGTGCAATATCGCCCCGTTTTCAAATCTCATCACATGCTCATATGGGTCTGTAGAACCGTCATACTCCAATACTAACGTTTTAAAGTTTGAGGGCAGCTGATCTTCCCTAATATCTCTGGAGAAAGGGGAATGGCTATCACTTATCCTGACAGATTTCTTGGGAGACTTCTTTGGTGAAGAGACCTTCGTCTGGAGGTCTCTAAGCTGCTGCTTGAAAGCTGAGATTTCTGCTGCCTCATCTCGGGATTTTGCTATCTTCTCTCTCCTTACTGTATATTCTCAAAACGAGAAAATGAAGACATTAGTTGGAGGTTGTTAACTTGATCATTGTTATTACTATTCATTCACTTTATTCGCTTTACTAACCATTTTCAGATTCAGTTTGAGGACTTTCATATCCATCGCTTTCATAATGATTTTTGTCTTTAGGTTCTCCCTGTTATAAACCATACAACATCCAGTTATGAACCATTATTATTACTTAAACAAGGTTTAACTCGTTTCCCCGTTAGTTCATCGTTGATGCAGTCAAACAAAATTTGTTTGTACCTCTTTCGATTTTCCTTAAGCCGCACTGCTAATTTCTTATTCTAGCTTTCAGGTGAGATCATAGCTTTAGATACTGCTTTATTCATCATGGCGCTGAGCTGATCCATTGAGAGTGCATAAGTAACATTCTATTGCGTGGGAGTTTGAAACTCCTCTCTTTGACTTTCTGCACTTTTGCGAGCTTCTTCCTTATGAGGACTCATGGATTTAGAAGCTCCCTCTTTCTGAGGTGTAGCAGGCTTTTGTGGAATCATCTTCGAGGTGTTAGGATTTTTCTCGTTAAGATGTCCTTCTGGAGAGCTGTCATCGCCCACAGCTCCTTCAAAGAGAGGTCCCAGATCTCGGACCACTGTGTCATCCATGACTACAACACAAGACTACTAGTAGTTAACTAACCATCAAAGGAAATTGTTAATACAACAACAAGTGTTCAACACTATACTTTTTTCAAAAAAGTTATTGCTAAGCTCTCCCGAGGACCAAGAGAATCAAAGAACACGGTTCACCGTGTTCCCTCTCCTGGTATCATTTCTTCAGTTTCAATCAAGGCTATATGAGGCCCACTTCGGGGGTTGTACATTTTTCTGCCCTTTTTTTTTCTCTTATCACGAGATTTCTTCAAGTCCATGTACCAGGACCACCGAGCCCTTTCCAGTATCACTGAGAAACAGGCTCAACACGAGATGTTGTACTTCCAAAAAGTTCTTGAAGAAGGAAAAAACAAAAACCATGAAAAAATTTAGGAAACTAAATAGAAGACGCGAATATCCTAAACTAAATAGAAAAAAATTAGGAAACTAAAGACTAATTTCAAAGAACTTTTGCACTCATCGTTTTCCTTTTGTGAAACACACCAAGTATAAAATTGTTTGCAAATAACCAAGAAACTCTTCCCTGCTGAGTTCAGCTAACTTCTAGAGACAGGGGATAAAACAAAATTTGCTGAAAACAATCGCAATCCTCTTCAATAAACGTTTTTAGAAAAAAGAGTTTTACGAAAAACGTCGTTTCCCACAGACGGCGCTAGATGATATTGCCCAAAAAAGACAATACCAATATATTAACAACATTAAAATGAGATTACGTGAACAACTACCTATTCTTCTGAACTTCTCTTCCTTTCACCTAACTTGCTGCCTCGCCTCGTCGGAACGCTCTTCTTATTTGAGACAAGAATGAATACTGGGAATTTTCTCGGTAAACCAACTTTGATGCTTAAGTCAAATTTATCAAAAGTAGGTAATGTTCTTGCAGGTGCTTATACTTGTGTGTGTGTAAAGTAAAAGAAGAATCTACTTAATTAGAAGTGGAGTTGGCGTATATATACTCCTTAGCTGACTTGGGGATGAAGTAGAAATGCTGAGAATATCCCTCCAATATTGTTAAGACGCGTGCACTCTTCTCATTCGTTGGTACAGATTGTACCTTCCCATATTCTGTAAAAGCATAAAGTATCATAACTTTTCTGTCAGAGGTATGTTGGCCTATTTGAGACCTACTTGGAGACCTCACGAGTTCTCTCCTCTTTTTGAATTGTGATTCACTTCTCTTCGGGTTTTGTTTCTTACCAAATACCTCCCATTAAGTATCTGCGCCAGCTTATTTCCGGGTTCGGCTCTCTTCTTTTATCAAGGTGACAGAATTCACTATGGTTAGCTTATCCGTCTCTTAGTTCTCATAGCCAGGTCTCGTGGAGGGAGACCTGGTCGTTTTTGTTCCACATCACAAACCATATTTTTGAAACCAAAAAACCGAACCAAACTATAAATTATGGTTTGGTTCGATTTAGTTTACGGTTTAAACCAAACTTTGAACACCCTAGGTGAAATAGTCTTGTTCTGGTAGTCGAAAATACCAATATCATGGCCATCGTAAATGTTATTAATGTTAGCATGTGGATCCGGCGGAGTAATCCGTAAAGTATATAGAGGTTGGCTTCAATATTCCAGCAGCCAGAATGGTTCATCCACAAAAATATGGCCAGACCTGGCCTTCAAAGTTCTCCATAACCTCACAAACAATTCCTCCTTGATCAATTTTAAGAACAACAATTCTTCATGGAAATTTATTAATGAGAGCTATGTACAAGTCAACGACATCTCTAGCATCTTCATATGATCTGTGAAGGACGCGGCGGTGATGGGTGTAACAGTGACATTGGGGCCGTTGGGATTAAATATATCCTAGTGCAGCATTTCGCAACTTTTTTCATTGTGTTGCTGATGATTTATTGACTGATATGCAGAGGTATTTATAGCCTCTAAACAACGGAAAGATAACAACGGGAAGATAATCTCTTCAACAGAAAAATCAGAAATCCTAGCCACTAAACAAGATACGATATGCTAACTAGAAATACTGAAAAATAGGGATAATAAAATAACAACCAAAGACTAAGTCTAGGTGTGGAGCTATCAATGATGAATCAACAATCTTCATTCAACACTCTCCCTTAATTCATAATTGCATCCTCCAAGTTGTGTTCTGAACTTAATATGCTTCTCGGATGGCAGTGATTTCGTGAAAATATCCACCATTTGTTCTTGTGCGCCACAAAACTTCAAGGAAATGGAGCCATCAGCAACTAAGTCTCTTATAAAATGAAACTTAATGTTGATATGCTTCATTCTTTCATGTAGGACTGGATTCTTCGTCATCGCAATCACCACAGTCATTTCTTGGTTCTCTAAGCTCCATGTTACTGCTCCTAACCCAAGAATAAAGACAAAGCCCGACGTACTTTTCCTATTATCCAAAGATCCTGCCCAATCACTATCAGTAAATCCAACCAAAGTGAATTCAGTAAGATTTGAATACCAAATTCCGAAATCTTGAGTTCCAGCTATGTAGCGAAGAATTCTCTTTGCAACTCCAAAATATTGTCGTGTCGGACTATGCATAAATCTGGAAACCATACCAACATAGAAAGCAATATCGGGTCTGGTATGCGTCACATAAATCAAACCACCAATGAGGCTTCTAACTTACTTCAGCCTTGTACGTACCATCTTCAAGCGTCAACTTTTCATTCACATTCATTGGAGTAACAGTAGCTTTGCAATTTGCCATGTTGAAGCGCTTGAGAAGATGTTCTGCATACTTTCTTTGAGAAACAAACAGACCATCTTCTCCTTGCTTACTTTCTAATCCAAGAAAATAATGCAACACACCCAAATCTGTCATCTCAAACATGTTTATCATACTCTCTTTGAATTCAGTAACAACAGAGTGAGATGATCCCATATAAATGATATCATCGACATAAATACAAACGAGCAGTAGAGTATTGTTACCTCTCTTCTTTATGTAGAGCGTCGACTCATTACAAATTCTTTCGAATCCTATTTGCTCAAAAAATGAATCGATCTTGTTGTACCAAGCCCGTGGAGCCTGCTTCAATCCATACAATGCCTTTCTCGATCTAGACACCTTATCCTCCATGCCCTCAACAATAAATCCTTTAGCTTGCACTACATAAACTTCTTCCTCCAACTCTCCGTTTAAAACTGCAGATTTGACATCAAGTTGATAAATAGGCACTACTAGAAACACGGGCATTCATTACACTTCATAGGTGACGTCTCAATGGAAAAATGGTCATTTATGTGCATCTTTTTACTTTTGATGACATTTTTTTAAAAAGAATTGTCATCTATGTGCTTGTATCAAAAGGTATAATGACACTACGTAACCAAATCATCATGTATGATATATCAATACATGACAATCTTACCTCAACCATAGTTATTGGGTCAGCATTTTTTAGATTATTAAATAAATAAAAATAAAATAAAATTATCCCAAACCTTTTCCCCCAAAAATCTCTCTCTTACAGAAAACTCTCACTCTCGTTTCTATCGGCTCATCATTTTCCCTCTCTTTTTGAAGTACAATAGCGACACCATCTCTTCTACTCTTGCCTTCTATGCCAGTGGGAAATCGACCGCCAGTCAATGCCATTGTCCTCTGAACTCGTGTCTCTTTCTCTTTCTTCTCTTGACTGCAATGCAACGACGAACCCCCAAATCGACATTGTCTAATTTATCTCCATTAACCCTCACAAATCCGACGATGCCTCGCCGATCTCCACCACAACGCCGGTGCGCTGTCTTAATCCCACTCTCAGAAGTAAGTCTATCTCTCATGACTCTCTAACCTTCATTGCTTCCTTTATTAGATCTAGCGAGACAACTTCCAGTCTCCACCGCCGGTGCCGACAACGCCACCCTAAGCCCTAGCGCCATCGCCACTTCCTTGTCTCAACTCGACGGTACGTACTCACCACCACCTCTCTGCTTCTTCTCTGGTCAATGTCGATAGCCCCTCTCTCTCTCGCTCACAAGTTTGGTTGACTTAGTTAAAAAGAAACAAGGGCTAAGTTCTTACATATTTTCTTTTGATTAAGCTTAGTAATTTTAGTTTTGTGGTTTCCTGATTGATTAGATTTAAATTGCCAATTTCTGTGTATATAAAGAATATAATTACGAACTTCTTATTTCAATTTCAGTAAGTGCAAATATAAGATCGAGTATGCTTACTGATTGGTAATTTGACTAAATTATGATTGAGTTTACACCCTATCATAAAATAACTGGACATATTACATAAACACCAAAACTCATATGTGACCTGCTACACGCTATGCGACCATCCCCACAAGCGCGCAAAAAGTGCATCCACGCGCTACGAGAATTTTGTTTTTATTTTTTAATAGGTGACGCGTTGATGAGTCCTTATTTTGTGTCTTTTTAGTGTCTGTCTTAGGTAGTTTAGATCGAGTTTTTGTGTGTGTTTTGTCTAGTTTTAGTGTCTTGGAAGGCATATTTTGGGCAGGAGGTGGTTTGCTGCCTTGTAGGTGGAAACTGGGCAACACAAGGAAAGAAAGCTTCATTTTAGGAAGTAGGTCAGGCAAAGCTTTATTGGTCAAGACAAAGATAGGCGGAGTGCTTTGGTCAGCTGGCGAGTTTCTCTCATAGGTCTAGAAGGATAAGGAAAACATGATCTAACTTAAATATCTTTCCTTATCCGACTAGATTTAGGATCCGTAAGGGATCTCTTGGAGATAGAGGTAACCTGCCATGTTGGGATCGTGCTTATCAAGTATTACTTGCATCCCAAGGTAGCTCGTGGACTCCTTCCATGTCAAGGACCGGGGTCCCAAACCCTAAGCGCTCGCCTATAAATATTGAAACCCAGCTGCTATGAATTACGCCGTCTTTTATGCTTTCATTCCCTGTTATTTACTTGAGCGATTGTGAGGAGAAAAATAAGTCCTACAGGCAAAGTTTATTTGTGTTTTGTTCAACGGCACTTTTGGCCGTATTTTCTTTTCACGTACTTCGTAAGTTCTAATATAGTTCATATTATGAGTTTCTTTAATTATTGTGATCCTGGTTTTATTATCATGTCTAGCTAAGTCTTTACACTTGATATGGGCAAGATAGTTAGGTGATTACTTATGCTTGAGAGGTCTAATTTGTGCTAGATAATTGCATGCATGTGTTCCCGATATGTTAATGAACTTGTTCCAATATGAGATAATACGATTAAGAGATTAATATGCCGTTAATCACTTAGGACATATTAGATCACTAATTAATTGGGAAGTAGGAGTGTTTTCCATAACTATCTCATTTAAGATCGATTAACATTAGAGGAAGGTGTCTACCCTATTGGGCTAGACGTGATGATTCCTTGTTGGGCCTTTCTAGTGATTAATGCTCATTGGGCAAGAGACTAAACGATGACTCCGACAGAGGTATTGCCCAAGGTAGGGAGTCAGCGGTGCATTGTCAACTAAGTAAGGATAGGTAAGAGAAGGGTTTGTTGAGAGCGTGATGGGTAAAAAGGGATCTCGGCATTCAAGTCCTATAGCTAACGATGTATGCATGTAATGACTATATTTGCACCAATGACCAAGCTAGGATTTTCACTTAACAATGTCTTAGTCCATATCAAGTCATTATTATTATTGATCAAGTTATCTGTTTACTTTTCAGTGTTTACTTAAGTTCTCGAAATGGGCAAGAGAGCCCTAGTGACCAAGATAGCAAAACCCCAATTTTCTGAACAGGTGGAGGTGGTTCCAAGGGATAGTGATAATTAACTCCTTATGCATCGACCCTGTACTTACTTGCTAACTATATATATGTGAGGATAGGCTACAAATTCATTTTGAGAGAGAGAACGACAGCCTCGTCAAATTGGTGCCGTTGTCGGGGAGCTGATTTTGTAACTGTCTCTGGAAGGAGAGACCCTGTGCATGTTAGGCTCCAACCCTGTTTAGATCGATGGTGAATTGAAGTATCATCCTGAACTAGAGAAGTACATCAAGGAGCAAAAGAAACTGAAGAGAGAAGGTGAAAAAGAGCACCAGTGGAAGAACGACCGAGTGACAAGGAAAGGTCACCACTACAAACTTCATATTACGATCAATTTGAAGGAGAGGAGATGGTGCAACAACAACAAGCTGATCATGATAGGACTCTGAAGGAAATCATGTTTCCAACATATGTCAACTTGAACCCGGTAGGCATCACTTTGCCTGCTATCACTACAAGTTAGGAGCTGAAACATTCTCTGATACAGATCTTGCCCAAGTTCAGTGATTTGCATGGAGAGGATCCCCAACGCCACTTATAGGACTTTGAGATGGCAATGCGTACTGTGCACACCATTGCTGCAGAAAACATACTGAGGGAATATATTCGCCTCCTAACGTTTCCATTTTCACTACAAGATGGAGCAAGGGAATGACTACCTCAGGGCAGCGTCACATCTTGGCAACAAATGCAGCAAAAGTATCATGAGCAATACTATCCCTTTACCTGGATCCAAAACGCTAGAGCTGCAATTCAGAATATAAACATGGGCAATGGAGAATCTATCTAGGATTACCACTCTAGGTACAAGAAGCTGATTGTAAGGTGTCCTCAACATGGTTTGGGTGACAAGGATTTGATTAATGCCTTCATGAATGGGCTGAGACAATCTGAAAGAGACTGGATCGATGTAGCCTAAGGAGGCAACGTAATCAATAAGCCACCCAGTAAAATATTTAAGCTATTCGCTGAGATGGCAGACAGGAAGAGGAACCAAGATGAGACCATCGTGCCCAGAACGCATGAGCCGACCAGCAGTGATCCCAAATTTGATATTTTGGTTTCTACGATGAAGGAAATGATGAACCAGAACAAGAATAATGCTATTGGGAATGAGAATCCTGGCCAGATCCTGAGCAAAAGAGTTATGAAGTGTGAACTTTGTGCTGCTAACACTCATCCCACTGATAGGTGCTCATCACTCTACGAAAGACGAAGAAGTCAATGCCATAGGGCAACCGTACCAGCAAGGAGATGTTGGGCTACCAGCAAAGAGATGTTGGGCAGCAAAGGAATTTCAACAATAAACCTTGGAGTCCTAATGATAATTTGAGATATGCGAATAACAACTATTTGAACGCACCTCAACAAGGGCAACTACCATAGCAACCCTATGTACCCCCACATAATAGAGATCAACCAAGAGATACCCTGAGGAGTGAAGTGGAGAGACTTGCATCTGAACAAAGGAAGGGGTGTCAAGAGTTGGACAGTTTTCGTATGGAAACGAGGGGAGGCATGAGAGATATTAATGGAACGTTGAGCCACTTGGTAGAATCAATCTCTCAGCTTAAGTCAATGCTAAATGGAGGAAAGAGAGAACTACCATCTCAAGTTGAGATTAAAAAAAGCCCAAGTAAATGCAATTACATTGCGTAGTGGAGCTAAGTTACCTGAAGTAAGAGTGCCTGACCATTATGTACCCCAAATAGCTATGCCTGGACAACAACAGTCTCTTGGGCACGATGCAGAAATTGACCAAGAAGATGAAGCCGAACCAAAAAAGTATGAAGAGGCACCCATGGGATCAAGTGATGTTGAGGAGCTATGACAAGAATTGTCAGTAGAGAAAAGGGCACATGTTGAAAGGGAAGCGGCAGACATAAGAAGGAAAGTTGAGCTCGACACTGTTAAAATTAGAGCTAAAGCAATGAGAGAGGTTGAGAACATAACTAAGTCAAAAACTTATGAGCCAAAAGCTCCTTACCCAGGATGATTTGCAAAGGATAAGGAAGCTCAAGAGATGAAGGAACTGACCAAAATGTTTTAAAAGGTTGAGGTCAACATACCCCTCTTCGTCTTACAGTCTATTCCCAAGTGTACCAAGTTTTTGAAGGACTTATGCACAAGAAAGATTAAGTACACAGACAATGCAAGGTTTCAAGTGAGTGAGAATGTATCTGCAGTGCTACAAGACACCCCCATGCCGACCAAGTGCACTGACCCAAGATGTTCTATATTCCCTGCATCATTAGAGATATGAAGATTGAAAAGGCCATGATGGATCTTGGAGCATCGATTAAAATCATGCCCAAATCGATGTATGATGATCTAAGGATGGGGCCACTCAAACCTACACGGGTGGCTATTCAACTAGCACATAGGTCGACTATATGGCCTGAAGGGATTTCAGAGGACGTCTTGGTCAGGGTTAGAGACTTAATTTTTCCAGCGGATTTCTATATTATATTCTGGATATGGGGAGATCATCGCACAAGGCACCAATCATGTTGTTAGGAAGGCCGTTCTTGAAGACCGCTCGCACAAGAATCAATTGCGATACGGGGAAGCTAACATGTGAGTTCGGAGAAGAAGTAGTGTCATTCGACATCTACAACACAATGAAGCATCCTAGTGACACGGAACAGGTGCATAGCATTGACCATATTGATCAGATGGTGGATGAGTTTTGGCCTCAAATAGCAATTGAAGATAGGTTGGACGTGGTTCTCCAAATTGGCCTAATGGAGGTTATTGTCCAAAATGGATCCGTTGAGCTGATCGAAGCAGTACATTACCTAAAGTCGGATGCACAACCAGGAAGAAGAGTAGAATCATTGGTGATTCCTACACTGAAGCAAGAAGATAGGTTGATGCCATCAATAGAGAAAGCACCCAAGTTAGAATTGAAAGCACTTCCTAGCCACTTGAAGTACATCTACTTCGGAGAAGAAGAGACGCTACCAGTAATCATAAGTGTTGAGTTATCTATTGAGGAAGAGAAACGTGTAAAAAAAGTCCTGGTGGAGTACAAGTTGGCCATTGGCTGGACATTGGCCGATATAAGGGGCATTAACCCCACTATGTGCAGACACCACATCTTGCTCGAGGAAGATGGCGTGCCCATCAGAGATCTTCAAAGAAAATTGAATCCAGCAATGAAAGAGGTAGTAATGAAAGAAATCTTGAAGCTGTTGGACCTGAGAATTATCTACCCGGTTTCTGACAGTAGATAGGTTAGTTCAGTGCATGTCGTGCCCAAGAAGTCTGGAATTCAAGTGATGGAGAACAAGCAGAGGGAAATGGTGGCCACGAGGTTACAAACAGGATGGCGAGTATGCATTGATTACAGGAAGCTGAATCAGAAGACCAAGAAAGACCATTTTCCGTTACCTTTCATGGATGAGATGCTCGAAAGATTGGCAGACAACAAGTACTTTTGTTTTCTAGATGGTTACTTGGGTTATATGCAGGTCTGGGTCGCGGAGGAAGACCAGGGCAAGACCACTTTCACTTGCCTATTCGGTATGTTCGCATATAGAAGGATGCCTTTTGGTTTATGCAACGCCCCTGGTACATTCCAAAGATGTATGATGAGCATATTCTCAGATTTGCTTGAAACTTGCATAGAGGTGTTCATGGACGACTTTACTGTCTATGGATCGGATTTCGACAAGTGTTTAAAGTAACTTGGAAATGGTGCTAAAAAGATGTGTGGATAAAAATTTGGTAATGAACTATGAGAAGTGTCACTTCATGGTCAAGGAGGGTATAGTCCTTGGGCATGTCATATCAGAACGAGGGATAGAGGTCGACAAGGCCAAGATCGATATCATAGCCAAGTTGCCCTACCCGAGCAATGTGAAGCAGCTGTGCAGTTTCCTGGGACACGTAGGATTTTATAGGAGGTTTGTCAAAGACTTTGCTAAGATCGCACAGCCCATGACCAGACTATTACAAGGAGAAGTGGAGTGGAATTTCGATGAAGATTGCAAGAAGGCATTCCATACACTAAAGGAGATCTTGGTGTCAGCACCTATCATTCAGCCACCGGATTGGAAAATACCGTTTGAAGTGATGTGCGATGCAAGTGATTACATAGTGGGAGTTGTTCTTGGGCAGAAGAGAGGAAGAGTGAATCATGTCATATATTATGCATCCAGAACTCTCAATCCTGCCCAATGCAATTATTCTACTACAGAGAAGGAATTACTAACTGTGGTGTTCGCCATCGAAAAATTTCGATCATACCTGCTCAGGGGCAAAACCATAGTCTACACTGACCACTCCGCCATAAAGTTTCTCATGACCAAGAAGGAAACCAAACCCAGATTGATAAAGTGGATTTTGTTACTTCGGGAATTTGATTTAGAAATCAAGGATAAGGTTGGAACCCAGAATCTAGTGGCCGATCATCTGAGTCGCATCATCCAACAAGAAGAGATCGAGCCGATCAAGGAGACTTTCCCAGATGAACATCTTACTTTTGCCCAAGACAACCCTGATCCGTGGTATACCGACTTATGTAACTATATTGTCTTGGGACGACTTCCAGCCAACCTCAGCCTATATCAAAAGAACAAGTTCAAGGTGGAAAGTCGATATTACATCTGGGATGAACCATATTTGTGGAAAATGTGTACCGACCAAGTCATCCGTAGGTGTGTTGATGAGAAGGAACAAGCAAGCATCCTCGCACATTGTCATTCCAAGGTGTGTGTGGGACATTTTGGACCAAAAAACGGCAATGAAGGTATTGGATTGTGGGTTTTATTGGCCTAATATATTCAAAGACAACTTTGAGTGGTGTAAACGGTGCGTTCAATACCAGAAGGAGGGCAACATCGGCTAGAGGAATGAGATGTCCATGACCCCAGTCATGCCTATGGAAGTATTCGGTATATGGGGGATGGATTTCATGGGGCCATTGCCCAACTCAAGAGGAAATCTATACATACTATTGGCAGTCGACTATATATCGAAATGGGTGGAGGCCAAGGTGACATTAACAAACGATTCAAAGGTAGTTGTGGAATTCCTTAAAGGCAATATCTTCAGCCGGTTTGGTATGCCAAGGGAGATCATTAGTGAACAAGGAACGCACTTCTGCAATGGAGCTGTGAAAGGGTAAATAAGCAGATATGGAGTACACATAGAATTTCGAATGCTTATCACCCTTAAGCAAATGGTCAAGCTGAATTGTCTAATCGCATTGTGAAGGCAGTCTTGAGAAAGACAGTTAGCCCAACAGGGAAGGATTGGAGTTTGCGTCTTGAAGATGCATTGTGGGCATATAGGATAGCATTCAAAACCCCATTTGGGATGTCACCCTACAGGATGGCCTTTGGCAAAATGTGCCACTTACCTGTGGAGATAGAACATAGAGCGTGTTGGGCAGTTCAGAAAATGAATTATGATTAGGATGAGGCTGGCCAAGCTAGGAAGCTTCAATTGCAGAAACTCGAGGAAATCCGACTCAATTCATATGACAGTTCTGTGCTGTAAAAGAAAGGATGAAAAAAGCTCATGATGTGTTGATCAAGGTCAAGAAGTTCGAACCTGGGCAACAGGTGTTATTATACCAATCCAAGTTTAAACTCATGTCGGGGAAACTATCTACTAAGTGGGTTGGTCCATTCGAAGTACAAGCCACATATCCAAATGGGGTTGTAGAGGTAATGAATTCAAACACGGGAAAAATTTTCAAGGTCAATGGAGAGAGATTGAAGGCTTTCTTTGGCCAACTTAGGGAGAAGCCGGAGCAATACTTGAAATTCCTCTGTGACATGGAGCCCTAACTTGGGCAAGGAGGACGTGGTGCCCACAACAATAACTGGGGCACTGGCTAGGAGGCAACCTGGTATGTTTTTTCCTATTTTTACTTGTTTATTTCTTTTTATTAAAAAAAAGGGGGTGAAGGTAGGGATTAAAATAGCCATAATTTTTAAATTTTTCCAGCAAATTTAGGCGTATTTTAATTCCATTAAGGGTAGAAATGTCTAACCATAGGATAAGAGAAATTTTACCTTGTATATGGTAGTGCGTTCGTGATTTGCAGAGAACATGTATTGGGCGAAAGGAAGAAGGAGGATCTAACACTTTGCCTTGAGCAAAGTGTGTGCGTAGGAAGGCAAGAGCAGCGCTCTGGGCTACGCGATGGACTTGGGTAACACAGCTGATGAAACAGTAACTGCCACACCACGTGTGATGTGACAACTACACTCAAAACCTGCCCCTAGCCCTATAACCGTCTGCCACCCTACCACATCTATTCCCTCTAACCCTTCCACTTCTCCACGTAAACTATCAATTCAAAAAACTACCATAATCCACTTTCCATCCTCAACCCCCCAATTTCGATCTTCAACAAATTTCTTCACCAAATTTAAACCCTAAAAATCCCACCATGGTATCCAAACGCCCTAAGATTAAACTTAACAAGATCCCTCACGGAATGCGTATCAACCTCTCTGAACCAGAATCTCCGCCGTCAGAGATTCCTTTGGCCGCAGCAGACCCAGCATCTTCGGTGGTACCATATCCTCTCACACCCGAGGTAGAAGAGATCATTAGCAGTGCACTCACTGAAGAAATGGTGGCTCCAGAGGAGGTGAAAGCAGACGCAACTATTTCGGTGGGAGAAACTTCTTCTGCGCCGGAGAAAGCTGCCGAGGAAGTAGCGCCGGAGAACACGCCGCCAAAACCAGAGAAGAAAAAGACACAGCAAGACGACGACGTGGAGATGGAGGTTGTGGAAGAAGAAGAAGGAGAGCAAAAAGAAAGGAAGGAATCTGACGATTCCTTCGAAAAGCTGTGTGAAGAAGTGAAGAAGGATGTGGAGAAAAGGAAAGAGAAGAGAAAGAAAGGCCAATTGGCAAAGGAGGCTAAGAAGAGAACAAAGGTGGTCACGTCTGAAGCTGCCTCGTCATTGAGTGGAGAGTCATCCACGGAGGAGAAGAAGATCACCACACCTTCTTCCAAGAACCCAGGGAAGAGGCAGAAAGTGGTGGAGTCTGAGGAGGACGACGATGTCCAAATAGTGGGGGAAAGGATAACAAGGTCCGCTGCTCGGAAGATAAAAAAGGAGGAATCCGAGTCGCGAGGAAAGAAGAAGGAAAAGAAGGCGGAAGACTTGTCCGCAATGAAGGTGTTCGTGCTAGGGAGGTTAATTTTGATGACCTGGACTCCTTGGGCATTGCGATGGAAGTGAGAGCCTTGTTCGATGGGTGTGGCTGGGAAAGATTCCTGACACTACCTGCTATATCTATGAGGACTTGGTGAGAGAGGTGTACGGATTTATGGAGTTCGTACTGGATGGTGAAGGGAACTCGGGCCTCGATCGAGTTTATGTTGAATGGGCAGCCGTTTATGGCTGGGCTGAATGACTTGAACCAGATTTTGGGGTTCGCCACGATGATGGAGTTGCAGAAGCCGGAGTTTAGGAGGGCAGGGAAGAAGGTGTCAGTGGACCTATCCAAGGAGGAATGGATCCGGATGTGGAAAGAGGTCAGTGTGGGAACGGAGTTCAAGTCGGGAGACAATAAGGCATCTGATCTGAAGACACTAGCCCTCCGCATTACCCATAGTATTCTTGCCTACAACATGTTTGGCAAGGAAGATAGCACGAACTCGCTGGCTAATAAGGAGGTTTACATACTGTTTTGTATGTTGACAAGGAAGAGGTTGAATTTTGCAGCCTTCTTGATGGAGCAGTTGAGAGTGGTGATGGAAAAAGCGGGGCAGAAGTACTCGTGTGGGCACTTTGTTACAGCCTACATCGAGGGGTTGGAGCTTCAGGATGAGGTGAAGGATTTTAAGGTGACGCCGGCTGACGAGCTCAACATGGAGAGGTTAAGCAGGATGAAGGAGGTGGTAAGGCATGGAAAAGAATGGCGCCTGTTGGAGGCGCATGAGAAGGATCAACTAGCTTCAGCACGCTTGCCGCCCAAGAAGTTAGCCAAGAAGTCAGTGATCGATGAGGAGGAAGAAGATGATGAGGAGGAGGTTGAGTCTCCTTCTGCCCAGTTAAAGGAAGTCTTGGAGAGGTTGGGCAAGACTGAAGAGTTGCTCAATGAGCTATGGAATGGGCAACTGATCATGCAGGCTACTCTCAACAGCCTTGCCCGCCACTTGAAAATAGGGTCAGCTTCTGATCCTTCTGCTTAATTATGTCCTCCTATTTGTGTCGTAGTTTTTTTTATCTTTATTTTTCGTTTAGTGTCTTATTGTTTTATTTGTCTTGTGTCTGTGGAGTGATCGAATACATCACCCACATTTTGCCCTGCAAAATGTGTGGTGAGGTAGGCGAATAACTCATGTTGTTTTGTGTTTGAGTCTTAACCTTTTTACGTCCACTACTTTTCTATAAGCAAAGTGTGTGCGTAGGGAGGCCAATTGTTTGTAAACAAGTTGTTAAGTCCAAGGTTGAGGCCTCTATGGATGGACTTTGCTTTAAGCAAAGTGTGTGCGTGGGGTGTCTGTGTCGTGTATTTTTTATTTTAAAGTTGTTGAGTCGATCAACATGGAGTTGTTGGGCAAGATGATATGATGATTTGTGTGCTTAATTATTGTTTGTTGAACAGTGTTGAGTTTGTGCATGCTAGATGATGACTTGAACGATGGATTGAGTTGTGAGCATACCCTGTGAGGATTTGAGCTTAATTGAATTCATTCTTTGTGTGTGATTGAAGACATCTTGATTAGAAAGAATTAGAACTTGCCTATACTTTGGTTTATAATCTCTGAACTTAGATGATTTAGGCCATTCTTTCATTAGCCCGTTGAGCTTGAATTAATTACCTGATATCATTATCCTTTGAAACATCCCTTTTGAGCTAAATTTATTCTTTCTATCACTTAGATATTGCCTTTGAAATGTTGTTTATCTGGTTGTGGGAACCTAGGCAATATAAAGAAGAAAAGGGTAGGAAGGAGATGATAGGGATACATCCTAGGCAGGAATAAATTTTGTGTTGATAGTTGGGTTATGCCCAAGAGAGAAAAAATGAAAGAATAATTAGGGGAACACAAAAAGAAAAAAATATAAGTTCCCTAGAAAAAGGTTAAAGCTTAAGCCTGGAAAAGATAATGCAAGGAATTAAGAAGGATATGGGAACCCCTGTTGCCCAGCATGCATTTAAATTGTCCTTAGCCGAGATCTAATACATCCTACTCATTGTCTTAAGCTTAAAAAACCCTAAAAAGACCTAATGATGAGTTCTGAGATTTAGAATAAGAGCTTTAGATTTAAAGGGCAGGCAAGCCTATGGTGACACCGAAGTCAAGATGGTCTATGAGTGTAAAACTAAACCTAAACACAAAAATGATGAGTGTGGAAAGGATGTCCTAAAAGCTCGCAATTATATCTTGACTTGTTTAATGGCATTGCATTTTCTTTTCCCTTCACTTGCAGATTATTTCGGAAGATTGTTGTGTTGTTTTGACTAACTCTTCTGTGTTGATCATGTTTAGAGTCTTTTTGTTTGTGTCTTGAGCAAGTTGTTTGTGCACACTTGAGGACAAGTATGGGTTAAGTGTGTGTGCATGACGAGTCCTTATTTTGTGTCTTTTTAATGTCTATCTTAAGTAGTTTAGATCGAGTCTTTGTGTGTGTTTTGTCTAATTTTAGTGTCTTTGAGGGCATATTTTGGGCAAGAGGTGGTTGCTGCCTTGCAGGTGGAAACTGGGCAACACAGGGAAAGAAAGCTTCATATCTGGAAGCAGGTCAGACAGAGCTTTATTGGTCAAGACAAAGATAGGCGGAGTGCTTTGGTCAACTGGTGAGTTTCTCTCCTAGGTCTAGAAGGATAAGGAAAAGATGATCTAACTTAAATATCATGGAGATAGACGTGACTTGCCATGTTGAGGTTGTGCTTAACAAGTATTACTTGCATCCCAAGGTAACTCGTGGACTCCTTGCATGTCAAAGACCGGGGGCCCAAACCCTAAGCGCTCGCCTATAAATATTGAAGTCTAGCTGCTATGAATTACGCAGTCTTTTATGCTTTCATTCCCTATTATGTACTTGAGCGATTGTGAGGAGAAAAACAAGTCCTACGGGCAAAGTTTATTTGTGTTTTGTTCATCTTGCTTTGCACATACTTCGTAAGTTCTAATATAGTTCATATTATGAGTTTCTTTAATTATTGTGATCGTAGTTTTATTATCATGTCTAGCTAAGTCTTTATACTTGATCTGGGCAAGATAGTTAGGTGATTACTTATGCTTGAGAGGTCTAATTTGTGCTAGATAATTACACGCATGTGTTTCCGATATGTTAATGAACTTGTTCCAATATGAGATAATATGATTAAGAGATTAATAGACCGTTAATTACTTAGAACATATTAGATCACTAATCAATTGGGAAGTAGGAGTGTTTTTCATAACTATCTCAATTAAGATCGATTAACATTAGAGGAAGGTGTCTACCCTATTGGGCTAGACGTGATGATTCCTTGTTGGGTCTTTCTGGTGATTAATGCTCCTTGGGCAAGAGACTGAACGATGACTCCGACAGAGGTATTGCCCAAGGTAGGTAGCCGGCGGTGCGTCGCCAACTAAGTAAGGATAGGTAAGAGAAGGGTTTGTTGAGAGCGTGACGAGTAAAAAGGGATCTCGGCATTCAAGTCCTATAACTAACGATGTATGAATGTAATGACTATATTTGCACCAATGACCAAGGTAGGGTTTTTACTTAACAATATCTTAGTCCAGATCAAGTCGTTTTTTTTATTGATCAAGTTATCTATTTACTTTTCAGTGTTTACTTAAGTTTTCAATTGGGCAAGAGAGCCCTAGTGACCAAGATAGCAAAACCCCAATTTTCTGAACCGGTGGAGGAGGTTTCAAGAGATAGTGACAATCAACTCCTTGTAGATCGATCATGTACTTACTTGCTAACTATATAGCTGTGAGGATAGGCTACAAATTCATTATGAGAAAGCGAACGACAGCCTCGTCACGCGTGTAACACACGTGTCTAACATATTAGTATTAATTAATGCGTCCTAGACTTATTAGGCATCCTAATATGTATTTTCAAGTGATTTTTAACTGTCACAATATCTATTTAATTTTTTAATTATTTTTTTCTATTTTTTTATTAATTTTTTTAATTTCTAGAATTTGTTTTTGCCTCTTCGTTTTTTGTTTGCCACCTCTGCTTTTGTTAAGAGATTGAGCGAGGGGAGCCGATGGCCTCGAAGTGAGCTGAACGATCTAAATTGTTGTCACTATGATTATCTATAGATTAAAATCAGAACCGAAGATGGAGCCGAGAAAAATATGAAAATTAAAAAAGAATCTGAAAAAAAAATGCAGGGTTGACCCGAGTTGACCTGCGTTGACCAGCTCGGGCAAACTAGATCTGGTTGTATGGATCTAGTCGCAGAGAATCCGGTTGCACAGGAGATCATCTCTTACATAAAAGTTGCAAAGGCACACTGTTTTTATTTTGTTTGTTGTGTATATTAATATGAAATCAGTTAGCTTGCAATTCAGCTAAAGAAAATGAACATGGATGAGAGTCTTGGCGCTATAGACCCTATTAAGGTGTGAATGAATAAAAGAGCTTAGAATGAGGACTTGATCACATCAATTCCATAAAGACAAGGGCTAATCTACAAAATCTGTTGGAAGAGTTAGTTGCACAGCTAAGGGTGCACGTGCTGATCTAGTTTGCTAAGATGGAGGGTTGAGATCATTCCAACTCGTGGAGCAGTGCTGAGCTGATAACCGTTTCTCTTCTGGATTCTTCCTCGGGGATCATCTTACATAAATAGGATGAGAGGGAGTGATAAAAGAGAGGTTTTTGAGAAAGAGATAAAAGAGTGAATCTGTGCAATTGAGAATTCTATAGGTGTATAGATAGACTGTGAGATCTTTTCTTCTTCGTTGTATCTATAATCTTTCATCTTGATTTGATAATGAGAGCGCTAGTTAACCTCCCGTGGACGTAGATCATTTTGATCGAACCACGTAAATCGTCTTGTCTGTTTCGCTTTCATTTTGCTCCAACAATTCGTTTAGAGTTCTTAGTTTTACTGTTTCATTGCATGCATGGGTTGCTGTTGATTTGAGGAATTTAATTTGATCGGAGATATTGATTTAAATTCACAGACCCTGTAGTTAAAAATATGTCCATAGTGATTCTTCTTAATTATCTTCCAATTACGTACAACCAAATATATCCTATTGTTGGTAGGATTTTTTTGCCCAAGTTTTTGTCTATAACGAATGGGATGTCATAATTTAATTTATTTTTTGTTTATTGATTGTATTAAATAAAATGCTAGTATTTGATACTCCTTGTGTCTTGGGTTATTTTGTAGTTTGAATATTTTATACCTCACAACAAATTAAATTTTGTGTACACTCATTCGGAGAGAGGAGTATGTATTACTCCCTCCGATTTCAAATATAAGATATTTTGATATTTTGTACTACAATTAAGAAACATTAATTAACTCTAAATTTTAATGCAAAAAATTTTGATCAATTGCATTGTTGTCTTTTGGGTTCCTTTTTGCAGTTTATGATAATGTGATAGGATAATATATTGTTGAAGTTAATGAAAGGAACTCAACAGACATTGAAAAAACGAGCACATCATTAATAATGAGTTGAAAAGTATATGAAATTGATAGAAGGGAGCGAGAGAGAACAGTCTTGATAACTGAAAACGTCATATAAAAAAAAGTAAATAAAAAGGACCAAAGTTTCTTATATTTGAAATTGGAAGTAGTATTACATTCTATAAAATTTGCGATTGGTGAGAAAGTTAATATACGAAACTTTTGTCATCACATAGAAATCAACAAATAAATAACTGAAGAAATCCTTACCGTTCATTGCATTTGCATTGGGTGGCACACTAGTACTATTACAAAAAATTAGATGGTTGTAGACATGCATTTAATTTATATTAGTATTTAGGAAGACAAGTGCGATCGAGTACTTTATTAATGACACACATGAAAGACAAAGTAGTTACAAGATTGAGAAACATAATATTAATGTAGTAGTAGTTGAAATGCCGCTGTCATCCAAACTCCAGATCCTCTATTATCTCTCTATATGACAGAATAACAAGATGATATATGGCATCACTAAGGGTTTAAAATTTAAGATATATATTATTCTTATATAATTCTCAAATGTTAAATCATTAATTATGCCACGTATGATCTACTTATTAAAGTAATAATAGATGTCACATGAAGAAGCAATAGAAGATTCAATCCGGCCATCCTCTCATCATCATCTTCTTATTATTATTGAAGCAGAGTTGGATATACTATATCGATGGTCATGTCACGGATAAGCCTCAATAACTGATACAATGGAGCGAATATGTTTGATTGCAAACCTGGTAAAGCCTGCTTCTCTCACTAGATTCTCCCATTCCTTAGCAGTCCTCTCTTTTCCTCTCTCACTGTGAACCAACATCACCATGTCCAACGCCAAAGTAATATCGCAGTACTCATCCTCCTCTTCATCTTCTCCTTCCCGGATTACCGCCTCCGCGATTATCACTTTCCCAACAGCCTCTCTACATTTCTTCAGTATCTCTACACACTCCTCATCGCTCCAATCGTGCAGCACCCGCTGCATTCATTCATTTTAATACAATTCTTTTCATACTATATATAACTACTGTTAATTAAAAACAATAATAATTAATTGAAATCAATAGTATACCATAATGAAAGCAGCATCAGCCTTAGGAACAGCATCAAACATGTTTCCACCAACATGCTCGATCATGACGTCATCAACGGATTCCGACACCACATGCGGCTGATCCAAGTTTATGCCGCGAATCGACGGAAACGCCTCGATCACAGCCCGGAGAGCCGAGCCGTCGCCGCCTCCGACGTCGACCAACGACCTGATCCCGTTAAACGCCTCCGGATAGCGGTCGACGATGGCAGCCACCGAGTGTCGGGCCATGCACGCCATTCCTTCATTAAATAGCTTGTTCTGTACCGGATCTGCGGAGTTGTACTCCCACATATTCTGCCCATGCGTCGCCTCGAACGGTGTACCGCCATTTTCTAGGGCCCGCGAGCTCAATCGGTGCCACGGATCGATCATGGCAGGCGAGCTCTGCAGCTTGATTATGGCAGCTATGCTGTTCTTGTCGTTTTTAAGGAGCAGGCGCGACAGCGGTGTTTGTGCGTAGGAGATTGAAGCTTCTGCAGCTGTGGCCTTCGGTGTCTGCTTGAAGAAACGGCGGTGGATCAAGTACCGCATGATGCGCCGGAGGATCTGCGGGGAGCAGCCCACTGCGGCGGAGAGTTCGGAGTGTGTCATTACGCCGCCGTGGCTTTCGAGAACGTCGGCGATTTGGAGCTGAATGGCGCATTTTAGCACCGCCATTGGAGTGAAACCGAGAGCGTATCCCCACATCATCGACTTTGCCTGCTTTTCAACGTCTGAATTCATCGTTGCTTTTTTCACTTGCTCTTAATGCCTCAAATTATCCACTTATATAGACGCCATTTTAAAATTCATTCCGATACCCTCTGTTCGACCAATAAATATTTTCGATTCGGAAATTTTTGTTAACTATGCATTCTAATAATCATAATAATAATCATAATAATAATAATAATAATAATAATAACAACAACGAGGAGGAGGATAATAATAATAATAATAATAATAATAATAATAATAATAATAATAATAATAATAATAATAATAATAATAAGGATTAGTGGTCCTGACTAAACATGAGCTCAAGGCGAACCTATAAAAAAGAGGCATCTAACCTTCATATAAAAAATCTAATATCATTTAAACACAAACCTATAAAAAGGAGGCATCTAACCTTCATATAAAAATCCTAATATCATTTAAACACATACAAAATATATACTATATTAATAATTGATATGTGTGTTTTAGTTGTTTATATTATTAATTTTTTTATGACTTTATTCGGATATAATTTGCACTTTTTATGTGATTTTTGTGTAGGAATTCAAGAGTTCGTGAACATAGAGATCTGGACGAGAGAAATCGAGAAGCAATAATTTTTATGTAATTTTAAGAAAAGTCAAAGATGAAGAGAATTAAATGGACCGAATGTTATTTTCTTTAAGATAATATTATTAGAATTATTATATAGCTAGGATTTATTATTTAATTAATTTTTTAGGTTATTGATTAAATATCGGCGGCTAATTATTTCTCATATATATATATATACTAGCCGCCAACTTTTTTCCATTCCATGCTTTTAACTCCTGCCACCTAGATTAGACTTTAACTCCTGCCACCTAGATTAGACATCTTGGAATTTTGGTGACGATTTTCTTATTCGCTTTGGTTTCGCAAATTTATATTATGTTCTCTTTTATTTATTTGAATGTGTTTATTTTTACTAGTATGTGTAATTTACTTTTTTATTTGGCGAGAATATTGAAGCATTAGTTTAATAATCTGTGATATCTAATTGTTCGTATGATTAATTTCTAGGATTTCGATTTATTCCTTGTGTTTAAAGTTAATTTTGATTTTATTTAAGCGTGATCAACTTAGATTTAATTAGATTAAAGTCAATTAGTTCGCCCAATCCGTAATTGTTGGAATAGGGCTAATTAGTGATTAACCTACCAAGTTCGTAGTAAGAATAAATTGGTAAACGGATTATTACTTGAGTTCTTGGGTAATTCGTTCAAATTGGGTTCCTTCAAAGCTAAAAGTTATTAGAGCATTAAATCTAGTTATGGCGTATCCAGCTAGCTATGTTTTGATAAAATAGATCTGGCGTATCCAGCTAGGTTATATTTTGATAAAATAAATAGTTTGGTCCGGCGTCCACATCTAACTATCGATAAAGTACGTAGGAATTAAGGTATGTCCGCTGCATTCACGGTACCCTATAACTGGTTGGTCCTAGAGAATTAATTGATCTTTGCGTCGATGATCAGAGCCTAGACTAGCGTAGATTTATTCGAAGTCGAATTACTTTTATTTTAATATCTCGTTTGCAATTTAGTTAATTTCTTTTTTTTTCATAGTTAATAATCAAAAATCCAAATTTAAGGCGTGGTGGCTACACCAAATTTGATTAATAGGAAAAATAAGTTATTATCTCGTTCTCTGTGGTTCGACCCTAGTTATTGTTATACACATTTTAATTCTAAGCTGGATTTATAGGAATTATTTGGAAGTAAACAACGCTCGCCAATAATGAAAATGATTTCTTCTAGCTCTTTTAGTTTCCTCATCTTCTGGTTTAAGATATTCTTTGAGAAGAATTTGTTAAAAAATATCACAATTTAATAGTAAATACATTTAAACATATTATTAACGCAAAAAAGAAATCAGTACATTGATGAATACTAACTAGAAGAAAAGAAAATACTGCGTGTCTAAATACATGTCTAGAAACAAAAAGAAAAATTAAATATAAAGTTAGAAATTCAAGAAGAGAAGGATTTGGGTGCAACCGGATGCACTCTATGCAACCGGTTTGACCCGGAAACCCGACCCGCACAACAAAAAAAAAAAGAAATAAAAAATATTTTCGTCCTTTATATTGCAGAATTTAATAAAACTTGATTAAACAAACATTTGTCATAAGAAAAACGTATAATAATTTAAAGAATTATTGTCATAATGAAAAGTTATTATTGACATGACAGTAATGTTTCAAAAATATTATTTTTATTCATGACTATGTTTATTTTCGTTCACGAGAACGTGTACTTTTAATTATTTTGTCAAGTAATTATTGCAGTAAGAAAAAATGATTATCGATATAAAGAAATGTATTATTTCAAAAATACTACTATTTTTCACGATAATATTACTTTTCATTATGATAATAATTACTATACCAAATAATTTAAGTACAAGTTATCGTAAATAAAAGTAAAAATTTATGTGAAGAAAAGTAATATTTGTAAAACATTACTCTATTTCATGTCAATGATTATGTTTCATAACGATAATAATTGTTTTATCGAATAACTAAAAGTACGAGTTCTCGTAAATAAACATAAATATTTTTGTGAAGAAAAATAATATTTGTAAAATATTATTTTATTTCATGCCAATGATTACGTTTAATAACGATAATAATTACTCGACCAACTAACTAAAAGTACAAATTATCCTAAATAAAAGTAAAATATTATTGCTAATAAAAGTAATAATTGTGAAAGTAATTAATAACTCTTATTAATTTATAAATAAGTATAAGTAATTAAAAATGAATTAAAAAAAAGAAAAAAAAGGAAAAGAAATAAAAAACAACGAGAAAAAAAAATAAGAAAAGTTATGTAAATGATAATTTACTAATAAGTGAAAATAATTATAAAAATAAATTAACAAAAAAATAAATGAGATAGAATGCTAAAGAAAATAAAAAGAATCAAAAGAGAAACAAACAAAAAAGAAAAGAAAAGAAAAAATAACTTTGGGGGGTTTGAGGTAGTCGAACCTGTGACCTACGGGAGGAGAAGCAACTCCATTACCACTGGGCTACCGTGCCTCTTTAGCGACTGGTCAGCGTTAATATAATATATTGTATTTTGTACAACTAGTTGTATTGCATGCAATCGATTTTAGGGAAGTTTTTGCCATTTAAGAAATCTAAAATTGATTTTTTTATTAATAATATTTAAATCATAATTCTCTTAGTTATTATAAACTTTTGCAAACAACTAGTTATATATGAAAAAAAGTTAGGGGCCTATTATTTACTAGGATATAGAATTGTGGGTTCTTTTAAAAAGGGTCTTAACAATTGTAATAGATGTGTTGGGGGAGGGGGGGGGGGAATCGATCCTACGACATTTAAGTTTCCACTAGAATGAGATTTATGACTTGTTCATTTCTTATAATTATTATATATATTAAACTTTAGAAAGAAAAAAAAAATGGGCCTTTAAAAATTTGGGGCTCAAGACACAAGCCTTCAAGTCCGGCTCCTCTAATATATCTATTAGTTTTCTAAAGGCTGTTTGGTATTTATATACCAATATATTATATATCAGGTATGAGTATGGATATCAGATATCACATATTGGTATCAGATTTATATTTGATATTCGTGTTTGATATGTTGAAGATATCGATTGATATCAAGTGGGAATGAAAGTAGAGATATGAGTCATATACTAGCAAAAATTGTTATATAAAAATATTGAAAAATAGCATATCAAGTATATCAATTTGATATCCATATACTGATATATCAAACATAAGATATGGATATGAGTCATATTGATACCCATACCTGATATAGGTATATTGATATCAAACGACCCCTAAGATATATCTTAATTGAGCTGAAGTAATCCTACAACTTACCATCATCAGATTTTAAGAAATTATTTGTAAATATATTTATTTGAGTAAGGGCTCCACATTATAGATGTTGTAAGATTAAAATGTACTCTCTCCTTTCATATTATTATTTTTTATTTAAGTGTCTGACTCATATTATTAAGTTGAATATTTCTATTTAGTTATTATATTAAGATTGAATTGTGACTAGGGCGAGAATCTAGAAAGAGTCCAAAGGAACCAACCATTTTTTTTGTTCTAATATAACTAACGTATAACCCGTCGAAAATCTATGGAAAACTATATTCAAAAAAATTAATAAAATTATTAAATAGTAATATGTGATAAATTAAAAAAAATATTACTTATTAATTAATTTTGCGTTCAATCATATGATTATGCAATCAACTAAATTTGTTTAGTATTTATTTGTACTTAAACATATCTCAAATTCAATTTAAAAATAATTTTATCACATTGACGAAGGGCGGTCGTTATACCCTTCGCACAAATAAATTTATAAAAATACCTCTTGCCCAACAAGGTAGTAGTTAATGGCAAGTGGGGTCGATCCCAAGGGACTTGGCGTAAATCTGCTCTTCATGTAGTTCTCAACAAAAGGTGTTATGGTCGAGATGTATCTCAATATCCTGTAACTCAACAAATGAAATATCAAATAATAAAGAAGTTTGGATTGAGTTTCGAATCAATGATCCTAATTACTCATTACTCGTTCATTGGTGCAAAGATATTCAATTACTTGATTTCAGTACTTGATTTAAGACAAAGATTAGTTTATACCCTAATGGTCACGAAGTCACGATATAAACACACTAAGCCTATGTCTATCCAATTTTATAGATCTTGACCAGAAGGCAAGATCTCCTCTTTTGATCAACAAAGTCACGAAGACACTTCAATAACGATATTGCCCAAAAGGCATTAAGAATAAACAGACCCAAGACAGTCAAGAAGTAGGTCAATACCGACTGCTCTCCAGCACTCTTTACCTTCTTGGGCACGAGAGACTCTCTCGAGATTAATCCCAAATTCAGTTAATGACTTAATCTCAATATCTAGATGGTGATCAAGCATATGTCAATATCAATTAAGTCTAAAATTATTCATAAGTGTTTCGGAAATAAAATCACATAACGAACTTACACAATTCGACCTCACGAGTTTAGAACGAGTAATTAAGATCACGTTATCTACATCCAACCCAAACAATAAATTTAGCTAAAAATAATCTTTAATGAAAACACAAAACATATAAGGGAAATCATACTTTAAATTAAACTGGAAACGGTTGCTGCTAAAAAACATAAGTCAACAAAGAAGGTCTTGGCTTCAAGCCAACAACTAAGATCTAGTGCAGAAATACTGAAAACGAAATATAAAAGCAAATTTTTCCGTAGGACTTGTTTCTTCCTCACTTTCACTCGATCTAAAATGCAGAACTAATCTAAAAGAACTCAAAATTCCTCTCTAAACTCGAACATGTTACAACATGAAGTCGGCCATATATATAGGCGATGGAATTAGGGTTAGGTTAGATTCCTTGTTGGTAAAGGACTCTTTCCAAACACATCCGCCTCCTTCCTTATCCATACAGCTGCGATTTTACTTCCCGTTCGTGGTAGATATCTTCATTGATTAGGTTTAGCTAGGATAAGGAAAGAAATCTTCGATCCTTATCCTCTTTCTTGGAGAAGAAGAAATCTGCAGCTGCTCCCGACTACATCTTTACTTCGATGTTTGCATCCTGTATCACTTCACATGTTGACCAAGATCCTGGCTCCTCCGGGTACTCTGTCTGTTGGCTTCAAGAATATGGGAAGGTACTTCCTGACCTGTAGATTGAATATTACGTTGTTGTCCAACCACAAGCTTCCAGCCCTATGCCCATTTGCATTGTATCGCCATCTCAGCATCTCAACAACAGATTTTCACCGGTTTTGCCCAAGATCCCACCTGTTCTTCCCTGCACACCATCTCTCGACTTTGTGTCCTTCCAAAAACACTTTGACTCGATAAAGACTAAAAAGAACAAGAAAAACACCAGAAAAGATGGACACAAATATAGATTCATCACACCCACACACTTGAATTACACTTGCCCTCAAGTGTACAGTTGCGATTTTGCCCAAGACTCAAACACATAAAATACAAATCAAGAACACAGACTCAAAAGATTAGCACATCAACATGTTAGTCAAAACAGAATATGAAATATGTAAGCTGATATCGCCATCAAACAGGTCAAGATAGAGTTATTGGGCAACAAGGGTATCCTCACCAGCATTCAACTCTCAAGTGTATATGATTAAGTGTATACGCTCTTGACTATTATCAACAATGTTTTTCCATAGGTTTGCCTGCCCTCTACATCTCTACTTCTTTGAAAAAAATCAACATTACTTATCCTTAGGTCTTTATCGGGTTGTAACGTGGCTTAAGGCAAAAGGTAGGAAAAGATAGGAACTGGCTATGTCAAGATGAACTCAGTTCTTGGGCAACAAGTTGCCCTTGACTCCTTACTCCTCTCAAACACCGCATCGGCCCTAGCACACTTATTCTTTCAGGACTTTTATTTTGTTTTTTTTTTTCTTTTTCCTTCTTTTTTCCCTTTTTTTAAAATCTTTAACCCAACACCTCTATAATATGTGATATTGCCCAGCAAGCGCTACCCAACATTTTTCTTTCATCCCTTCTTCTTCTAGACCTGAGTTATTGACCAGCTTATAAATTCAGGATACTATAAGTGAATCGAAAGAATTATCAACAAGCTCAAAGGGGCTAGTGAAGGATAAATGTCAAGGTAGGGAATTTTGGCCATGAACTAATTCGAACAAAAACGCCAAATTCATCTAAGCAATTCGACTAATGTTACATGAAGTTTCAATAAGAGATACAGGCAAGTTCTAGATCAACAAGTCTCAATTGGTCATTATCACACAAGAAAGAAATAAATGTTGCACATGTATATACAATTCAACAACTCAAAATCTCACAGTTCTTGCCCAATATCTCATTCCGTCCTACCTATCTACATATGGCATCATCATCATTTACATCAACATACCTATTATGACCTATCATGCCAACATAGTGATCAACAACTTAAACAAATTTTAAAAACACACAAAATAGACCTATATCCCAACACCACACACTTTGCCTTAGGCAAAGTGAGTATGATGTTGGGCAACAACAGACAAAAAAAAAAAAAAAACTGACTCAACAATTAAATCAACAATAATTTACAAACAAAGCCGAGAAGGGAATTCTAAGGCCTTCACCACACAATTTGCTGGGCAAATTGTGGGTGAAGGCAATAAGAACACCTTCTCGACCAACAAGACACAACAGAAAATAGAACACTAAACAAGACTCGACAACAAAACACAAAAATGAAAAAATAAAAACTTAAACTAACACAATATTTGGGAGGAACATAAAATCAAAGAGAAGATTCAGGCGGGTACCTGAATCCGTGGTGCGCAAAGAATGCCAGCTGGGCATCCCTGATCTCGATCAACATCTTCTCCATGTTGGCCAGCCTGGTCTCGACCTCGATGTTGGGCAGCACCGCCATACTGGTGCTTGCCTCCTCTTTCTTGACCAAGGGTGGATGCCTGGTAGATTTTGACATGCCATAGTTGATGAACACAAACTTGTCGTTCCTCAACTCGATGTCATTCATCTTCTTGAGAGCCACTTTACCCAACTTGCCGACTCCCATCACAGGTTTTTCCTTCATCTTATCATACACATTGACTCCCTTCGCAAATGCCGTCACGAAATGCCCACACGTGCACCCTAGAGCTTGCTTGGCCAACGTGGTTCCTAACCTACAACCTGCATCTTGCTCAACATCTTCTGCACACTTCAAAACAACAAATATACTCCAAAAACAAACTCTTTCCTATAGTTAAACTAGAATAAAAAATACTTCAAAATAAACTACTGTAAGCGAAAAACAACTAATTTTTTTAATAATTTTTACGAAAATAAAGAAAAATAAAAATGAAAAATAAAAAGAAATAAAAATAAATAGAAAATAATAACCAGGTTGCCTCCTGAACAGCGCCCCATTTAAGGTCTTGGCACGACACCCTTTTCCTTTTGAAGTCAGAGGTCCTCTTCGACAAGGAACCCAGATGGTTCCTCCTCAACAAGCTGTTCTTGCCTAAAATAGGCCTTCAAGTGTTGGCCATTGACTTTAAAAATCTTCCCGTTCTTGGGATCCTTGATCTCAACAGCTCCATTTGGGAATTACGCTTGCACTTCATAAGGTCCGGCCCACTTAGTCGAGAGCTTCCCCGAAGAAAGCCGGAATCGAGTTTGGTACAGCAACACTTGTTGCCCAAAATGGAACTCCTTCTCTTTAATTAAAAGATCGTGATCCTTCTTCGTCTTTTGGTTTAGCTTTCGGTAATCAATGCATACTCGCCATCCGGTTTGCAATCTCATAGCCACCATCTCGTTTTTCTTGTTCTCAACAACTTGGATTCCCGACTTCTTGGGCACCATGTGCACAGGGCTCACCCACCGGATGTCAGACACGGGATAGATGATCCCCAAGTCAAGAAGCTTAAGTATCTCTTTCATCACCACTTCTTTCATGGCAGGATTCAATCGCCTTTGTGGATCTCTTACGGGAACTACATCCTCCTCAAGCAAAATGTGATGAACACAATCCATAGGGTTAATGCCTTTGATATCGGCCAATGTCCACCCTATTGCCTCCTTGTATTTGCTCAGAACCTCACCAACTCGGACCTCCTCCATGCTCGATAGCTCGGAAGATATGATCACAGGCAAAGTCTCGTTCTTGCCAAGATATATATACTTCAGGTGCTTGGGCAAAGGTTTCAGCTCTAAAGCAGATGCCTTTTGTAGTGATGGCACCAACCTGTCCTCGGGCTTCAACTCAGGGATGTTGAGTGGTTCAAACCCTTGAGGTTGCATGTTGCCCGGAATCCTGGCATAACTGTATTCCTCCACTTCTGCTGGTTCATCGTTCTGAGCAAGATCCTCTTTTGTCTGCAAGCTGGCATCATGCTCAAGAACTGTCTGTTGCCAGAATTCCTCCACTATCTCCTCGGTCTCATCATGGGGTAGTTCTCAAGTTCCTTATCAAACTCGTTAAGGGGCTTTTGCTCACCTTCATTCTGATCCTCATATTCATTTCCAAAGAAATTATTAGGAGTTTTGCACTTCTCCAACTCCTCATCCTTGAAGTAGTCTTCGTCGGTGGAGTAGTCGAAACTATGCCCATGGACTGACTCCTCCCAGAAATCTTTAACACTTTCATACTCATCATCTTCGAAAAAGTCCATCGTGGCACCTGCTGCCTCATTATCCTCATACTGGTCGAGATCCAGGTCAAGATCCTGATCGAGATCCGCCTGGATTGCATCCTCGTTATCTTCAAAGAAACAACTTAAACTGTGCACCGTCTCCACTCGCTCACCACATACATTGAGGGTGTTGAGGTGCTCCATGGCATCATTCTGATTTTGCCTATAAGCATCGAACTCTACTACTTCTCCAGCTATCTGAACCGTCAATCTTCCAGTATCACAATCTATCTTAGTGCGTGTTGTCCTCAAGAACGGCCTCCCGAGCAAGATCACTAGATTCTTGGTTGTTTTCTTTCCCATGTTAAGAGCATAGAAATCTGCTGGGAACAGAAGATCCCCTACCCTGACCAACACGTCTTTCAAAACTCCATCGGGGTAGACTGTAGACAAGTCCGCCAATTGAATGGCAACACGGGTAGAAGAAAGAGGTCCAAACCTCATCTCGTAAAATATGGCCCTCGACATTACATTTATCGAGGCTCTGAGATCAAGCATCGCCTTGGGTATTGACGTAGTACCTATTGTGCATGGGATAGCAAACATGCCAGGATCCTTCTTTTTGACCGGGATGTGGGGATTCATGAGTGCTGACACATTCTCTACATGGAAACGGGCATTATCAGGGTACTTGGTCTTCTTCAAACACATCTCTCGTAAAAACTTTGCACACTTTGGCATGGATTGTAATGTCATTAATAGAGGAAGGTTGATCTCCACTTTCTTGAACACATCCATCATGTCCTCCAACTCCTTTTGATCACGATCGCGGGCAAAACGTCTCGAAAACTGGGTTTTTGCCTTAGTAGTGTGAGGAACGGTCCTCTTAGCCAAAGCCTCTGCCTCTCTTTCAACCTTCAAAGAGTCTAACAACTCATCATCTTTATTGAATCCCAGCCTTGATCTCTCCATCTTCACGTAATCAAACAAGGCTTCATCCTCCTCATTATCGAAGACGGGATTCTTATTGACCTTTATCCCTTCTTCACGCTTTGCCTTCAGCTCCTCGTAGATTTCATTGATATCTCCCGTACTCATCTTGGTTTCCTCTACTCGAGCATGTTTCTAAGGTTGGATCTTGGGAAACAACCCTGGCAACTCCTTCCCACTTCGCAAAGTTACAACATTTACTTGCTCCTTGTTGATTTCCACTTGGGCAGGAAGCCTTCCATTCTTATCCTCTACAAGCCTTGACAAGGTTTGGTTTATGTGAGTCAATTGAGCTTGAAGGTTATTTGACTGACCTCGACTTTCTAGTTGAAAGTTCTCAAAATCCCTCCTCAGCCTTTGGTTCACGTTGGTAAACCGATCAATGGTCTCCTTCATGAACTCCGTCTTGGCTGGTTCTCGATGTGGAGTAATATAGTTATGTTGATGTTGAGGTGGTTGTTGAGGTGGATGAATATATTGTTGTTGCTGCTGAACTGGCTGCTGCAATTGTTGGTGGGCAGGAGGTATTTGATAGTGGTTGTTGTCATACCTCAGATTCTCGTGCTGGTTCGGTCTATAGCCGAAGTTGTTGCCATAGTTGTTGTTATTGCCATATTGGAACCTTTGTTTCCCACCGCCTTGCTGGTTCTGACCTATTGTCTTCACCTCCTCTCCTTCTTCCACGAACCAACTGGGACATTCTGAGGTGACGTGGGAAGTTTCCTGACATACTTCGCATTTCTTTATGGCTCTTTGAACTTCTTTGCCATATACCTTCTTATTCAAGGCTTCCATTTGACCATCCATCTTGGCCATGAATTCTTTCATGGTATTGACCAAGTTGTCTGAGCTGCCCTTGTTGCCTTCATACTCCCCTCTCGGGATATCATCTTCATCTCGTGATTGTTCTGCCATTGCTCCGATTCTTTAAACACCTCCGAATGTGGTTGATCACATATTGCTCCTCTACAAGCTGCAATTATCCATTTCCTCTTGGATGCCCTCAATTATTTTAAAAAATGTTCAATCAAGTCAATGTCCTGAATTCGATGTTGATGGCACCTTGCTATCAACTTCTTGAATCTTTCATAGTAGTCATACAACGAATCACTTCCACCCATCTTGATCGAGGAAATGGCATTCCTTCCACTTTGTATCCGGCCAACGGGTATCTACTTGTCAAGAAAAGACTGATGTATCTTTTTCCAGGTGTCAATGCTTCCCTCTGGCAAAGTGTAGAGCCACTCATGTGCTCCATCTAGTAGTGAAAATGGGAACGTGAGTAACCTTACATAGTCGGGAAACGTATCTCGGGTAGCATCTCGGGTAGCATCTCGGGCAGAAGGGGCATTGTTCCTCACAGTACTGCTCACCATCTCAAAGTCTTGAAGATGGGTCTGAGGGTCTTCTCCGGGATGATCGCTGAACTTGGGCAATATATGTATCAGCGAATGTTTGAGCTCCCAGTTTCCATTGATGGTGGGCAACTGGATACTTGAAGGTCTAATTCCCTTGTCGTTAGGGAACATAATCTAACGGATGTTTTCTCTTGCTGTCCTGCCATGGTTGTTGATGTCTCCGCTTCTAAACAGGATGTTGACTCCTCGCTGTCTGTACTCGTTGTTGAGCAAGAATCGTCTTCTTGCTCAATATCCTGATCTTCTGTCAAGCACGGGGGCTCTGAAGGTTCGTTGACGCCTTTCTCCAGATCTTTCTTCTTCTTGCGTTGTTTAGCTTGGTTTCTCTTAGCTATCACCTCCGGGCATGCACCGTGATGTTGTGGATCTCCGTCACTCCGTAAATGTGGCTTGGGCATAAACCGCGCTTAACTCAATCTAGAAGAGCACACTAGCTTAAAACCAAGTCCCTGGCAACGGCGCCAATTGACGAAGGACGGTCGTTACACTCAAATAAATTTATAAAATCCTGCCCAACAAAGTAGTAGTTAATGGCAAGTGGGGTCGATCCCAAGGGACTTGGCGTAGATCTGCTCTTCAGGAAGTTCTCAACAAAGGGGGTTATGGTCGAGATGTATCTCAATATCCTGTAACTCAACAAATGAAATATCAAATCACAAAGAAGTTTGGATTGGGTTTCGAATCAATGATCCTAATTACTCATTACTCGTTCATTGGTGCAAAGATATTCAATTACTTGATTTCATTACTTGGTTTAAGACAAAGATTAGTTTATACCCTAATGGTCATGAAGTCGCGATATAAACACACTAAGCCTATGTTTATCCAATTTTACAGATCTTGACAAGAAGGCAAGATCTCCTCTTTTGATCAACAAAGTCATGAAGACACTTCAATAACGATATTGCCCAAAAGACATTAAGAATAAATAGACCCAAGATAGTCAAGAAGTAGGTCAATATCGACTGCTTTCCAGCACTCTTTACCTTCTTGGGCACGAGAGACTCTCTCGAGTTTAATCCCGAATCCTGTTAATAACTTAATCGCAATATCTAGATGGTGATCAAGCATATGTCAATATCAATTAAGTCTCGAATTATTCCTAAGTGTTTCGGGAATAAAATCACAGAACGAACTTACACAATTCGACCTTACGAGTTTAGAATGAGTAATTAAGATCGCGTCATTTACATCCAACCCAAACAATAAATTTAGCTAGACATAATCTTAAATGAAAACACAAAACATATAAGGGAAATCATACTTGAAATTAAACTGAAAACGATTGCTGCTCAAAAACGTAAGTCAGCAATGAAGGTCTTGGCTTCAAACCAACAACTAAGATCTAGTGCAGAAATACTGAAAACGAAATATAAAAGCAAATTTGCCCGTAGGACTTGTTTCTTCCTTATTTTCACTCGATCTAAAATGCAGAACTAAGTTAAAAGAACTCGAAAGTCCTCTCTAAACTCGAACTAAACTCGAACATGTTACAACATGAAGTCGACCATATATATAGGCGATGGAATTAGGGTTAGGTTAGATTCCTTATTGGTAAAGGACTCTTTCCAAACACATCCGCTTCCTTCCTTATCCATACAGGTGCGATTTTACTTCCCTTTCGTGGTAGATATCTTCATTGATTAGGTTTATCTAGGATAAGGAAAGAAATCTTCAATCCTTATCCTCTTCCTTGGAGAAGAAGAAATCTGCAACTGCTCCCGACTACATCTTGACTTCGATGTTTGCATCCTGTATCACTTCCTATGCTGACCACGATCCTGATTCCTCCGGGTACTCTATCTGTTGGCTTCAAGAATATGGGGAGGTGCTTCCTAACTTGTTAATTGAATAGAACGTTGTTGCCCAACCACAAGCTTCTAGCCCTATGCCCATTTGCATTGTATCGCCATCTCAGCATCTCAACAACAGATTTTCACCGGTTTTGCCCAAGATCCCACTTGTTCTTCCCTGCACACCATCTCTCGACTTTTTGTCCTCCCAAACACACTTTGACTCGATAAAGACTAAAAAGAACAAGAAAAATACTAGAAAAGATGGACACAAATATAGGTTCATCACACATGTTTATATCTCAAACTCATATAGTAATGTCTGTTAAAAATTCTAATCTAATCTACCCTCATTTCTTTCATAATTTTGAAAACTCTATTCTTCTCCAAAATCGATGTGGGCAAAAATATATTTGACTCTCAAAGAGATTGTTCCACGTCGACTTTTTATGAAAATTGAGATGGATCATTTTCATTTTAAATACTCCTTGTCTCACATTGATTTAGAAAAGAAAATAATTTTCAAGATTGTCTATAAGAATGAAATCGATCATAAATACCCTATATTATGAGTTCAACATAAGATTAACAAAAAAAAAAGGTTGAATCACCACTTTGCAATCATCCCGTTTACCCCACAGTTTCGACTTGGAACCGGCCCGTTAACTACAATATTGATTTTGTAGAAATAATAGTAAAATATAAAAAGTTAAATTTTAACTATAAATTTGAAATTGCATAATTTATTAAACTCATTTAGAATTTATATTGTAATGCCCCGTAAATTCCTTACGACCTTAAAATTTTAAAGTTAATTAAATAAATGGCTTTGCACGCCTAAGTTTACGATTTTGAATTCTAAGACTAACGGTCGAATCCGTTTCCGAAAATAAATTACGGAAGTCAGCTAGACGACTACTGTATTTAGGGTTAGCGCGTACGAAAAGTTTTTAGTTCGTGAACTCAGAACGGAAAACCGTCTGATTTTTACATTCACGAAATCACGATACGAACTCGCCCGAGAAAGTTCGTTTTTATGATTTTCCGGACGAAACTCGGACTGTGTCGTCCCGAGTTTTTGTCAAAATAAATTTTGTAAATTTATTTTCCGATTAAGTTTTGTACGTTAAAATTTTCGGTCGAATCAGATCGCGACGATTTTGTGCCGAGCTATGTTTTTCGTCGTACGTTTTCCATAACGTCGGATCGCGCCAAAAAAAGCTCGTATTTTCTTATCCCTCTCTCCCCCAACCGACTTCATCCTCTCACTTTATGTGATATTTTCATTTTATATAGTTTAATTAGGACACCTATTGTATTACTATTCACTACTTTACACCTATCATACCTTATAACCTAAGTTAACAATTTAAATCCATATCTCTCCCTCCCACACCATAATTCTCGGCAGCCATATCTCCTCTTTCCCATCTTCATTTCTTCCATCTCCATTGAAGAAAGCTTCAAGAACTTGAAGGAGAAACACACAAGTCTTCATCCAACCATCCAAACCTAATACATCCTTTGTTAAAACTTAAGGTATTCATCTCCTCTTTACTTCTATCCATCCATCATCCTCTTCTTTTCATTTTTTCTTTTTGATCGAAAAGTTTGAGTGTTGAAATAGATGATTCGATCTTGGATTAATGAAATAGGATATGTTAGATAGGTTAATTAGGGTTTAGAATTGAACAAAAATCAAGAACCCTAATCTCTCTATATTACCGAAAATTTAGGGTTAATTGTAGGATTTTAGATTTCTTCAATTGATGATAGATTCATGCTTAAGAGGTGTTTAATTGGTGATTAGAACAAAGAGGAATCGAAAGCCCCATGTTTTGTGAAAACCGATTTAGGGTTTGAGTTTGAATTTGGGGATTTATGCATGTTAGATGAAATTGGATTTGCAATTGATTAATTGTTGTTATAATAGGATGATTGTTGAATAAATGGTGTTAATTGGAGAAGAGAATCACTCTCTTAACATATATATAATTACCGAAAATTATTGAATAATTAGGGGTTTTCATGTGTTGATTTTTAATTGATGAATTGATAATGGAATTATGTTGTAGTTGATGTTAATTGATTATGGGAAATTTAATTAGATTTTTCTAAAATTATTTATTGGAATGTAAGAGACGAAGAACACGTTATAAGTTGAAATATAGTGATGATATGAAATGTTTGTATGCATAAAAGTGATTCTCGTTAGATGTTGTTTAATGTCGTAAAATTTGAACGGAATCCGACAACTTTGAAAATTTCATAAGAGGCGAACAACTAGACGTAACTAATAACCGAGAAGTCGAATGAGAATTATAATTTGATATTATTGTCTATGATGGACTTGAGAACAACTTTGTAGTTGACGTCATGAGCTTTCGAGCTAATATAATATGAGCTATAGTGATAGTCGAGAACTAGAACCCGATTTGAATAACTTGTTGGTTTAGTAATTTTTAGTTGAAAACCGACGTTTATAACGTCGTGCTATTGAACGAGTTTTGAGAAGGAGTTCACCACGTACGGGAGTACGTGATGACTGCCTTGAAGGTCCAGTTTCTAAAGAAATCAAATTCGAGAACTTAGAACGAACCTAAGACGTTATACGTCGAATCTATCGAGCAATTAGGGTTTTCGCGGCAGTTTTGCGACCCTCGCCGGAAACTGTAATAACTTTTAGTTTATCGGATTTGCGATCCGTAAATTGGAGCGTAAACTAGACATCCCAAACTTTCCAATGGTACAGGGCTCATCCCCTGTTTCCAGACTCTCTATTCTGGGCAGCCTCCAGAGTCACTGTATTGCGCAGTAAAATTCCAGTTTCAATTCTCCTAAGTTATTTCGTTCACAACTTAGTTTCTTTCGATCGTTGAAGCCGTAATAGCTAACGAATATCTTCCTACTGACCCGAGAGTCAAGTACAGGAGCTTTGAGTGTTAAAACCAGTCGAGATCTTATCTCTTATCCGTTCAAATAAAGAAGTAGTAAGCGAGAAATTTCATAAGTCTTCTAATGAACTAAAACGTAATTTTTCTAAGTTGATTCTTTCCAACTTATTATGATCTTTTAAGTCGTATTAAGTTACCGACTACCCTCTCTACTGACCTAAGAGTCGAGTATGAGACCTTCTGAGTTCTAAACGGGATTTGAACGAGTCTCGTTCCCGTTTAAGTAAAATGAATCTAGTAAGCGTGCAAATGCCTAAAGAATGAAACGACTAAAGCTTTTTTCGATTCTCTTTGATTGATTATCTTTTACGACCCGTTTTTAAGTATTATTATTTTACGATGAAGGAGGAAGCCAGCTGTAAAGAAAAGACGGAAGATCCGAAGTTTGGAAGCTAGTGCTTTTAGTTCTGTATTATGAGGTGGGCTTTTATATACAAAATAAAACGAGCAATGCTCGGAAAATCTTTCTTTATCGCTTTGATATCTGTGTTTTCAAAGTGATATTATGGCATGAACTGTTTTATGTTTTATGTGAGTTCTCTTGTACCTATCTGAGTTAACATTCGTGTTTTCCAGATTTAGAGTTAATCTAACTAGGTTAACTAACGATCGGCTCTGAGTTAGCTGCTAAGTGCTTTCCAGAGTTAGTGCACTTTGTAGCCTGTGGTGTATGTGATATCCTGTTGAGGGATATCAGCCACGGTGAATGAGAATTGGTCAAGATTGAACATAAAATACCAGAAAATACTCGGCCGAGTAAATTGTGAAAATCAGTCAGAAAATGTTTAGTAGACACGGGCCCTTTTCAATAAAACCCCGATGTGCTACAAATTATAAAATGCCATATTTATCTATACTTATGATTATGATTTCAGCATCGTGCCCACTAAGTACTTTTTGTACTTAGCCCTGCATTGTTTTCTAAATGTGCAGGTTGAAGCGACGGTGAGCGGCGACGGTTGATGTTGAGTTGAAAGATAGGATGCTTTAGTTAGAACTCTTCCGCTGCAGAACTCTCAGTCCTTTTGAATATGTACCTTTTGAACAATACACTGTAGTTTAAGTCTGTAAATATGAACTTAGTTTCTACTGTGTACTTTTGTCGAGTAATCCATAGCGATTAACTCTTTCTTTATTATATTCAAGTCTTGTTCATGGTTTATTTGATGCCTTTCATGTATGTTTAGTCAGTTAGCCCCCTTCTTCCCCGCTTCTTTAATCCAACCCCAGTCGCACCCCGGCTTCTGCCGTCCCTCGTGATTTGGGGCTGTGACATATATAGACCCAAATTTAATTTAAAAGTGACTGTAATATTCGTTCTCGTTCTTAATTTGTATATAGAATAATATTTGCTAATTATTTGAACTCGTTTGAATTTATAAATTATGTAAAGATTCAAATATATGATAAAATTTGTCGCAATAAAAAATCAAATACATGTCACACAATATTTAATAAAAAAATATTCATATTATAAATTGAACCGTCGGTTTGAAATCGGTCCGTCTACCTTCTTGGTTTCAAGTCGGAATGCTCTCGTTATGTTGAACTGCCGTAACTGAATCGACCCTTGTTATGTTGAACTGTTGTAACTGAATCGGCTCGTTTACCTCCACGATTCAGATGAGAATCAGCCCGTTGACCATGATCTTAATTTTTGTGCACAATAGAGTAAATGAACAAAAAATGCACGACATGTCAAAAATAAGTAGTAGGTTATATAATAGGTTTTAATAACATATTAATTTTTTAATAAAAATTAAACTATTCATTTGACCAATCGATTAATTGGGCTCCATTTTTATAGATAATCGATGTGGGACAAAGATATATTTAATCTCAAAGAAATTGCCCCGCATCTATTTCATATGAGAATTGTGATGAATCTTTTTGACAATAATTATCTTTTTGTCCTGTATTGATTTAGAGAAGAAAAATAATTATGAAAATTGTTGTGATTCATTTTAACAGCAACTATCTCTTTATCCCATAATGATTTAGATGAAATATTTAGAGAAAAAAAAAGATTTTCGTTTTGTATCAAAAAAATTTACTCCTATAATAAAAATTATAGCTATTTAGTTGCCCAATTAATTGATTGGATGAGTTAAATTAGTGCATGATGCACACTGCAAAGAATAAAGATTTAAAGATTTTAAAATTTACTCGTATAATTAAAACTAGAATTTAGATAAATAGGAATAAAGGCATTTGGGGGTGCTATATAGGATCTTTTCGAAGAAAGAATCGTTTCGTTTGGGGGTGCCACGTAGGGTTATATATGAATCGAATAATTTTGGCTCGATTCAGTATTCAATTCGGATTCTTGATATTCGAATTCGAAAATTTATGATTCGAATACGCATACGAATACCTTTCTTGATTCACGAAATATTCGATTCGAATACTGATTCGAATATACAAATAATGTCACAAATCCGAATATGCAAATAATGTCACAAATCCGAATTTGGAACCATTTATTCTGTCAACTAATAAATTGGTTCCCTACAAAAAATAATTATTTATTTGGCCAACTAATAAATTGATCAAATTAAATTAAATTAAACTATAAAAATATAGTTATTTATTCGGCCGACTAATAAATAAATAGGCCAAATAAAACTAGTGGAGCAAAAGATGAGAATACACATTGATTCTAGGTATTTATAGACTTTTCAATAGGTGAAGTTTCATTGAATAACCGATGTGGGACACAAAAATTTAGTAGATATTTAAAATTTATTATTTTACATTTAAAAATTTAAAAAATTGAGAATTTAGATAAATAGGAATGGAAGATATGAGAATAAATTAAATAATCATCATGTATCATATATTTATTTATAAAGAATAATTAAACTCGCATAGAAGAAACAAATTGTAGAAACAGAGGCACAAACCAGAATTAAAGAAAGAAATGAATTGTAAAAAGGGAGATACAAAGCATAATTAAAAGTAGTTTTTTCATATCCTATCCTAATACAATAAAAGTTGTATGAATCACACATGTTTATATAGGTGATGAATCCAGCTTTTTTTCTTTCCTTAAACATTTATTTACAAATTCGAATTTGGAATCATTTATTCTGTCAACTAATAAATTGGTTCCCTACAAAAAATAATTATTTATTCGGCCAACTAATAAATTGGTCAAATTAAATTAAATTAAACTATAAAAATATAGTTATTTATTCGGCCGACTAATAAATAAATGGGCCAAATAAAACTGGTGGAGCAAAAGATGACAATACACATTGATTCTAGGTATTTATAGACTTTTCAATAGGTGAAGTTTCATTGAATAACCGATGTGGGACACAAACTTTTAATAGATATTTAAAATCTATTATTTTACATTTAAAAATTTAAAAAATTGAGAATTTAGATAAATAGGAATGGAAGATTAAGAGAGATGCCATGTCAAATTTTTTCAAAGTAAAAATTATTTTTCCTTTTTTTTTTTAATCAATGACTATTGTCCTTATGAGAATTAGCTAATTTTGATTGATTTTTTATGCAAATATATGCTACTCTTTCTATGCACAGCTCATGCATGGACTTCTCCTTCCTTGCATGTAGTTTTGTTGTGTGTTCCTCTAGAAAAGAGGCCATAACTTTTATGATTTTCAGTTGTTCATTTAATTGCTTCTCTTTAATAGTAGATTTGTCGTCAATATGAGCTATAGAAATAAATTGATTCTCTATAAAAAATAATAATTTATTCGAGCAACCAATAAATTGATCAAATTAATTTAAATTAAACTATAAAAATATAGTTATTTATTCGGTCAACTAATAAATAAATGGACCAAATAAAACTGGTGGAACAAAAGATGAGAAAATACACATTGATTCTAGGTATTAATAGGCTTTCAATAGGTGAAGTTTCATTGAATAACCGATGTGGGACATAAAATTTTAGTAGATATTTAAAATCTATTATTTTATATTTAAAAATTAAAAAAATTGAGAATTTAGATAAATAGGAATGGAGGATTAAGAAAGATGCCACTTAAGGTTTTTTTAGAGTAAGAATCGTTTTCTTTTTAGTAATATAATATAATGATGATTGTCAAATTCTTGTCTTATGTGCAAATTTTGTGAAATAATTCTTAATCCGTCATTGATTTCCCCAACCCTAGAAAAAGATAAATCCAATTATCAGTCCTTTGTTCATTTTAAAGGCATAAGGTTTGAATCCTTTCGAAAAAAAGAAAAGAAAAGTATTATCCGCGCATGTGAAAGTATTATTGCATAAATAATTGTCCATTTATTTTCTCACCTATTTTGTCTATGTCAAGATTCTGGTACATAATTTCTTTTTTTCTTCCGCCTCGATTTTCAGAGAGCACATGCAATCAGTGGCGGAGCCAGAAATTGTCGCCAGGGGCTCCAATTAATTAATATCCATTCTATCTTCAAGTAAGTGTTTTGGGTCGCTAATTTTTTTCCTCCTGAAATTAGTGTTATATCACATAATTTATTCAAAAATTGTGCAAACTATAAAATTTATTACCATTTTATTCGTAAAAAATATCTACTCATTTTACTTCAAACAAAATTTACTTATTCTGTGCAATATGTAGGTATAAAAAAGGTCATTTATCCACTGTTTTAATTTACATAGAGCTTAAAACTATATTTATTTCCCTTGTACGCATTAATATTAATGTTCCAAAGATATTGTTATCACAATATAATATAATTATCAATTGTACACATCTTAAATATTAATCCACGCTACAAATCTACAACAAATTTAAGATCTAACTTCTTCCCTAGTATAAAATTAAGTATATCAATTCAAAGAAAAACGATAATAAAAAAGAAATTTGAAATACACAACAAGAATGAAAAGGAAAATAAAAAATATATAAATCAATGGAAAAATAAGTGGGACTTTAAAATTGGCTTAATTCTTCTACTTTTATATATTTCTTGAAATAACAACTTACAATTTCTTCTTAATAGTATTATTTTTAATTATTGAATATATAGAATACAATATATGATATATACTATTTTTTATAAAACCCCAAGGGGTCCAGTGACCCCCCCCCCCCTACTCCCCCCCCTCCCCCCTCCACGGAATCCTAGAGCTGAGAAATATTTCGTAAGAGATTTTGAACCGAGGCCGAGTGCTACATCATATATTGATATGGTGGCAATCCTATTGGTGACAAATCTTTCGTAAGAGATTTTGAGCCTAGACCGAGTGCTTCAGCCTACGTTGATGGTCGCAATCCTAAAGGTGAGAATATTTCGTAAGAGATTTCGAACCGAGGCCGAGTGCTACAACATATATTGACGGTGGCAATCCTATTGGTGACAAATCTTTCATAAGAGATTTGAGTCGAGACCGAGGCCAAGTTCTACAACATATATTGATGGTGACAATCCTATTGGTGACAAATCTTTCGTTAGAGATTTTGAGCAGAGACCTAGTGCTACAGCCTATGTCAATGGTCTCAATATTCCAATTCGTGATAAATCTCTTGCAAGAGACTTTGAACCGAAATCGAGTGCTACGACCTATTTTGATGGTGGCAAGTCTGCAAGACAAACGATTTGGAGGCTAGAGCAATTAATGTTATACAACACTGGGCTTATGCTAGTGGATAAAATCATGTGTGTGTTTCTATTAAGTATTAATCATGAGTACTCGCTTCAAACAAAATCATGTGTGTTTCTATTAATCAGTTGTACTCACTTCAATAAATAAAGTTAGTATTATTATTGAGTTCTTTTTAGGTAGACTAATATAAAGAGCGACTTGGTAATTATGCATTAATATATAAATATCAATCTATATATATATGAAAGGCGACATAGAAAAAATGTTGGTTGACGGGAGCTTTACCGGATAACCAATTATTAAATTCAAATCTACTTTTGCTTATATTTTTGGTGAATTTTCAACTGGTTAAACAAAGATAAGTAGCAAATGAGAAATAGACATCTTTATGTCTTTTTTTTGTTTTTTTTTGAAATAGTATATCTACATAAAATTTTGTTCCTATTTTAAATTAAAACAACAAATTCTTTTTAATTATCTATGAAATATTCAATTTGAATCCAAATTTTAAAGCCTAATTTAATATCCAATTAACAAAACTTATCTTAAAAGTCTTAAAATAATAAAGTAGTTAAGAGGTGCAATTAAATCTTTTTGTCGATAACTGAATTAAAAGAAGTAAAAGAAAAAACAAATTATCTTTGAGGGGAGAGAGTAGAAAGACGCGGAAGGGGACAAATTGAAGTATTGAACTAGAAGATCTGTTTGCTACCAATTGAGTTTTTTATTTAATTTTCTTCAAGAAATGATTTCACTTCTTTGACTTTTTAAAAACGCTAGACACTAATAGCAACGTTTTTTGTTTGGGTGTCTTTTTTATTTTATTGTTTATTTCCTTCAACTCCATCTTCTTTCCTCGTCAATGGTATGGCGCCTATTTCTGCTCAAAAAATAAAAAAAAAATAAAAAATGGTATGGCGCTTACTGTAAATCTTTCTTTGTCCTCCCTCATGTTTTACCATTAATCTTTTGTCAATCTAGTTTCTGCTCCTTAATCTCCAATTTTCAACGATTTTTCCCTTCATTTACATCGCAAATGGTAGGGGCTGAAGTTCGATTTCAATAATTCCGACGAATTTAACACTAAGAAAACAAAGGGAAAAATTCTTGGCAGGGGCTTAAGCCTCTAGAGCATTCTTACTGTGTCCACCTCTGTATATATGCACTGTTATGAACTAACAAGTCGTAAATTATCCCAATGAAAGTATAATATGAATAATTATAGAGTAATTTTGCACCAATTTGGTCCAACATGAATTTGAGACTTCCTTATGATTTTTTACCCAACTTAAAAGGGCCAGGTGACTCATGAGATTGAGAGACATTGAATTTTGAGGAATATATTTTTTACAGGACCAGCTGCAATCTGATTAATACGCGTGATCTTCGTTTTTATAATCGCATCTAAATTAAATTTGCAGACCTTGGTTGAGTACAAAAAGTACTCAGTGAATAAGTGCCAAAAGATTTGAAAGTTGCTACTTAGAGCTATAAATTGAACTACCTTATCAAGCATAACACAAGAGATTTACAAAACATATCATGTGCATGTTAAAATATTTTATTTTATCCATAAAACGTAAGTGACTGCAGTTAAGTACTTATCATATATGAACCACAACTACTATCATCATATAAATAGAAGTGTTGGAAGTAGGCCTACTTCTCAAACATATGTGATTGGCCAACCAAAAGAACAACACACAATCACATGTAAGTGTACACATCCTGTCTCATGCAAGACCGAATTCTTCTTCCTTCAATAGATGGTATCAAACTCAAAATTTAAAATATAGGCAAGTCAATTACTTCGAAATCATCACACATATATACATATAAGCACACACACACATCTTTTCTTCTAGATACAAACCCGACTCCCAGCTACTTCTTTACTTACTCTTCTTCCTTCGTCACCTTTCACTTGTTGTTCCCACTCATGCCTCAATAACTTTCTTATTGTTTCTTTTGTTCCCAATGTAATCACTTTCTGTCAAACTATATGTAAACATTTGATTAAAAACGTTGTGAAAATATATACTAATGTACTACTCCCTCCGTTCAGGAATAAGTGTCCACTTTGTACTGGGTACGGAGATTAAGAAAGCTGATAAAGTGAAAGTGAGTGGGGTAAAAATTAGGATATAGGGGTAGTGAGATAATGACAAAAAAACAGTGGTAATGATAAAAAAGAGGTGGTATTGACCAAAAAGTAAGAATAAAATTATTGGGATGATAAAAAGGTAGAAATAAAGTTGATGTGAGGTGGGGTCCTAAATGACAAAGGATAGTAAAATCTGTAAAGTAAAGAGGGTAGTATTGTATAAAAAGGCAAAGTGAATACTTATTCACGAACATGGTTACTGTTCCAAAGTGGACACTTATTCGTGAACGGAGGGAGTATTATATTAGCACCCGCTGCATTCATTCATTTTAATAATACTATAGATACATTATATATAATTCTTTTCATAGTATATAACTACTGTTAATTGAAAATAATATTAATTAATTGAAATCAATAATATACCATAATGAAAGCAGCATCAGCCTTAGGAACAACATCAAACATGTTTCCACCAACATGCTCGATAATGACATCATCAACGGATTCCGACACCACATGCGGTTGATCCAAGTTTATGCTGCGAATCCACGAAAACGCCTCGATCACAGCCCGGAGAGTCGAGCCGTCGCCGACGTTGACCAACGACCTGATTCCGTTAAACGCCTTTGGATAGTGGTCAACGATGGCGGCCACCGAGTGTCGGGCCATGCATGCTGTGGCGTATTCAGGATTTTGAATTTGGGGATACAAAATTTTAAGAGTACGGGGGGTTGCAAGGGGGCAGATCCCCATGCTCGGGGGTTCGGGGGCTTCGGCCCTGAGCCAAATTTTTTGAGGTGTCGTACTGCTTGTTTTGTAGTTTATTCTTGATATAAGTCATTTTAGAAAATACCCTCTCTACACTTGCAGTAGCAATCGGAAGAATCAACACCAATTTGATGAGCAAAAATACATGAGAATAAGTCACATATCTCATTGATTCAACAAGCTTCATCGAAAAGGGAACCAATATCGTGCAAAATTTTAAACTGATACTCCCTCTGTTCGTGAAAAAGAGTCCTACTTACCCCATTTTTTTTTGTTCGTGAAAAAGAGTCCTACTCCACTTTTTCCAATCACATCAAGTGAGACCTTATTTAATTTACCACAATTTCCACTCTCATTTTACATTTTCCACTCAAAATAGGTGGAACCCTTATTCCACTCACAACAATTTTAACTTTATTTTAATTTTTTCACTCACAACAAGTGGGACCCTTATTCCATTCAAATAATTTTACTTTCAATCCACTTCTACCACTCTCACTAAGTGGGACCCCTATTCCACTAACAACAACTTTACCAACATTTTTAATCCCCGTGCCCAGCCTACAATGGGACTCTTTTTGACGAACGGAGAGAGCAATATTTTCATATTTTCCATGAATATATCAATTTTGAGTTTTGGAGTTCCTTCTCTGTGTTATTTTTCTCACTATTTTCATTAGGCCGTGACTATTCATCTCTATTTTATTTTTTATTTTATTTCTTGTTATGGACTTAATATTTGTTTGGGCTTTTAAATTTTTTACTAACTAAAAAGACTTTGAGAATAAATTGTTTGGCTAATAGTTATGATGTTTGAGAATGGGCCAATGGGGTACAAAATTAATATAAACATATTATTAATAATATATATATATATATATAATGGTGATTTTTTTTTGGGTACATCTGTACCCCCATGTCCCAAGCTAGATACGCCACTGCATGCACGCCATTCCTTCATTAAATAGCTTGTTATGTACTGGATCTGCAGAGTGGTACTCCCACATTTTATGCCCATGCGTCGCCTCGAACGGCGTACCGCAATTTTCTAGGGCACGCCAGCTCAATCGGTGCCACAAATCAATCATGGCAAGCGAGCTCTGTAGTTTGATTATGGCAGCTATGTTGTTCTTGTCGTTTTTAAGGAGCAGGCGCGACAACTGTGTTTCTGTGTAGGAGATTGAAGCTTCTGCAGCTGTGGCCTTCGATTTATTCCTTGTGTTTAGAGTTAATTTTGGTTTTATTTATGCTGCTCAACTTAGATTTAATTGGATTACAGTCAATTAGTTCCTCCAATTCGTAATTGTTGGAATATGGCTAATTAGCGATAAAGCTACCATGTTCGTAGTCGAAATAAATTGGTAAACGGATTATTACTTGCGTTCTTGGGTAATTCGTTTAAATTGGGTTCCTTCAAAGTTAAAAGCTATTAGAGCATTAAATCTAAGTCTGGCGTTTTTAGCTAGGTTATGTTTTAATAAGAAAAATAGTGAGGCGTAGCGTCCAAAACTAACTATCGATAAACTACGTAGGAATTGAGATATGTCTGATGCATTTACAGTACCCTATAACTAGTTGGTACTAGAGAATTAATTAATCTTTATGTCGATGATCAAAGCCTAGACTAGTGTGAATTTATTCGAAGCCGAATGACTTTTCTTTTAATATCTCGTTTGCAATTTAGTTAATTTCTTTATTTTCGTAGTTAATAACTAAGAACCCAAATTTAAGGCGTGGTGGCTACACCGAATTTGATTAATAGAAAAATTAAGTATGGTAAAAGAGGAGAGGATCCATACAATTTTCTGAGTGAGTTCATCAAGATTTGCTAGGTGCAGAAGCGACCAAGTGGAGTTTCCGATGAACACTTAAACTAGCCGCATTTCCTTTCACTCAGATAGCAGAAGCAAATGCTTGGTGTTGGAACAGATCGCTGCCCACCAGCTGCTCGATCAAAGTCCAGGCTCAAGATCTGAAATCAGAAACAAAACTAAAGTCTGCTACCTGTTCGACAAAAGTCTTGAGAGAAAAAACCTGCACAGAAAACAAACAAAAACAAGAAAACACTACGCTGTGGTATGGAGGCCACTACCTTGAAAGCAAAATTCGTCCGACCATGGAGTGCAAGTCCTACACGTCGATTCACTCCCCAAGGTTTATATAGCACCACCTAAAGTTCGCACTTAAACTTTGGATGGTTCAGAGTTGATCTAAACAAGAGCTCAGTCGATAGAGAAGAGAGAAATATGAAGAAGAGAAGAAGTAATTTCTTGGATCTTATTTTGTCACCAATATGAATCGAAACATCAGAATATATGGAGACTCTCAACTACAATCTCGAGAAAACCGGAAACCCAACACACATGGATGCAACGTTTCTCCCAAGTCAAGAACGGTAAACTACTTTTTTCAACTCAATTACGCGTGTGACTCTTTCAACGTGTGCTAGGGCAATTCACAAGAGTTATGGGCTCAAGATAAATCCAGCCCAACCCAACAAATTAAAGATCTAATACGAGAGTATAGACAATATAGAATAGCTAATTTCAAAGTGGGCCAAAGAAGAATTAGGAAAAGGAAAAAGAGAAGGAAACAACAAAAAATATGTTGTGCATTTCGAACAATCCCCCACAAATGGACAACATAGAAGAACCGAGCACTTGAAAGGATAGTCACTTAAGTGTCAATAATCTTTCTATTTTGAATTGATACGTAGTGAAGTGGAGAAGCAAAAGAGTTCATAAAGTGAATCAGATTCTTGAAACAAATGAATTCCGGTGCAAGCCCCCACAACACGTAACCATCCTAAAAATTCCAAACAACTCCTCGAAAAATCACACAAAACATGGCCCAACATAATTACCTCGGGATCTCATGAGAGCAGTAGAAAGACCACAATAAGTCTTTCATATGAGATGGCCAATTCTCCACTCTCACTTAGGTGATTCTTTTAGATTGCTTCTCAATAGCACATCTGAATCATTAAGAGCCAAATGCTCAACCTCAATGAACACACAATTTCCATCAAGTCCGTCTCATACAAGGACCACCAAGAAAAATGGCTATGGAAATTTTATTCAACACATAAAACCATCAAATCCAGCAAGTAACTTGCTAAACCACCTGTAATACCCCGGATGTTTAATCCGTCTTTAAAATAAAAAGTTAATTAATAATTAAGGCTTTGCACGCCTAAGTTAAGGATTTTTTATTCTAAGACTGACGGTGAAATCCGTTTCAGAAAATAAATTCCAGAAGTCGGTCGAACGACTACTGTATTAGGGTTTTTCGCGTCCGGTAAATTCTTCGTCCGAAAACTCAGAATTAAAAACCGTCAGAATTTCCATTCAGAATTCTTCGATACAAGTTCACCGGAGAAAGTTTGTTTTTATGATTTTCCGGGTGAATTTTTAGACTGCCTAATCCCGACTTTTTTCTCGGATTTTGAAAACGAATTAGGTTTTCCAAGTACGTAAAGTATTTCTAATCTAACGGACGAATTAGATTTCGTCGAATTCGTAACTACCTAAGAAAGTATTCCTCGACTTTTATAATCGTCGTTTAAAGTCGGAAACGAGATATTTTCGTCTAAGAAATCCTCGCCAAACAACCCTTAGCGACTCACCCCTCTTTTAGTTAGATATTTATACACTTTATGTATCTCTATAGTGAGTCATCTCCATCTCCTCTCCTTCCCTCTTTACCCCCCCCCCCCCCCCCCCCCCAAGCATTCTCTCTCTCATTTTTCTTCTCCAAATCCTCCATTAAAACTCTTCATCCAAGCTCTTCTCAAGCACACAAGTCCTCGGTCTACCGATCAATTCCTTTTCCGAGTTCGTATTACGCAAGGTAAGAATATCTCCTACGAAATGAACCGAACAAAGTCTTGATTCCAATATTTTCTTTTTTTTCGAAACATAGGAGCTTGAAGAGCATGTTGTCCTTTGATTAATACATGTTCTAGGATGTTTAGAATCGAGTTCTACGGATCGAATCATGAAGAAAATCACTCCCCTTTCATTTATGTAATTACCGAAAATTTCTAGGATTTTAGGGGTTTGATCGTAGTTCGATTTCTTTGATGTTTGATCGATAGATTAGTGATCTACATGATATAAATTGACTATATGAATTAATTTAGGTTTTTCTAAAAATATAAGTTGAAGGATAAGAGAGGAAGAATGGTCGATTCGATGTAGTAAATGTTATGATATGCTCGATTGATTAATAGAAATGAGATATACGATGTATGAGGACGATTATATATTTAATTGAGATTTTTCTAAAAATAAAACAAAAAACGTAAGAGACGAAAACGCGTCGTTAAGTTGAAGCTCGATAATGTTTTGATAATATGGTTTGCATATTAGTGATGCTCGTTAGATGATGATCGTTGATGTAAAATTTGAACGAAAACGGAGAATGTAATATTTTTAGTAAGAGACGAACCATCGACGATAAGTCGAGCTTGAATAATGTTTTAGGTTTGTGATTCGAACCTTTGATAATCTTGATAGTTAATGATCGTGACCGTAAAGTTTCAACAAATCCTAAGAAGTTTCGATTTTGAATAAGAGACGAAGAATCGAGTTTAAAAGCCGGTAGAAAAGTCGAATAAGGAAATCCCTTTTAATAATAATAATTGTTATTGATTGACGAACAATATTGTAGTTAACGACTTTTCCATCCGAGAAACGAGACGTTATGAGATTTACTTAAGAATCGAGAGGTTGTTGAACGAAATAGAAATTGAAATTTATTTTGGTATAGTAAATGGTTAGTTGGAAATGACGAGGAAATGCTCGTCGTTTGTTAATCAAAAGTCGTGAATATGAACCCGATTATGGGATACGGTATGTAGACTGTCTTGGGATGAAAATTTCATGAAAATAAAAGTGGAATAGTATTGATCGAACCTAGGGAATCGCGCGTCGAGATTTGTCTAGGATTAGGGTTTTGCGCGACTGTTTTGCGACGTTTCACGGAAACTGTCATAACTTTTAGCTCACTTAACGAAATCGAGATCCGTAAATTAAAGAGTAAACTAGACACCCGTACCTTTCTTTTGGTATAAGATTCATCCCCTGTTTTCATATGCTCTATTCTGTACAGACTTACTGACTTGGGCAGTAAGTATCCAAAGTCTAGTTTCCTAAGTTGAATCCTTTTCAACTTCGTTCCTTGTGAACTTTTAAGTCGTTCTAAGTTATCGACACCCTTTTTCCTACTGACCTAAGTGTCGAGTAATGAGCCGAGTCAGTTTGTAGACGAGAATTGATCGAAGTCTCGTTTATTAGTTAATCAAAAGGAAGTAGTAAAGTGCAAATGCCTAAAAGACTAAAACCGTTTCAATTTCCTGTTTCTTTTATCGATTGCGTTCAAGTTGCTTAAAGTCTATTTATTCAGGATAAAGGAGGAAGTCAGCACCGAGGATAGGACGGAAGACCAGAGACGGAAGCTCGTTTTGTAGTTCTGTAAACAGTCAGGTGGGCTTTTATATATGAAACAAAATGAGCAATGCTCGAAAACCTTTTCTTTATCGCTTTGATAATTGTGTTTTCAAAGTGATAATCATGACATGAACTATTTGTTTTATGTGAGTTCTCTTGTACCTTATGAGTTAGCCAAAAGGGGTTAACTAAACGATCGGCTTTGAGTTAGTCAAAAGGAACTTTCCAAAGTTAAGTGTACACAGTAGCCGTTGAAGTATGGAACCCTGTTGAGGGGACGACCTGCCGCGGTGATAATAAATGGTCAAGATTGAATGTAACATTTATGAAAAATGTTTGCGCAAGCTACTTTGTGAAAATGAGAAAGAAAATGTTTAGTAGACACGGGCCTTTAATGAAAAACCCTGGTGTGCTACAGAAATAAGATGGCTGATTATCTTTACTTATTATTATATTTTCGGCAACGTGCCCACTAAGTACTTTTGTACTTAGCCCTGCATATATTTTATAAAATGTGCAGGTTGAGTGATGAGAGCGGCGGTGGTTGATGTTGAGTTATGAAGTCGTGATTAGAATAAGAACTTGTATTCACCTTTACGTTTTTCCGCTGCCAATCTCTTTTTGAAGTCATTGTATCTTTCTATTGGGTCTAAACACCGTACAATTAACTCAGTTTCTTTTTGAGAACTATGTCGAGTGATCCTTCGAGATCAACTCTTTCTTTTATTATAATGAAGTCTTGTTCATAGTAATTCATTTCGGTCATTATCGTCTGTTTGTTCTTGCATTCTTATGCATTCCCCCTTCTTCCCCGCTTCTTTAATCCAACCCCTAGTCGCACCTCAGCTTCTGCCGTCCCTCGGGATTTGGGGCTGTGACACCACCCAAAAGGGCTATAGTTTATAAATCAATATCTAAAATTATCAAGTTCTTCACAGTAGATGAACCACCCAAAAAGGACTATGATTTAGACAATCAAAAGATGTATAAAATATACATACCAATGAACATGAAAGCAGTACAACTTAGTTTGACCTGCAATTGATATCCACCGTATTCCTCTCATGCCAAAGGTCTCACTCCCATTTCTTTTGAAGTTGCCAACACAGACTTCGTGTAAGTCCTTTTGTAAACGGATCTGCTATGTTTTTCTCCGACCTCACATAGTCCAAGGAAATAACTCCGTCTTTCAACTATTGTTTCACAATTCCATGTCTAACTCGTATATGCCTATCTTGCCATTGTAGACATTGTTTTTTGCAACTGCAATCGTCGATTGAGAGTTTCAATGTAGGGATACAGGATCCGAAGACTCCCCCCATATAAGAAGCTCTGCAAAGAGATTCCTTAACCAATCTGCTTCTCGAAGAATTAGAAGATTTCCATAGAAGAGTTAGCCATACATGATTGCTTAGCATATTTCCAAGAAATAGATCCACCACCCAAAGTAAATACATAACCACTCATAGAGCACACTTCATCATTATCAAAACCCAATTAGCATCATAATAACCCTCTAAAATAGCAGGAAAGTTACTATAATGCAAGCTCCAATCACTAGTGCCTTTTAAATATTTCATTAAACGATAAAGTGCAATCCAATGATCATTACTCGGGTTATGTGTGTAACGGCTTAAACGACTCACGACATAAGCTATGTCAGGTCGAGTATAATTCATCAAGTACATAACATTTCCTATGATTTAGCATATTCTTCTTGTGAAACACTTTCACCATTATTTTTTGTCAAATGCATACTAAAATCATAAGGTGTTCGTGCCGGAGCTAAATCATAACACTCAAAGCATTTTAAGATTTTGTCCACATAATGTGACTGACTTAGTGAAATACCATTTTCAGTTTTCGTCAATTTAACACCAAGAATAACATCAGCTTCACCAAGATCTTTCATTTCAAACTTAGAAGACAAAAAAATGCTTTGTTTCTGATATTACATCAAGATTCGTGCCAAAGATAAGCATGTCATCAACATATAAGCATATAATAACATAATTAGAACCGTACATCTTGGTATATATGCACGAATTAGAGTTATTCACAACAAATCCATCAGAAATAACAGTGTTATGAAATTTTTCATACCATTGCATGGGAGCTTGTTTAAGGCCATATAAAGATTTTTTCAACTTGCACACCTTATTTTCTTGTCCAGGAACATAATAACCTTTAGGTAGTTCAATATATATTTCTTCTTCCAAATCTCCATTTAAGAAAGCTATTTTTACATCCATTTGATGTATAACCAAGTTATGAATTGCAGCTAAAGCAACTAAAGCTCTAATAGTAGAGATTTTTGCAACAGGTGAATAGGTGTCAAAATAATCGATGTCTTTTGTTGGGAAATTTATTAAAGTTTTGATTGATTCCAAAACCAACTGACCCCAACCGAGTAGACATTGCCAGAACCTATTGCTAGCTTTTAGGCTCGCTATTTGAGCAATGTTGAGATTTTATCTTTACAGGACTCCAGCTGAAGACGGCAACAAGGCTTCACTCGGATAGAACATCAGTTGTAAGAAAGACAACTGAGCGTTCATCAGACGAGAGTTAAAAAGGGGGAAGTTGTAAGAGAACATCAGATGGAAGAAAGTCATCTGAGCGTTCGAGCCAACTGATCAGATTCAGAACATCAGAAAGACAACTGAGCGTTCAAGATTCAGAACATCATTTGACGGACTCGAACTAAGAAGATCAACAACTTAAAAGCAGCTGAGAGTTCAACTGTCTCTATTCAGACAAATTGTGAGATGAAGATAGCATTCAGATAGAACATCAGCTGAAGACAAATCAGATGAAGATCAAACTTCTCAACCGACCATCCAATGTTGAAAGACTAATGTTGAGATTTGAAATTCAAATAAGGAAGTCACGTGAAGGTTTGACTCTCTGTCATTACCTCATTTGGCCCAACACAAGGCTGTCTCAGATGGAAAGCAGAAGTCCACAGTTGCCAAATCCAAAAAGTCTGCAGAGATGAGAGACAAGCCATCGCTTTCACTGAACAGAGATCAACGGCTCCTCCAATGGCTAGTTGATTCTCTCTGCCTATAAATAGAGGCCTTCATTCATTCACCAAGACTCACAGAACGAGAACGAGACAGACAAGTGCAAGAGCAAAGAGTTAGACGAGCGAACATCACCAGTTGAGAGTTCATCTCGCAAACGAGCTAAACTGAATTCAATCTCTAAGAACATCACTAGTTGAGAGTTCTAGAGTGTTAGATTCTGTCTTGGTGTTTTTCGATCCAACCTTGAGAACATCACTAGCTGAGAGTTCATAGAGTGTTAGATCCTAGCTCACTTTCTTGTTCGAGCTATTAGTTGGAAACCCACCTTTTCACACATCCTCTCAAAAGGATTGTTAGGACCCTACTCTTCCCGGAATTGAGTAAATAGGTTGATAAGTACCCGTAAACTTATCTGTAAGGTTGATAAGTACCCGTAAACTTATCTTAACGGTTGCAAAGCCTGCGTAAGCTTTGTGGTTTTTGTCCAGAAGAACTTGGACAGAGTTGTGTGGACTCACAACTCCCTGTGGACGTAGGAGTTCTCTCCAAACCACGTAAATCTTTGTGTGTTGTGTTTATTATTCAGTTAACTTATTGCATATTCAACTGACCGACTAACCAGCACTCAAACTGCACTTTTACATTCGCAACTGACTTGGTTATTGACCAACCTTGCATTGAAGCGTGAGTTATTTTACGAGTTGTTATTTTCCACCACATTCCGCACAACACTTCACTTCCAGCTGAGTATCCTTACTCAGTTGTGATTCTGATGGTCCCGAAACGAGTTCTGGTGTATGGGGAGGGGAATACACCAGATGCAACTTTTTAAAACAACCTCCTAAAAAATATCTCAACCGAGTAAGGAAGCTCAGTTGGAATCACAATCGAGTAAGAAACACTCGGTTGGAAGTGATGTGCTGTGCGGAATGTGATGGAAAATAACTCGTTAAAATTAACTCACGCTTTTATGCACGGTTGGTCAAGAACCAAGACAGTTGAGAATGCTGAGATCAGTTTGTATGCTGGTTAGAAGGTCAGTTGAATATGCAAGAAATAAACAAAATAAACACTGGCTCACAGAGATTTACGTGGTTCGGAGAAACCTCCTAAGTCCACGGGGAGTTGTGAGTCCACACAACTCTATCCAAGTTCTTCTGGACAAACCACTCAGCTTACGCGGGCTGAGCAACCGTTAAGGATAAGTTTGCGGGTACTTATCAACCTTACAGTTTAGTTTTCGGGTACTAAACAACCTATCTACTCAGTTGCAGGAAGAGTAGGATCCTAAAATATTTTCAGGTGAAAGAAAATGGGGTTCCAACTAAAAGCTCGAACACGAAGTGAGCTATGATCTAACACTCTACGAACTCTCACTAAGTGATGTTCTCAAGGTTCGATCTAAAGACTCAAAAACTAACTAACTCTAGAACTCTCAACAAGTGATGTTCTAAGAGATTGAATGCAGTTCAGTTCGTGAAGAAAATTGCTCTTTCTTTCGCTCTCTGATTTCTTCTCGTGTGTGTGTCTTCTCTTTTTCGAATGAATAAAGGCCTCTATAGATAGGCGGAGAGAGTCAACTAGCCATTGGAGGAGCCGTTGATCTCTGTTCTTTGAAAGCGATGGCTTGTCTCTCATCTCTGCAGACTTTTCGGATTTGGCATCTGTGCTCTTCTGCTTTTCATCTGAGACAACCTTGTGTTGGGCCAAATGGGGTAATGACTGAATGGTCAAACCCTCACGTGACTTCCTTTTTGAAATTCAAATCTTAACAACAGACTTCCAACAAGGAGTGGTCGGTTAAGACTTTCGATCTTCAACTAACTTGTTCTTCAGCCGATGTTCTATCTGACTACTAACAGTTGAATTCTCAGCTGACTTCAACTTCAAGCTGTTGATCTTCTTGATTGAGTTCTACAACTGATGTTCGGAAACTGAACACTCAGTTGTCTTCCTTGTATCTGATCAGTTGGGTTCGAACGCTCAGATGACTTCCTTTTCATCCGATGTTCTCTTCCTCTTTACAGCTTCTCATCTGATGAACGCTCAGTTGTTTTCCTTACAACTGATGTTCTATCTCTTGAATGTGACTTCCCCCTTATTGGATACTTGACTATTGATCAGAGACATGAACGTAACTTCCTCCTTTTTAATATACTGAACGCTCAGTTGTCTTCCTCACAACTGATGTTCTATCCGAGTGAAGTCTTGTTGCCATCTTCAGCTGGAGACCTGTAAAGATAAAATCTTGACAATGCTCAAACAGCGAGCCTAACTACTAATATTAGGTTCTGGCAACATCTACTCGGTTGGGGTTAGTTGGTTTTGGAATTCATGAAAACTCTTACTAATAAATTTCCCAACAATTTCCCCCTTTTTGATGATGCCAAAACCCCTTACAAACTTACAGATCAAGACTCTAAAACTTTAAAACCCTTATACAATTCTTACATATCCAAAATCTTAGCTGAAATTCTAGACAGTCTGTAAGTTTGAAACATCAAAGGGTTAGCACAGTTATAATATGGTATTGAAATAACTTTGTGATTCAGAGTTTGGACAATGAGGGATTGTACGTCAAGTTGAATCTTATAACTAAGTAGTTTTCATTACTACTGAGTGTTACAAGGATAAGCGCAAAAGCCAAAAATTACAAAAGTTGTTTGAAAACTAACTGAGCTAAAATTGTAGCCCATACTTACTAAAAATCCTAACAAAAATCTCTCTCTTGGCAGGTGACTCCTTAGAAATGTCCACTCCATGCTCCTTGTAAACATGTCTCGCCTCAGCTGCGATCTTTGTGCGGTTCGGGTTGCTAGAGTCTGGGAGAAGAGGAGGCCGATAAGTAGCCCTCTTGGGAACTGGAACTATGTTCAAGTCCAGGTTGGCGTCAATCATAGCCCGCCTGAATTGGCTGAACATGCCCGGGTCTCCTGAGTGCAACTCGATCAGCGCTTCCTTGAACGCTTTCCTCGGGTCATCAGTTGCGTAAACCTTCCTATATAGAAGTCGTTCACGAACTCCTGCTTGAACAACTCCCACTCTTCATTCCACTCGATCGGCATCCACTTGTCAACATGCCTAAACCGACTCTCGACCTTGGACTTTGCTGGCAACCTTTGTCGCTTCAACCGAGCTTCCGCCTTTGATTGAAGTTTGTTGATGCGGCGTCGGTTGCGGGAGGCAACATTGCGGTCCAGGTTCTGGGACATTTTCTTCAGCTCTTCCTCGAACTGGTTCACCCTCCTCGCCTGGCTGGCGGCAAACTTTCTGATCCAGCTCGGGTTCATGTAATCCTTCTCCTCTACATCCATAGCCTTGGCCGCTGCAATGCACTCTTCGGTTGTTATCCCGTCGAGTTCAGAATCCAGCTCGGCTGCGATCTCAGCTATGGAGTTGTAGGAAACTCCGAACTTCTCTGCCTTCTCCAAGTCCTTTTCCATTCCAGCTCCACCGACTTCGGTTGGCTTGGGAGCAGCAGAATTCCTTTGAGCAGACCTCCTTCTCTTCAGCTGAGATTTCCCTTGAGCTGGCGTCTCTCCTTCGGCTTGGGTCTCTTCTTCTTCCTGCACTTCAACCTCCGTCTCCTTCTCTTCCCTCTTTTTGGCATCAGCAACAAGGCTTGCTACTGAACCGTCCAGGGAGGTGAGTTGTTGTTCGGCAAGTTTGATGCGGTTGAAGAGTTCATCGACCGCACACTCAAGCTCCATCTTCTTCGCCAGATCCGAGTCCTGGCGCTCTTGTTCGGCTTTCTTCAAGACAGAGAGGTTCTCGATGACGTCTGTCTGAAAAGCAGCGAACTCAGCCCATCGCGACTCGAAGTGAGACTCCCATTCAGCATCTTGTGTCTGTTGGGACTTGGCAAGATTGGAGTCGGCCAAGGATTTGAAGACGTTCAGCTCCGACTTCAATCCCAACAGAGTGGACTTCAACTCTGACACTTCTTGACTGGTGGAGGAGGAGAATTCGTTCAGCTTGGTCTTCAGTTCAACATTCTCCTCCACCAGTTGTTGGTTCTTGACTTCTTGTGCTTCCAACGCCCTCAGCTGGTCATCTTTTTTATGCTGGAGGTTGGCAAGCAGCTCGGTTCTTAGTTGGTTCACCCTCTCAGCCACCAGCTCACATATCTCTTCAGTTGTGGGAGCATGCTGATCAGCTGGAGGGGCTTGAGCAATCAGAGCTAGAGGCTCAACTGTGACCGTGGCTTGACGGTTGGCCAGGTACAATTTCAGCTCTTCTTCTTCTTCTTTCGTTGCTGCGGTGGCTGCATCCACATCCTCAAGGAGGTCAGCTGACTTGACCAACATGCTGTCGAGGAAGTCGATGCACTCCTGTCCAGCTGCTTCCCTTGTGTCTGTCCCTTCAGCTCGACTCTGGTCCATCCGACAAGTGAGCAGCGCAATCCGGTTGTTGTAAGCCACTTCGAGGTTGGAGTAGTTGAAGTAGGCTCGGATGCGGGAATCATCAGACTTCAGCCTGTCTCAGCTCTGCACCCTGATCGTATCTTCTTTGACGTACCAATGGCTGAAGATCAGGTGGAACTGGTATAAGAGCTCGGTTCCAGAGTGACGAAGACTGGCATGTTGCAAGCCTCAGGGAACAAGCCCAACAGCTTCTGAAAGCAGTAGGCCACCCTTCCCTCGTGTTCCAGCGCAACTGCCTGAAGGTCATCTTCCTCATTGATTGGGGAGGGAGAAAGATCATAAGGTAATGGTTCAATAGGTTCATCGATGTTGGCTAAAGAGTCGGTCACAACATCGGCATCGAGCTGGGAGCTCGGAATATTGGATTCGGTTGGGAGGGGGTTTCAATTGTTTCCTCAACATTGGCCGAAGGAGCGGTCACAATGTTGGCATCGAGCAGAGTGCTCGGAATATTTGGTTCAGAAAGGGTAGAAAGAGCAAGAGGCTCTGGGGGCGGTACGGCATTATCTCCTGCCGTGGGGGAGATTGGGGCATCATAAATGTCCTCAGATGAGGAAGAGGCATCTGAAGTGACATCAGTCTCCACGCCTTCAGCCTCGTCAGCTCCGATTGCTTTCGAAAAAGGCAACATCAGCGGAGCGGCTGGACTCGGATGGTTCTTCAGCTGGTATCCCCTCCTCAGCTGGTGCAGGCTCAACCGGTGCCTCCTCCTCTGCTGGAGCTTGCTCCTCAGCTGGCACATCAACTGGCTCCTTAGCTGTGTCAACAGCTGGCACCTCAGTTGATTCATCAGCTGGCACATCAGCTGTCTTCTTAGTCGACTTCTTGAACCGTACCCGTAGCTTTTTTTGGGTAGGTTCCTCAGCTGCCTCCTTCTCCGACTCAGCTAGTCGGCGTGCAGCTTTGGACTTGGCGGGGCGAGCGACAGCTGGTTCCCCCTCAGCTGTTTGCTCAGAAGACTTCCCAACCTCCTTTTACTCCTTTGGAGTGTACACACTCCTAAGCACCTCCTGTGCTTTCTTGGCTGTCGGGAACAACAACAACTTCTTAACCGGCGTCTCCTCGCAGTCTGCCCAGACCATGTTGTGGTCCTTGGTCGCGAGCAAGATGAGGGCAGAGATCTTGCAGCCGAAGTTGAGTGTCCCCTTGACACTGAGCAGCGTCTCTCCCGAGTCGGTTGTCGTCTCGGTGATCTTCGACTTCTCCACCATCAACTGGTTCGAGAAGTATTGGAACCAGTTGATCTGGTGTTGATGCTCCAAGGCCACCAACTGCCTCAATTTGGGTCGGCTGATATCGCTGAATGCGCTACTGTAACCGAACACCACCTTTGAAATAACATCGAACAACAGGCGATGTTCTAGCTTCAGCTTCATCCTCTGCATATTACTCCTTAACTTCCCCGGAGTGATTAGAGCTTTCTCCAAAAATTCATCGACGTGCTCGTCGGATATATTCTCCAGAAGTTCAGTGGCGGTGTGGTTGATGAGGATGATGTAACGGATGACATCGGAAACGTCGATGGGGAATGAGACACGACGTATGGTCCTGGCCGGAACATCTCTTTGCCGGCAGGAGACTTCCGTAGATATTCCTTCTGTAGATTCAAGGGGGGCCTTCAAGTTTACGTAAAACTCCCCTACTTGTCGCCTGAGAAGATGGGATGGGCAAAGCTTGGCCCATTCCAGGAGGCCATTCTCTCGGAGAGTGTTGGTAAGAGGAGCCAACACCGGTGACTCCAGTTCCTCATCAGAGAGGATTTGCTCAAAGTGGATCTTTGACACCAACATGTCGAAGGATTCTTCATATGAAGTAGGGACGAGGGAAGATCCTGATGAGGCCATTTTCTTACTTTTCAGTGCCATTTATGATCACTGCAAAAGAAATATATAGAGGAAAGGAAAGAAGATCTTTTGCAGAAAAGGGTTAGGCAAAATTTGTGAAGACGATGAACAGTTAAATCAGATATACACGAATGAGGAAAGTAGGAGATTTCTTCCTGATTTACCGCCTTATATAGGTTTTTGACTCAGTTGAATCGACGGCAAGGGTTAAATGGCGCGAATCCATCTATGGCTGAGATTACGCGACTGTTGACTACCTTTGACTTGACGTCATGCACCGAGTTCCAACCCGCGCGTGAGAAGGTGTACAGTTTTGATGTCAGCCCAGTCGCACTATAAAGTAGGCTATGGATGTTCAGCCGTACTTTACATTTAATGCGACATGATGGCTATTTTTAATGCAACTGACTAGTTCAGGAATGTTTGAATTTATTTCAAACATTCTCATTTAAGAACATAACACCTTCAGCAATAAATGTTACCTGCCAGCTGATATTGGAATCAGCTGAGTTCCCATGTTGCGGCATACCATCAGCTGACTCGAGTTCGTCTGTTCAGCTGACGTCTGATTCCTTCAGTTGACAATCTGCATCTGATCTGCATACCATCAGCTGACTCAAGTTCGTCTGTTTAGCTGACGTCTGATGTCTTCAGTTGGCGATCCGCATCTGAGATTCCCTCTTCATCTGAGCTTCCCCTTCAGATGGATATCTATCTCTTTTCCTCAGTTGACTCCTCATCTTATGGATCCAACAGTCCAAGGAGGCCACATAGCATCTTGAATCGTGCTTCAGCTAGAGGTTTGGTGAAGATATCAGCTCTGTGAATCTCAGTTGGAATCTTCTCCATGGATACATCCTTCTTCTCAATATGATCTCGGATAAAATGATGATGGATGTCGATATGCTTTGTCCGAGAGTGGTGAACAGGATTCAGAGAGATAGCAATGGCACTTGAGCTATCACAATGAATGGGAACCTGTCCAGTTGAAACTTCATAATCTCTCAGCTATTGCTTGAGCCACAATACTTGCATGCAACAGCTTCCGGCAGCCATATACTCTGACTCGGTTGTAGAAGTGGCAACACATGCTTGTTTCTTGGAGAACCATGAAACCAGCTTGCTTCCCATGAACTGACAGTGTCCAGAAGTAGACTTCCTGTCCAACCGATCTTGGCTAGATCTGCATCTGAGTATCCGGTCAGTTGAATATTGTCGTCAGTTGGATACCACAGTCCAACATTGACTGTACCCTTCAGATACTTGATGATGTTCTTTGCTGCTAACATGTGTGCTTCCCTTGGTTGAACTTGGAACCGATCACACACTCCAACCGCGTAAGATATGTCTGGCCGATTGGCGGTTAGATAGAGCAAAGAACCGATGATCCCACTATACTTACTGGCATCCACGAGCTTTCCCTAAGTTCTAGGTTCAATCTTTCAGTTAGTATTCATCGGGATCCTTGTTGTCTTACTTGTCTGCAATCCGAATTTGGTGATGAGCTCTTTTGTATACTTGGACTGATTGATGAAGATCCCTTCTGGAGACTGCTTCACTTGTAATCCAAGAAAATAATTCATCTCGCCCATCATCGACATCTCGAACTTCTCCTTCATGAGATTTAAAAATTTTTCACACAATTCCTCCGACTTAGAACCGAATATGATGTCGTCAACATAGATTTGCACAACAAGAATGTCATCTCCAACTTTGATGGTGAACAGGGTTTTGTCAACTGACTCTCGTTTGAAACCCGAGTTCAGAAGAAAACTACAAAGAGTGTCATACCAAGCCCTTGGTGCTTGCTTTAGTCCATAGATAGCTTTCTTCAATTTGTACACTCTTCCATCTCCAGTTTCAAAACTGGGAGGCTGTTCAACATATACATCTTCCTTGATATCTCTGTTGAGGAATGCACACTTCACATCCATCTGATATACCTTGAACTTGTGATGTGCGGCATAGGCTAGAAAGATTCGGATGGCTTCCAACCTTGCAACAGGCGCGAAGGAGTCCTCGAAATCGATTCCTTCTTGTTGGCAATATCCTTGAGCTACCAACCTTGCCTTATTCCTCACTATGAATCCGATGGCGTCTCTCTTGTTTTTGAAAATCCACTTCAATCCAATATCCTTGACACCATTTGGTCTTTCTACCAACTCCCATACACAGTTGCGTAGAAACTCATTCAGTTCTTCTTGCATGGCTGTTGTCCAGTGAACACAGTTGAGAGCTTCCACAACGTTCTTCGGTTCTGGCACATCAGCTACAAAGCAAGAAATCATGGCAATATCTCCAGCTTGCTCGAACTCCTCTAGAACTGCCAACTTCTCAGCATATTGGGCATAAGTGTTGGAATCTTCCTCGGTTGAATCCTAAGTCGCAACTCTGCTTCTTGTATGCACACCTTCGGTTGGATCTCCGATGATGTTTTCAGTGGAATGTACTTCATACCATCTTCGGTTGCGTCTTCCTTCTTCTTCCAACTGTGGCTGTTCCGTGATCTGAGTTGGAGTCCTCAGAGCTGGTGATTGATCAGCTGTTGAGTCTGGATCCTCAACATTGATATTAGTTTGAACTGGACTCGGTTGGGCTTCGGATGCCGATGCAGTTGGAGAAGCATCAGCTGAAGTTTCCCCTTGAGATGAGCTGGGGTCTTCGCATTCATCTTCAGAAGAGTATGGATCCTCATCCTCGGTTGCCCATACCAGTGGTTCAGCTAGATTCTTTTCCCTTAGAGCTTGTGATCTGGTGAGAACAAGTGGAACTTGTGGATCACCCTGTTGTCCTTTAGCCTGTTCCCTGCACTCAAAAGTAGATTCTTCAAAACTAACATGAGGTGTTATCTCCACAACACGAGAGCCATTGTTGAAAACTCTATAAGCCTTGATCCGAGTGGCATATCCGAGAAATATGCCTTTCGAAGCTTTGGCATCAAAAGTTTTCAACTGAGTCTTCCCATTGTTGTGAATATAACACTTAGAACCAAAAATGCGAAAATAAGAAATATCTGGCTTCCTGCGTCTCCATAGCTCGTATGGTGTCTTTCCCAACCGCTTGGTCAGAAGAGACCGGTTCTGAGTGTAGCATGCAATATTGATAGCCTCAGCCCAAAATCTCTTTGGCAAAGCTGAGCTTGTCAGCATGGATGTAGCTGCATCTTTTAGTGTTCGATTTCTTCGCTCAGCTACTCCACTTTGTTGCAGAGTACGCGCTGCTGATGTTTGATGTATAATTCCATGCTTCTCGCAGTACTCGATGATGGTTTCATTTAGAAACTCAGTTCCACGATCTGATCGGATAGAAATGATCTTCATCTCTTGTTGGTTCGATATCCGATCCATCAGCTTGGGTAGCTCATCTCGGGTTTCACTCTTGTGGCGCATGAAGATGGTCCACGTATATCTTGAGTAGTCATCAGTTACAACCAGGGTGTATTCGTTGCCATTTATGCTCTTTGGTGTAACTGGCCCGAAGAGATCCATGTGGATCAACTGTAACACTCGATCGGTTGAGGGAGTTGTCTTCAACCGGAAGGAGGATCTAGCGAGCTTTCCCAACTGGCATGCACTGCAAATATGTGTTGTTGAAAACACTCGGTTTGGTATGCCTCTTGCATGTTCTTGTCTGGCAAGTCGGTTCATTGTCTTGAAGTTCGGATGGTTGAGTCTTTTGTGCCACAGCCAGCTCACATCTGAACTGCTCTTTGATAACAGGCAGGTGTCAGGAAGGCTGCTGTTCTAGTCAGCATAGTAGACATTCCCGATTGGTGATCAATTTCTAACAATATCACCTGCTTTGATCCGATATTTTTAACCCTGTAACCCTGTGCATCAAACTTGACAGAGAAACCATTATCACATAATTGGCTGATGGAGAGCAAGTTACGCTTCAATCCATCAACATAAGAAACATTAGTAATCGAAACATGATTGGTTTCAAGGGTACCGTAACCTCTGGTGTAACCTTTTGAGTTATCACCAAAAGTAACTGAGGGTCCTTCTTTCTCCACGAAACTTCCAAGCAAATCCTTCAGATTTGTCATGTGTTTCGAGCATCCACTGTCCATCACCCACATTGTTGCAGACGCTTTATTCTTTCTCAGTTGTTTCTCCTGTACCTGCAATGAGAAACTCGCTTAGGTCCCCAATTTCAGTTGGGTCCTGGAGGGTTAGAACCAGTTCTCCCTGGAACTGTGCGTCGCTTTTCCCTGTATACTCGGATGGATTTATCATTCCAGATCACTTTTCCTTCATCATCCACTATAACAACACCTCGATTATCCTTAGGCTTGTTGTTAGTAGTGATGTTCTGTTTCTTAGGAGGAGTTGGATTTCTCCCATTCTGAGCTTTCGGAGGAGAGACTTTCCTCCTGTTTTGATGGCGATTCTTATCCTGTTGAATTTGTCTGTGAGGTTGGACGCCTTGTTGGAATCTTTGTGGCTGATTCTGATTCCAACTCCCTGAATGTTATCTGTAGCTGTTCATGCCCTGTTGGTGGTTCATATTGTGGCATGAATATTTCCAGTTGTTCGACCTGTTCCTTGTTGGTTGATTCGGTTGGAACCTTTGGTTGAACTGATGTTGGAACCGCTGTTGATTCAGATGATTGAACCCTTGTCGGTTCTGCGGTCGGTTCCATTCTTTCTGATGTTGACTCTGAGGTTGATGCAGAGGTCGGTTATGATTCTAAGTTCGGTTGCGATTATGCCTTCGACGCCTCTGATTCCTCTTCTGACTTTTGGAACATTCCCCCTCGGTTGATATCCCAACCGATGGAACATTCTGTCCTCCGTCTACAACTTATTTTCCCTTTTCAGTTCTAGTTGCCTTGGTCGGTTGAGCTTGCTGAGAAGTGGAAGTTGGATTACTTTGGGGAGATTCAAACTCAGCTAGATTAGGTTCGACAATCTTGGCCTCAACAGCTTTGATGAAGGTTGCTGGAGGAATTCCACTATCTTTAATCACATCATAACCGAGTCCTGACACGTCATCGATCTATCTACTGTAACTGATAAGATTCTCGATGATCTTGGATGACTGATACAGCTTAATTAGATTGTCCTTCTCAGTTTGCAACTCCTTGAGAAGGACAGTTATCTGCTCGGTTTGTCCATCTGACTTCTTTATCAGCTGGTCGATCTGAGTCTCTTGATTTTTCAACTGATCTTGCTGCTCTTTGATCTGCTTTGTCAACTCCTCATCAGTTGAAGCATTAGTTCAGTTGACTGCATTCAGTTGATTTTTGAGATTCTCAATCTCCTTTGTTTGACTCTTGATCAGATCGTCCTTCACGGTTAAGGATTCTTCAAGTTTTGAGAACTGTTCTTGAAGACTCTTAAACTCAACCGATTGCTGATGAAGTTCCTCACTGAGTTCTTGAAAGTCACTCCAGGAGGGTTCCAACTCTTCATCCAGTGATTCCTGCATGTTAGAAATATTGGAAGAATTTAACTTAGCAGGATTAGAGTGTACCTCAGTATCATCCTGGTCGGTTCCAAGTGCCATGAGGCATTGATCCTGACCGGTAGCATGGTTGGTGGAAGTCAGCTCATCCTCGTCTTCAGTGTCAGTAAAGATGTCCATGTCGTCAGCTGCTTCTTCATCAACCATGGCCTTGTTCTTTCCAGCTTGTTTGGCCCTCAACGCTTCTCTCTCTTTCTTTGAGAGGTCTGGACAGTCAGCTTTGAAATGTCCTTTCTTGTCGCATTCAAAGTAACCGTTGGTCACAGGCTTTGAACTGTCTCGAGTTCGGTTGGACTTATAGAATCTCTTGTACTTTCCAAACCGAGTATCCATGTCGGCTAGTTTCTTTGACAGGGCGGCAATGTTCTGTTGCAGTTCCTCTCTGCTTGGCTCCTTTGCAGCCGTGTCAGCTGATCTGGTTGGCCTCGATGTTCTCAATTTGGAGTAGTCAGCTCGAAGAGCAACTGACTTTGAGGCTGAACCGACATCCTCAAGTCGACTCGTCTGAACCGAGGACTGAGATCTTCTTCGATTCACCTTATACTCATTTCCCTTTAAAATTGAAAACAATCTTTCAGTTCCCATTTAACCAAGGTCAACTCAGCTCTCGTGCATATTAGTGAAGGTATCCCACTCAGCCGGTAGAGCTTGCAACACTTTGAGATTGATTTCTCTTAGTGTGTATTTTCCTCTTCGGATGGACTGGATTCTTCTGACGATGTCCTTAAACCGGAGCTCTAGCTGATCAATTGTTTCATCTGTTCTCAGACAAAAGTTGTCGAAGTCTTGGCATGCATGTGCGAACTTGTTCTCCTTCGTCTCATCGCTTCCTTCACTCAGCGATGCCAAAATATCCCACATTTCTTTAGAAGTCTCACACTCTTCAATCCAAGGGAGATAATCTTGTCCAACAGTGGACATAATCGTGCTTTGAGCCCAGATATCCAACTGGCTCACCTTGGCTTCCTCTGGAGTGTAGTCTTCCGGCTGCTTCTCCATAAACTCCACAACTGTATCCCTATCGTTGGGATTTGTAGGAGTGCGAGCGATTCTTTCTTTGATGATGATCGGTCTGGACGAGAGTACTTGTTGCATCCGATGATGCTTTGATAGTAAGATCTTCTTCATCCGGGTTCTCCAGGAAATATAATTTACGACCGAGAACATCACAACGATCTTATCATTGGCATCCATCTGCATACGATAGCAAAAGAGATATGCAAGCAAATATGCACTAGCGTGAAAAATTAGATCTGTTCAGTTGACAAATGAAGAAAATATCTCGAATTCACACCTTGTGAAACAGAGTCAAGAGTCTTTTGAACCACTGCTCTGATACCACTTGATTGTCCCGAAACGAGTTCTGGTGTATGGGGGGGGGAATACACCAGATGCAACTTTTTAAAACAACCCCCTAAAAAATATCTCAACCGAGTAAGAAAGCTCAGTTGGAATCACAACCGAGTAAGAAATACTCTGTTGGAAGTGATGTGCTATGCGGAATGTGGTGGAAAATAACTCGTTAAAATTAACTCACGCTTTTATGCACGGTTGGTCAAGAACCAAGACAGTTGAGAATGCTGAGATCAGTTTGTATGCTGGTTAGAAGGTCAGTTGAATATGCAAGAAATAAACAAAATAAACACTGGCACACAGAGATTTACGTGGTTCGGAGAAACCTCCTACGTCCACGGGGAGTTGTGAGTCCACACAACTCTGTCCAAGTTCTTCTGGACAAACCACTCAGCTTACGCGGGCTGAGCAACCGTTAAGGATAAGTTTGTTTGTACTTATCAACCTTACAGTTTAGTTTTCGGGTACTAAACAACCTATCTACTCAGTTGCAGGAAGAGTAGGATCCTAAAACCTTTTCAGGTGAAAGAAAATAGGGTTCCAACTAAAAGCTCGAACACGAAGTGAGCTATGATCTAACACTCTACGAACTCTCACTAAGTGATGTTCTCAAGGTTCGATCTAAAGACACAAAAACTAACTAACTCTAGAACTCTCAACAAGTGATGTTCTAAGAGATTGAATGCAGTTCAGTTCGTGAAGAAAATTGCTCTTTCTTTCGCTCTCTGATTTCTTCTCGCGTGTGTGTCTTCTCTTTTTCGAATGAATAAAGGCCTCTATATATAGGCGGAGAGAGTCAACTAGCCATTGGAGGAGCCGTTGATCTCTGTTCTTTGAAAGCGATGGCTTGTCTCTCATCTCTGCAGACTTTCCGGATTTGGCATCTGTGCTCTTCTGCTTTTCATCTGAGACAACCTTGTGTTGGGCCAAATGGGGTAATAACTGAACGGTCAAACCCTCACGTGACTTCCTTTTTGAAATTCAAATCATAACTACAGACTTCCAACAAGGAGTGGTCGGTTAAGACTTTCGATCTTCAACTAACTTGTTCTTCAGCCGATGTTCTATCTGACTACTAACAGTTGAACTCTCAGCTGACTTCAACTTCAAGCTGTTGATCTTCTTGATTGAGTTCTACAACTGATGTTCGGAAACTGAACACTCAGTTGTCTTCCTTGTATCTGATCAGTTGGGTTCGAACGCTCAGATGACTTCCTTTTCATCTGATGTTCTCTTCCTCTTTACTGTTTCTCATCTGATGAACGCTCAGTTGTTTTCCTTACAACTGATGTTCTATCTCTTGAATGTGACTTCCCCCTTATTGGATACTTAACTATTGATCAGAGACATGAACGTAACTTCCTCCTTTTTAATATACTGAACGCTCAGTTGTCTTCCTCACAAATGATGTTCTATCCGAGTGAAGCCTTGTTGCCATCTTCAGCTGGAGATCTGTAAAGATAAAATCTTGACAATGCTCAAACAACGAGCCTAACTACTAATATTAGGTTCTGGCAACATCTACTCGGTTGGGGTCAGTTGGTTTTGGAATTCATCAAAACTCTTACTAACAAATTTCCCAACAGATTCCAACTGAGTCTGCTTACTCGGTTGTGATATTTTCAGGGGGTTGTTTTTAAAATTTCCTAACTGGTGTATTCCCCCCCCCCATACACCAGAACTCGTATCGGGACCATCCTCTTTCTTTTGGAAAAATCCAACAACTACCAATCTCGCCTTAAACTTGTCAATTGTACCATCCAGTTTCATTTTTCTTCTAAAAATCCATTTAGTTTTTAGAGTTGTACAATTAACAGGCAACTCAACCAATTCTCATGTGCCATTACTCAAAAGAGATTCTAACTCACTTAGAATTACTTCTTTTCAAAAAATAGCATCTACATACGTTATAGCTACAATAAAAGTCTTTGGATCCTCCATAACAAAATATAGAAAAACCACATGCTCATCAATTAAATTAGGGTGCTCAATCAAATAGGCAACAATAAACTCAGGCCCATAAGATTTTTTAGTTCTCTCCCGTTTACTTCTTCTAGGTTCAACATTAACACCAAGTTTTTCATACTCATTATTAGAATAACCAGACTCTTTGTCATGCATATTAATAGAAGAAACAAAATCACTTTAAAGATTATTCTTCAAAGGAGAAATATGCTCAAAAAACTTAACATCACGAATTTTCATAAATAACTTTATCATTAATAGACAAAAATCTATATGCAGCAGAATTGAGAGCATAACCAACAAATATAGCATCAAAAGTTTTTGATCCAATGTTCGATCTTTTTGGATGAGGAAGACATACTTTAGCTACACACCCCCACATTTTCAAGTATTTTAAATTTGGAGCAAATCCTTTCCATAATTCATACGACATCTTATCTAGCTTTTTATGAGGCACCGTGTTCAAAATATAGCAAGTAGATAACACCGCCTCTCCCCACATGTTGTCATGCAATCCAGAGCTTAAAACCATTGCATTCATCATATTCTTTAAAATTCTATTCTTCCTTTCAGTTATGCCGTTTTGTTGAGGGGTATTAGGAGCGATAAATTCATGCACTATACCATTTTTTTTTCACAAAATTCTTTAAGAAAAGCAGTGCTATATTCTCCGCCTCTATCTCATCTAAGCCTTTTGATCTTTCTGTTTAGTTGATTTTCTACTTCAGTTTTGTACTTAAGAAACATTTCTACAGCTTCGTCTTTGGATTTCAAGAGATAAATTCTTGTGTACCTTGAATAATCATCTACCAAGCTCACATAATATTTCTTTCCACCTCTACTAGCCGTATTTCGAAAATCAGCTAAATCAGAATGAATCAGCTCTAGCAATTCAGACTTTCTATGTTCAATAGACTTAAACGGCTTTTTGGCAAATTTAGCTTCTACACATATTTTTACACTTAGATAAATTATGCATGTCCAAGACATTAATTAATCCAAGTTTCCGAAGTCCTTTAATTGAAGCTAAATTGAAGTGACCGAGTCTTCCATGCCAAATATTGTAAGATTCAAAAATATGAGCAGAACTAGAAGCTTTCTCATTCATGATTTCACATTCGACATTAAGAACAAACCCACCCCCTTTTGCATAACCCTTGCCTACAAATTTTTTGTTCTTAATCAATACTATCTTATCACACTCGATTACTTGTTTAAGACCAGCTTTGTTCAACAAAAAACCAGAAACTAAATTCCTACGCATAGAAGGAACATACAAAGCATCTTTTAAACATAAAGTCTTTCAAAAAGTTAGTTTAAGCAAGATATTCCCATTACCGAGAACTCCGGATACGCTGGAGTTTCCCATATAGACGCATTGGCCCTCTCTGACCTCCTCAAAGTTGTGAAACAGGTCCTTGTTGCTACAGACGTGTCTTGAGGCTCCGGTGTCAAGTAACCACTCCGTCTTATTTTCCATCAAGTTTGCCTCGACAACCGCAGCTATAATTTCTTTTGTGAGCTTATTTTGGGATTGACCTTTGCCTTGGTTGCAGTCATATACCTTATGGCTGGTAGCCCAGTCAGACAGCGATTTTGGAGTTATGACAGCCATAATTTCGCTTTCAAACTATTGGAATAGATCGCTACCCACGAGGTGCTCGATCAAAGTTCAGGCTCAAGGTCTGAAATCAGGAACAAAACTGACATCTTGAGAGAAAAAACCTGCACAGAAAATAAACAAAAACAAGAAAACGATGCGCCGTGGTATGGAGGCCACTGCCTTGAAAGCAAAAGTCGGCCGACCACGGAGTGCAAGTCCTACACGCCGATTAACTCCCCAAGGTTTACACAGCACCACCTAAAGTTCGCACTTAAACTTTGGATGGTTCGGATTTGATCGAAACAAGAGCTAAGTCGATAGAGAAGAGAGAAATACGAGAAGAGAAGAAGTAATTTTTGGGATATTTTTCTATCACCAATATGAAACGAAGCATCAGAATATATGGAGACTCTCAACTACAATCTCGAGAAAACTAGAAACCCAACACACACAAATGCAATGTTTCCCCCAAGTTAAGAACGGTAAACTGATTTTTTCAACTCAATTACGCGTCCGACTCTTTCAACGTGTGCTAGGGCAATTCATAAGAGTTATGGGCTCAAGATAAATCCAGCCCAACCCAACAAATTAAAGATCCAATACGAGAGTATAGACAATATAGAATAGCTAATTTCAAAGTGGGCCAAAGAAGAATTATGAAAAGGAAAAAGATAAGGAAACAACAAAAAATATTTTGTGAACTTCCAATACTTGGTTCACGAGTCTTCCGCCAAACTCCATATTCACATGGCCTGAAATGAAGAAGGTTTTTCTGGAATGCTTCTTTCCTTTTAACAAGACTCATGCATTGAAGAAAGAGATTAGTGGAGTGAAGCAAGAATATGATGAATTATTGAGTACTTACTGGACAAGATTGAGTGATGGATTTGTGTTAAGGATTCAAGCATGATTTGAGTGATGGATTTGTGTTCTAGATTAAGATTTAAGAGTTTTGATGTATGAGATTGAATGAGAAAAATGATGAAGTGTACATATATGTTTGGACCGAAAATTTTGGATGAAATTTGAAGTTTTGAGTGTTGATGTTCTTGGCTAAATTTGAAGATGGAAATTGAGATAAATGATAGTAAGAAATAAAGAGAAGGAAGAAAGAAATTAATGGTTATAATTTTCTTAAGAAAACCGAAAATAATGAGTAAGAATGAAGAAGAAGATGTTCTTGATGTTCTTGATGATGTTCTTGAAGTTCTTGAGGATGTTCTTGATGAAAAAGATGATATTTTGATGATATATGGTTAGATGATGCATGATTTGATGGAATTAAGGTGTTAAAATAAAAAAAAAAAGAAAAATGAATTTTTAATGAATTTTAAAAAATTTTATTAATTAAATTCTAATAAAAAGTGATGATCAAGTTTCATAGTTCTTGATGATTCATGTTGGATTTGATGAATATGATAAATCGATGATGAAGATGAAGTTAAAACAATTTGAGTTTCTTCTCGAAATTTTTGAATTCGAGTTAAGATGAAGTTGTCGAGAATCGAGATCGTTAATGGAAAATCAGGTTTAAATAATAAGAAATGAGAAATAATGCAAAGAAAATGAAAAATGAGAAGAATAATTGAGTTAATTAAAAGTAATTATACGTCATTAGAATCTTTTATCGAGTTTATAAGTTTCCGAGCAATGAGACGTTTTACGAGAAAAAGACGAAAACTTTATCTAATAAAGTTAGTTTTGGATTTTCAGTAAATGATTAAAGTTATAAATTATTAAAAGAGAATGAAATTAATTTCATAAAAGTTTAATAATTTATATTTTCTAGAAACCGAGCAGAGTCGAGTTAGCATGATTCAATAACCGAGTCTTGAATTTATAACCGAGTTTATAATTATAATGAAATAATTAATTTAATTTTCTAGAATTTTCTAGAATATATTATTATATTTGGAAAATTTTTCTTTTTCCAAGTAATTATCGAAGTCGATCGTTTACCTGTTTGTGAACGTTCAATTCTTGATCTGAAAGTTTGTTTGTGAATGATTTGAGATATTAGAAACCGAGAATTAATTTCATAATTTTTTGAGTTCGGTTAACTCGAGAAATCGAGAAAAATGAGACTTGTGATATGAATAGTAACTTTCTGTCTTATATGGATTATTTTATTAATAAAATATTTAGATATTTTTTTGAAGTCAAGTACTTGAGTCTCAGAGTCTGTTGGTTTAGTACTTGAATAGAATCGAGAAGCCGAGAAAGATCGAGTTAGATAAGTCGAGATAAGTTGAGAAACCCGAGTCATGTAAAAGTCTTTCAGCCGAGTGTTAGAGCTGGTTTATCGTTTCCGAGAAATAGAACTCGTCCTCATAAGAATGTTAACACTTTGAAGGAACGAGTGAAGTTCGATAGTAAGAAGCGAGTGGAGTCCAGAAGTAAGAAGCGAGACGAAACGAGGTATTCCGAGCAAAACCACCGGATAACAGGTGGGCTTTCTGAACCGAAATTCAATGATGAATGCGCATTTTATTTTTATATGTGCGCTTTTATTTGAAGTTAATTGACTCGCCTGAGTTTTTATGTTTTGGTATGTAATCCTCTACTTGTTATTATGTGAGTATGTCATGTGGACGCACGGGATTAAGTCCTGCACAAGACAGGACATTGCATGCATTAGATTAGGTGACCGTGAGCCTTGTTACAGTCTAGCCAGTCGTAAAATAACTGTGAGCCTCGCTAGGCCAGTTATGTAAAGACTGTGAGCTTTGCTATGATTAGGCTGGTCACGGTGTTTGAGGAGGAGGCCTACTTCTCGACACTACAAGAAGACGAGATGCGTAGATGGATTCGTACCTGAGATTAAATATATGCAGACGATTTCAGAAAACAAACGAAAATGTTTTAAGCTGCCACAAGTTGCAAATTATTTTATATAATTGTTTATCTAACACTTGTGGTGCAGCTAATGAGGCAAGTTCAATTATATAGCTCTATCGAGCGAGTTTTCAAAATATTTTGGCATGTGTTCACTGAGTACGAAGTACTCACGCCCTGCATGTTATTTCTAAAACGTGCAGGTTAGCTCGGATGAGGAAGGATGCGGTGTGCTTGGGGTGATTCATTGTTTACTACTCCTTAAATAAATGTTTAAGCTTGAGGTTATGTGTCTTCATACATATAACCTTGGGATTTTAAGTCGATGATTCATAATCCGCTACAACCTCATCATTTTAAAATAACCTCGCTTTGCATGCTCGGTCCCTAAAGATGAAAGAGCTCGTGAGTTCAATAATTTCTTAAATCCTTTCTGAATTCCACCTAAAGCTTGTTGGAATCATCTAACGATTCTTCAAATCTACTTCACCACCACTAGACGATTAAAAGTTAGAGATTGGCCCACTTTTTGAATGCAACATTTATTAATAATGAAACCTAATTCTTTTTTTGGATCGATATCCAAAATCTTGACAAATGTCCGTTTCTTGAGAAATCATTAATTAATAATCCACTTTATTTGTGAGCACGTTTGGTTGTTGATATTATTCTTCAATTATCGAGCATGTATCTTTGAGTAAAAGTTCGTTGTTCCACCTCACTGTCCCTTATTTTCTAGTCGTTGTAATACATTAGAAATTGGGCTGTGACAGTCCTGGTAACGAGTAACTGGTGTATGGGGGGGAGGGGGAGAAATACACCAATAACAATTTTCATTTTTCTTAACGTCTTTTAACTGAGATATACTACTCAGGTCAGTTTACTTACAACTGGAGGAGACAATTGGAGTAGCTCTACAATTGAGTTGCTCAGTTGGAGCAAATCACACAGTTGGTAGCTCAGCTGACTCCTATGCCTGAAGTTCAGCTGCTTGCACCAACTGAGGTTTTAAAGAATTATGCAATGCGGAAGATGGTGGAAGATAAGCTCGTTACAATAACTGAAACCTTAGTGAAAGGGGAAGGTTAAATTCCCAAGTTAGTGTAGTGCATATGTTAGGATCAGTTGGTTAGGTACATAAATTAAAATACTAAATGTAAAGTACAGAAAGTAAACACACAATATTTTAACGTGGTTTGGAGATCGACCTCCTACGTCCACGACTTTCTTTCGGGGACGTAATTCACTAGGTAAGCTTATGCGTACTTCACCAAACGCCCACTTAGATTCGGGTTCCAAGCAAACCTAACCAGTTCGATTCCGAGTTCGAACAAGACCCCTCAACACTTTTCCGGGCAAGTGTTCAGCCTATCTTAGATTCCTGGTTCTAAGGGACCAACTCTTGGATTCCTGGTTCCAAGTGACCTCTGCTTGGATTACGGGTTCCAAGCGACCTAGTATTGGATTACGAGTTCCAAGGGACCTGGTATTGGATTACGGGTTCCAAAGGACCTGGTATTGGATTATTGGCTCCAAGGGACCACTGGACTTGGATACAGGGTTCAAAGTCAGACCTGGGTTTGAATTTTTGGGGGGAGAATCTAACAAGGAAACCTCAACACTTTAGGAGAGTGGAGGCTTCACTCAAGGTTAAGAACTCAATTTCTTTAAGACAGTTCTGAGGGGATACAAAACAAGCAAGGACCAAGTGGCTAGCCTCAATCAAGAAGGGGAACTTCTGAGAAGCTAGGGGAAAGATGAGATAAATCACTCTACTCCTTCTTCGCCAGTCTTCTTGCTTGGAGAGAGAGAGAGAGAGAGAGGTGAAAAGATGTTTGCGCCGCTTCATTCTTTGTGTTGTCTCTTAGCACTCTGGAGTGCTTTTTCTCTACTTGTATCAACCCTCATTTTAGCCTTGTTGTGGAGACCTCTATTTATAGAGGAAAGGTCAAAGCCAACTGTTGGAAATAGTCGTTTAACCTCTGCCAAAAGCATGACACTCCACGTGCTTTACTGGTAACTTTTCCAGAAATGGTACCTGCGACCATACTTTTTGCATGTCGTTGTTGTCGGTCCATTTATGGTAAGTTTTCCAGCTAACTTGTGCTCCTAAGTAGATTCACAAACTGGACTCCAGCTCCTCCATCTTCGGCGTCTTCTCTTCTCCACTTCGAGACGTCTCTACTTTGGACACAACTTCTCTTCACGCCAATAATATGCCTTCAGTTGCGTTGTTCAGTTGTGGAGTCAATTGAGCTGCTGTCCAACTGAGTCTGTGCTTCAGTTGGGTTGATGTCCCAACTGACCTTGAGTTTCAGCTGAGTGATATCCCTTAGCTGAGTCTGGGCCTTAGCTGAGTTTGAGCCTCAGTTAAGTTCTTCACGAGCCTCCTTCTCTAGTCCGGCTGACTTTTTCTGCTCGACTCTTGTGAAGATAAAATTCCTGCGCTCAAACACTGAGCTCTAGCTAAACAGACTAAAGGCAATATGCTAATTGACAGCATTAATATTGCACTTGTGCGTTAATCAAAGGCTGATATCTCACGATCTACACATTGAAAATCGATGAATCCACTTGTTATTGAAATCCTTGAATGTTGGCTATAATGTATATGAAAATCAGCCTCTACTTTTGAGTATAAGTAAGTCAAAATGCTTGAGTTTATAACTTGTGCAGAATCTGTCAAAAACTGACTAAGTAGGATAGATGTCATAATAACTTGAAAACGATTAAGAGAACAATAACATGGCTTGTTGGAGTGTGTTCTAGACTTCTTATAATTTTTAAAATGATAAGACTCACTGCCATAGGATGAAAACTCGATTTTAAAATGATTTTACAGCGAACAACAACGTACTGCAAATTTGCAGAAGTATGATAATATGTGTTAAGTTATGATGTTTATCCTTAAACGGTTAGGGATGATTATAGATGTGTTACATATGTGAAAACATGATGGAATATGATTAGTTATGTGTTTGATGATGATCTCATGAGCTTTGAATGTGGTAAATGGATTCATGATGGTGTGAAGATAAAAATGATTAAGATTATGCTTGAAAACTTGTTAGCAAATCTGTCACCCTTTAAAACCCGAATTATTTAGAATATTTGAAGGCATAAAATTGATGTTAGACCAATTTATTATGAATCTAGAGATTCTCCAAAAGTCATGGTTTTAATCTTATAATTTTCTCATGTAGGTAAGAACCCTTTAATAATTTTATAAGAAAATTCAGTGGCAAAACTCCAATTTCTGTATAGGTGTTTGAAAATCTATTGTAGAATCCTTAATATTTCGAATTTTCATGAATGGCCTTTTGGAGATGAAAATAGACTTCCTAAGCTTTCTGGAATGATGAGAAGCTCAAAATTTGGTTATGAACTCGAGCCTTGGTGATTTAATCTTTATAAGCCTTTGTGCAGTCAAGACTTAAGAATTCCAGATTTTTGTCAAAAAGTATGAGTTAATTTAAGGTGCTTAAGTACAAGATAATTTGTGATTAGTATTCAGCCTAAAAATTAAGTCCATTGAAGGTGTATAAGCATTTTAATAAATTCCCGGATTGGTACACTGCATATAAGGGAAAAATCTGAAAATAGGCTTTTGATAATTTCTTAATTAATTTCGATTTGGGCTTTAATTTAAATATTGTGGGCCTAGCTAAATATGTTTAGGGTAATTCTAAACGTAGCCCACTTTTTACTCTTTCTAGCCCCTTAAATTTAAAAATAATTAAAATATTACGCCTATTACCATTTTGTCCTCATAGCAGCATATCCCCAATTTACCATATCACGCCATAGCCCATGGATGGAGGACGCTTGAACTTAGATTAGTTCAACTCTGATGGCTACAATGATTTTAGTACAAGGATACAATAGGGACATGAAGTGCAATACTCGTAATGTGAATTTCTGAATATATTTCCTCATGATTCTTTGTGAATTTCGGATGTTGTATGTCTTCTTTGTCCTTGGATCTCAGCCTGCCCCCAGAGTGAAGTTAGGTCGATGAATGGTTTGAATAACCGTAGACACGCCTCCGCTGCCAAAAGCTACCGCCGCATTCCTTGCTTGCCGCTGTTGGGTGTTGTTGTTATTTGGACGAGAGAAAACAGAGGTTGCATTGTTTGTTTTCACCTTCTAAGATGTTATCGTTGTCATTTCTGTGCAAATTTAATTCTTATATACAAGGATTTGAATTGCGCTTTTTGTGTTTGTGCAATTGATGAGTTCAGACAAGTGCACAACATTCTTAGTTTTCAAGATTTGGAGGCTACGAAGATGAGGTAAAAATTGGGGTTATGGGGACAAAATAGTAAAAATACTAATATTTTTATTATTATTTAGAAATTTGGGGCTATAAAGAGTAAAAAGGTGGCTATGTTTAGAATTACTCATATGTTTAAGGTTGTATAAAATAAAAGCCCAATTTATTATGATGTATGATACCCAATATGTTATGGACCCTTATGTATGAGCTCTATGTGTTACAATCGGTTGGGCCCAGACTATTTGAAAATGGGTTATATCCTACGAAAACTGAATGGGCTTAGTAAATTAATAAAATTGGACCATTGTTATTATAATGGTCTACTATGTTGTTGGGTTAGACTATTCTAAATTAATAAAAATGAAATGCGCTTAATCTTATACGATTAATTAATTTATAATGGTCCAACATGAATTGTTACGTGTAATATGGACCCTTAGTCCATATCTATATGTAATTAAATGTGAATTAATTTATGCATGATTAATTGTCTACTATTTAATTAATTAATTAATTAATTCTTTAATAATTTATTAATTCAAAATTAATTAATTATATGTCTTTAATAATTAATTTAATAATTAATTAATTATATGCCTTCATTAATTATATGTCCTTAAGTAATTAAGTGATTCTTAATTAATCAATTAAAATAATTTAAATCAATTGAATAATTGTTATATATTCAATAGTCAAGAATGTCTTACATGTTTTAACGTGTGATTTTATGACATGAGATATGTGATTACTCAATGACACATGCATTAATATGATACGATATAAAAGATATAGTATGTAGAAGACATCTATGTGATTCATGTGACATAACATACATGTTATAACTCGGGAATAAACTTGACCTAGGATACTAAGACTTTGGACAGAATATGCTTGTTAACCTAAGTGTTAAGATAACTCTTGTACGACCAAGCAACTCTTAAGTTTCAAGGACTATTCGAGTGAATCCGAATCAAGGTGGGTTATCCTATTTTCAAATATGGGTTAGATTCTCACGAGGTAACATTTCGGGTTATTAAGCCCAAAAAGCTTTTTACTTGATATGCATGCTTAAATGTTTTTATGCTCAATTGCTTGTGTGAGACATGTTATATTAACGATCTGCCTTGAGCTCTGTACAAGCCAAAGTAGTGCGCACAAGAAGTTATGACGGTTCGGATAGAGGGAGTGGCTCCCCTCTATTTGAACAGGGAAGGTAACCTAAGAATGTGAGAAGTTTTGATGTTAGTACTCGTGTTTACATTCAAAATTATTTTGCTTATGTGAAAGGTGTTTTTACTAAGGTTTCCTTACCATAAGTATTGAAGCATGCAATGTCCTTATAAAATATTTTTTAAAGAAGGGCACGGAACCACTGAGTGCTTTTGTACTCAGCCCCCTGCATTGTTTTCCCTAATGCAGGTTGAACGATGTGGATGTGAAGGAGGCGATGTCGGTGTTGTTAAGTGCATGTTGGGTGACGATCTTGTGGTCGTCATCATTAGCTTTCTTTATGTCTTCTGCAGTCTAAGTACCTTGTTTGTATTCTCGTTGAATCTATAACCCTTAAACTTTGTTACCTCATTTTGTCTCAACTATCTCTCATAGATAGTTGTGATTTCAACGCTTCCGCAATGCAAGGTCGGTGTCTTCATACATCGACCCCAATTATGTTAAGCTAGGGCAAGTGTTGTTTTTAATAATCACCCACCTCAACTCCTCTTATTCCAACTCTTATCATTCGATTAATATCAATAATCATCCTTTCGTTTTTATTTACTCTCAATTCAAGTTAGAGGAAACTAACAAAAAAAATACCAAAACATAAATCACATTTCTTTTATAGCCTCTCTTTAAAACACACTCTTTAGTATACCAAAATCCTGTAAAAGTACTAAAATACCCTTAGTTTTCAAAGTCAACCGTGTCAGATTTTTGACTCCACACGTGGTCACGATGGGAGTGGTCATGATGGGGTGTTCACGATGGAAACCCCATTGTGAGGTCACGATGGCAGTCCCATCGTGTGGTCACGATGACACTTCCATCATAACCAAGACTGATGCATGCGAAACTCATTAATGCATCTGCACATTCGATTTGGTGAATATTTTTGGGTATACTAGATAATAAATGAAGCCACTGAGGTTGGTGGTGGTAGTAATGAGGAAGAATAATCACATTCGAACTCATAACCTCACATTCAAACACACACAATCAACAAACATACTCACACCAAAAAAAAAAACAAAAACGAATCATCATTCTAAGCATCCAAGATCTCGCCCAAGAAGAACGAAAGCATCAAAGGGGGCTCCGTGCCGTTCCTTACTTCATACAAAGGTAAGCATAATATACATAATGTTTGTTCATTTGATATAGTTGCTGCTGAAATTAGGGTATTGTTAGGGTGAAATTAGGGTTTTCAAAGTATAATACAAGATATACTTCATCTTATGTCATAAAATATGTTATTTTGTTCATATAATTGTGTCTTAAATTAAAAACTTCATGGTATCGGGGGGTTAAAAGAAGTTGAAATACCTAGTTCTAAGCTAACCACGAATTCTGCCATGGTCACGATGCAGAAGTTCACCGTGTTCACGATGGCGATCACCATCGTGAGGTCACGATGACAATTGCCATCGTGAGCTCACAAATTGTGACCTCACGATGGTGATCACCATCGTGACCACCACAAATGTGTGCTAAACAAGTATTTTCATTGATTGTTTACACTTCATTTTTGTATATTTTCTTAATTTCAGATGTCCTTATGCCGTATTATTATATATCACGGCGGTCATTGGGAGCGATTGACATATATGGACGAGGATTTATTTGTTGTCTACATCGACCTCGGCACGATTAATCGTGCTAACCTTGTGGAACTCATTAGAGAGGGTTTGAATGGTGGGAAGGAGACCGAATATGTATTATGGTACCTCACAACCATTAACGGCATGAAAGCAAAAGTGCTATTGCGGGGCAATTTAGAATTACTTCGATGGTTAGCGGACCCTAAAGAGGATCCAGAGGTTTATGTGATTGAAAACCGCGGGAACTCCACCCCTAAAGTTATTGTGAGAGGTAGCACCTCGGGTGCACAAGATGACAGTGACGATGATGATGATGATCAATATGATGAAGATTATGAGGAGGATGAAGCGGTGTCTACATCCGAAGATAAAGAGGAAGATCGTCGTAAAGATTTGCTTGAATCAATGAAAGAAGAGTTTTATGCTTAGATTGGACAGCCGGGACAGATGGATAGGCTCATGGGGCAACGACACTTTTCATCGGACCATCAATCAGAAAACGAGGCTGAGCTTGAGCGTACACAGCGCAATTGGATCATTCCACATTCAGAAATTGAAAGCGCAATACCGTTGGCGTGGGTTGAGCGGCCTATCGTCATCAATGGTAGTCTCGAGGTAGGGTCCATATTTCGATCAGTGCAAGAGTTGAGGATAGTTGTAGGAATGTATCATTTGGAGCACTTTGTAGAGTGTAAGACCGATTGCTCTGCTTCGAACCGTGCAGTGTACCTATGTAGGAGTGGTAGAAAGAATTGCACGTTTAGGTTGTGTGCTGTGGAATGTGCAACTCTTTTTCGGATTACTAAGTTGACATTGGATCATAGTTGCCGATCAGATTTGAACCGTGCTGCACGTGCAAGGTTTGTGAGTGGCGAGGTGGCCGCGTTTTATTTTTCTAAGAAATTGATAGATGAGAAGGTCGTTCTGAGGTCAAATGAGATGATGGCAGAGATGCGCATGCGATACGGCGTTCAAATGTTATACAACTTTGCCGTCCGAACAAGGCAGCTAGTGATAGAGAGAATGTACGGTGACTTCCCCTCGTCATATCAGAAGATTCCGTCGTATTTGTATTTGTTGAAACAACGTAATCCTGGGACTGTATACGACTTGCAGACGACTAGTGAAGGAGTGTTCTGTCACATGTTCCTTGCCCTTGGACAGTGTATTAGAGCATTTGAACAGTGTCTTCGACCTGTGCTCATAGTAGACGGGACTCATCTTAAGGGTAGAAACAAAGGAACCTTATTTGTTGCCTACATGAAGGATGGGAATGAGCAAGTGTTTCCGCTTGCAATTGGCCTTGGTCCGATAGAGAACGATGAGTCGTGGAATTATTTTCTTTATAACCTACGCAAATTCTTCAATCCTCCCAAAGATTTGTTGATAGTAAGCGACCAACATAAGAGCATTAAAAATACAGTTCGAACCGTCTATCTAAATGCATTCCATGGATTGTGCTATCACCATCTGCAGAAAAATTTGACCCCATACGGCAAAACTGTGGCCACACTCTTTTATGAAGCATCATTTAGTTATCGCCACGAAGTGTTTGAAAACTTTTTCGAATTATTGTACACTGTAAGTCCTAATGGTGCTCACAGACGACTTTCTCAAATTGGACCAGAGAGGTGGGCTAGGCCAAAGTGTCCTGTGCGGCGCTATGGATTACTGACATCTAATGATGTTGAAGCCATGAACAGTGTTTTGTGTGGGGTACGTGTTTACCAGTGTGCTCATTACTTGAAACATTTCGCCGCACATTGGAGGATTGGTTTGACGAGCGGCATACCGATGCTGAATCGAGAGATCATGTGTTGACTGTCATTACATTCAACAAGCTTTCTCTATCAGTAAAAAAGAGTCTCGCTCTTCCTGTTCGAGCAATCACCGACCATGTTTATAAAGTAGACGAAGATAATCAAAAATATCAAGTCGATCTTCAAAATTGGAAGTGTGATTGTCGTGTCTTCGATGAGGATAGGATTCCATGTAAGCATGCTGCTGCCGCTATAATGTAAAATTTATATTATTTGTTAGAATTTTCTACTAATTTTATATTCATTTTATATGTAAGTAATTCCATTTTTCCTATTTTAATAGGTGGGCCGGCATTGGTTTGAATGTGTATGATTTCGTACATAGATATTTCAAACAAGACAGTCTAAGACAGACTTATGCTGAGCATATCAATCAAATACCACACCCCGATGAGTGGAATGTACCGCCGGAGATCAAATCAATTAAGGTTTATCCTCCAGAAGATGTATGTCAGGCCGGTCGTCCAAGAACGAGCCGTGTTCGGTCAGCAGTTGAAGGTACGAGAGCACGACGTCCTCAAGTTTGCTCAAGGTGTGGTGGATCTGGGCACAATAGAAAAAAATGCAAGACATCTATCCCCTCGGGTGGAGTCGATTTGAATATCCCTCTCCAACAAACAGAGGATGAACAAAATTTTCATGATTTTGGAGGAGTAGAATCAAGTCAACGGCGCCGGAGGAAAAAAAGATGTAGCAATTGCCGTCGTGAGGATCATGATATTAGGGCATGTCCTGACCCAATTGAAGATGAAATATAAGAGTTTATGGCATATGTTGAGTTTATGGCATTGTATTGACCTTTTTAAACCTTTAATATCTGTTTTTATGTTCAGAATATTTGAGACAGGTATTATCTGCATACATGGATAATTTTTGGTGTGTCCCTGCCTTGATCACGATACCAAAACCATCGTGACCTCACGATGGAGAAGCTATCGTGAGGTCACGATGGGATAGTAATCGTAATGTCACGATGGAGGGACAACCGTGACCTCACGATAGTCACTCCAATCGTGATCTCATGGTGGTGATCCCATCCTGATGAAGCCAGATTACCCAATAAAGTGGGACAGAATCTCAAACTTTTTATTTCAACAATACGTACATTACCCTTCTTTCCCCCCAATACCCAACATATATATATCATTCTTATCACATTCATCTCCCTCTTCCTTCTTCACCACCTCCACTTCTCTTGTCCACCGCCGCCGCCGTCGTCCCCACCGCTCGTTTCCGATTGGAGGTACGTTTCGTCGACCCCAATGTCACCCAATTATAAAGAGTTGTTATGAAATTATATTTGATTTTATGTTTTGATGAATTGGTTAATCTAGTATTCTTTTGCAAGAATTCTTTAATTTTTTTTGATATGTTGATGTTGTTGTTGTTATATGTTCTATATATGTTGTTGTTTTTCAATTTGGTTTGCTATGTTGAATTTAGAGGAATATATTGATATTGTTAATATGTAAGAATTTTTCAATTTATGTGTCAATTTGTTGAAGTTGGTTGAAGATGTTGATGTTGATATTGATGTTGATGTTCGATTTATGTTTTCCGCATATATATGAATTAAAGTGATTGGTTGAACATAAAACGTGACAAATTCTTGAATTTAATTGGTTGATGTTCATGTTCCCTTTATGTTTTGTCGCATTTGGATGGTTGTAGATGTCGACAGAGCCATCCGGTTCAGACTTGTTTTGTCTATCAGGAGAGAAACCTTTTTTCGATGTTATCCTAGTTAAGTCACATGTTTCGACCCCTTGGCATTTGGTAAGAATTTCTACCACTAAACAAACAATTAATGTGTTTTGTATGCCTATGATGCCGTGATCTTTGAGGTGATGGAGTCGATACCGCAAATTATTAGATGCCGAGTGCTGATCCTAAGGGACACAGCTTCGTTGCCGCTGGAACTTGAGGCCCGAAATAAAGCAGCGCAGGATGTTGCGTCACCCTCCACGGCTCAAGATGTCGACTAGACTTATTTGGAGAGTGTTGGTTGAATTTAGATTTGTTTAAAAGTTATGTTTGAACTTTATTGGTATTAAACTACTAGACTTATTTTGAGACTTGTATGAACGTAGACTTATTTGTGTTGAATTTGATATTTTATTTGATGCTAATTTGATGAAAATAATTTTTTTTCGAGTTCCTGGAAAGGTCACGATGACCACGTCAAACGTGACTTCACGATTGCCCAGCCATCGTGACTTCACGATGGGCGTCCATCGCGAACTCACAATTGATATTATTCATGACCTCACGATGTTGGGCAGCCGTGATCACGATGACATGTTCACGACCATGTTCACGATGATGTTTTTATCCCGTCGTGAACTAATTAACCGGATCGATTATGCCAAAAACAATGATTAATTAGTTTTGAAATGTTATATTATATCTTAAACAACATTTGCACATCATATTTTGCGGTTTTATATCAAAGAAACACTTAATGGGTTAATGTTAGAGATGTATTGTTTATCAAATGCAAGTGTCATTGTATATGTAACATATAGTAATGTATTCATTGTTGTGTCACAAATCTCTCCAACACTATAATTGTGTGTTTAAATGTGTAATTTTTAATTTGTTGATGTATTTCAATGTTAAGTGAACATATTTAACATGTAACAAATTAATATAACCGATTAAAATGCCATAATTAGGCAAAAATCCTAAAGTCACGATGCGGTGCGGACAGCAGCAGACGGTCTACGTTGCCGAGGATCGAAGGCAACATCACCTAACTCCTCACCACCCTCTCATCCGGCTCCTCATATTGAGCATCATCCTCGTTAACCGGATCATCTACAACGTGCTGCTGGGGAGTGTGTGAACTAGAACCTTGGTGCTCACTCGGACCATAGGTCAGCTGCAAAGGTGTATGGTAAGGGAGCAGCTGCGACGTCTAGTGAATGGGCTGCTGCAGCATTTCTATAATGGGCTGCTGCAGTGTCTTGTAAGGGGCCGACATCGGCATCGGCCTAAAGAGCTGGGCAAACAAATCCTAACCAATCTGCTGTGAGGACTACGCCTCCTGATCGGCTTGGAACAGCCCAAACTGCTGGAACGGCTCATCACGGACTGTAACACCGATTTGAGGATGCTGAGAAGGAGCCGCAAAGTCGTGAGGAGGGGCCAGGTCAGAGTAGTGAAAAGTCTGCCGGTGAGAGTGACGGGAAGGCACCGGCTCAGAGTGGTGAGAAGTCTGCTAGTGAGAGTGACGGGAAGGCACCGGCTCAGAGTGGTGGGAAGTCTGTCGGTGAGAGCGGCGGAAAGACACCGGCTCAGAGTGGTGAGAAGTTTGCCTCTCGTCATGGTGGGACCCAACTTCAGAATGGTGTGACCGAAGTAGAGAGTGTTGGGGCCGAACTGTAGAAGTCTGCATGTGACTAAAACCTGCAGCATAAGAGTGACGGGCCGGATCCAAGTCCTGGTCGACCCTACCAGTCCGCATCTGAGCATCGAATGCAGAGGTAGAGTGATGGGCCGCGTCCAATGCCGTCCTACGACTCCTATGTGACTGTTGTGAAGGACTGTCTGGGCGTCTCATAACAAAAAATTGACTCATTCTCCGAGTCAATTTAGCAAGGAAGCCGTTGTCAGATTTGTCGTCCAAAACGCTCCTCAACCGGCGCTTAATCTCATCCCCCCTGCTGCTCGTGCCCTCATCATAGAGGGGGCATGGTCGTCTGTGCAAACAACAGACCCTGTCTAGCTCTCCCAAGGGCCCCCACTGTGATGTACGAGGTGGTGAACTGCGAGGTGGTGGGGTACCCTCCGGACGATGCTTCGACATCTGTCGTGCCGGGTCACCACAAACCACCCTTGCTGCTAACTGCTTCAACTTTCCCATAGTCTTCTACTTTGCATTCTTTGTAGTCGGGTTATTTCTGGAAGCAATTTGTTTGGGAGGTATATATCGAACATCAAAAGGGTCTCCATTTTTGAAGCTCAGCATGTAATACTCATAACGCTCTGCTTCCGTAGCTTCAAAACTTTCCAATACCTAAAGCTGCAAAGGTAATGAAAATGTAATATTAAAATTTTAGAAACTAATATAGATAGCATCATTGAATGAATGAAAAACATTATAAGATCATAAATGTACCCGTAGATTATCGAAGAATTGACTGAAATCAACTTTCATCACTCTTGTGGTCCACATCAAGCACTAGGGCACTCTCTCAATGCGATCTTTAATTCCACATCGATCTCCCAACACCGGAATCATCTCATAAGTCCAAATCTGTAAAGCCCAAACCGGACCATAGAGGTGGTAGTCCTTGGGGACTGTCTGGGCGTTGTACACATAGTGACACAGTGCTCCCCATGTGTACGAGCCCCATAGGAAGGCATCCCAAGCCTCGAAGTCTTCAACTAACATCCATGCCCAATCCTCTATGGTGGGTTTGTCATGTCATAGGAGGAAATCATAGTAAATGAGCAAGTTGGCCGCCTTCAAATAGTTATCGATGTCTCTCCCAAGTTCTTTTCTGTTGAAGGCGTCGCACAACTCATTGGTCTTTATCTCTCGGCCGTTGAAAAATCTGTAGTGAATGCCAGTTCTATGAGGTACATGAACTGCATGTAGATTAAATGTAGAGTTTCCAAAGTGAAGCCTGGTGATGAGAGCATATTCCACGGCCATCATACGAATGGTCATATGACCAAGATAAAACCAAAGCTCGTTCTCATGTATCCGATTAGCACCAATTCCTTGCAACTGTCGGGCTATTGTCAGATTTAGCGCATTACTTGCACTCTGATTTCTTCTTGCATCAATCAACCGCCCCACAACACCGGTTCTTGGGAATGCCTCGGCTTGATGATCACCGGATATTTCAAATAAAACTCTCCTAATTTCATCAAACACGTATACCCTCATGTAAAGGTTCACTTTAGGAGACGAATAGAGCATGGCGGGTCTAACAAATTGATAATGTTCCTACAAAATCAATAAAACCAAGTATTAAGTGTGTGGTAACGTGTTACAATTCAATAAACCAACATAACACAAGAAGATGAAAGACGGAAGGATAGCCCATGGCCATGGTCACGACGAAGAAGGACCGGCACGACGACGGTGAAGGGTTCTGCTGTGATCACGACAGCCCTCCCCATTGTGAGCTCACGATAAGCTTTCCATCGTGAAGTTACGATGAGCTTCCCATCATGAGCTCACGATGGAGTGTCATTGTGAGCTCGCGATGGGAAGCTCATCGTGACCTCACGATGGAAAGCTCATCGAAAGCACGGCAGATTCCTTCGCCGTCGTCTTTCCCACCTCCATCGACCCAATAAGAACAGCAAACTAACACAAACGTCCAACTACCCAACACACCAACAAGTTCAAAAAAGTCTAACTCTATACACCAAAACAATGTCGAAGTCTTCCACATAAAAATCCTAACTCTAACATATAACAATTTCTAATATGTAGAACTAAATAAACATGCATTCAATCAAAAATTTAAGCATGAATTTCGAAAAAAGAAAGGGCACTAACCGGTGGATTTGGGACTCGAAAATTTAAATTTTCCTCCTCTTCGTCGGAGGACGTCGACGGCGACTCATTGCGGTAGAGGTTGCGGCGGCGGTTGCTCATGTTCTTCCGGTCACGACGATCAATCGATTGTGAGAAGGGCTATCGTGAAGTCGTGAGGGAGGGAGATCACGATGAAGATGGAGAGAGAGAGAGAGGTCGGTGGCGGTGGGGGGACCGATTTGGGAGAGAGAGAGAGAGAGACTGTCGGGTTGGGGGGAACCGATTTGGGGGAGAGCGAGAGATGGGGACGGCGGGTGGGTGGAGGGTAGGGTTTAATTTTGTTTTTTGTTGTTTTTTTATATGATTTGTATTTTTATTTTGTAATTTTGTAAGTTAAGGGTATATTAGTCTTTTAAGGAATTTTGGTATGTAAAAGAGTGTGTTTTAAAGAAGGGGTATAAAACAACTCTTTTTTATGTTTTGGTATTTAAAAAGTTGGACCCCTTCAAGTTATAATTCAAGTTAAATCTTTACGGTTTTACCTACCCCCGTAACGGCCCGCTCGATCTACCTAGGCCCGGGTGGTGGGGCGCTACATGATGGTATCAGAAGAGTTCGTTCTTTTGCTATGAGCCCTAGAAACCTTATTCATTCTTTCAAACTTAGTGTCACTTAGACTTTGAACTTCCTAAGTCGATAATTCTTGAAGTCTATGTCAAGTCTATCGAAATGTCAAGTTGTTCACAACATCCCTCCCATCCTTCCACGTCGGCAAAAAGAAAAGTAATACATTAACTCCTTACATGAATTATATGTGTATGATACTCATGTCTTGCTATTTGTTTCATTACATGGTGATGACAAGATGTTATGATATGCAATGTTAAATATGGTATGATACGATTTTATGATATGCTACGTTGGAAGATGTTATGGTATATACTTCAAGAGTCCTCTTTTGAGGCACAATAGTTTAATGAATCCTTATTTTGAGACATTGTCCCACATGAGACCTCTTTTGAGGCTATTTTACCATGATGAGTCCCTTATTGGGCAAGCTAATGATATATTGTGGTTACAAAAAGTTATCATATGACTTTATGATATGATATGGCTATGAAATGATATGATATGAAATGCTATGAAAAGATGTGATATGCAATGATGAAATGATATGATGTTCCATGAAAGTGTAAGACATGATCAATGATATGTAGACGATATGTTATGATAGTTGAACCAAGATAGGTTGCGATAGAAGTACAAACTAATTAAATAGAACGCTTAAGGACTCCAGTATGATCTCGATATTACATTAGTAATATCAATCCTAGATTAGTACCGGTCTCTCGAGCAAGCATTCTTCTAAGGAATAAGTCGATCAAGAACCTATACCTTCATCTTGTTTAAGATCACAACGCTTAAGATGCTTTTGGAAGGGTTGATCAACACGAAGAATGATTTTAGAATGAGCAAGAAAAGGAATTCGAACAAGAACAAAGGGTAACATAGAACGAACTTGATGATCATGTCGCGAAGAAAAAGAGGAACTTAATGAAGATGACACATGAGTAATAACGACATATTGATACAATGACTGGTGTTACTGTACGAGAACAAAATCTCAAGTAAATGTATAGATGACGAAACTACAACCACACGTATGACAAAAGGCATCATCACCACCAAGAGCAGTTGAACTTACCATGCGCTCAAGAATGATCGAGTGAAGCAGATTGATATAACGACGTGAAGATCAATGGTAGAGCTATAGGACGAAATAGATAAATGCAAGAACTAAGAATACGTACTATGTTTACTTCTCATACCAACCATGAACAACGATTCATTCTGGACCAAGTGGTCTGCCATGCCTATACACTTTCTAAAAATCAAATTGCATATTCTAACGCCTTATGAACCTCCTTATAAATCACAAGTGTAATATTCTTTCGTGTTCGTGGTACTACGACCTTCTATTTCGATCTATTTTTGGCTCATAAGACCTTATGATCACATTATTCTTTTGCTATGAAGGCCTAGCTAGTGACGACTTTCTAAAATATCTCCTAGAACTTGTTATGATGCAATGTTCTCAATTTACCACTCCATTCTTTGATATTGAAAATATCCAAGTTAGCCTTTATTCCACCTAAGTATTTTCTCAATAACGACGAACCTCTTCTATACTTAATTACTCCATGTGATTTTCAGTCTCTCTTTGAAATTTAAATCCTTCACTTTTCCTAACATTCCACGATCGTGAAACGTTTGACTATCGACCTAAGTTTTGATGTGTGTTACCTAAAAATTTGCCTCTATAACACACCTAGTGTTGTATACTAACACAATCATAATCAATACTCTTTTTGTGACACATACGATTCCATTGGGAACCTTAATCCTTCTTCGAAAGTCTTAACTATTTTTTATTGTATGAAGTCCTCGTTGGAGGCATATTCTGTATCACAACTACCTATTTTACCTATGATAACTATTTGAAAAGTCCTTAATTTAGGCAAGCTATTATTTCTATGCTTCTTAATGACCACCCTCACTCTTGTTGAAATATTTATTTAATCTCGAAAATCCTTTTTACATATATTAGATTCTTCCTATATATGGTCATTTTCAATTGCCCCATCCAAACAAGATTTTAAGTTATTGCAAAAGCAAGCCAGTTATCTTTACAAACATGAGGACACTTTCAAATCTCAAGTATTAAGTTCTCTTGATTATAGTGCCATGTGTGAGAAACTAAGCTAGCTCTATAAAGTTAACGTTTGTTTCTCCCGACGATGTTTCGACAAAGTAATGAGAAGCTGAATGGAAAGTTTAGGATTTGAAATCGTGCCAATGCTCGATGCACCACGCTCAAAGAGATGTGACTGAAGAATATTTTCGAAACTTAAGATCCACTAAAATCGTGTTTTGCCTTAAATCTCTACTCGCAAAAGAAGATGAAGAAACCAACTAAGAGTGCACCATTGGTGAGAGCATTAATTGACAATTATCGATCAACGATGCAAAGTTGCTAATAAATGATGCAATAATCAAGAGCACCCTCAACTATCAAAGAACGATATACAAAAGAGATTTCGTCAACACAAAATCACAGAGTGTACCAGACTACGCCAAAAAGATGATATTACGAAAGCATAGGAAATAAATTACGTTCGCGGAACCTCGAATGAGACCATCCTTCAAGAGCTAAGAAAAGAGTATCTGTCATACTGAGAAATGAATAAGAAAAATGCGATGTTAATACATGTATCCTCTCGTAGAGACTAAGATACGTTATTAAAAAACGAGACAGTGTAACGCTTATGACTTACTAGTGACAAGGGCACGAACTACCACTAACCTATGATGATTGCAAGCTAACTGCCAATATAAGAAGATTGACTCTCTACCAAATAAACGATATGTATGTCTTGCCTTTACGATTTTTGAAAGGACACGATTTAAAGGTATGGTAAAAAATTTCTCTCATGAAGGATGATTTTAAATTTGTCCCATGTCAAGATGGTACGAACCAAGTTGCATGCTAAGTTATATGTTTTTTTTTTCTAGAGAGAGTTATATTCATTCTCTTATGAATCATTGTTGGGAAATTTATTAGTAAGAGTTTTGATGAATTCCAAAACCGACTGACCCCAACCGAGTAGATGTTGCCAGAACCTAATGTTAGAAGTTAGGCTCGCTGTTTGAGCAAAGTTAAGATTTTATCTTTACAGGTCTCCAGCTGAAGATGGCAACAAGGCATCACTCAGACAGAACATCAGTTATGATGAAAGACAACTGAGAGTTCATATGTTCAGATGGAATGAGGGGGAAGTCTTCAGAACATCAGTTGTGAAGGAAAACAACTGAGCGTTCATTAGATAAGAAGCAGTAAAGGAGAAGAGAACATCAGATGAAAGAAAGCCATCTGAGCATTCGAACCCAACTGACCAGATACAAGGAAGACAACTGAGTGTTCAGTTTCAGAACATCAGTTGTAGAACTCAACCAAGAAGATCAACAGCTTGAAGACAAAGTCAGCTGAGAGTTCAACTGTTAGTTGTCAGATAGAACATCGGCTGAAGAACAAGCTAGCTGAAGATCGAAAGTCTTAACCAACCACTCATTATTGGAAGTCTGTTGTTAAGATTTGAATTTCAAAAGGAAGTCACATGAGGGTTTGACCGTTCAGTCATTACCCCATTTGGCCCAACACAAGGCTGTCTCAGATGGAAAGCAGAAGAGCACAGATGTCATATCGGGAAAGTCTGCAGAGATGAGAGACAAGCCATCGCTATCAAAGAACAGAGATCAACAGCTCCTCCAACGACTAGTTGATTCTCTCCGCCTATAAATAGAGGCTTCCATTCATTGGAGAAAAAAGGAAGACACACAAGAGAAGACACACGAGACGAGACAAGAGCAAAAGAAAGAACTATATTCCTTACTCGAGCTGAATTAGATTTAGTCTCTAAGAACATCACTTGTTGAGAGTTCTAGAGCATTAGATTGTGTCTGAGTGTCTTTAGATCGAACCTTGAGAACATCACTTTGTGAGAGTTCGTAGAGTGTTAGATCCCAGCTCACTTCTTGTTCGAGCTGTTAGTTGGAACCTTATCTTTTATACCCGAAAAGGTTTTAGGACCCTACTCTTCCCGTAACTGAGTAGACAGGTTGATTAGTACCCGTAAACTAATCTGTAAGGTTGATAAGTACCCGCAAACTTATCCTTAACGGTTGCACAGCCCGCGTAAGCTGTGTGGTTTGTCCAGAAGAACTTGGACTGAGTTGTGTGGACTCACAACTCCCCGTGGACGTAGGAGGGTTTTCTCCGAACCACGTTAAATCTCTGTGTGCTCGTGTTTTTCATTACTCAGTTATTTCTAGCATTCTCATCTGTCTGTCTAACCAGCATACAAACTGCATCCGCACATATTCAACTGTTTTGGTTTTTGACCAACCAAGCATAAAAGCGTGAGTTGTTATAACGAGTTTATTTTCCACCATTTTCCGCACCGCACAACTCTTTCAACTGAGGTTGCTTACTCAGCTGTGAGATTGCAACTGAGTCTTTTTACTCGGTTGAAGTATTTTTCCAGAGTTAAGTTTTAAAATCCTAACTGGTGTATTCCTCCCCCCCCCCATACACCAGTAACTCGTTTCGGGACCATCAATCATATTGCCCCAAATGCTTACGATGTAGGTAATTTCCCTATGTTTTGTAGTCATAAAAATTTTATGATCCTTTTGAAGCATGATATGCCTAGATAGAATGACACAAGAAAGAAAGTCATAGACAAGGTAAGAACTTAAGATACGAAAAAGGAACCAAGTGCATGCTCTAGCTGTAAAGGCGAAAAAGTGCTTCCAGTAACAAATTAAGACAATTATAATGTAAAGTAATAGAATGACACAAGAAAGAAAGTCATAGACAAGGTAAGATTCAATTGATGTAATGTCTAGGGAAAGCCTAGAATGAAGCTCGTAAGATACGATAAAAAGGTAAATGATGAATATGAGAGATATGAGGCATGAGTAAGGAAAACACCAATATGACTTCTTGATATGACGATTAGTCCCTCATCATGATGTCTTAAGCTTCTGGAAGCATATAAGTAATAGAAACTTAATGAACAATTAAAGACGTAAATGTCGTTGGAAGCTGCTATTAGCCGTCGCGAAGTTGCCTCCAAGAAGGATAGATAATTTCATATCAATAAAGACGTAAAGAAAAACATTAGATCCTTAAAATGATTTACGTAAACGCGAATCATTAATAATTTCTTCCCGTACATATATGGTATAACAAGCTTATTCTACCCGCGTTGGCCACATGATCTATCTTGCCTAAATATCCTCCAAGATTCATAAAATATTGCTCTAACACCTCAAGTACGAATCTCTTATGTCTTAACTTCATAGATCCTTTCATGTATGTAATACTGAAATACTCTTTTCTCAAAGAAATTAGACTCGAAAGATCTCATGATCCCCTTTTCATTCGCCAATTTGGCCTAATGAATAATGACTCTCTCAAGTGTTCCATAAGATTCCTATGATGTAATATTCTTTAATTACCACCTTATCCTCTAATTTTGAAATACTCTGGTTAGCATTTATCTCACCCGAGAAAATCTTAGATAATGAGAAATCTTCTCCTGTTCTTGACTAATATACTCTTTGAATTCTGGTTTCATTCTAACATAGCAACACCCAACCCTCCCTTCAATTGATATTCCTAACTTTCATTGACATTCGACCAAGTAGTCGAAAGTATTTTATTCTTTACCATAGATTTGAAGTGTGTTATCCAAAGGGTTGCCTATATAACACACCTAGTATTATTATGAACAATATTGTTAAATGACATATGTATGTCTAGTGATTCCTTTCAGAAATTTCAATTTCTTACATGACTGTCTTTGTTCAGACCTTATCTCTACCAAGTAATCATGAAACGATGATTTTACATGACCTCAGTATCGTGTGTCACTTTAACAGTTCTTTTTAAAGACACACCTTGTACTATGAACATGCTCAATGGTGAGCAATGTTTCATTTGATTATAATTGGACTTCATATACAAGTACTGGCCTTTTCCTTATATTCTCAATCAGCTAAATATTTCATAAATCTCGTGATCAAAGGCCATGAGATGTATTAACACTCCGTTCTACTTGAAGTGCATCGCTATCTTCTCCAAGACGCACCCTCCTATGTTATGACCACATTAAGTAAGCGAATGTCCTTAAGGGTACATAAGTGCATAGCGAATTCTTCTTTACAATGTTGAATTCTCTTCAACCCTATGAAGCCCTTAACAGATGCACCCTTTTTTTATCTCATAGTTTGTATAATGACAACTCGTTTTCCTTGTCATAATTGTTGAAAGGTCCTCGATTAAGGCAATTATTTCTTCCACGATGTCATTAGATCCTTAAGTGAGGCAAGCTTTATATCGAAAGCTCATGATTTAGTCTCTGACTTCTAAGCCAACATCTTAAAACTTGTTTACAAAATTTATGTTGGTTAATGCCAAATTTTGTGCAGCCCAAGAACGTTATTCGATCTATGATGATCCTCATTACGTATGATTCTTCCTATGTTTGGTCATTTTCCATCTCTTGACCCATTTATGACGTTTGTACGGTCCTAGAAGACATATCCATGAACCTTTACGCACACGATGAACTCTATGATCCCGAAAATAATATTTCCTTTCTGACACCACGTATAAGGGACTAAGATTGGCTCTCTCTAAAACTAATTGACTGTTGCAAATGCTCGATGAAGTCCCTACCACGTCACTAATAATTAAGGCAAGATTATTGTCACTGGTGCGCGATTACGATTAAGATGAAACGTTAAGTAAGTTTGGCCTTAGTGGGAAATGTTGATGGTCTGTGACGATATAAATAAAGTACGACTATCATGCAAGTAAGCCTAGACGACTAAGGTCGCAGTTATGATTAAGAAGGCAAAACTGTCTAATATTTTGGATCAGTTAAAGAAGAAAAAAAAGAGTTAGAACTTGTGATAAAGAGTAGGTAGTATAGTATTTGAGATTATGCGCATAAGTTATAAGTTATTAGGAATTCGTTCGATAGAATATTATAAATTCGTTCGATAAAATACTAGGGCACCGATAGAACCAGGATTTGAAATCGCACTGACAGCAGACATGCTACACGATAACGACTCTCACAAGAAACGACTATAGAATTTTTGAACTAGGACCTGTTAATCCCTCGATTTACCCTTCCTAGCGAATATCTTACCCGATAAAGACACCAGCCCCGAGATGCACCAACTGTGAATGCCAAAATCAACAATTAAAAATCAAAACCATCCTATCACAAATCGGAGACATAATGATTAGTAAGAAGAATTTCCCTTAAAAAAGAATGACTTACGATACGAATGCCACAACATGAAGCCATGAAAAGTACCAAGCTACGTAAGGGTGATAATGTGAAACCTTATAAAGTGAACTATGTATATGAGGCTTGAAGAGTGGACATTTTGTTGAAAAAAAATGATGAAAAGTACGACGCTAGTAATGATAGATAGAATTTGATTAGGATGCGACTTCAAGAAATTGACAAGAATACGAAATGAAAATGCCAACAATGACCAAGAGGTTGTCGCTGTCACAATAAACTAGAACGATCCATTCCACTCAGAAATGTGATAATTAGGTCCGCTCTAGGACAAACAATAACAACGAATAAATCATGACAAGCAAGTCTGTCCATGACGCTGATAAACACGCTATTGCCATACCTACGATGTCGAAATTCATTTTCACAAATCCAGATGCAACAAACGACGATGATAAGGAAACTGACAAAGGAAACGATAGAATTCATGATGATGCTTGAAAACGACTAGTAATATAAGACGAGATTGACGATGAAGTACGTTAGCAAAATGCTAAATTAAGTATTTCGGGTATATTGAGCCAAATGCTATGATATAGGATCGACCATATAATTCTTGTTAAGGAAGGGTATATTCCCTCATGTATAAGGTAAGTTGCCTCCAAGTTTTAACAAATACTCATTAGAGGTATATTAGAGGTATATTGTCTATGATTAGTTTTTAGCAAAGACTTAAGTTAAAAGTGCCTAGGATGGTCAGAGCGGACAACAGAAGTATTATAGGCCCATAATACCATTAGGCAAAACAATGATGATGATGATGATGATGATGATGATGAGTCAAGAAACGAAAAGATATCGTACTTGTAAGAAGTATGTAATTTCGAGGACGATATTATTTTAAGGAGGACAGAATGTAGAACCCCAAAAATTCGGGCATAAAAATTTCGCCCTAATACAATAGAACAAGAATAGAAATAATTAAAATAATAGAATGATCACTTATTCCCGATCAATATTAAATTTCTAAATCGTATAAAATTTAGATGTTATATGCATGACATAAAGTCGAGCATTCATATCATGTGAGTTAAGTGAAAAATATCGATATAATTGTTGTTTATACAATATTGTGAATAATTAGAAATAATTAATCAAAAGATGAATTATAAATTCTTATATATATGAAATACTTGTCTATTTAATTTTGAAGAGAAATTCCTAGATGAAATAATATCGATATTGGTCTCATTGATACCGGAATAAATAATTGTATAAGTATACTCGATCGAAACTTCGATCCGAATGACGAATATCGTAAAATGGAAAGAAAGACGAAATATCTTATTAAAGGAAATTGTATAATATAATAATATATATTATATATGTAAGTGAATGTGTGTGTGTGAGTTGTGTATGTATGTGTGTGTTATAGGTGTGATTAGGATAAAGATTTGCATAATAAAAATAAATAAGCTAATTAAGTAATTAGGGATTGGGGAAAGAGACGAAGCCAGATAATAGAATTAATAAAAAGAGATACGACGGCTAGGAAGGGGGAAAATCTCAAACATAATGATTATCCTTTTTCCTTCTCGCAAAATCACCGCCCATAAAAACCAGTCACAATTCAGTAGAGAAATGATAACTCTAGATACCTACAGATTCTTTTTATCAAGTCACCAATGTAAATCTCAGTAGAAAATTCACAATCTCCTTCTATATCTACAACAATCTACTCCACTTCCACAAAAAAAAAATCCTAGACCCAAATCTCCACCACCTTGCAGCCACCTTCTTCTACCGCCTAACCGCCGCTGCCGGCCACCACCGGAGGAGAGGAGATGATGGCAATTTAGTGAGGAAGAGAGGGAGGAGTTGGGTAGCGAGAGTAAGGGCTGAAATCGAGTGAGAGGGTAGAGGAAAATCGAAAAAGAAGGAGGTACAATGGTTTAACTCTCTTTATTTTCGTTTTCTATGAATAAGGTGGCAAAAACTTGATTAGAATGATATATTTCTACCCCAAGACATGTTTAATCATGTTCATATGAGTAATGATGATGTTATATGTGTTTTAAACTAAGTTGTGTTCGTTTCTACATATTAAAAATCGATGAATCCACTTGCTATTAAAAGCCTTGAATGTTGGCTATAATGTATGTAATACCCCAAAAAATCTCGACTGTCTTAAAAATTTAAAGTTAATAATAAAAATGGCTTTGCACGCCTAAGTTCATGAATTTGAATTTTAAAACCAACGGTGAAATCCGTTTCCAAAAATAAATTACGGAGTCAGTTAAATGACTACTGTATTAGAGTTTTCGCGTACGAAAACTTTTTAGTTCCAGAACTCAGAACGGAAAACCGTCTGATTTTTACATTCACGAAATCGCGATACGAATTCGCCCGAGAAAATTCGTTTTTATGATTTTTCCGGATAAAACTCGGACTGTGATGTCCCGAGGTTTTGTCGGAAATTATTTTTTTAACATTACTTTCCGAGTAAGAAAAATACGTCGGAATTTATGGTCGAGCCGAAATTCGACGAAAATGTGCCGAATACATATTTTTACTTATCAATTTTCGTAACGTCGTAACGAGCCGGAAAACGGGATTTTTGGGAAAAAATCCCATGATGGCCGACTATAACACACACACATACTTAGATATTTCATTTCTTTATTAAAACAACTTTATGACTCACCTTAGGTTAATGATTATTTGTAACACCTCATACTTATTTTACTTTACACCTAAGTTAGTAACTATTTCATTTAGCTAAGTCATCATCTCTCTCATTTCTCTTATCATCACAACCGAAAACTTCTCTCTCTCTCCCAAAAATTTTCTTTCATCCTACCATTGAAGAAAGCTTAAGTTCTTTGATGGTCCCGAAACGAGTCACTGGTGTATGGGGGGGGGGGGGAGAATACACCTGTTAAGATTTAAAAACTTAAACCTGAAAAATCACTTCAACTGAGTAAAAGAGGACTCAGTTGGAATCTCACAGCTGAGTAAGCGACCTCAGCTGGAAGAGTGAGGCCGTGCGGAATGTGGTGGAAAATTAAACTCGTTAAAAACAACTCACGCAAAATAGCTCGGTTGGTCAAGAACCAAAACAGCTCGGTTGAAAATGTGCAAAAGAGGTTTGTATGCCGGTTAGATTGATCAGATAAAAAATGCAAAAGCAACTGAATAAAAACAAACACAGACACACAGGATTTAACGTGGTTCGGAGATAACCCTCCTACGTCCACGGGGAGATGTGAATCCTCACACCTCAGTCCAAGTTCTTCTGGACAGAACCACTCAGCTTACGCGGGCTGAGCAACCGTTAAGGATAAGTTTGCGGGTACTTATCGACCTTACAGATTAGTTTCCGGGCACTAAACAGCCTATGTCAAGTTTGCGGGTACTTGACGACCTGACTACTCAATTACAGGAAGAGTAAGGTCCTAGCACACTTTTTAGGGTGTAAGTGTGAGTGGGATTTCCAACTACAGGTCGATCACGAATGAGAGCTGGATCTAAGGCTTGAAAGAATAAACACTCAAACTAAGATCTAAGACAGATTTTCACTCTATGAACCCTCAACTACTAATGTTCTATCACTCTTGAACTCTCAGCTGCTGATGTTCTTAGAATAGGATTTTAGTAGATTTTTCTTTCGCTTGATTCTCTTGTGATTGCACTTTTCTCTCTTGCTTCAGTCTGTCTCTTGTATCTTTCGAATGAGAGAATGCCTCTATTTATAGGTGGAGAGAATCAACTAGCCGTTGGAGGAGCTGTTGATCTCTGATCGTTTGATAGCGATGGCTTGTCTCTTATCTATGCAGACTTTCCCGATATGGCATCTGTGCTCTTCTGCTTTCCATCTGAGACGACCTTGTGTTGGGCCAGATGGGGTAATGACTGAACGGTCAAACCCTCATGTGACTTCCTTTTGAAATTCAAATCTTAAGCTTTCTGACAGTCAACCTCGGTTCGTCGGTTGAAAGTCTTGATCTTCATCTGAGTGGTCTTCAGCTGATGTTCTGAACTGTTGGACTCTCAGCTGACTTTGAACTTCAAGCAGTTGATCTTCTTGTTCGAGTTCTACAACTGAGGTTCTGAAACTGAACACTCAGTTGGCTTCCCTGTATTTACTCAGTTGGGTTTGAACCTTCAGATGATTTGATGTTCTCTTCAACCTTGATTGCATCTGAACATATGAACTCTCAGTTGTCTTTCTTCACAACTGATGTTCTGTCTGAGTGACTCCTTGTTGCCATCTTCAGCTGGAGACCTGTAAAGATAAAATCTTAACTTTGCTCAAACAGCGAGCCTAAATTCTAACATTAGGTTCTGGCAACATCTACTCGGTTGGGGTCAGTCGGTTTTGGAATTCATCAAAACTCATACTAATAAATTTCCCAACAATTTCCCCCTTTTTGATGATGCCAAAACAACTTACAACTTTAAACCATTATTGATCTAAAACTCACTAACTTATCTAAAATCTCAGCTGAAATTCTAGACAGTCTATAAGATAAAACATCAAGGGGTTAGAACAGTTATAACATGATATTGAAAGACTTTGTGATTCAGAGCTTGGACAATGAGGAATTGTTCATCAAGGTGAATCGTATTATATACTTTGAAGTCTTTGTTACAACTGAAGGTTACAAGGTTAAGCACAAAACAGATAAAGATACAACAGTTGCTTCAAAAACTACAACATCCAAAAACTTCATCAGCTCAAAAACTTTGACAGCTCAAAAATACTGTTAACCGTACTTGCTGAAGATACGGTTAAAGATCTCCTTCTTCGCCTCCGACTCGATCCCAGTGTTGACGCCGTGTTCCTTGCAGACTTGCCTTGCCTCAGCCATGATCGTATTTCTATTTGGCGTGCTCGTGCCTTTGATCATCGGAGGGCGGTACCTGCACATCTTCGGAACTGGAACGGTGTTGGGATCAAGCTGAGCATTCAGCATAGCTCGCTTGAACTGACTAAACATTCCAGGGTCTCCAGTTCTGAGTTCCCACAGGGCTTCCTTGAAGGCTTGCCTTGGGTCTTCAGTCGAGTAGACTTTCCTGTAATAGAAGTCATTGACAAACTCATGCTTGAACTGCTCCCAGTCATCGTTCCACTCAGCATTCATCCACTTGTCAACATGTGGATACCGAGACGGGAGCGGAGCATCCTTCTGCAGTTGGCGCGTCGACTTCCTAGCCTCAGCCTTCATCTGGTGCTTGTTGATTCTTCGCACACTCCGGCTGGCTTTATTCCTGTCGACGTTCTTTTCCACCTTGGCGAGCTCCTTCTCGAACTTGGCCACCTTCTTGGCCTGATCGGCAGCGAACTTCTTGATCCAAGAGGGATTCAAGTACTTCTCCTTGGACTCCCCCATAGCTTTGGCAGCTTCGATGCAGTCTTCAATAGATATTCCTCCGTCAAGTTCTGCTTCGAGCTCGGCCGTAAGCTCGGCTACGAGGTCGTGGGAGACTTCCAGTTCGGGCTGCGATGCTTCAGCTCCTTCAGCTGGCACTCCTTCACCTTCAGCTTGCTGGAGAACAGCTTTCCCTCGTCCAGCAACAGCTGCTAGCTCCTTGTCTTCCCCAGCTGCTGGCTCCTTATCTTCTCCCTTTTTGGCATCATCCAAAAGGGTGGCTACAGTGCCATCCAGGGAGGTCAACTTGGCTTCAGCCTGTTGAACTCGGGAAAACAGTTCGTCAACAGCATCCTTCTCAGCTACCTTCTTGGCCAACTCCAAGTCTTGGCGCTCCTGCTCAGCTTACTGCACAGCTTCAAAGGTCACAGAGACCTCTTTGTGGAGAGAGACGAACTCAGCTCGGAAAGAGGCGAACTGAGACATCCACTCCTGGTCCTGAGTCTGCTGGGACTTTGCGAGGTCAGATTCAGCAACGGTCTTGAACACGTTGAAATCCGAGCTGAGGCTCTGAACGGCCTTCCTTAGAGCCGAGACCTCCGAGCTGAAAGAAGTGGAGAGGTCTTCGAACTTGTGCTGTAGAGACGAGGAGAGGTGTTCCAGCTGATTCTTCAAGTTGGCATTTTCTGTCATCAGCTGTTGCATCCTGTCAGCTTCCTCCACCTTGCTCAGCTGGATCTTGGACAACATCTCCTGCCTCAGCTGGTTGACCCTCTCCGAGATCAGCTCGCAGATGGCGTCGGTTGAGAGAGCTGGCTGATCGGAGGGTCCGGGCAGAAGTTGTGGTTGAGGCTGGGCAGCAGGCTCCGAGACAACCAAGGCAGATCGGCTGGCGAGGTAGGCCTTGAGCTTGTCTTCTTCTCTCTTGGCCGCCTCATCAGCTGCGTCAACGTCGTCCATGCAGGAGGCATTCTTGGCTAGCATGTCATCAAGAAAGTGAACAGCTCCAGGATTGTTGCACAGTTCCCTGGTGTCTGTCCCTTCTTGGATGCTCTTGTCCAGACGTCGTCGGAGCACAGCCACTTTCTGGTTGTATGCCATCTCCAGGTTTTGATAATCGAAGTACTCCCTCAGGTTGGACTCTTCGACCTTCAACCTGTCCCAACCATGGATCCTGAGGGTCTCCTCCTTCACGTACCAATAGCTGAATATGACGCTGAATTGGTAGAGCAGTTCCGTCCCGAAAACAGTAAATATGGGCATCGAGGCTGCCTCGGGGAACATGCCAATCAGCTTTCGGAAGCAGTAGCTGAGTCTTCCTTCATATTCAACCAGGATTGCCTGGCAGTTGGCTTCTTCATCGATCTGAGGGGGGTCAATATCGAAGGTTACGGATTCGATGGTTTCATCAACGTTGGCCAAAGGAATGGTCACAACGTTGGCATCGAGCGAGAGGCTCGGAATATCTGACTGAGGACCAGTTGAGAGAACTGGATCCTCTTTGGATGGAGAGTTGGCTGGCAGGAGGGTTTCTTCAGTCACATGTGGGTTTACCTGGCTGGCATCAGCTCCAGTTTGACTGTCGTGGGACTCCTCAGATGAAGAAGAGTCATCTGAGGAGGAGCTGGAATCCTCCACTTGAATTTCTACGTCTTCAGCTGCTTTCTCCTGACGCGGCTGAAGAATGAATCCAGCTGGGTCAACCGATTGGCTGGATTCGGTTGACTCCTTCGCCTCAGCCGGCTTAACCACTTCTGGACTTGTTGTGGATGGTTGAGCCGCTGGCTGGATGATCCTGATCCTTGGCCTCTTCTGCAGCGGTTCCTCCTCTTCCTCTTCTTCGTCTTCTTCCTCCTCAGCTACCTCCTCCAGCTGGCGTTTCGTCGGCTTGGTCCTCGAAGGGCAGCGAGCTGCTGACTCCACAGCCGGCTTGGGGGCACCCTTGGGGGTGTAGACAGACTCCACAACGTCCCTTGCCTTCTTGGCTGTGGGGAAGAGCGTCAGCTTATTGAACGGCGTGTCCTCACTGCCTTCCCATGTCAGCGGCAGTCCCTGTGTGGCTTGGAGGATGAGGGCAGAAATCTTTGTTTCAAAGTTGAGTGTCCCCTTGACACTCAACAGCAGTTCTCCGAATTCAGCTGTTGTCTCGGAGATTTTCTGCTTCTCCATCATCAGCTGACTTTCAACATAGCCCAGCCAATCGACCTGGTGCTGTTCCTCCAGGGCCTTCTGTTGCTTGAGCTTTGGCCTGCTGATGTCGCCGAAGGCTCCTCCATATGCGAAGGCGCATTTGGAAATCACGTCGAAAAGTAGTCGGTGCGTCGGCTTCAGCTTCGTCCTTTGCATGCTCCCCTTCAACGGCTCAGGAACAAGAATGATGGTTTGAAGGAAGGCATCAACTTCCTTGTCAGAGAAGTTCCCCACCACATCTGTGGCTTCGCGGTTTCTGGAGATGAGCTTCTCCAGCTCCTTGGATACCTTTATCTCCCCGACGGTGTCTTCTACTGTTCGGGAGGTTCTGCAGCGTTGCTTGCACGGGATGATCGTGACAAGCCCATCTTCTGCAACACGCTGCACATTCCGGTAGAAATGTACGACCTGCTTCCTGAGCAACATGGACGGAGAGAGGGTTGCCCAGTCAAGCAGATGGTGGTCGGAGAGAATGGCGGCGATGGGAGCGAGCTCAGGCGAGGAGAGAGCCGCTCTGGATAAAATCTGTTCGAAATGAATCTTCGACATCACCAGGTCGAACGATTCCTGGAACGTAGCAGGCTCTGCGGAGACCATCTTCTTAGAGGCTTTTGATTTGGGCGCCATCTCGAGTAGATATATATGCAAAGACGAGGGAAAAGACTTTACTGAAAATGGCGAAACAAGATTTGAGAAGATGATGAATAGTGAGTAAAGATATGCACGAAAAGAGAAGGTAAGGATCACTTCCTGATTTGCCGTATTATATAATCTTTGACTCGGATAAAATCAACGGCTAGGGTTAAATCGCGCGTATTTATCAACGGCTGTGATTTCGCGACTGTTGGGTAATTTTGACTGATATACCACGCGCGCGAGTGAGAAGGTGAATAGTTTAGGGTGTCAGCCCAGTCGCACTATAAAGTAAGGCTATAGGTGTTCAGCCAGACTTTACATTAAATGCGACATGATGGCTTGTTTAGTCTAGCTGACATGTTCAGGAATGTTTGAATTTATTTCAAACATTCTCATTTAATATTATAACACCTTCAGTCATAAATGATACCTGGCAGCTGATGTCGATATCAGCTGTATACCTCAGTTATGCTCCTCAGTTGCCGCATACCATCAGCTGACTCGAGTTCGTCTGTTCAGCTGACGTTTGATGTCTTCAGTTGGCAATTCGCATCTGAGATTCCCCCTTCATCTGAGCTTCCCCCTTAAGTTGATATCCGACTCTTCAGCTCGGATGGATCCTTATCAGCTCGGATGACTCTTCTGCTCGGATGAGTTTTTAGCTTGGATCCAAGAGTCCTAGAAGATCACATAGCATCTTGAACCGGGCTTCAGGAAGAGGTTTGGTGAATATGTCAGCTCTCTGAATCTCAGTTGGGATCTTCTCCATGGACACATCCTTCTTCTCAATATGATCTCGGATGAAATGATGACGAATATCGATATGCTTAGTCCGAGAGTGGTGAACAGGGTTCAGAGAGATAGCTATGGCACTCGAGCTATCACAATGAATGGAAACCTGTCCAGTTGAGACTTCATAATCTCTCAGCTGCTGCTTCAGCCACAATACTTGCATGAAACAGCTTCCGGCAGCCATATACTCTGGCTCGGTTGTTGAAGTAGCAACACATGCTTGTTTCTTGGAGAACCATGAAACCAGCTTGCTTCCCATGAACTGACAGTGTCCAGAAGTAGACTTCCTATCCAACCGATCTCCTGCTAGGTCGGCATCTGAGTATCCAGTCAGCTGGATATTGTCATCAGTTGGGTACCACAACCCAACATTGACAGTTCCCTTCAGATACTTAATGATGTTCTTTGCTGCCAACATGTGTGCTTCTCTTGGTTGGACTTGAAAACGAGCACACACTCCAACTGCGTATGAAATGTCTGGTCAGCTGGCAGTTAGGTAGAGCAGCGAACCGATGATCCCTCTATACTAGCTGGCATCAACGAGCTTTCCCTCAGCTCCTGATTCGATCTTCCAGTTCGTATTCATAGGGATCTTTGTTGTCTTACTTGTCTGCAATCCGAACTTGGTGATGAGCTCCTTTGTATATTTGGACTGGTTGATGAAAATCCCTTCAGGTGACTGCTTCACTTGTAATCCAAGGAAATAATTCATCTCGCCCATCATTGACATCTCGAACTTCTCCTTCATAAGATCGGAGAATTTCTCGCACAGCTCCTCCGACTTGGAGCCGAAAATGATGTTATCGACATAAATTTGCACAACAAGTATATCTTCTCCAACTTTGATGGTGAACAGAGTTTTATCAACTGAACCTCGTTTGAACCCTGAGTTCAGAAGAAATCCACAAAGAGTGTCATACCATGCCCTTGGCGCTTGCTTTAGACCATAGATAGCTTTCTTCAGCTTGTACACTCTTCCATCTCCAGCCTCAAAACCAGGAGGCTGTTCAACATATACATCTTCTTTGATATCTCCATTGAGGAATGCACACTTCACATCCATCTGATATACTTTGAACTTGTGATGTGCGGCATAAGCAAGAAAGATCCGGATGGCTTCCAGCCTTGCAACTGGTGCAAAGGAATCTTCAAAGTCAATTCCTTCTTGTTGGCAGTATCCTTGAGCTACCAACCTTGCTTTATTCCTCACAATGAATCCAATGACGTCTCTCTTGTTTTTGAAAATCCACTTCAATCCAATCACCTTGACACCATTTGGTCTTTCTACCAACTCCCATACACAGTTGCGTAGAAACTCATTCAATTCTTCTTGCATGGCTGTTGTCCAGTGGACACAGTTGAGAGCTTCTCCATTATTCTTCGGTTCTGGCACATCAGCTACAAAGCAAGAAATCATGGCAACATCTCCAGCTTGCTCGAACTCTTCTAGAACTGCCAATTCTTCAGCATATTGGGCATATGTGTTGGAATCTTCCTCGGTTGATTCTGGATTTGCAACTCTGCTCCGTGTGCGCACACCCTCGGTTGGATCTCCGATGATGTCGTTGGTGGAATGAACTTCATACCATCTTCGGTTGCGTCTTCCTTCTTCTTCCAACTGTGGTTGTTCAGAAATCTGAGTTGGAGTCTTCAGAGCTGGTGATTGATCAGCTGTTGAGTCTGGATTCTCAACATTGATAGTAGTTTGAACTGAGCTCGGTTGGGCATCGGATGCTGATGCAGTTGGTGGAGCATCAGCTGAAGTTCCCTCTTGAGATGAGCTGAGGTCTTCGCATTCATCTTCAGAGGAGTATGGATCCTCATTCTTAGTTGCCCATACCAGTGGTTCAGCTCGGTTCTTTTCCCGAAGTGCTTGCTATCTGGTGAGAACTGGTAGAACAGCTGGATCCGCGTGTTGTTCCTTTACCTGTTCCCTGCACTCAAAGGTAGATTCATCAAAACTAATATGAGGTGTTATTTCCACAACACGAGAGCTGTTGTTGAAAACTCTATATGCCTTGATCCGAGCTGCATATCCAAGAAATATGCCCTACGAAGCTTTGGCATCAAAGGTTTTCAACTGAGTCTTCCCATTGTTGTGAATATAACACTTAGATCCAAAAACATGAAAATAAGAAATATCTGGCTTTCTGCGTCTCCACAGCTCGTAGGGCGTCTTTCCCAACCGCTTGGTGATAAGAGATCGATTCTGAGTGTAGCATGCTGTGTTGATCGCTTCAGCCCAAAATCTCTTTGGCAGTGCTGAGCTTGCTAACATGGATGTGGCTGCATCCTTCAGAGTTCTATTTCTTCGCTCAGCTACGCCATTCTGTTGTGGAGTACGCGCGGCTGATGTCTGATGGGTTATGCCATTCTTTTCGTAATACTCAATGATGGTTTCATTTAGAAACTCCGTTCCACGATCTAATCAGATAGATATTATCTTCATCTCTTGTTGGTTCGATATCCGATCCATCAGCTTGGGCAGCTCATCTCGGGTTTCACTCTTGTGGCGCATGAAGATGGTCCACGTATATCTTGAGTAGTCATCAGTTACAACCAATGTATATTCGTTTCCATTAATACTTTTTGGTGTAACTGGCCCGAAGAGATCCATATGGATCAGCTGTAACACTCGGTCGGTTGAGGGAGTTGACTTCAACCGGAAGGAGGTTCTAGCGAGCTTTCCTAGCTGGCATGCACTGCAGATGTGTGTTGTTGAAAACACTCGGTTAGGTATGCCTCTTGCATGTTCTTGTCTGGCGAGTCGGTTCATCGTCTTGAAGTTCAGATGGTTGAGCCTTTTGTGCCACAGCCAGCTCACATCCGAACTGCTCTTTGATAACAGGCAAGTGTCAGGGAGGCTGCTGTTCCAGTCAGCGTAATAAACATTCCCTGTTGGAGATCGATTTCCCAACAATATCACCTGCTTTGATCCGACATCTTTGACTCTGCAACCCTGTGCATCAAACTTGACAGAGAAACCATTATCACAGAATTGGCTGATGGAGAGCAGGTTATGCTTCAATCCATCAACATAAGAGACATTAGAAATTGAAACATGATTGGTTTCAAGGGTACCGTAACCTCTGGTATAACCTTTTGAGTTATCACCAAAAGTAACTGATGGACCTTCTTTCTCCACGAAACTTCCAAGCAAATCCTTCAGATTCGTCATGTGTTTCGAGCATCCACTATCCATCACCCACATTGTAGCAGACGCCTTCTTCTTCCTCAGTTGTTTCTCCTGCACCTGCAAAGAGAAACTCGCTTAGGTCCCCAATTTCAGTTGGGTCCTGGAGGGTTAGAACCAGTTCCCGCTGGAACTGTGCGTCACTTTTCCCTGTAAACTCGAATAGCCTTGTCATTCCAAATGATTTGCCCATTTTCATCAATTATAACAACACCTCGGTTATCCTTAGGCTTGTTGTTAGAAATGATGCTCTGTTTCTTGGGAGGAGTTGGATTTTTCTCATGTTGGGCTTTAGGAGGTGAGGCTTTCCCCCTGTTTTGATGGCGATTCTTATCCTGTTGAGTTTGCCTGTGAGGTCGGACGCCCTGTTGGAATCTTTGTGGCTGATTATGATTCCAACTTTCTGAGGGTTGTCTGTAGCTGTTCATGCCCTGTTGATGATTAATATTATGGCATGAATATCTCGAGTTGTTTGACCAGTTCCTCATTGGTTGACTGGTTTGGAACCTTTGGTCGAACTGATATTGGAACCGCTGTTGATTCAGATGATTGAGCTCAGGTCTGTTCTGAGGTCGGTTCCATTCCTTCTGACGTTGACTTTGAGGTTGATGCAGAGGTCGGTTCTGGTTCTGAGATCGGTTGCGGTTGTGCCTTCGACGCCTCTGATTCCTCTTCTGAATTTTGGAACATTCTCCCTCGGTTGATACCTCAACTGATGGAACATTTTGTCCTATATCAGCTACTCCTTTTCCCTTCTCAGTTGTAATTTTATTGGTCGTTTGAACTTGTTGAGAGGTGGAAGTTGAATTAGCTTCTGGAGACTCAGCTGTGTCTGGCTCGACAGCTGTGACTTCTACTGGTTTGATGAAGGTTGCTGGTGGAATCCCAGTATCCTTGACAACATCATAATCGAGTCCTGACATGTCATCCATCTGTCTGCTGTAATTTAAAAGGTTTTCGATGATCTTGGATGACTGATACAGCTTGATTAGATTGTCCTTCTCAGTTTGCAACTCCTTGACGAGTACAGCTATTTGCTCGGTTTGTCCATCTGACTTCTTTATCAGCTGTTCGATCTGAGCATCTTGATTTTTCAACTGATCTTGCTGTTCTTTGTTTTGCTTTGTCAACTGCTCATCAGCTGGAGCCTTAGCCTCGATCAGTTGACTCTTGAGATTCTCAATCTCCTGAGTTTGGCTCGTAATCAGATCTTCTTTTTCGGTTAAGGAATCTTCAAGCTTGGCGAACTGAGCTTGAAAACTCTTAAACTCAACCAACTGCTGATGCAGTTCCTCACTGAGTTCTTGAAAATCATTCCAGGAGGGTTCCACCTCATCGCTCAGAGATTCCTGCAGGTTAGAAGTATTGGAAGAATTTAAGCGAGCATGATTAGATTGTACCTCAATATCATCTTGGTCGGTTCCAAGTGCCATGAGGCATTGATCCGGACTGATGACTTTGTTGGTAGAGGTCAGTTCATCCTCATCTTCAGTGTCTGTGAAGATGTCCATATCGCCAGCTGCCTCTTCAGCTACCATGGCCTTGTTCTTTGCAGTTTGCTTGGCCCTCAGTGCTTCTCTTTCCTTCTTTGAGAGGTCTGGGCAGTCAGCTTTGAAGTGTCCTTCCTTGCCGCATTCGAAGCAACCATTGGTGACTGGCTTCGAACTGTCTCGAGTTCAGTTTGATTTATAGAAACGTTTATATTTGCCGAACCGAGTGTCCATGTGGGCTAGTTTCTTTGACAGCGCTGCAATGTTCTGTTGTAGTTCCTCTCTGCTCGGCTCCTTTGCAGTCGTGTCAGCCGATCTGGTTGGCCTTGACGATCTCGACTTTGAGTAGTCAGCTCGGAGGGCAACTGACTTTGATGCCGAGCCAACATCCTCAATTCTATTTGTCTGACCTGAGGGCTGCGATCTCCTTCTGTTGACCTTATACTCATTTCCTTTCAAGATTGAGAACACTCTTTCAGTTCCCATTTCACTAAGGTCAGCTCGGCTCTCGTGGATATTTGTGAAAGTATCCCACTCAGCCGGTAGAGCTTGCAACACTTTGAGGTTTATTTCTCTTAGAGTGTATTTTCCTTTCCGGATGGACTGGATTCTTCTGATGATGTCCATAAATCGGAGCTCTAGCTGATCGATAGTCTCATCAGGTCGCAGACTGAAGTTGTCGAAATCTTGACATGCATGTGAGAACTTGTTTTCCTTCGTCTCGTCGCTTCCTTCACTTAGCAAAGCCAGGATGTCCTACATCTCTTTTGCAGTCTCACACTCCTCTATCCATGGCAGATAATCTTGTCCAACCATGGACATTATTGTGCTCTGACCCAGATATCCAGTTGGCTCACCTTGGCCTCCTCTAGAGAGTAGTCTTCTGGCTGTTTTTCCACATACTCCACCACTACGTCTCCATCGTTGGGATTTGTGGGAGTGCGAAGTATTCTATCTTTTATGACGATTGGTCCAGAAGTGAGAACTTGTTGCATCCTATGATGCTTTGACAGAAGGATCTTCTTCATTCGAGTTCTCTATGATGTATAATTGACTACAGAGAACATGAAGACGATCTTGTCCTTGACGTCCATCTGCACAAACAAAAATAGGACAAAAATGCGAGCAAGTATGCACTAACGTGAAAAGATCTGTTCAGATGACCACTGAAGGAAAAATTCTTTAATTCATACCTCGTGAAACAGAGTCAGCAGTCTTTTGAACCACTGCTCTGATACCACTTGATGGTCCCGAAACGAGTCACTGGTGTATGGGGGGGGGGAATACACCAGTTAAGATTTAAAAACTTAAACCTGAAAAATCACTTCAACTGAGTAAAAGAGGACTCAGTTGGAATCTCACAGCTGAGTAAGCGACCTCAGCTGGAAAAGTGAGGCCGTGCGGAATGTGGTGGAAAATTAAACTCGTTAAAAACAACTCACGTAATACAGCTCGGTTGGTCAAGAACCAAAATAGCTTGGTTGAAAATGTGCAAAAGAGGTTTGTATGCCGGTTTGATTGATCAGATAAAAAATGTAAAAGCAACTGAATAAAAATAAACACAGACACACAGGATTTTAACGTGGTTCGGAGATAACCCTCCTACGTCCACGGGGAGATGTGAATCCTCACACCTCAGTCCAAGTTCTTCTGGACAGAACCACTCAGCTTACGCGGGCTAAGCAACCGTTAAGGATAAGTTTGCGGGTACTTATCGACCTTACAGATTAGTTTTCGGGCACTAAACAGCCTATGTCAAGTTTGCGGGTACTTGATGACCTGACTACTCAATTACAGGAAGAGTAAGGTCCTAGCACACTTTTTAGGGTGTAAGTGTGGGTGGGATTTCCAACTACAGCTCGATCACGAATGAGAGCTGGATCTAAGGCTTGAACGAATAAACACTCAAACTAAGATCTAAGACAGATTTTCACTCTATGAACCCTCAGCTACAAATGTTCTATCACTCTTGAACTCTCAGCTGCTGATGTTCTTAGAATAGGATTTTAGCAGATTTTTCTTTCGCTTGATTCTCTTGTGATTGCACTTTTCTCTCCTGCTTCAGTCTGTCTCTTGTATCTCTCGAATGAGAGAATGCCTCTATTTATAGGCGGAGAGAATCAACTAGCCGTTGGAGGAGCTATTGATCTCTAATCGTTTGATAGCGATGGCTGGTCTCTTATCTCTGCAGACTTTCCCGATATGGCATCTGTGCTTTTCTGCTTTCCATTTGAGACGACCTTGTGTTGGGCCAGATGGGGTAGTGACTGAACGGTCAAACCCTCATGTGACTTTCTTTTGAAATTCAAATCTTAAGCTTTCTGACAGTCAACCTCGGTTCGTCGGTTGAAAGTCTTGATCTTCATCTGAGTGGTCTTCAGCTGATGTTCTGAACTGTTGGACTCTCAGCTGACTTTGAACTTCAAGCAGTTGATCTTCTTGTTCGAGTTCTACAACTGAGGTTCTGAAACTGAACACTCAGTTGTCTTCCCTGTATTTACTCAGTTGGGTTTGAACCTTCAGATGATCTGATGTTCTCTTCAACCTTGATTGCATCTGAACATGTGAACTCTCGGTTGTCTTTCTTCACAGCTGATGTTCTGTCTGAGTGACGCCTTGTTGCCATCTTCAGCTGGAGACCTGTAAAGATAAAATCTTAACTTTGCTCAAACAGCGAGCCTAAATTCTAACATTAGGTTCTGGCAACATCTACTCGGTTGGGGTCAATCGGTTTTGGAATTCATCAAAACTTATACTAATAAATTTCCCAACATTCTTGAAGGAATCTCTTCATCAAGTTCATCAATCATCCATTTTCTTCCACTTCTACTTTCATTAAACATCAAGGTAATCATTCCCTCCATCTTCCTATCCATTTAAAATTTGGATCCTATAATTTCTACCATGACCGATTGTTTTGGTATTAAGGTAGTAGATGATTTGAGTTTAATTCCTTGTAATTAGATGGTTAATAATCAATCCTTATGGTTTAAATGGTGAGAAAATTAAGAACCCTAAATCTTTGTTATAGCCGAAATTTAGGGCCTTGAGGTAGGGATTTGTAATTCTTAAATTGATGGTATAATTGGACTTAGTAATGTGTTAATTGATGAATTAAACAAAAAGAAATGAAAAGCCCTAAAAAACTAATGAAAACCGAGTTCTGGGGGTTATGGTTTGAAGGAGAAATCTAAATTAATGATGTAGTATTGTTAATCTTTGGATAATTCGTGTTGTAGTAGTGTTAGTAATGGATTAATGGAGTTAAATAATGAAGAAATCCATCTCCCCTAATTATAGGTTGAAACCGAAAATGGATGAGAAATAGGGGATTGGTTGTAGTTGGTTTTAATTGAGGAAATGATGATGGATTATGATTTCTAATGATATTAGATGATGATAGAAATTATTTGGAATTAATCTAAAATATATTGTGTTAATGTAAGAGACGAAGGTTCGATTATTAGTTGAGTTTGAGTAATGTTATGAGGTGATGATATAGATAAAAATGAATCTCGATAGATGAGGATTGATAACGTAGAGTTTGATTGAAATCCGATGACTTTGAAAAATCCGTAAGAGACGAACAAATTTACGTAATTAATGATAGGAAAGTCGAGTAGGAAATATATTTGGATATTAATGATCATTATTGTAGAGGGAACGAAATTGTAGTTGACGGTGTGCCGATCCGAGCTATAAGATAATGAGTTTTAGTTTTCAACGAGGAGTTAGGACGAGAAATGATAACTTGTTTGGTATAGTAATTGTTTAGTTGAAACGACGAGGTTTTGATCGTCGTAATTATTGACGGGAAATGGAAAGGAGTTTATCATGTACGGGAATACGTGTTAACTGCCTTGATGTGATATTTTCGTGAGAATGTAGGTTCTATAACATAGGACGAACCTAGGAAGTCGTACGTCGATTCTATTGAACAATCAGGGTTAACTTCGGCAGTTTTGCGACCCTTTCCGGAAACTGCAATATCTCTTAGCTCGTTCATCGGATTTGAGATCCGTAAATTGGAGAGTAAACTAGACTTCCTTGGCTTTCTAACAGTACAGGGAACATCCCCTATTTCGGGATGCTCTGTTCTAGGCAGTCCCCAGAACCTCTGTTCTGTGCAGTGATTATCTAAAACCTAAATTTCTAAGTTGTTTGCTTCTCAACTTAGTTTCTTTCGATCTTTTGAGTCGTAATGAGTGATTAACTATCATTTTTACTGACCTTAGTGTCAAGTAAGATTTCTAAACGAGAAATGTTCGATTCTCGTTCCTTTTAACTAAAAGAATATAGATTAGCGTGCAAAGGCCTAAAAGCTTTAAGCGTATGAAACTAAGTTGATTTTGATTTCGAATTCCATTTTATTTTATCGACTCGATGACTTATCGAAGTTATGATTATTTACGATGAAGGAGGAAGTCAACAGTCGGGATAAGGTGAAGGATCAAACGACGGGAATTCGTTTAATAGTTCTGTAACGTATAAGGTGGGCTTTCCTACTTATAACAATTAAAATGTGGGTTTTTCCACAACTCGAAAGTAATGTTTACAGCTTTGATAACTGTGTTTATCAAAACGTGATTATCAGGCATAAACTGTTTTGTGTTTTATGTGAGTTCTCTTGTTCCTTCTGAGTTGGCTGACTAGCTTTCCAGATTTATTAGTTAGCTGACTAGTTAACTTTCGATCGGCTTTGAGTTAGCTATATGCTTTCCAAAGTATGTGCACTTTGTAGCCTGTGGTGTATGTGGTATCCTGTTGAGGGGTAACCAGCCACGGTGAATGAGAACTGGACAAGATTTGAACGTAACATCTGTCAGAAAATGCTTGGCCAAGCTACATTGTGAAAATAATAAAATGTTTAGTAGACACGGGTTCTCTTCCAAACAAAACCCCGATGTGCTACAGGGACTAAATGCCTGATTTATCTATACTTATGATTATGTTTTCGGCAATGTGCCCACTAAGTACTTTCGTACTTAGCCCTGCATATATTTCTAAATGTGCAGGTTGAGACGACGGAAGCGATGGACAGTTGAGTTAGGATTGAGTTGAGTTGAAGAATAGGAAGACTTATGTACTTAGCCTCACTTTTCCGCTGCCAAACTCTAGACAATCTAAACTCTTTTGATGTTATGTAAATAAACCACTGTAGTATAAGTTCTGTAACTTATAACTTAGATGTTTCTGTGTACCTTGTTCGAGTGATCCTTCGAGATCAACTCCTTCTTTTGTTATAAAGTCTTGTTCATAGAAATTATGTAGTCCTTTATGTATGTTTATTTCAGTCAGTCCCTTTCTTCCCCGCTTCTTTAATCCAATTCCAGTCGCACCCCGGCTTCTGCCGTCCCTCGGGATTAGAGGCTGTGACAGAATGGTATCAGAGCGATCGTTTCTGCTCTGTATACGAGTCATCCTTCGAGTAGCAAAATAAAATATTCGTTCATACTCTATATCGAGTCTTCATTCGAGTTGTGAGGTAGAGTATTTGTATATACTCTAGACCAGAATCTTCTTTCAAGTAAAGTTAAGATTTAGTTATAACACTAAGATTAAGATTGTAGATGACAACTCAACCTCCCGCTACGTCAACTCAACGAGGAAAAAAAAATTCAGTGATATGATTTCTTTTCAATAAGAAATTTTTGAATGACTATTCAACGAGTAAAGAATAAAAATGGTGCCAAAATACTTTTCATTTATGAAAGTATAAGAATTTATACTTTGTTTGGTTATGTGATTATGTGATAGTACGAGTACTATCTTATGTGAAATTATTTGCGCAATAATTTCTTACTTTTTGAAAAGGTTTATTTAGTACAAGAATCTAGACGAATTCTAAGGATTTCTCCCGGTTCATTGAGAACATAGACTTTGAAACCTAAGGTCTTCTCCGACTATTCGAGAACTTAGACGTTTTAAGAAACGTTATTCTAAATGATTTCGAAAGGAGATCCCCAAAACGGGAAGGACTTCTACAAACGGATGTCACGTGCGTGTAGTGACCTGAACAAGACTCGGCAGAATCGAATCTTGTTTTTATACTTAGAAGCCGATAATAATTTCCTTTGAGGAAATGAAATGAATAATGATGGGATGAAATAACTTGGTACCAAGTGAACAAAAGAAACGAGTAAACGACGATTAGAACTTATGTTCTAAAGGTTATTCCCTAATTATCATTCCAATTTCTTTTGGAATTTATTTATATACTTCATTTTGAACGAAGACTACGACGAGTATGTATATTAAGGGTCATGAATGACAAAGTCTTACGTAAATGAATGTTACTTTCGAATAAGTAACATGAACAAAGTGAACGCACTTGTTTTAACGAGTGAGAATCGATAAGAAATTTTCTTCGTGGAAAAAAAAATATATTAAGATAAGGAATGGAAATAAAATCTTGAAATTTTATTTCTATATATTGTTTGTACGAGTGCAATTTTCTATGAAATTGCTAGATGTTTAAGATAAGTTTGTCGTTTAAGTGAGGTGATATTACAATTGATTAAGGAATATTCATTGTAATTTAAGGTTTTCCGTAAGATAAGATATTGTCCTACCTGTTACTGATCCATGTACCTTAAAAACCTTGTAGGATGACTTCTAGTAGTGATATGGCTCAGGAGAGCCAATACCCACCACAGCGTACTTGGGCAAATCATATTTTGGATAAGTATCGAGTTTTCGAGGCAAGCCCGAGACATAACATAGGACAAAGGATTAGTAACTACTCGACATTCTATTACAGAGGATTAGGCTATATTCGACTTGATTAGACGACTGCCAGAGGAATGGTATGGTTGGGCACATGTTACGGCATGGTACTATTTTGGAATGTTTGACGACGACGTAGAGCCGACAGGTGATTACTACGGATTTGCTTTAGAGGTACACAGACGTTTCTTTCGGAGGCAAAGTACCCGGTGATAGATGCAGAGACAGTTGACGGATTAGGATTACCTGCTTCTTTCCTACCCGAGCCTTCTGTGAGAGTTCGAGGACCGATTGAGACAAGACCAGGGTACTTAGACACAGACGCAGAGCTTACCGCCTTATTACAGTTACCATCTTTATACAGACCGCTTGACGAGATTTGCTCGAAATTGGCTAGAGTTAGAGCAGAGTTTGAGCAGGACCATCCAGGGTCCGTTCCAGGGAGAAGTACGAATCTAGTTCCCTTCCCGACCACCTGCTACCTCCGAAGAAGCGGGCGTTAGTGACCTACTGGGATTACCTAGTTTCAGATACCGAGATAACAGTTTCATAGGTGCCTGCACCGCCACCACTTACACTTGCAGACGGCACTACTTTGCGAATTGACGAGGCACTCCAGCTCGTTTTTGGTTCAGAAAGTGAGGACGAGGACCCTAAGGAGGATCGGGCCATAGAGGGTGTAGGAACCGGTTTTTGATAACCAATCCTTTCTTTACCCATGGATCAATTATGGATATCTAACAAATACATACAAAACCCATGCCTAGCATGCTCCTATGAATTTAATTACAATCATAGGATGTTTATACGATATACCTGCAAATTTGATGCACAACGACTCCAGAGTTGACCTTCTGAACTGTTCCCGGCTAGAATACGACGATGGATGGGATCGACCTCGTACTCTCTCTCTTATTGTGGAGTAGGCGCCGATTTTCTCTCTCTCTCACTAGGTTTTTAATTGCTTAGAATGCAAGCAAGTAATGAGTCTTATGAGCCTTGTATTTATAGATAAATAACTGCTCACATTCATTGAACCTAGACAGCCCTCACGGGCCGTAGGAGATAGGCGCCTAGCCCACTAGAAACACAGGCCATTGGGCCAGTTCAGGGATCTACTAGCTTAAATAAGATTGGCCCGATAATATCTGATTTAATCCATTCAGCCCAGAAATATAAATCAGATATAAATATTAATTCATTCCACTAAAGAATTAATACTGACTTACCCTCTTATTTAATTAATTGAGTCGGGGCTAGTATTAGACTTAATTAATCTCCGTGTTTAAGATTCTCGAATATCCATTAATTAATTAAATACTTCTGACAGTAAATTAATTAATCAATTAATTATTCACTAATAAATAATTATCTCGAGTGCTACCACTTAAACTTATTATCGTATCGGAACTAATTCCACCTGCAGGGTTTAATACGACAAACTTATTAAGTTCCTCGAGAGGATATCATCATCCCATTATTCATAGGACATGGATCCTTATTGCAGCTCTATCAATATCAAATAAGAACTGCTACCGCCCAAAATACGAAATTTTGAACCACGATTAAGTTCTCATTTATAATAGATCAAAGCAATAGTCAGACACTTATTCATACTGATAAGCCCAATTAAGGTTAAGACTATTTAAGTCACCGAGATCTTTAATTCTCAATAATTCAGAACAGAGAATTAATCTCACTGTGATCCTTTCAATACGATTAACGTACTAGCATAAATAAATAGTCAAGATAAACTATTTAATACTATTATGCTACAATCTAAACCAACAACTCGTCCAAGTTGTCTCGATTGTGAATATTAGTTTATATCTCATAAAATGCCGATTATGTAATCTTCTGTGATCTACAACACACTATATAATCTATGATATTGAGATAATTGGACAAATAATAATTATGCAATAATAAACATTTCAGATAGGAGAATTATAGTGAAATAAATATCAATTGTATATACACAAAAGTCTTGCTTTCGTATACAACCCTTCAATTCTCCCACTTATACTAAAGCAAACTTTTAGTATACAATGAGACTAATATTCATCTAGCCATCTATTACAACTTCTCCCACTTATACTCAAAGTTTAACTTAGTGTGGGAGGAAATGCAGCCCCATGCCTTCAACGTGCTTCTCAAAGACAACAGCTGGCAGACTCTTTGTAAATGGATCAGCCAGATTGTCAACTCCTGTAACCTTTTGCACATCCACATCACCATCTTGGACAAGCAGCCGAATGTAGTGATATCTTGCATCAATATGCTTAGTCGTCTGATGAAACCTTGACTCCTTGCAATTTGCAATTGCTGCCTCATTATCAGAATAAATCGTGATACTTCTTGGCAAATCAGGAATCACATCAAGCTCCGCTAAGAAGTTCCTAAGCCAAACAGCCTCTTTAGCAGCCTCAGTAATAGCCACATATTCAGCTTCCATAGTAGATAATGCAATGCATTTCTGCTTCACACTTCTCCACACAATGGCTCCACCTCCCAGCTTGAACACATAGCCAGAAGTAGAAAACCGCTGATCTTTATCTCCTTGATAATCAGCATCTACATATGCTACCGGAAACAGATCACCGGATCGATATACCAGTCCATACTCTCTAGTCCGTTTAAGGTACTTGAGTATACACTTTACAGCAATCCAATGACCCTGACCTGGATTAGCCTGATATCTAGACACCATGCCAACGGCCTGGCAGATATCGGGCCTGGTACACTACATTGCATACATGAGACTTCCCACAGCCGAAGCATAAGATACTGTCTTCATGTCAGCTACCTCCTTAGGCGACGTAGGACACATCGCCTTAGATAGATGAACGCCATGTCTGAAAGGCAAGAAACCTTTCTTAGCATTCTGCATGCTGAAATGCGACAATACAGTATCAATGTAGGCTGTTTGAGACAAACTCAACATTCTCTTAGATCGATCATGGCCGACCTTAATTCCAAGAATGTATGCTGCCTCTCCCAAATCCTTCATTTGAAACTGCTGGGATAACCATGCCTTAATCTTAGCCAATACACTCACATTATCACTAATGAGCAGAATGTCATCGACATAAAGCACGAGAAATACTAAACTTCCATCAATACACACCCTGTAAACACAACTTTCATGTTCACATTGTACAAAGCCATAGCTCTGGACAACATCATTGAAACGTTTGTTCCAGGATCGTGAAGCCTGCTTAAGTCCATAAATGGACTTTTTTAGCTTCCACACGAGATGCTCTTCACCTTTCTTAACGAATCCTTCAGGCTGTAGCATATAGATGTCCCTATCTTGCTCAAGATACCCGTTCAGAAACGCGGTTTTGACATCCATTTGCCAGACCTCGAGATTCATGTGAGCGGCCATAGCCATAAGAATTCGAATGGATTTAAGCATGGCTACTGGCGAAAATGTTTCATCGTAATCGATTCCCTCTCTTTGGGTGAAACCTTTCGCCACTAGTCTTGCCTTAAAGGCCGTAACCTTTCCATCCGGTCCTCTCTTTCTCTTGTACACCCACTTGCAACCTATAGCTTCACAGCCCTTAGGAAGTTCACATTTCTGGTATACATCCATGGCAGTGATAGATTCCAATTCGGCAATCATACACGCCTCCCACTCAAGAGCATCCGGATCTGCTAATGCTTCGGAGTAAGTCCAGGGATCTTCTTCGATCACAACTAATTCCGATGAATCCGTAGATTCATTAAGTAGAGTGTATCGACTAAGCAACTTTCCTTGAGCTATCCTCCCACTACGATGAAGCATTACAGCAGATTCAGTATTAACGGTTTGTGCAGGTTCCGACGATTTCTCGTCTTGCACAACTGGAGCACTAGTTACCTCCTCCCATCTAACTTCCTGAAGCATGATATCGCTTCTCTTTTTATGCTCAATCATATAGTCCTCTTCCAAGAATCTCGCGTTAGTGCTAATAACGACTTTCTGATCCTTAGGACAATAGAAATAGCCACCTTTCGTTCCTCTAGGATAGCCTACAAACAGCATCACCTTGGTTCTCGGACTCAACTTGTCAGCATCTTTATTTAAGACATGTGCTGGACTACCCCAAATTCGGATGTGGTTAAGACTAGGCTTGCGCTCGGACCACAGCTCGGACGGGGTCTTAGGCACTGACTTTGAAGGAACCAAGTTTAGCGTGTGAGATGCTGTTTCCAAAGCATATCCCCAAAACGATATAGGCAGAGATGCATAACTCATCATGGATCGAACCATCTCTAGAAGTGTTCGATTTCTTCTCTCCGACACACCATTCTGTTGAGGCGTTCCAGGTGTAGTCAATTGGGATGTAATCCCACTTTCCAACAAGTACTCTTTGAACTCGTTACTGAGGTATTCGCCGCCGCGGTCAGATCGCAACGACTTGATACTCTTACCATGTCGCTTCTCCACTTCCGCTTTGAATAGTTTGAACTTTTCAAAGCACTCGGACTTGTAGCGCAACAGGTAGATGTACCCGTACCTTGAGTAATCGTCAATGAAAGTGACAAAATACCCGTACCCTCCACGAGCTTGAGTTGACATAGGTCCACACAAGTCGGAATGAATCAATTCCAACACTTCTTTGGCTCTATACCCCTTGGCCTTGAAAGGCCGAGTCGTCATCTTTCCCTCTATGCAGGATTCGCAGATTGGGATAGAATCAACTTGGAATGAATCCAAGACTCCATCGGAAACCAATCTTTGGATCCTCCTTAGACCAATGTGACCCAATCTTAAGTGCCAAAGAAGAGTTTGATTCATTTGAGAAGAATTCGATTTCTTCCTTTGGTTAACAGTTAAAGCATTACTTGAAGAACTCATAGCATGTGAACAGTAAATAGTATAAAGAGAATCAACAACATGTGCATAACCAATAATCTTATCATCCTTCATAAAAGTCGCAAAACCTTCAAAAAGAATAGAATATCCGTCTTTCCACAAATTAACCATAGAAATCAAGTTCCGCCGAAAATCTGGCACATATAAAACATCTCTTAAAACTAAAACTGAATTCTTAAAAGATAAATGAACATCGCCTATGGCCGCAACGTCTGCTTTCGCTTCCGTTCCCATGGCAACACTCAACTCTCCTCTACTCACTTCCCTTGTCCGCAGGAACCCCTGCAAGGAATAACAAATATGGTCAGTTGCGCCCGTATCTAATACCCACTTATGGATAGAACTTGAACTTAAACATATTTCATTAACAAGAGCAGAAGACATACCTTGAGCCTTCTTCAACAGGGGGCAGTTAGCCTTCCAATGTCCCGATTTCTTGCACTTGAAGCATTTTCCACCCTTTTCCTTTGGCTTTTTAATGCCGCCGGTAGGGCCAAGCCTCTTGCTCCCACTACTTCCTTCGCCCTTCTTGCCTTTCGCGGGGCCCTTCCATTTCTTTCCACCTTTCGGTGAAACATGGAACCCCTTGAGGAAGAGGCAAGAGCTTGCGGACTCTTTCCCATAACCCCTTCCGCCGCAACAAGTTCATTGAGCAGTTCATTGAGAGTGAACACTTTCTTGCTCATTATTGCATTAAGGCGGAAGTTCTCATAGGACTTGGGAAGAGTGTGGAGTATCATGTCGACCTTAGCTTCATCCATGATACCTCCACCGAGCACGTCCAACTCGTTGAAATGATTAATCATTCCAAGCACGTGCTCGCGCACAGACGTGCCCTCCGTCATCTTCGAGCTCATGATTTGTCTCATGATCTCGAATCGGGTAGAACGGTCACTCTCACCGAACAACTCTTCAAGATTTGTCATGATTGCAGCAGCCGTGTCCAAGGACTGATGCTGCTGCTGCAACCCCGAGGTCATAGTGGTCATCATGTAGGCTTTCGCCATACAATTGGCCTTATGCCACCTCTTAGACTCCTCTTTCTGAATCTCGGTAGAGTCTGCAGTGAGAACTGCAGGCGCAGGGGTAGTAAGTACAAAGTGATAATCTTCGGCATCTAGGACATAACCCAAATTGCGCTTCCATTCCAAGAAATTTGGTCTGGTAAGCGGCTTAGCAGTAAGCACATTTAACAACGGAGTAACAGTCATATCTGAAAAATATTAAACATACAAAACGCACATAAGCCACAATTATTGCATAAAACGTTCGTAACATTTATATTGTAACCTTTTGATAAAACAATATTAAATGAAACCTTCATTAGCTCAAGTGACTTACACGCAAGCCACGATAGTGTGGACGTTTACGTGCGCATCACTCAACCAAACACCCAGTTTTTAATTTTATCTCATGCCAAATTAACCTTATGACAAATAAAATTAATAAATGAATCTTACTAGACCATATCGTCTCGAAAAGGGACTCCGATGGGGAGTTGTATTCGAGACAATATCTAAGCACAGACCACAATTTAACTAATCCAAAATTGTCCCACATATTGATGCAATTACCAGAACGACATCTTCTTGTAAACAATTTCATTAATTATCTTATTCTAATCTCTCCTAGAATAAACTGTGAGAATTAATACGTGCAAGCCACGATAGTGTGGACGTTTACACGCAGAACTCCCACTATTCACGAGACTAAAATACTTTTAGAAGTTTTACTCGACAAAGTCTATAAGTCAATAGCACCCATGCAAGCCACGATCGTGTGGACGTTTACACGAGCCTACTAACTTAATTCGTCTAAAACCAATTGTGGAGGTCTAATTTGATTATTAAAATCAAGTTAACATACTTAGTCATTTTTAATTCAAAAGGTTTTTCGCATGCGAATCACGTAAAAAAAAACACGGAATTACTAAACATGCTTTTTCTAGAACTCACATAATAAATCATGCTCGCTTGAATTCATAACATGCTTAGAATAATACGATAAATTCCTAGCATGCAATTTCTAAACGCAAATAATTTCAAATTATATCATGCTTTAGAAATAATAACACCTTAACGGTGATTAAACCCCACGACATGCAATTTATAATAAAATAAAATATCGTCTCGTCGTGGATAATTTGTACCTGCCTAAATTATTACAAAATAATAAAGGAAATAAAACAAAACTATCTATTACAAGAGATCTTCGTCTTCAAGTTTTTCCAAATCCGTCGTCTTGAAGTATCGCCCAAGAAGGAAACGAGATCTTCAAAATCTCGTTTTTCCAATCACGACCCGACCCACGCGAGGGAGCCTCACCGTGTGGCTGCCCATACGTTCAAACCCTAGGTTTTTAAACCTAGTGTTTCGCATGGAACACACCCCGCCGGCAGCCCCTCCTACGTCGCCGGATCGCGATTCCGGCGAGCACACCAACGTGTCGCCACCGCTGCCCACACATCCACCTCGCCGTCGGAACAGCAAGACGGAAGGAGGAGCAGCCACGCTGCTGTGCATCGCATCGCCGCTGTCAAGATCGCGACAACGGTGCGACGAGTCGCACGACTCGCAGTTGTTGCAGCGCTCGTCGCCGCCGCGATCGCCTTCCGCCGTTGCTGCTGCTCATCGCCACTGCTGCTGGTTGCTTGCTGTTGCTCTGCTACTGCTGGTTTTGCTTTCGCCGGAGAAGAAGACCCCAACGACGACGGTTGAGGCGATAGCGATCAAATCACCTCCACCGCCCCGATCGTCCAGTCACCAGACACAGGGGTTAGACCCTTGCGTCTTGCCAAAAACAGGACGAACCCAGCAGACCCACCATAAAGGCAGATCTGCCGCCGCGACGAGCCGCGCGTGCCCAGCATGCGCCGTCGCGATTTCGGTGCGCAGCCGTCACGCTCCACCTCCGTTCGTGCGTGGGTCGAGATGGGCACCATAAACATTGGAGCAGGAGCTCCAACGAGTCGGATTTCAGCCCGTCTCTCACCATGCACGGCGGAAACCTAGCGCGTGAAAGCAACGCGCCGCCGTTCGCCGCCACGCGCCGCCGCCGGCCTTCCTCCTGCTGCAAACTTGTCCGTTTCTCGACCCGTACAACAATTACAAATCGAAATAACAATTTACAACTGAAATCCTATTCTAACCACGGATTTTCTCGTAGTAAAAACCAGCCAAAACGGCAAACCAACAGAGAATAAAAAAAAATGAATCCACGACGAGACAACGAACATACATGCATAAACGTACGTAAATAAAAACAGATTTTATTTAATTATGGATTTACTGTTCGTTAATCCGACAGAGCCATAATATACAGACCAGGGCTCTGATACCAACTGTAGGAACCGGTTTTTGATAACCAATCCTTTCTTTACCCATGGATCAATTATGGATATCTAACAAACACATACAAAACCCATGCCTAGTATGCTCCTATGAATTTAATTACAATCATAGGATGTTTATACGATATACCTGCACATTTGATGCACAACGACTCCAGAGTTGACCTTCTGAACTGTTCCCGGCTAGAATACGACAATGGATGGGATCGACCTCGTACTCTCTCTCTTATTGTGGAGTAGGCACCGATTTTCTCTCTCTCTCACTAGGTTTTTAATTGCTTAGAATGCAAGCAAGTAATGAGTCTTATGAGCCTTGTATTTATAGATAAATAACTGCTCACATTCATTGAACCTAGACAGCCCTCACGGGCCGTAGGAGATAGGCGCCTAGCCCACTAGAAACACAGGCCATTGGGCCAGTTCAGGGATCTACTAGCTTAAATAAGATTGGCCCGATAATATCTGATTTAATCCATTCAGCCCAAAAATATAAATCAAATATAAATATTAATTCATTCCACTAAAGAATTAATACTGACTTACCCTCTTATTTAATTAATTGAGTCGGGGCTAGTATTAGACTTAATTAATCTCCGTGTTTAAGATTCTCGAATATCCATTAATTAATTAAATACTTCTGACAGTAAATTAATTAATCAATTAATTATTCACTAATAAATAATTATCTCGAGTGCTACCACTTAAGCTTATTATCGTATCGGAACTAATTCCACCTGCAGGGTTTAATACGACAAACTTATTAAGTTCCTCGAGAGGATATCATCATCCCATTATTCATAGGACACAGATCCTTATTGCAGCTCTATCAATATCAAATAAGAACTGCTACCGCCCAAAATACAAAATTTTGAACCACGATTAAGTTCTCATTTATAATAGATCAAAGCAATAGTCAGACACTTATTCATACTGATAAGCCCAATTAAGGTTAAGACTATTTAAGTCACCGAGATCTTTAATTCTCAATAATTCAGAACAGAGAATTAATCTCACTGTGATCCTTTCAATACGATTAACGTACTAGTATAAATAAATAGTCAAGATAAACTATTTAATACTATTATGCTACAATCTAAACCAACAACTCGTCCAAGTTGTCTCGATTGTGAATATTAGTTTCTATCTCATAAAATGCCGATTATGTAATCTTCTGTGATCTACAACACACTATATAATCTATGATATTGAGATGATTGGACAAATAATAATTATGCAATAATAAACATTTCAGATAGGAGAATTATAGTGAAATAAATATCAATTGTATATACACAAAAGTCTTGCTTTCGTATACAACCCTTCAGAGGGCAGTGGGGACTTGACTGCAGCGAGTTGAGCAGTGCGTCAGGGACGCTTATCAGCAGAGTTAATAGTTTCTTTTGTTACGAACATAGTTGGATCAGTAACTAGTTTTTGTAGTACCCTAACGGATACGAAATCTGGTAAACCGTTTCGGTTCTAGTATTCCAGTAGTACAGTAATACATTATGTTAATGCAACATGTACAGTGATAGGCAGATAGCCTAGTTTAGACTCGTAATAGTCTAACTTTTTGTGTAAGACCTCGTTGGAGGCAAAATCCATATCCCTTTGATGTATACATATATACATGACCCATGAGAGGGTTTTTAATCGCGAGGAAGTTTTTATAAATCGTAAAATCAAATCAGAATGCAAATGAACTCGTGTAACGAAAATTTGGTTTAACTTTGAAAGTTAAAAGATTAAGGGGATAGTATCGAAGTTATGTTCGAATTTCTTTTCCGCGAACTTGATTAAGTTGGAAAGTGGGTTAGTGAGTAACAGAGGTCTTAAAAGTAAGGCACTAATGGAAATTTTCCATTCCCTATAGTTTAAGAAAAAATGCCGCCGAGAAACATTAACAACAGAAGAGGTCGAGGACCTGGTAGGCCCCGAGGACGTGGAAGACGTCAATCGGATAATGAGAGAGAATAGGAACAGGAACGAAATGATACCCCATCACCATCACCATCACCCCCACCACCACCCCGTAGGGACATTGAGGATATTTTCCTCAAAAGAAATCCCCCAAAGTTTGATGGATCGGGCAACCCTAGCGATGCTGAGCTATGGGTGCGATTAACCGAGAAAATTTTCAAGCTCCTTAGGTGTACCGACGAGGAAAGACTAGCATGTATAGCTTTCCAACTCACCGGACCGGCAGACTATTGGTGGGAGACTCGACATAAAGTGATACCTGCAGAACACCTAGCTCAATTTACATGGGAAGAATTCAGGGAGGCGTTGTACGACAAGTACGTGCCTAAGACATATAGGACTCAGAAGGAAGCTGAGTTCTACAATCTGAAGCAGGGCAAGATGACGGTTACGGAATACGATGCAAAATTCTGTGAATTGTCAAGGTATGCGCCAACTCAGGTCGATACCGAGGAAAATATTTCTAAGAAATTCAGAGGTGGATAAGACACGAATTGGGACTCGCTTTAGCCAGTCACGGGGGACTGGGCTATACGGACATTTTAGGACGAGCACTGGAAATGGAGGCCGTTGTGCCTGATGAGAAGAAAACCATAGCACCTACATCAGCTCCAACCCAAAACCAAAACCGAGGCTATTATAACAACAATAATAGCGACTTCCAAGGAAAAAGAAAATGGGATGGAGGAAGTAGCAGTGGCTAAAATCAGAATTTCAATCAGGGTAATCAAAGAAAGGGAAATCAGCAAGGCTACCAGCAGCCTAGTCAGAACAACAAGAAGAGACAATGGCAGGGAAACAACCAGTCAGGATTGTATTTACAAGGCAACAATTAGGCCAGACCATGGAAAGGGAATAATCGGCAAAGACAGCCGCAGGGACAACAGCGAAACGCTAACCAAATAGGAAATAACCCAGGGAGGGTTACTTATCCGGTATGCCCAAAATGCAATGGAACCCATCCTGGTATTTGCCAAGCTGGCACAGTCATCTGTTTTAACTGTGGACAGACGGGGCACGTGAAGAGGGATTGTCCTACGCTACAGAGAACAGTCGGACAGAATCAGCAAGGACAGCCCCAGCCTTTGAGGGCAATTCAGGAACAGCCTCAACAATAGATGGCACCACAACAATTTCAGCAGCATGCGCAGCGACAGCAGAATGCAAGGGCATGCGCCAATAGGCAGACTGGGAAGAATAATGGAAAAGGAAATTTAGCAGGTATGGGAAAACTTCGTAACATCCCTATTTGAGATACTGTTTGATACTGGCGCATCACATTCTTTTATTGCTGGCTCGTGTGCCAATAACCTAGACATCAGACCTGTAAGAGCTGCACATCCTATGAGAGTAGCTATACCTTTAGAAGAGATCACTACTTCTACGTACGTTTGCTCTAACTTAGAACTAGAAATTGGAACTTTTAAGGTTAAAGCGAACAATTTAAACGTTATGATAATGTGGGACGTAGACATAATCCTAGGAATGGATTGGTTGTCAGAGAATTATGCCACGATTCTCTGCAACGAGAGAAAAATCTCTTTTCAACCCCCAGGTAGAGAACCAACCGAATTCCACGGGATTTCAATGGGTAGAGGAATACCGATTATATCAGCGCTTCAAGCCACGAAATTGATAAAGAAGAAAGGTACCACAGCTTATCTCGTGTACCTAATCGGAGAACGAGGAGCCAAGAAGACCATCCAAGACGTAAAGGCTGTGAACGAATATGCGGACGTTTTTCCAAAAGTTTTGCCAGGATTGCCACCTAATCGACACGTAGACTTCACGATCGACTTAGAGCCGGGAGAAGCTCCTAAATCTAAAGCCCCATATAGGATGGCACCGAAAGATCTAGAAGAACTTAAAATTCAGTTATAAGACCTGTTAGACCTTGGTTTCATCAGACCAAGTGTCTCACCTTGGGGAGCACCAGTGTTGTTTGTTAGGAAAAGGATGGTTCGATGAGAACGTGTATAGATTATCGAGAAATGAACAAGATCACCCTCAAGAACAAATATCCTTTGCCAAGGATAGAGGATCTTTTCGACCAGCTCAAGGGTGCAGGAGTTTTCTCCAAGATAAATTTAAGGTTAAGGTACCACCAGCTGAAAATTAAACCCGAGGACGTACCTAAAGACCGCTTTTCAAACCAGATATGGCCATTATGAATTCTTAGTAATGCCATTGGTTTTAACCAAAGCCCCTACAGTATTCATGGACCTTATGAATAGGGTTTTACACCCGTACTTAGACAAATTCGTCTTAGTATTCATCAACGATATTCTCATTTACTCCAAAAATGAGAAGGAACACGAAGAACATCTGCGGATAGTGTTGAAAACACTTAGAGCCGAGAAATTGTATGCCAAATTCAGTAAATGCGAATTTTGGCTGAAGGAAGTAATGTTCCTTGGTCATATAGTTTCGGCTGAACGAATCAAAGGAGATCCCGCTAAGGTAGAGACAGTGCACAACTGGAGGTCACAAACGAATCAGAACGAGAACAGAAGTTTCCAAGGTTTAGCCGATTATTACAAAAGATTCGTCGAAAGATTTTTCCACCATCACTAGGCCAATGATACAGCCACTTCAGAAGGAAACCAAATTTAAATGGACGGACGAGTGATAGCTTATGCTTCACGACAACTTCGACCTAACAAAGTTAAGTATCCAACCCACGACTTAGAACTCGCAGCCTTTGTGCATGCGTTAAAGATTTGGAGACACCATCTCTATGGTGTAAGGGTTGAGATCTTCACAAGATCACAAGAGTTGGAAGTACTTTTTCGAGCAGAGAGAACTGATTATGAGGCAAAAGAGATGGCTCAAATTGGTCAAGGATTACGACTGCAGAATCAACTACCATCTAGGAAAGGCAAATGTAGTAGCAGCAAGGCTCCAATGAAGATAGGATGCCTCTTTGGCGAGGAAGAAACTCTAGTATGAGAATTTGAAAAGATGGACATAAAAGTGCTCGATAGACCAGCAACTATAACAAGCCAGATAACAGCACTAGAAGCAACACCAGATTTGAGAGAAAGAACCATCAGTGCTCAGAGAAAGGATGAAACAATGGAGAAGCTACGATTAAAGGTATGAACAGATAGACCAGAAGGATATTCCGAAGCACCAGATAATGCGATCCTTTTTGAAGACAGAATTTTTATCCCAGACGACGATGATGAACTAAGGAATGATATCATGAGTGAGGCTCACGATACGCCATACACAGCACATCCAGGATGTACGAAGATGTATCAGGACTTGAGAAAGAATTTCTGGTGGAATGGACTAAAACGAGACGTTACCTCGTTTGTAGAAAGATGTTTGGCATGACAGCAAGTTAAGACTTTACAACCGACGACCGTATGGATTGTTACAGCCATTGGATATCCCAGAATGGAAATGGGAAGGAATAGCCATGGAGTTTGTGACAGACTTGCCTAAGTCAAGAAGAGGAAACACAGCTATTGGGTGATTATCAATAGACTTACAAAATCAGCTCCCTCCTTACCGATTAAGACTACGTAAGGTTCAGAAAAAAAAAATTAGCTCAGTTGTACGTCAGAGAGATTGTACGTCTACATGGAGTACCAAAGGTCATAATGTCAGATCCAAATGCCAAATTCACTTCCAGATCTTGGGTCATTATGTAGAAAGAATTGGGAACCAAGCTTAACTTTAGTACAGCTTTTCACCCTTAGACAGATGGACAGTCCGAGAGGACGATTCGGATTTAGGTTGATATGTTAAGGACAGTGGTATTGGATCGAGGTGCGAATTGGGAAGATGTTTTACACTTGGACGAATTCGCATATAAACAACAGTTATCAGGCTACGATAGGAATGGCGCCTTACGAGGCATTATATGGACGAAATGTAGATCACCACTTATTTGGGACAAAGTGGGTGAAAGGAAGAACCTAGGACCAGACGCGATTAATGAGATGATCGAGATTGTTCGGCAGATTTGAGATAGAATGAGAGAAGCCCAGAGCCCACAGAAGTCATATGCCGACGACCATCGCGGATCTTAAGTTTGAGATTGGAAATAAAGTTTTCCTTAAGATTGCGCCTTCTAAGGAAATCGTTAGATTCGGCGTTAAGGGTAAACTAAGACCAAGATTCATAGAACTTTTCGAAATTCTTGAAAAGATAGGACCCGTCGCTTATAGATTGGCCTTACCGCCAAGTCTAGGAAGTATCCATAACGTGTTTCACGTTTCTCAATTGAGAAAATACGTCTATGACCCTAAGCACGTTATTAGTCAGCAAGACATAGTTCTTGAATCTGACTTAAGCTATGATGAAAAACCAATATCAATTTTGGGATAGAAAAATTCAAAAAAATTAATAACCAAATCGATACCAATCGTAAAAGTATTGCGGAATCATCACGGGCAGGAAGAAGCCACGTGGGTGCTCGAGGAGAGGATGAAGGAGAGGTATCCTCATCTTTCTGATAAAGATATGCAAATTTCAGGACGAAATTTTTTCCAAGGAGGGTAGGATGTAATACCCTGGAAAATCTCGACTGTCTTAAAAATTTAAAGTTAATAATAAAAATAGCTTTGCACGCCTAAGTTCATGAATTTGAATTTTAAAACCAACGGTGAAATCCGTTTCCGAAAATAAATTACGGAAGTCAGTTAAATGACTACTGTATTAGAGTTTTCGCGTACGAAAACTTTTTAGTTCTAGAACTCAGAACGGAAAACCGTCTGAGTTTTACATTCACGAAATCGCGATACGAATTCGCCCCAAAAAATTCGTTTTTATGATTTTTCCGGACAAAATTCGGACTGTGATGTCCCGAGGTTTTGTCGGAAATTATTTTTTTAATATTACTTTCCGAGTAAGGAAAATACGTCGGAATTTATGGTCGAGCCGGAATTCGACGAAAATGTGCCGAATACATATTTTTACTTATCAATTTTCGTAACGTCGTAACGAGCCGGAAAACGGGATTTTTGGGAAAAAATCCCATGATGGCCGACTATAACACACACACATACTTAGATATTTCATTTCTTTATTAAAACAACTTTATGACTCACCTTAGGTTAATGATTATTTGTAACACCTCATACTTATTTTACTTTACACCTAAGTTAGTAACTATTTCATTTAGCTAAGTCATCATCTCTCTCATTTCTCTTATCCTCACAACCGAAAACTTCTCTCTCTCTCCCAAAAATTTTCTTTCATCCTACCATTGAAGAAAGCTTAAGTTCTTAAAGGAATCTCTTCATCAAGTTCATCAATCATCCATTTTCTTCCACTTCTACTTTCATTAAACATCAAGGTAATCATTCCCTCCATCTTCCTATCCATTTAAAATTTGGATCCTATAATTTCTACCATGACCGATTGTTTTGGTATTAAGGTAGTAGATGATTTGAGTTTAATTCCTTGTAATTAGATGGTTAATAATCAATCCTTATGGTTTAAATGGTGAGAAAATTAAGAACCCTAAATCTTTGTTATAGCCGAAATTTAGGGCTTTGAGGTAGAGATTTGTAATTCTTAAATTGATGGTATAATTGGACTTAGTAATGTGTTATTTGATGAATTAAACAAAAAGAAATGAAAAGCCCTAAGAAACTAATGAAAACCGAGTTCTAGGGGTTATGGTTTGAAGGAGAAATCTAAATTAATGATGTAGTATTGTTAATCTTTGGATAATTCGTGTTGTAGTAGTGTTAGTAATGGATTAATGGAGCTAAATAATGAAGAAATCCATCTCCCCTAATTATAGGTTGAAACCGAAAATGGATGAGAAATAAAGGATTGGTTGTAGTTGGTTTTAATTGAGGAAATGATGATGGATTATGATTTCTAATGATATTAGATGATGATAGAAATTATTTGGAATTAATCTAAAATATATTGTGTTAATGTAAGAGACGAAGGTTCGATTATTAGTTGAGTTTGAGTAATGTTATGAGGTGATGATATAGATAAAAATGAATCTCGATAGATGAGGATTGATAACGTAGAGTTTGATTGAAATCCGATGACTTTGAAAAATCCGTAAGAGACGAACAAATTTACGTAATTAATGATAGGAAAGTCGAGTAGGAAATATATTTGGATATTAATGATCATTATTGTAGAGGGAACGAAATTGTAGTTGACGGTGTGCCGATCCGAGCTATAAGATAATGAGTTTTAGTTTTCAACGAGGAGTTAGGATGAGAAATGATAACTTGTTTGGTATAGTAATTGTTTAGTTGAAACGACGAGGTTTTGATCGTCGTAATTATTGATGGGAAATGGAAAGGAGTTTATCACGTACGGGAATACGTGTTAACTGCCTTGATGTGATATTTTCGTGAGAATGTAGGTTTGATAACATAGGACGAACCTAGGAAGTCGTACGTCGATTCTATTGAACAATCAGGGTTAACTTCGGCAGTTTTGCGACCCTTTCCGGAAACTGCAATATCTCTTAGATCGTTTATTGGATTTGAGATCCGTAAATTGGAGAGTAAACTAGACTTCCTTGGCTTTCTAACGGTATAGGGCACATCCCCTGTTTCGGGATGCTCTGTTCTGGGCAGTCCCCAGAACCTCTGTTCTGTGCAGTGATTATCTAAAACCTAAATTTCTAAGTTGTTTTCTTCTCAACTTAGTTTCTTTCGATCTTTTGAGTCGTAATGAGTTATTGACTATCATTTTTACTGACCTTAGTGTCAAGTAAGATTTCTAAACGAGAAATGTTCCATTCTCGTTCCTTTTAACTAAAAGAATATAGAGTAGCGTGCAAAGGCCTAAAAGCTTTAACGTATGAAACTAATTTGATTTTGATTTCAAATTCCGCTTTCTTTTATCGACTCGATGACTTATCAAAGTTATGATTATTTACGATGAAGGAGAAAGTCAACAGTCGGGATAAGGTGAAGGATCAAACGACGGAAATTCGTTTAATAGTTCTGTAACGTATAAGGTGGGCTTTCCTACTTATAACAAACAAAATGTGGGTTTTTCCACAACTCGAAAGTAATGTTTACAGCTTTGATAACTGTGTTTATCAAAACGTGATTATCAGGCATAAACTGTTTTGTGTTTTATGTGAGTTCTGTTGTTGACTAGCTTTCCAGATTTATTAGTTAGCTGACTAGTTAACTTTCGATCGGCTTTGAGTTAGCTATATGCTTTCCAAAGTATGTGCACTTTGTAGCCTGTGGTGTATGTGGTATCCTGTTGAGGGGTAACCAGCCACGGTGAATGAGAACTGGACAAGATTTGAACGTAACATCTGTCAAAAAATGCTTGGCCAAGCTATATTGTGAAAATAATAAAATGTTTAGTAGACACGGATTCTCTTCCAAACAAAACCCCGATGTGCTACAGGGACTAAATGTCTGATTTATCTATACTTATGATTATGTTTTCGGCAATGTGCCCACTAAGTACTTTCGTACTTAGCCCTGCATATATTTCTAAATGTGCAGGTTGAGGCGACGGAAGCGATGGACGGTTGAGTTAGGATTGAGTTGAGTTGAAGAATAGGAAGACTTATGTACTTAGCCTCACTTTTCCGCTGCCAAACTCTAGACACTCTAAACTCTTTTGATGTTATGTAAATAAACCACTGTAGTATAAGTTCTGTAACTTATAACTTAGATGTTTCTGTGTACCTTGTTCGAGTGATCCTTCGAGATCAACTTCTTCTTTTGTTATAAAGTCTTGTTCATAGAAATTATGTAGTCCTTTATGTATGTTTATTTCAGTCAGTCTCTTTCTTCCCCGCTTCTTTAATCCAATCCCAGTCGCACCCCGGCTTCTGCCGTCCCTCGGGATTTGGGGCTGTGACAATGTATATGAAAATCAGCCTCTACTTTTGAGTATAATTAAGTCAAATTGCTTGAGTTTATAACTTGTGCAGAATCTGCCAAAAACTGACTAAGTAGGATAGATGTCATAATAACTTGAAAACGATTAAGCGAACGATAACATGGCTTGTTGGAGTGTGTTCTAGACTTCTTATAGTTTCTAAAATGATAAGACTCACTGCATAGGATGAAAACTTGATTTTAAAACGATTTTACGGCGAACAACTATGTGCTGCAAATTTGCAGAAGTATGATAATATGTGTTAAGTTATGATGTTTATCCTTAAACGGTTAGGGATGATTATAGATGTGTTGCATATGTGAAAACATGATGGAATATGATTAGTTATGTGTTTGATGATGATCTCATGAGCTTTGAATGTGGTAAATGGATTCATGATGGTATGAAGATAAAAATGATTAAGATTATGCTTGAAAACTTGTTAGCAAATTTGTCACCCTTTAAAACCCGAATTATTTAGAATATTTGAAGGCATAAAATTGATGTTAGGCCAATTTATTATGAATCTAGAGATTTTCCAAAAGTCATGGTTTTAATCACATAATGTCCTTATGTAGGTAAAAATGCTTTAATGATTTTATAAGAAAATTCAGTGTCAAAACTCCAATTTATGTATAGGTGTTTGAATATCTATTGTAGAAAAATTCTTAATATTTCGAATTTTCATGAATGGCCTTTTAGAGATGAAAATAGACTTCCTAAGTTACTGGAATGATGAGAAGCTCAAAATTTGGTTAAGAACTCGAGCCTTGGCGATTTAATCTTTATAAGCCTTTGTGCAGTCAAGACTTAAGAATTCTAGATTTTTGTCAAAAGTATGAGTTAATTTAAGGTGCTTAAGTACAAGATAATTCATGATTAGTATTTTTAGTATTAAGTTTGAGGGGTTAAATATACCCAGCCCAAAAATTAAGTCCATTGAAGGTGTATAAGCATTTTAATAACTTCCCGGATTGGTACACTGCATATAAGGAAAAAATCCGAAAATGGACTTTTGATAATTTCTTAATTAATTTCGGTTTGGGCTTTAATATAAATGTTCTGGGCCTAACAAAATATGTTTAAGGTTGTATAAAATAAAAGCCCAATTTATTATGATGTACGATACCTAATATGTTATGGACCCTTATGTATGAGCTCTATGTGTTACAATCGGTTGGGCCCAGACTATTTGAAAATGGGCTATATCTTATGAAAACCGAATGGGCTTAGTAAATTAATAAAATTGGACCAATGTTATTATAATGGTCTACTATGTTGTTGGGTTGGACTATTCTAAATTAATAAAAATGAAATGAGCTTAGTCTTATATGATTAATGAATTTATAATGGTCCAACATGAATTGTTACGTGTAATATGAACCCTTAATCCATATTTATATGTAACTAAATGTGAAGTAATTTATGCATGATTAATTGTCTACTATTTAAGTAATTAATTAATTAATTCTTTAATAATTTATTAATTCAAATTTAATTAATTATTAATTATTAATTAATTGTATGTCTTTAATAATTAATTATTAATTAATTAATTTAATGATTAATTAATGAGATAATATACTGAAATAGTCACAATGGAGATTATAACCCAATATATAGCCTACTTTTTTAAAATACACAAATTATAACCACTTTTTGTAATTTGGGACCTAACTACCCTTATTTACCTGGATCCAATTCAAATTCGGATCCTATTGCTAAACCATCTGTCCCTTTCTTTCCTTCATTCTCTGCTCACTCTCTCTCTCTCTCTCTCTCTCTCTCAATTTTCCTTCCATCCGATCTTCGTAGCCACTTCCTCCACCGCCGCCAACTCCATACCTTTCTTCCATCGCTGATAAATCTAGGGTTTGCAAGAGTAGCTGAAAATAATAGCAATACGATGACACATGTATTTACGTGGTTCGATCAACGTGATCTATGTCCACGGGAGAGAATGTCTAGTCTTTATTATATTTGAGAGTACAATGAGTATTTGAACCTATTTACACCTCTAATCTAGCATCTATATATAGGCCTTGAATTGAGCCCTAATCCTACTAGGATTCCTCAAACATATCCGAATTTCCTTCATAATAGGATTCCTTCTTCTCCAAGGTAAGGCTTCGTTACTTGGTCTTCAAGGCAGTTAGTAATTCGTCAGGGCCGAGCTCTATGGGCCGAGCTCTGCACAGGCCCAACCAGATTGGGCCTTAGGTCAGGCCCAAGATGAGGCCGATCCTATCACATCCCCCCCCCCCCCAAAAGAGAGGAAAGAAGACATGTAGATGCAGACAGTCAGGTCGAATTTCCGAAGTAAATAGTCGCACAAGCCAGCGTGGGCACGGCCTGAATCAGCGAGCTTACCTTCCGAGCTCGAATTACAGGTGAGCTAAAATACGAGATAAGTAATCAGCTGTCGAGATCTGCTACTCGGATTGCCAAGCAGACGGCCCATGTTCAACCGAATTCAATGGGAGGGAAAGTTGGAGGGCTTTTTGAAAACTTTTTTTGGAGGCGGTTCAGATACCGAAAAAGCTGCCACGTTCCCACGTGTGCAACGTTCAACGGCGGGACTCAAAACATTTATTACGGGATTTCAAACGACTCCCTTCATATTACGCCATTTCACATCCGCCATTACAGCAAAAGGATTCTGTCCCAGTAAATCTTCCTTCCCTCCACTTTTTGCTCCAGAAATTTCCGACTAGTCGCACCGCCGTGCCGCCATTTCACATTGGGTCTTTTGCTGACAGCCGCTAACCGCTCGCCCGACCGTTTATCTCAATTGAACAAGTATGGCTTTCCCCACTCGCAACTCACAATCTAGTAGGGGTAGTGAGTCGCCGCCGGCCGATTCTGCCGATAGAAGTGTCAATTTTAGTATCTTTTCATTGGGATCCCCCACTCCTACTGTTGAGGCTCTAGTTGTGCCCCCCTGCGTAGAGGGGAAGGTAGCCGAATATTCTTCAGTCCTAAACGAGTCTAGGATAAAATTTCTTGCCCAGTCCTACAATTTTCCTTCTGATGTTGAACTTATAGAACCCCGCCCGGAGGATAGGGCGTGCTCACCCCCGATGGGGTTTGTGACCATTTACGAAGACAGCCTTCACTCCGGTCTTCGTCTACCCCTTCCTGCGCCCTTCGCCGAGCTCCAAAGGAAGCTCGGGTTAGCTTTGGGCCAGATAACACCAAACGCTTTTAGGCAGTTTACCGACCTAGGCGTGGCAGCTATCCATCACAATTACCCCTTATCTGCCGAGCTCATCCACGAGCTTTTCGTCTTCAAATCAACGGCGGACTGGTACTATGCCACTGCCCGCACTAAGTTTAAAGGGAGAACTCAGAACAAGGTAGAGAAATGGCATAGGAAATTCTTCTTTTGTCGGCACGATAGTGTAGTCGACCTGATGTGGAGGGTGGGCAAACCCCACGTTTGGGTGACGGACGAGGTGGATGAAGGCTTGGAGGGTATAGCTAGGGCGATAGCGAGTTGTGGCCCGTTTGAGGAGAGCTATGGCGAAGATTCTCTAGCCGAAGCAGGGTTAAGCCCGTTTGAGTCCCAAAGTATGGTGGATCCTGCGACGGGTGAGGCCCCGCTAGTGCTGTTAGGATTGTTTTGTTTTGTTGATCCGTTGCCTAACCCCTTACCTTGCATTTGCAGTGAAGTTCGGGAAGATAAAGGGAGCCGATGCCAAGGCCGCAGCTCCCGGAGGTAAGAGGCCGAGGTCGTCAGGACGATCTGCGTCATCTGACCAGGGTCAGCTCGGAGGATCCTCTGACTTGGTTCAGAGAACCGAGGTAGCAGGGCCTGCTGCGACGGGTGTTCTTTCTCCTTCCGGCAGTCCATCTCTCAAAAAATCTAAGGTCGCCGTGGAGATTGACATTTCGAGTGGTGACGCGAGCCCGGATGCTCCTCTAGCCCAGCTAGGGGATTTGCCTTTTCCCGAGGTGAAGATTTATTGTTTTCGTTAAATTTCTGTAATTCTTGCTTATGTGTAGCTAACTGCATTCGTTCTCGCAGGGCATTGATATGTTCATGGGGTGTCTCAAGAGTGGCGTCGGGGAGATGTCAGCGAGGCACGAAGACGAGAAAAGTCAGTACTCTGAGAAGCTGATGTCGACCACGGCCAAGCTGAAGAAAGCTGAGGGGGAGTTGGCCAAATCCCAGGACGAGGTGAAGACCGTCAAGTCCGAGCTGGCCGCTCAGCTCGCGAAGGCCGAGGTGGAGGCCGAGAAAGCTCAGAGAAGGTTTGAGGCCGAGCTGAGTGTGGCCAAGGACAGGGAGGCCAAACTGGCATCTAGTCAAGGCGAGATCCTGCGGGCCTATTGTGTGTCGAGTCAGTTCGTGTCTCATTTCTTTATCTTCCAATCTTCTTTTCATTTTTATTGAGTCATCTTTGTTGAGTCGTTGGAAAATTGATTATAAACAACCATGTTTGATGATTGAGTTTTATCTTCACTTCACACTTAAGGGCAAGCATGATTCAAGTGTGAGGATATTTGATGTGTGTTTTTTAGTTGTTCATATGATTAGTTTTTTCTATGACTTTATCCGGATATAATTTGCACTTTATATGTGATTTTTGTATAGGAATTGAAGAGTTCGTGAGCATAAAGATCTGGACGAGAGAAATCGAGAAGAAAAAATCTCTATGCAATTTTAAGAGAAGTCAAAGATGAAGAGAACTAAATGGACATGATGTTATTTTCTTAAGATAATATTATTAGAATTATTATATAGTTAGGATTTGAATATTTAATTATTTTTCTAGGTTATTGATTAGATATTGGCGGCTAATTGTTTCCCATATATATATATATATCATGCTTTTAATTCTAGCCGCTTAGATTAGAGAAAAATATACATTTTGGAATTCTGGTGACAATTTTCTTATTCGTTTTCGTTTCGCAAATTAATATTATATTCTCTTTTATTTATTTGATTGTGTTTATTTTTACTAGTATGTGTAGCTAATTATTTTATTTGGTGAGAATATTGAAGCATTAGTCTAATAATTTGTGAGATTTAATTGTTTGTATGATTAATTTCTAGGATTTCGATTTATTCCTTGTGTTTAGAGTTAATTTCAATTTTATTTAAGTCTGATTAACTTAGATTTATTTGGATTACAGTCAATTAGTTCCCCAAATCCGTAATTGTTGGAATAGGACTTATTAGTGATTATTACTTGCGTTCTTGGGTAATTCGTTTAAATTAGGTTCCTTCAAAGTTAAAAGCTATTAGAGCAATAAATCTAGGTCTGGCGTTTCCACCTATGTTATGTTTTAATAAGAGAAATAGTTAAGTCTGACGTCCACATCTAACTATCGATATAGTACGTAGGAATTGGGGTATGTCCGCTGCATTCACGGTACCCTATAACTGGTTGGTCCTAGAGAATTAATTGATCTTTGCCTTTATGATCAGACCCTAGACTAGTGTAGATTTATTCGAAGCCGAATTACTTTTCTTTTAATATCTCGTTTGCAATTTAGTTAATTTCTTTGTTTTCTTAGTTAATAATTAAAAACCCAAATTTAAGGCGTGGTGGCTATACCGAATTTGATTAATAGGAAAAATAAGTTATTATCTCATTCTATGTAGTTCGATCCTGGTTATTGCTATACTCATTTTGATTCTGAGCAGGATTTGCAGGAATTATTTGAAAGTAAACGACGCTCGCCAATAATAAAAATGATTTCTTCTAGCTCTTTTAGTTTCCTCATCTTCTGCTTTAAGATATTATTTGAGAAGTATTTGTTACAAAATATCACAATTTAATAGTAAATACATTTAAACATGTTATAAACGCAAAAAAGAAATCGATACATTGATGAATACGAACTAGAAGAAAAGAAAAAAGTTAGGGGCCTATATAAATACATGTCTAGAAACCAAAAGAAAAATTAAATATAAAGATAGAAATATGAAGAAAAAAAAATGTTAGGGGCCTATTAATTACTAGGATATAGAATTGTGGGTTCTTTCATAATGGACTTAATAATTGTAATAGATGGGGGGTGGGGGGGGGGGGGGGGGGGGTGGTGGGGGTTGAAAGGGGAAACGATCCTACGACATTAATATTCTTAGACAAACAAGTTTCCACTAGAATGAGATTTATGACTTGTTAATTTCTTATAATTATTATATATATTAAAATTTAGAAAGAAAAAAAATGGGCCTTTAAAAGATTGGGGCTCAAGGCACAAGCCTACTCAAGTCCGGCTCTTCTAATATACCTATTAATTTACTAAGATATATCTTAATGGGATAATTGTTTGTAAAACCTAAACTTTTTTACGAATTCGGGAATTGTACATGAGCTTTTTTTTTTCCGCACAGCAAATCTAACTTGTCGTTTTTTTTCTGATTTTGCTTCCGATCACCGGTTTTCCCCAAATGAAATCCTACATGGAGACCAGAAATGACACGTCGGATGCCGGACTATACAAAACGACGTCGTTTTGGTAACTTTAACTTAAAAAAAAAAAACACATCATATGCCAACTCATTTTATAAACTATTTAAAAAAGATAAAAAAAAATCATTCTCTCTCATGTTCTCCTTCTCTCTCTTCCTCCCCCATTTTTTTTTTCCTGCCTCAACCCTTGCCTTCTTCCACCGCCGCCGCCTCCTCCCAAGGAGTCCAAGGGGTCAATTTCCTCCACTAGACGTGGCCACAACCGCTGGTCCATTGTGACCTCAAGCCGGCCAACATCCTCCTCGACCGAAACCACGTCAGCAAGGTCAGCGATGTCGACCTTTCGCACCTCGTCGCTCCCGCTGCGGCCGATGATGACGACAGCATCAGCCAGTACAGAATGTCGGCAGCGGCATGGATCAATTCTTCCTCCTAATGCTATCTAATCTCCTCCACCTCAACAATTACATCGACCCCACCACCTCCCCCCTCCTCTCCTCCACCACCCTCCCTTCCTCCGCCGTCGACGCCACCTCCACCTCCGCCGCGCCGCTCCTCTTCTTCACTCTCGCCTCCGTCCTCTCCTACCTCGCCTCCCACCCCTCTTCCAAGAACAAGCCCAAGACCTCCTCCCCCTCTTTTGCCGCCACCAAACCCCCTTCCGAATTCTCCGTCGCCGTCTTCCGCGCCCACTCCACCGAGCACATTTGGGCGATGGAGGCCCCCCTCCGCGACGCCCAATGGCGATCCCTCTACGGCTTATCCTACCTCGTCTTCACCACCGTCGTCGAGAAACTTAAACCCTACATCACCCAATCTCAGCTCACCACCACGACTTCAATCTCGAAGGTTTCTTCAAGTACTTGTTCGTGATGCTAATTCGACGACGATCGAAAAATCAGCAGAAGATTTGCAGTAAATTAGGATTTGTATTATTAGATTTGGGGAAAAATTACTCGGTGGTGGCGGTGGTCGGAAAAAAAGGAGGCCTGAGAGAGGCGGTGGAGGAGAAAGAAAGAAAGGGGGAGGAAGAGAGAAAGGAGAACAGGCGACAGAGGGGAGAGATTTCTTTGATTTTTTAATTTTTTTAAGCTTTTTAAAGGATGAGTTGGAATATAATATGGATATATTTTTTTTATTTTTTAAGTAGAGTTTATCAAAATGACGTCATTTTGTATACTCCGGCCTCCAACATGTCATCTCCGGCTTCCACGTAGGATTTTATTTAGGGAAAACCGGTGATCGGGAGCAAAATCAGAAGAAAATGGCAGGTTAGGTTATCTGTGCTAAAAAAAAAGCTCATGTACAATTCCCGGATTTGAAAATAGGTTTGAGTTTTACACACAATATTATCTTAATTGAGCAGAAGTAATCCTACAACTTACCATCATACTTATATTTTCATATTGCCCCATCGCATCAATCTAACAAAACTAATAGAGGGTATCACATAATGAGACAATAAAATATCGTGCGTGTTATCCCTTCGTTTCTCAAAATGTGGTTAATTTGGGGAGTGCATCACGGTTTTAAGAAATTATTTGTAAATATATACCGAGTTGAGTAATAACTCCACAATGTAGATGTTGTAAGGTTAAAATGCACTCCCTCCACTCATATTATCATCTTTTTCTTATTTAGGTGTCTCACTCATATTGTCAACTTTTAAATAAAGAAAATTTTAATACTTTTAAAATCCTTTAAAGGTATTGAGACCTACTTACTCTCTATCTTTTCACTCTTATTCTTGTTGAACAGTAACATGACAATATCAACGGATCAGAAAGAGTATTAAGTATGGGCCAATAATATATGTTGGCACCACACTTGGAAAATCATACTTATTACCGACAAAGGTAGTATATTTATATTAAAATTGAATTGTGATTAGGGGTGAGAATCTACCAAGAGTCAAAAGGAACCAACCCTTTCTTTTTTGTAATATAATTGTCAAATTCTTGTATTTATGTGCAAATTATGTGAAAAAATATTCTTAAACCGTCATTGATTTTCTTAACCCCAAAAAGGATAAATCCAATTATCGGTCCATTTAGTTTGGCTGGTTGTTCATTATTTAAAGCCACAATGTTTGAATCCTTAAAAAAAATTATTATCCGCTCATGCGAAAATATTATTGCATAAATAATTGTCCATTTATTTTCTCATCTATTTTTGTCTACATCAAGATTCCAGCACATAATTTCTTGTTTTCTTCCGCCTCGATTTTCAGAGAGCACATACAATCTCTGCTCGTCTTATTTCTAATTTTATTTTTTTTCACTTTCATTGCTCCCGATTGTTCAATCATTTGATAACTAGAGTCATTCTTCAATAAATAATCACTATGAGTAAGACTCAATAGAATTTGATCAATCTTATTTTTCTATCGTTTAGGTGGAGAATTGAACATTTTAATTGAACACATGCAACCTACTAAGATATAGGGTTAATTAGTCCACAACTGGAATTGGAATTTGTTAATCTTTAATTAGGACTTATTAGAACTTAATTAGAATTGGTTAAGTCTCAATTAAATTTAATTAATAAATATTAATCAATTTTAAATGTTAAAAATCATAATTATTATTTTGAGAACCTATGAGACTGAGAGTTCTCCTCATCTTTTAACGTCTTTAGGTCATAAATGCAAGTTAATACATTAAACTAGGATTTCAGTCCATTAGTTTCTTTTTGTCATGCCTTCAAACAAATTTATAATTTTAGATAGGAACTTTGTAATTTGGATATATATATATATATATATATATATATATATATATTGATTGAGTAGAAAAAGAGACCTCCACTTATTTTGTTGTTATTTTTGAAATATTAAAAAGTTAGTGTGTCATTTCTCAAAATAGAAATATAATACTTATTGTGGATAGTGTAAATTGGAAATAAGACCACAATTTTGGTGGACAAATGAAATATATATTTTTGTAATACATTCACGCTACTATTGTATTAAACATGACAGACTGCGAGTTCTCATCTTTTAAAATGTTTTAGGTCACAAATGCAAGTTAATAAATTAATTAAAGTAGCTAGGATTTCAATTCATAAGAGCCCCCCATTTTTTAATTTTTTGAGAAGATTCCAATTGATCGTGATTCATGAGTTCATTGTCAACCTTCTAAGAATTTGTAATTTAGATAGGAATTTTGTAATATCTATAATAAAAGTCCGAATTTGAATTTCAATAGCAAATTCGTCGCCCTCAAATTTTTCCCGTGGTCGAAAAACTGACATGACAGTCATTTTATTACTGAAATTATAAAATCAAAATAATTTTTTGTTTATCTGCTGTCTCTGTATGTATCCTCTCTCTCCCAAAATCAAACCAGCGTTTTCCCAAATCTCTACTAACTAGCACTACCACTACTAGTTTACTACTACAAACTACTAGTACTATCTACTATCAACTACTACAGTCACCGATATAATTAACTACGGCTCTAGTATCTTGAGTTTGCGTATAGAATTATATTATTAATTTGACTATATTTTATTTATTTAATAAACAAAACTTAAGGACCGCAGTGTGGCCCTTGATTTACATGTGAATTGTTAAAGACTTGGTTAACTTTAGTAGCTAGCTTTTTCATGTCAGGTTTGCCAAAGGATTCGGAGCCGGCAAAAGGAGAATTTCTGTCACAGCCCCAAATCCCGAGGGACGGCAGAAGCCGGGGTGCGACTGGGGTTGGATTAAAGAAGCGGGGAAGAAGGGGGCTAACTGATTAAACATACATAAAAGACATCAAACAAACCATGATCAAGACTTGAATATAAATGAGAAAGAGTTAATCGCTAAGGATTACTCGACAAAAGTACACAGAAGAAGCTAAGTTCATATTTACAGACTTAACTACAGTGTAATGTTCAAAAGTACATATTCAAAAAGACTGAGAGTTCTGCAGCGGAAGCGTTCTAACTAAAGCATCCTATCTTTCAACTCAACATCAATCGTTGCCGCGCACGTCGCTTCAACCTGCACATTTAGAAAACAATGCAGGGCTAAGTACAAACGTACTTAGTGGGCACGATGCCGAAATCATAATCATAAGTATAGATAAATATGGCATTTCATAATTTGTAGCACATCGAGGTTTTATTGAAAAGGGCCCGTGTCTACTAAACATTTTCTGACTGATTTTTACAATTTACTCGGCCGAGTATTTTCAGGTATGCTATGTTCAATCTTGACCAATTCTCATTCACCGTGGCTGGTACCCCTCAACAGGATATCACATACACCACAGGTTACAAAGTGCACTAACTCTGGGAAGCACTTAGCAGCTAACTCAGAGCCGATCGTTAGTTAACCTAATTAGATTAACTCTAAATCTGGAAAATACGAATGTTGACTCAGATAGGTACAAGAGAACTCACATAAAACATAAAACAGTTCATGCCATAATATCACTTTGAAAACACAGATATCAAAGCGATAAAGAAAGATTTTCCGAGCATTGCTCGTTTTATTTTGCATATAAAAGCCCACCTCGATATACAGAACTATAAGCACTAGCTTCCAAACTTCAGATCTTCCGTCCTTTCTCTACAGCTGGCTTCCTCCTTCATCGTGAAAAATTAATACTTAAAAACGGGTCGTAAAAGATAATCGATCAAAGAGAATCGAAATAAGGTTTTAGTTGTTTCATTCTTTAGGCAATTGCACGCTTACTAGATTCATTTTACTTAAAAGGGAACGAGACTTGTTCAAATCCCGTTTAGAACTCGGAAGGTCTCATACACGACTCTTAGGTTAGTAGAGAAGGTATTCGATAGCTTAATACGACTTAAAAGATCATAAGGAACTAAGTTGGAAAGAATCAACTTAGGAGAATTACGTTTTAGTTCTTTAAAAGACTTATGAAATTTCTCGCTTACTACTTCTTTATTTAAACGGATAAGAGATGAGATCTCGACTGGTTTTATCACTCAAGGCCCTGTACTTGACTCTAAGGTCAGTAGGGAGATATTCGTTAGCTAAAACGGCTTAAACGATCGAAAGAAACTAAGTTGTAAACGAAACAACTTAGGAGAATTGAAACTGAAATTTTACTGCGCAATACAGTGACTCTGGAGGCTGCCCAGAACAGAGAATCTGGAAACAGGGGATGAACCCTGTACCGTTGGAAAGTTTGAGATGTCTAGTTTATGCTCCAATTTACGGATCGCAAATCCGATAAACGAGCTAAAAGTTATTACAGTTTCCGGCGAGGGTCGCAAAACTGCCGCGAAAACCCTAGTTGCTCGATAGATCGACATATAACGTCTTAGGTTCGTTCTAAGCTCTCGTATTCGATTTCTTTAGAAACTGGACCCTCAAGGCAGTCATCACGTACTCCCGTACGTGACGAGCTCCTTCTCAAAACTCGTTCAATAGCACGACGTTCTAAACGTCGGCTTTCAACTAACAATTACTAAACCAACAAGTTATGAAATTTGCGTTCTAGTTCTCGACTATAACTATAGCTCATATAATAATAGCTCGAAAGATTATGACATCAACTACAAAGTTGTTCTCAAGTCCATCATAGACAATAATATCAAATTAGAATTCCCATTCGACTTCTCGGTTATTACTTACGACTAGTTGTTCGTCTCTTACGCGTTTTTCAAAGTTGTCGGATTCCGTTCAAATTTTACGACATCAATCCACATCTAACGAGAATCACTTCTATGCATGCAATCATTTCATACCATCACTATATTTCAACTTATAACGTGTTCTTCGTCTCTTACATTACATACAATATTTTTAGAAAAATCTAAATAAATTCCTTTTATCAATTGACATCATTTGCAACTATATTCCATCAACAATTCATCAATTAAATCAAACACATGAAAACCCCTAATTACTCAATAATTTTCGGTATTGTTGCTAAAGGTAAGAGAGTGATTTTCTTCTCCAATTAACATCATTTATCCACTAATCATCCTATTATATCAACAATTAATCAATTGCAAATCCAATTTCATCTAACATGCATAAATCCCCAATTTCAAACTTAAACCCTAAATCGGTTTACACAAAACATAGGGCTTTCGATTCCTCTTTGTTCTAATCATCAATTAAACCTCTCTTAAGCATGAATTTATCATTAATTGAAGAAAACCAAAATCCTACTAATTAACCCTAAATTTTCGGTATTAATATAGATATTAGGGTTCTTGGTTTTGTTCAATTCTAAACCCTAATTAACCTATCTAACACATCCAATTTCATTAATCCAAGATCGAATCATCTATTTCATAACTATAATTTTCGATCAAAAGAAGAAAATGAAAAGAAGAAGAAGATGGTTGGATGGAAAAATGGAAGAGAGAATTACCTTGCTAATTAATGAAGAAAGTGTTAAGATTGGATGGATGAATCAAGACTTGTGTGTATCTCCTTCAAGTTCTTGAAGCTTTCATTAATGGAGATGAAGAAAAGAAGATGAGAGAGGGAGGGTAGGGCTGCCGAGAATTTTGTGTTGGGAGGGAGAGATGTGTTTTAATTTTGTTAACTTAGGATATAAGATACAAGAGGTGTAAAGTATGAATAGTGATGCATTAGGTGTCCTCTAAAATAACATATAAAACACAAAAATCTAACAATAAAGGGGAAGTCGGTTGGGTGAGGGAGAAGGAAAAGAATACGCGCTTTTCCGACGCGATCCGACATTACGGAAAACGTTCGATGAAAAACGTCGCTCGGTACAAAAATCGTCGCGATCTGATTCGACCGCAAATTCTAACGTACGAAACTTAATCGGAAAATAAATTTACAAAATTTATTTTGACAAAAACTCGGGACGACACAGTCCGAGTTTCGTCCGGAAAATCATAAAAATGAACTTTCTCGGGCGAGTTCGTAACGCGATTTCGTGAATGTAAAAATAAGATGGTTTTCCGTTCCGAGTTCACGAACTAAAAACTTTTCGTACGCGCTAACCCTAAATACAGTAGTCGTCTAGCTGACTTCCGTAATTTATTTCTTGAAACGGATTCGACCGTTAGTCTTAGAATTCAAAATCGTAAACTTAGGCGTGCAAAGCCATTTATTTAATTAACTTTAAAATTTTGAGATCGTAAGGAATTTACGGGGCATTACATCTTACCCCCCTTACGAAAAATTTCGTCCCGAAATTTGCATACCTTCTGCAAAAAGATGAGGATATCGCTCCTTCATCTTCTCCTCGAGTTCCCACGTGGCTTCTTCTTGCCCGTGGTGATTCCACAACACTTTAACTATTGGTATCGATTTGGTTCTTAATTCTTGGACTTTTCTATCCAAAATCGATATCGGCTTCGCTTCATAGCTTAGGTCAGATTCAAGAACTACGTCTTGCTGACTAATGACGTGCTTAGGATCGTAAACATATTTTCTCAACTGAGAAACGTGAAAAACGTTATGAACGCTTCCTAGACTTGGCGGTAAGGCCAATCTATAAGCGACGGGTCCTATTCTCTCGAGGATTTCATAGGGTCCTATAAACCTGGGTCTTAGCTTACCCTTAACTCCGAACCTAAGGATTCCTTTGGTCGGGGATATCTTAAGAAAAACTTTGTCTCCTATTTCAAACTCAAGATTAGTTCGACGATCGTCGGCATAAGACTTCTGTCGGCTCTGGGCTTCTTTTATTCTATCTCGAATCTGCCGAACTATCTTGATCATCTCATTAATCGCATCTGGGCCTAGGTTCTTCCTCTCACCTACTTCGTCCCAATAAAGTGGCGATCTACATTTCCTTCCATACAAAGCCTCAAACGGCGCCATTCCTATCGTGGCCTGATAGCTGTTGTTATAGGCGAATTCGACTAAGTGTAGAATTTCTTCCCAATTCGCGCCTCGGTCCAAAACTACTATTCTCAACATATCAACCAAAATCTGAATCGTTCTCTCAGACTGCCCATCTGTCTGTGGGTGAAATGTTGTACTGAAATTAAGCTCTGTTCCCAACTCTTTCTGCATCGTAATCCAAAATCTCGAGGTGAATTTGGCATCTCTATCTGATATTATGACCTTCGGTATTCCATGCAGACGTACAATCTCTCTGACATATAACTGAGCTAGTTTCTCTGATCCGTATGTAATCTTAATCGGCAAGAAATGTGCTGACTTCGTAAGCCTATCTATTATCACCCAAATTGCTGTGTTTCCTCTTCTCGACTTAGGCAAGCCTGTGACAAAGTCCATAGCTACGTCTTCCCATTTCCAATCTGGGACATCCAACGGTTGTAGCAATCCATACGGTCGTCGGTGTAAAGTCTTAACCTGCTGACATGCTAGGCATCTTTCTACAAACGAGGCAACGTCTAGTTTCATTCCATTCCACCAAAAGTTTCTTCTCAAATCTTGGTACATCTTCGTACTTCCTGGGTGTGCTGTGTAAGGCGTATCATGAGCCTCACTCAAGATCTCATTCTTCAAATCGCTGTCGTCGTCAGGAATACAAACCCTGCCTTTAAAAAGTATCGCATTGTCTGGAGCTTCAGAGTATCCTTCTGGTTTATCCGTTCTTATCCTCACTCGTAACTTTTCCATTGACTCGTCTTTTTTTTTAGCATTGATGATTCTTTTTCTCAAATCTGGTGTAGTTTCTAATGCTGCGATCTGACTTGTTATCGTAGCTGGCGTGTCAAGCACTCTGATATCCATCTTCTCGAATTCTCGTACTAAAGTTTCTTCCTCTACAAAGAGGCATCCTAGCTTCGTTGGAGCCTTGCGACTCAATGCGTCTGCTACCACATTAGCCTTTCCTGGATGATAGTTTATTCCACAGTCATAATCTTTGACTAATTCGAGTCATCTTCTTTGTCTCATGTTCAGTTCTTTTTGCTCGAAAAAGTACTTCAGGCTTTTGTGATTGGTAAATATTTCAACTCTTACACCATAGAGATGGTGTCTCCAAATCTTCAACGCATGCACCACGGCTGCGAGTTCTAAATCGTGGGTTGGGTACTCAACTTCGTGAGGTCGAAGTTGTCGTGAAGCATAAGCTATCACTCGTCCGTCTTGCATCAAGGCACAACCTAATCCATTTTTTGATGCGTCAGTGTAAACTACATATTCTTTGTTCGTGTCTGGAAGTGCTAGTACTGGTGCTGTAGTTAACTTCTCCTTAAGAGTTTGGAAACTCTTCTTACACTCATCTGTCCACTTAAACTTGGTATCCTTCCTGAGTAGCTGTGTCATCGGGCGAGCGATCGTAGAGAATCCTTCGATAAACCTTCTGTAATAACCGGCTAAACCCAAGAAACTCCTGATCTCATTCTGACTTGTTGGTGACTTCCAGTTGTGCACTGCTTCTACCTTGGCTGGATCCACCTTAATTCCTTCTGCCGATACTATGTGTCCAAGGAACATTACTTCCTTCAGCCAAAATTCGCATTTACTGAATTTGGCATAGAGTTTCTCGACTCTTAGTGTTTCCAACACTATCCGTAGATGTTCCTCGTGCTCCGTCTGATTCTTAGAGTAAACGAGGATATCGTCGATGAATACTAAAACAAATTTGTCCAAGTAGGGGTGGAAAACTCTATTCATAAGATCCATGAATACGGCTGGAGCGTTGGTCAAACCAAACGGCATCACTAAAAATTCGTAATGGCCATAACGGGTTCTAAAAGCGGTCTTCGGTACATCTTCAGGTTTGATCTTGAGTTGATGATACCCTGACCTCAAATCTATCTTGGAGAAGACTCCTGCACCCTTGAGCTGATCGAACAGATCCTCGATCCTTGGCAAAGGATATTTGTTCTTGAGAGTGATCTTATTTAGTTCTCTGTAATCTATGCACATTCTCATCGATCCGTCCTTTTTCCTAACAAAAAGCACGGGTGCTCCCCAAGGTGAGATGCTTGGCCTGATAAAACCAAGGTCTAGTAATTCCTGTAACTGGATTTTAAGCTCTTCCAGTTCCTTCGGTGCCATTCTGTATGGGGCTTTTGATTTAGGGGCTGCTTCTGGTTCTAAATCGATCGTAAAGTCTACATGACGATCTGGTGGCAATCCTGGTAGCACTTCCGGAAAGACATCTTCGTATTCATTTACAACTTTTACGTCTTGGATGGTCTTCTCGGCTCCTGGTTCTTCGACTAGGTACACAAGATAGGCTGTGGTACCTTTCTTCTTCATGAGTTTCGTGGCTTGAAGGGCTGATATAATCGGTACGCCTCTACCCATTAAAATTCCGTGGAATTCGGTCGGTTCTTTACCCGGCGGTTGAAAAGAGATTTTTCTCTCGTTGCAGAGAATTGTGGCGTAATTCTCTGACAACCAATCCATTCCTAGGATTATATCTACGTCCCACATTATCATAACATTTAAGTTGTTCGCTATAACCTTATGAGTTCCGATTTCTATTTCTAGGTTAGAGCAAACATGCGTGGAAGTAGTGATCTTTTCTAAAGGTGTAGCTACTCTCATAGATTGTGCAGCTCTTACAGGTCTGATGTCTAAGTTATCGGCACACGAGCCAGCAATGAAAGAATGCGATGCGCCAGTATCAAACAGTATCTTAATGGGGATGTTGTGGAGTTTTCCCATACCTGCTAGATTGCCTTTTCCTTTGCGCTGACCACCCTGTTTGATAGCGCATGCCCTCGCATTCTGTTGTTGTTGTGCATGCTGCTGAAACTGCTGTTGGTTCATGGGCGGCTGCTGCGGCTGTGCTTGGATGGCTCGGAGGGGTACTGCTTGAAGCGGTTTAGGGCAGTCCTTTTTCATGTGCCCCTTCTGTCCACAGTTGAAACAGTTGGGGGTACCTATCTGGCAGACTCCGGGATAGGCTCGGTTGCATTTCGGGCAGACAGGAATGGTAACCCTCCCTGGGTTATTCGCTCCTTGGTTAAAGTTTCTTTGTTGCCCCTGCGGCTGGTTCTGCTGATTATTTCCCTTCCATGGCGAGTTCTGCTTATTCCCCTGAATGAACAACCTCGATTGGTTGTTTCCCTGCCACGGCCTCTTGCTGCTGTTGTTGTTGCTGTTGTTGTTGTTGTTGCCAGGCTGCTGATAGCCCTTCCTCGGACCTCCCTGGTTGTTGAAACCCTGACTGTAGCCTCCGCTACCTCCTCCGTTCCATTTCCTCTTACCCTGGTAGTTGCTACTATTGTTGTTGTAGTAGCCTCGGTTCTGACTCTGCGCTGGTGCTGACGCAGTTGGTATAATCTTTTTCTCATCAGGCACGACGGCCTCCATTTCCAGTGCTCTTCCCAGTATATCTGTATAGCCTAGTCCTCCATGACTAGCCAAAGCAATTCCTAACTCATGTCGTAAACCCCCTTGAAATTTCTTTGATAACTTTTCCTCAGTATCCACCAAAGTTGGCGCATACCTTGACAACTCGCAAAACTTGGCATCATATTCCGTCACGGTCAGTTTCCCTTGCTTCAGATTATAAAACTCGGCTTCCTTCTGCGCCCTATACGTCTTGGGGACGTACTTATCAAAGAAAATCTCCTTAAACTCTTCCCATTAAAAACGAGCCAGATGCTCTGCGGGTGTCACCTTCTGTCTTACTTCCCACCAGTAATCTGCCGATCCCGTCAGTTGGAATGCGACACAAAGCATTCTCTCCTCATCAGTGCATCTGAGGAGCTTAAAAATTTTCTCAGTAGATCTCACCCATAGCTCAGCATCGCTAGGGCTACCAGTTCCATTGAACATCGGAGGGTTCCTCTTGAGGAAGAGATCCTCAATATCTCTACGAGGCGGTGGTGGAGGTGGTGGTGACGGGGGTGGTGATGGGGATGGAGATGGGGATGGGGTGGCATTCTGCTCATATTCTTGTTCTTGGTTGTTTTCCGGCTGACGTCTACCACGTCCTCTAGGCCTTCCAGGTCCTCGACCTCTTCTATTGTTAATGTTTCTCGGTGGCATTTTCTTTTGATCTAAGGAAAAATTGAAATTCTCATTAGTTTTCTTCTGTTAATTACACTTAGTACTTACTTGCTCGTTCTCAACTTAATCAAGCTCACAGAACAACATACCGAACATAACTTCGATATTATTTCATTAATCTTTTAGCTTTCGAATTAAACTTGATTCCTTGTTTACAAGAGTCCATTTGACAATTTGATTTTAATTACTCGATTCATAAGAAATTTGCTTGATTAAAAACCCTCTTCACGGGTCATGTATATATATATACATCAAAAAGAATATTAATTCTGCCTCCAACGAGGACTTATACAAAAAGGGTTAGACTACTATTAGTCTAAACTAGGCTGACTGCCTACTATTTACCGGGTGCACTGACAAGCTGCACTCCGTATCTACTAGAGTACTAGAATGGAAACGATTCATAAAATTTCGTATCCGCTAGAGTACTACAAAAACTAACTAGTTACTGATCCGACTCTATACAGGACAAAAGGCTACTACTACTACTGATATTTACCCTCGTCTACAACGCACTGCTCTACTAAACTGCAGTCGGGTCCAAAAACTATCCCCTAAGTCTGCAAAAACCCTAACAACCCTCCTCTGGGTCCTCCTCCGGATCCTTGTCCGGATCCTCCTCCGGATCCTCCTCAGGATCCTCCGCAGGGTCCTCCTCCTCGGACTCAGAACCAAAAACAAGCTGGAGTGCCTCGTCCACCCTCAGAGTAGAACCGTCGTCAAGTGTAAGCAGGGTGGGTGAGGGTGCCTCTAAAACGGTCTCCTCCAAGTCGGAAACCAAGTAGTCCTCGCTGGCCTCTACAGCACGCTTCTTCAGGGGAAGAAGGTGCTCGGGGACTGAACCTGAACCTGACTCAAACTCCTCCCTAGAACGGACCCTGGACGGTCCTGCCTCCATCTGCTCTCGTACTACTCCCCACTTCGCACAGATCTCCTCGAGTGGCGTAAGTGGAGAAGGCAGCTCTAACATGGCGGCGAGCTCCGCGTCGATCTCTCGGTGGTCTGGCCCCTCCCTGTACAGTCTCGTCTCCAACGGTCCCTTGACCCTAACACAAACGTCAGGCACAAACGGTGAAGACAACCCCAACAGCGCGGCTGTCTCAGCGTCAACCTCCACGAATCCCGGGCCTGGGATCAACTCCTCGATCTGCTGTCCAACCGGTGGTGACTCGGGTGTAACTACTGTCTCCTCGTCCTCCTATGCCTGCTCTAACTCAACGTCAGACTCCTCAACCAGTACACCGTCTGGTGGCAACTCCAATAGAGCAGAGTACTCAGGGTCTAAGTCAAGCTGCTCAAGCTCCGTCTCGGCTGGAAAGTGACTGTAGGGAAGGTGCGGCTCAAAAGGGACTGGGAACATAAACCTGCTCTCGAAGAACCTCTTGTGTACGAACAGGGCAAATCCGGCATAGTTGCCGGTCGGCTCAGTGTCGTCGCCTAGGATCCCTAAAAAGTACCACGCTACCCGATGCACCCATCCGCGCCACTCCTCTGGTAAGTGTACGATCAGGTTTGTGATTGCCTGACTCTCCCAGATCAAGTGTCGTACTGGGTAGTAGGCTGAAGAAAAGTTGCTGACAATCTGTCCTACGTCTTCCTCTCCATAGTCTACCTCAAACTCATAGTACTCGTCCTGCAACATGTCAACTATGGTGCGCTCGCACTCTACCAACGGCCGGCTTTTCCGAGCCGTCACCCGAATCCTAGCCATCCGACAAAAGTTTTAAGGAAACACGGATCAGTAACAGGTAGGGAAAAAATAACAGGTAGGGAAAAAAATAACTTATCTGAATAAAACATAAGTTACAAAATGAATATTCCTTATTCAATTGTAACATCATTACTTAAGTCAACCACTTATCGAGACTTCTAGCAATTCAAGAAATTGCACTCAACAACATATATATGTATACATTCATAAAATTAAAGATTTTATTTTCATTCTTTTATTTCACCATATTATTACTCATTTTAATTCTTCTTTTATTTCTCAACTCATTAATTCTTAACGACTTTCACTTATTAAAACAAAGTATATTTACTTCGTTCATGTTACTTATTCAAAAGTAACATCCATTTACAAAAGAATTTGTCGTTTACGACTCTTGATATTCGTACTAGTTGTAGTCGTCGCTCAAGACGAAATATGAAATTTAATTCCATAAGAAAAATGGAAATATAACTTAAGAATAATTTCCTGGAAAACTAAGTTCCAGTTGTCGTCGCTGGAATCAGGCGATCGATAGAAAAATTTAATCAAGCTCCGCGCTTGACTCCTAATAATCTATACGATTTTCTTTGTGGAGTTCGATCGAGGCGAACCCTACTGAAACACGAAACGAGAAGAAAAAGAGATGACGTGTCATGAAAAGACGTTATTTACATTACTTACACGTAAGTAACGTTCACTTATTTCGTTTAACTTTGATTCCAATTTACTCGATTTTCGTCGTTTCGTTCATATATTTCTTAACTCGAAGCCGAAAGCTTCTCAAACGTCTACTCGCTCCCTTCGATTACTAACACGATTTATTGAATCATTTTTATTCATTTTCCTCGCAGGAAATTTTCAGAAAACAAGTTCGACTTTGCCGAATCTTTATTCATGTCACTTAGCGCACGTGACATTCATCAATAGAAGTCCTTCTCGTGTTGGGGATCTCATTTCGAAATCATTCTAAAACAACGTTTCTTAAAAACGTCTAAATTCTCGAAGAACCGGAAAGTTCTTAGGTTTCAAGTCTACGTTCTCATTGAACCGGGAAAAATCCCTAAATCCGACTACATTCTTGTATCCGCATAATTTTTCATAAAAAGGAAATTATCGCGCAAATAATTTCACATAGGATAGTACTTGTACTATCACATAATCACGTAGAGTATAAAAATTATACTTCTGTAAAATTCTTATTTTTAAAACACAACTCATTCTCATTCTCAATTTTAATGAATACTTATTCAATAAATTTCTTATTTAAAAGAAATCTCATCATAAAATTCTTTCTTTTTCCTCGTTGAGTCGACGTAGCGGGCGGTTGAGTTGACATCTATGTTCTCAATCTTAGTATTATAGTCTAACTCTTATCTTCTACTTGACGGAAGATTCTGATTTAAAGTACATACCATTATTCCATCTTATGACTCGAAAGAAGACTTGATATAGAGTACGAATGAATACTCTATACTATTACTCGAAGGAAGACTTGCATAAAAATACCACTATGTGATATTACTTAAAGGAATGACTCGTATTAGAAAAAGATGACTCATAACCAGAGCAGGAAGCAACTTACTGCTCCGTTACCACTTAGTGGTATTACTGAAAGAATGACTCAGCCTAGAAGACTGACTCGCGACCAGGGCATAAAACGAACTTCTGCTCAAATACCACTTTGTGTATTACTAATAGAATAACTCATACTAGAAAATTGACTCGAACTAGAAGATTGACTCATAGTCAGAGCAGAAATACAGACCTTGCTCTGATACCACTCTGTCACAGCCCCAAATCCCGAGGGACGGCAGAAGCCGGAATGCGACTGGGGTTGGATTAAAGAAGCGGGGAAGAAGGGGGCTAATTGACTAAAAATACATAAAAGACATCAAACAAACCATGAACAAGACTTGAATATAAATGAGAAAGAGTTAATCGCTAAGGATTACTCGACAAAAGTACACAGAAGAAACTAAGTTCATATTTACAGACTTAACTACAGTGTAATGTTCAAAAGTACATATTCTAAAAGACTGAGAGTTCTGCAACGGAAGAGTTCTAACTAAAGCATCCTATCTTTCAACTCAACATCAACCGTTGCCGCGCACGTCGCTTCAACCTGCACATTTAGAAAACAATGCAGGGCTAAGTACAAACGTACTTAGTGGGCACGATGCCGAAATTATAATCATAAGTATAGATAAATATGGCATTTCATAATTTGTAGCACATCGGGGTTTTATTGAAAAGGGCCCGTGTCTACTAAACATTTTCTGACTGATTTTTACAATTTACTCGGCCGAGTATTTTCAGGTATGCTATGTTCAATCTTGACCAATTCTCATTCACCGTGGCTGGTACCCCTCAACAGGATATCACATACACCACAGGTTACAAAGTGCACTAACTCTGGGAAGCACTTAGCAGCTAACTCAGAGCCGATCGTTAGTTAACCTAGTTAGATTAACTCTAAATCTGGAAAACACGAATTTTGACTCAGATAGGTACAAGAGAACTCACATAAAACATAAAACAGTTCATGCCATAATATCACTTTGAAAACACAGATATCAAAGCGATAAAGAAAGATTTTCCGAGCATTGCTCGTTTTATTTTGCATATAAAAGCCCACCTCGATATACAGAACTAAAAGCACTAGCTTCCAAACTTCGGATCTTCCGTCCTTTCTCTACAGCTGACTTCCTCCTTCATCATAAAAAAAATACTTAAAAACGGGTCGTAAAAGACAATCGATCAAAGAGAATCAAAATAAGGTTTTAGTTGTTTCATTCTTTAGGCAATTGCACGCTTACTAGATTCATTTTACTTAAACGGGAACGAGACTCGTTCAAATCCTGTTTAGAACTCGGAAGGTCTCATACTCGACTCTTAGGTTAGTAGAGAAGGTAGTCGATAGCTTAATACGACTTAAAAGATCATAAGGAACTAAGTTGGAAAGAATCAACTTAGGAGAATTACGTTTTAGTTCATTAAAAGACTTATGAAATTTCTCACTTACTACTTCTTTATTTAAACGGATAAGAGATGAGATATCGACTGGTTTTATCACTCAAGACCCTGTACTTGACTCTAAGGTCAGTAGGGAGATATTCGTTAGCTAAAACGGCTTAAACGATCGAAAGAAACTAAGTTGTGAACGAAACAACTTAGGAGAATTGAAACTGAAATTTTACTGCGCAATACAGCGACTCTGGAGGCTGCCCAGAACAGAAAATCTGGAAACAGGGGATGAGCCCTATACCGTTGGAAATTTTGGGATGTCTAGTTTATGCTCCAATTTACGGATCGCAAATCCGATAAACGAGCTAAAAGTTATTACAGTTTCCGGCGAGGGTCGCAAAACTGCCGCGAAAACCCTAGTTGCTCGATAGATCGACGTATAACGTCTTAGGTTCGTTCTAAGCTCTCGTATTCGATTTCTTTAGAAACTGGACCCTCAAGGCAGTCATCACGTACTCCCGTACGTGACGAGCTCCTTCTCAAAACTCGTTCAATAGCACGACGTTCTAAACGTCGGCTTTCAACTAACAATTACTAAACCAACAAGTTATGAAATTCGCGTTCTAGTTCTCGACTATAACTATAGCTCATATAATAATAGCTCAAAAGCTTATGACATCAACTACAAAGTTGTTCTCAAGTCCATCATAGACAATAATATCAAATTAGAATTCCCATTCGACTTCTCGGTTATTAGTTACGGCTAGTTGTTCGTCTCTTACGCGTTTTTCAAAGTTGTCGGATTCCGTTCAAATTTTACGACATCAATCCACATCTAACGAGAATCACTTCTATGCATGCAATCATTTCATACCATCACTATATTTCAACTTATAACGTGTTCTTCGTCTCTTACATTCCATACAATATTTTTAGAAAAATCTAAATAAATTCCTATTATCAATTGACATCATTTGCAACTATATTCCATCAACAATTCATCAATTAAATCAAACACATGAAAACCCCTAATTACTCAATAATTTTCGGTATTGTTGCTAAAGATAAGAGAGTGATTTTCTTCTCCAATTAACATCATTTATCCACTAATTATCCTATTATATCAACAATTAATCAATTGCAAATCCAATTTCATCTAACATGCATAAATCCTCAATTTCAAACTTAAACCCTAAATCGGTTTTCACAAAACATAGGGCTTTCGATTCCTCTTTGTTCTAATCACCAATTAAACCTCTCTTAAGCATGAATTTATCATTAATTGAAGAAAACCAAAATCCTACTAATTAATCCTAAATTTTCGGTATTAATATAGATATTAGGGTTCTTGGTTTTGTTCAATTCTAAACCCTAATTAACCTATCTAACACATCCAATTTCATTAATCCAAGATCGAATCATCTATTTCATAACTATAATTTTCGATCAAAAGAAGAAAATGAAAAGAAGAAGAAGATGGTTGGATGGAAAAATGGAGGAGAGAATTACCTTGCTAATTAATGAAGAAAGTGTTAAGGTTGGATGGATGAATCAAGACTTATGTGTATCTCCTTCAAGTTCTTGAAGCTTTCATTAATGGAGATGAAGAAAAGAAGATGAGAGAGGGAGGGTAGGGTTGCCGAGAATTTTGTGTTGGGAGGGAGAGATGTGTTTTAATTTTGTTAAATTAGGATATAAGATACAAGAGGTGTAAAGTATGAATAGTGATGCATTAGGTGTCCTCTAAAATAACATATAAAACACAAAAATCTAACAATAAAGGGGGAAGTCGGTTGGGTGAGGGAGAAGGAAAAGAATACGCGCTTTTCCGGTGCGATCCGACGTTACGGAAAACGTTCGACGAAAAACGTCGCTCGGCACAAAAATCGTCGCGATCCGATGCGACCGCAAATTCTAACGTATGAAACTTAATCGGAAAATAAATTTACAAAATTTAGTTTGACAAAAACTCGGGACGACACAGTCCGAGTTTCGTGAATGTAAAAATCAGACGGTTTCCCGTTCCGAGTTCACGAACTAAAAACTTTTCGTACGCGCTAACCTTAAATACTGTAATCGTCTAGCTGACTTCCGTAATTTATTTCCGGAAACGGATTCGACCGTTAGTCTTAGAATTCAAAATCGTAAACTTAGTTGTGCAAAGCCATTTATTTAATTAACTTTAAAATTTTGAGATCGTAAGGAATTTACGGAGCATTACAATTTCGGGGCGGGCCATAAATGATTCTATTGTTTTAAAATTTAGTGCTTGTTTGATTCATGTAGTAAAATTAATTATTAAAAGATGATGAAATGAAGTAGAGTAGAGGAACAATATTATTACTTTTATTTGGTTTTTGGTGTAAAAATGAAAATAAATCATTTGTAAAGAATTTTAATAAAATAATTTTGTTGCTATTTTAATTTGAAAGGTAACATTTTGAAGATTTTAATTATCTTAAGTAAGGAAAATGATTACCCACTAATCAAATCAAACAATGAGTAATGGGATTCATTTACTGAATCCGTTTGCAGGCCCAAAACACTCAGCCTAATATGCTTAAACGATATGGCTCAACCCAACCCAAAATGACTCACCTCATGGTGATCCTAAATTTGTTGATTAATGTTTGCTGCATTATCATTTTATTCATATTTTCTAAATTGCATCCAGATGGCATGGAATCAATGATTCGTTTAGATCCTTTTGAGGATGGCTAAGTGGTAAAAGTGGGCATCTGAAATTAGAAGGTTTCAGGTTCGAATCCCATGACATGCATTTATAGGTCAAGTCTGTTACATCTATACTTGGAAAGTGTAGTTTACCTGTCCTGTGTGATTTGTAGGTTACTGTATAAGGGACGGGAGTTTACCCAGTGCCCACCAAATGTAGCAGCTGCGGGTTCCCACGATATCAAGAGAAGAAAAAAAAATGATTCGTTTACTCCCACGATACAAAATAAATAAATAAATAAATAACGCAAAAACTCATATGCAACGCGTCGCATCCCTTGCGATCTCGCGTGGGATGCACGCGCTTTTTTTTCCGATTTTTTTTCTTTTTTTTTTCCGATTTTTTTTTCTTTTTTTTTTTTCCTGTTTTCTATCTTTACCTTTTTTCTATTTTTTTATTTTTATTTTTATTTTTTTATTTTCAGCTTTTATTTTTATTTTTTTAAGAAAATTCTACGTTTTTTTCCACCTTTTTTTTGTTTGCCGCTTCGTTTTTTTGTTTGCCGCTTCTTCTTTAGTCAAGATTCGAGCGAGGGGAGCCGAAGGCCTCGGAGCGAGCCGAAAAAGTCCAAAATGTTTCCCGCCGATTATCCTTATATTTGTAATCGGAGCGAAGGTGGAGCCGTAAAATTGGAGTCGATGGCGGAGCCGTAAAATCGGAACAGAAGGCGGAGACGGAAAAAAAAAAAACCTGAAATTAAAACAAAAAATTAATCAGATCAACGGGTCAAATCCGAGTTGACTGGATCCATCCAATCCGATCCGATCGCATGTAAAATGCGGCAGGTCGCAGGGGAGTCGTGCCCAATAAATAATGATTCGTTTACTCTATTGCTGCCACTTTCGAGACTAAATTTTATCGATTTCTTTTAGAAATAAATCTTGTGATTTTTGATGCAAATTATAATAATTGCAGGAATATGTACCTCATTCCATGCTTGAAAGTTGAAACTTCGTTTTTTAGTGATGAATGCTTTTAATTTGGAAAAACATGCCATGTGAAGGTTTCTTCGTAGCAATCATCCAACAAAAAAAATCAAAATATCAATTCTGAAGTATTTGACGCCATTAACTAGTGGTAAAAGTAGGCGCCTGAGATTAAAAAGTTTCAGATTCGAACTCCATGACACGCCTTTATAAGTCGAGCCTGCTACACTTGTACTTGGAAAGTGTGGTTTACCTGCTCTGTGTGGTTTGTAGGCTACTGTACAAGGGACGGAAGTTTACCCAGTGAGGTTTGTAGGCTACTACACAAAGGATGGGGGTTTACCCAATGCACAACAAATATAGCGGCTGCAGATTCCCACGATATAAAAAAAATGATTCGTTTACTCCCACGACATAAAAAATAAAAATAAAAAAAATGATTCATTTACTCTATTGCTGCCACTTTCGAGACTAAACTTTATCGATTTCTTTCAGAAATAAATCTTGTGATTTAAACCCTAAACCCACGATCACATGCATCATTTGAGAAACGACATCGAGCTAAATTAAAAATACTGACGAAAATTGAATTCGTCAATAATTATTGACGGAAATTTATTTTCCGTCAGTAAGTATTTCCATCAGTAATTTCTGACGGAATTATATTCACTAATGGATTTTCTGACGGAACTTTTATTTTTTTATTATATATTATTAATAATAATTTTCTGACGGAAAGATTTCTGTCACTAATTACTAACGGAAATTTCCGTCAGTAAATTTTTTTTGATTTGTTTTTATTTAAAAAACATTATTGAATTTACTGACAGGATATTCCGTCAGTAAATCCGCCAGTAATTTTGGCTGGAACAATCCTGCCAACTTTCCGTCAGAAAACCCTAAAAACCTGACCCGCCTTTTTTCCGTCAGAAATCAGTCAGTAATTACTGACGGATTTAAAATCCATCGGTAATTCCGTCAGTAAATGACTATTTTTTTTGTAGTGTAAATCATATATTCTCAAATAATATTAAGAGATATTATAATTTTTGCTGACTAAAATTTTGGAGAGAGAAGTATTACATAAAAATTAAGAAGATAGATTTCTTCCCACGTACTTTCATAAATCAGTATTGTGAGAATAATTGTTAGATTTTAAATTTTCCAATTCATTGCTTGTGGAATTGAAAAAAAAAAAAAAAGATGAAAGCAAAGTATCCCGAGTGAAGGTCAAATGGTGTCATCATGATCTCGAAGAAGCCACTTGGGAACTCGAAGAAAAGATGAAAGCAAAGTATCCCGAGTTATTTTCTTAAGGTCAGTAAATTTCGGGACAAAATTTTTTTAAGAGGGTGAGGATGTAATACCCCGAGCTTTTATGCCCTTAAAGAGCGTTTAATTAACCGAGTGAGTTAAAAGATGAGAATTTAGGAATAAAAATTTTCTTTCTAAATGAAGAGAAATGAGTAAAACGTTTAGAATGCTTTGTGAGTTTTGTGTGAATTTATCTGTTCTATTTATCTGAGATGATAATGATGATGTGATATACTTGTTGAGTTGTTTATGTGAAAATGAGTATAAGATGAATTTTCAGAAAAATCCCGAGGAGTTTGTTTAATTGAGATAGAATAATGTGAATCGCCGAGAAATTATTTATACGATGAACTTAGAATAGAGTTGAATTAGAATCTTTGAACCTAGAATTGCTTCTAAGGTCACTGAGATAGGGTAAGAGCTTATCCGAGAATTGAGAAGAGCAATGAGGATTTAATCTTTAAAGGATTAATAAACGGATTAATAAGCCGACTAAATTCCTTTGAGATTTAAAAAAACTAAATGATCGAATTCGTTAATCTTTTAATTGAGACGTGAAAAAGGATTGAGATGTTTAATGTCGGAAATGAGACGAGGAGAGATTAGACCGTTTATAGCATAAAAAGGAATTAATACGAATCGTTTATCCGGAAAACCTTTACGACCGGGTAATTAATACCCGTAACGACACGACGAGGACAACTGTCGTCACACCTCTCTCCCTCTCACCGCCACCTCTCTCCCTAATCTCTCTCCACACCTATCTACAAGGCTATACTTAGATGTTATCATGATTATTCTCTAGAAATGAACAAAAATACTTAGTAAATTGTGTAATCAAAGTTTGCATGCAATCAACATCACATCAAACTATCCATCCATGTCTTAATGCAAGTTCCAACACCAAAACATCATCATTCTTATTCCTTATGTTGGAATTCAAAATGCATGCAACCTTATACAAAGAGAGAAGAACTTATTCATCCATATTCCATCTCTCTCTCTTTCGAATTCTCTCTCTCAAGCAACAAAGAAAACCACTCTCTACTCTCTCAAACTCACAGCAACACACACACTACACACATACCTTGATTTTTCTTCCATGCAACCATGAATTCAAGCTTATCATCCATGGAAATGAAGTAGAAAGCATCATCCTCCATCCATTCCATTCATATCTTCAAGAAAAAGGTAATAATCCTTCAAGCTCTTGAGTTGAAATTCAAATCATCATCCCTATTTTCTTCATTTTGGCTCTTAAGCCCTAAAAGAGATGGATGATTAATTTTTGTATTATTCTTTTCTTTGAGGATTCAAGAAGAGTTCTTTCTTCCATTCAAGTTCAAGTTTTGAAGCTCCAATTCCCTTCCATTTCGATTCCAAGAAGCCAAGGAGAAGAAATCCATTTAATTTAAAGTATGATATTCATTTGATTAATTGTATATTTGTATATCTCTAAGTCCTAAAAGAAAGAAACTATGCATGCATGATATTTATTTATATTTAGGCAAACTTAGGTTGTGCCTGTGATAATCAGGTGAAAAGAAATCATTAGGAGAATCGAACATTAGGTTTTAATCGGTGAATTAAGAGAAGAAAAAGAAATTAAAACCCTAAAAATATGAATAATACCGAAAATAATAAGCAAGATAGGAAAAATGTGAATTCTTTGAGTTATTGATATTTTGATGCTTGATTTATTATCTTTATCATGTTGAGAATGAGATTATATGCATGAAAAATTGAGAAATGAATTGCCCTAAAATAGGGATCAATGCCGTGTATTTTGAGGAAAATTGGAGAATTTATTTTGTTGATTTGTTTAATAAATTGAGTGATGTTTTGATCATGAGATGATTGTATGATATGTTGATATAATCATACATGTTGTTAAGTTAAGAAAATGGAATTGCATGATAAGATTTTAAAGAAATTAAATGTGATAATATGGAAAAGATTGGATGTTTAGATGTTATAATGTGTGTATGAATATTAGTTTAAATTATGAATGAAGATAGAAGTCTTGTGATAAAAGGGATGAAGTTCAAAAACTTTTAATTTATTAAAGATGGAAAAATGCATAAAAGATATGTCTAATAAATTTTCTGGTAATAAAACTTAAAGGCTTGAAATTTTAATAAACTACAACAAAAAGATATTTTGTAACTTAAGTTAGAAAATAGCTTAAAAGTTAAAAACAAAGAAGAAGAATTTATTAAATAAGCAAAAATTAAGAAAATCAAGTTTAAAAGAATTAATCGAGAAGAAGTAAGAAAAGAAGTTTTAATCAAATGGAGAAAAGATGCTAGACGAGTTAAGTTAAGTACTCGTATAAGTTAATCAAGAAAATAATAATAGAATAAGATGTCGAGTAATGAGTTGAAAGAAGTTAATATAAAATAATTAATTGAGTACGTTGCTTTCAACCAAACGAATTAAAAATAAACCGAGAGAAATTACCGAGTAGTAATTAGAAAAATAATAGTCGAGTTAAGAAATGAGAATCGAATTAAATACGAATAAGAAATTCCAATTTCATAAGAGTTTAATAATAGTTAAAGATTATATTAATTGAGTAAAAGTTATAAAACCTCATAAGATAACGAAATTAGAACAAAGCGTTGCCTATAAATTAAGAAAAGATAGAGTAAATGGTTTGAGCCTTTATAAAAAGAAATGCATAATCGAATCAAGTTCTAATGTTTAAGTTGAATAAATGTTAATTTGTCTTGAAGTTTGTTTGATTTATTTGAATTCATTATATGATTGAATAAATGTTTAAATACATAATGTTAATTGTGACGTGAAGGATTACTAAATTATTGGTATGCAAAATGATTGAGTTATTGATTGTTAAATCTAGAATCGATTAAAATCTTTGAAAGAAAACTCGAGTAATGGAAGGTAGATAGACGACGTTTATTAAAGTGAGAAAGTGTTAAGACATTGATTAGTAGTATTAACCAATTCGAGTAGAGTTAATGATTTTAAAGACGAAAACGCGAGATCCTTTAGAAAAGTTTAAGCGAAGAGAGAAACGACTCAAGTAGAAGTCCTTCAGTTGAGTCCAACACCTTTGTGTCCGTCTTTTGCGTATCTTATTTTTCCTTTATCGATGTCGAACTGTGAAGGATCGAGCCGGACGGATCGCTAAGCAAGGACCAGAGCCCTTAAACCGCCTAGCTAGAATCTTCGGAAGTCAGGTGGGCTTTTCTGAACTAAAACTATCGATGAGAATCAGTTATGCTATTGAGTATTATGATATGATTTTAAATGCGATTGACTTGCCGTTTTTATTAAAATTAGTATGTGTTATCATCTGTTTATGTGAAGATGTTATTATTCTGTGAATGGCAGGAAACTCACGTGTGGTATATGTTGAGGTGACTGTGAGCCTTGCTTCGGTTAGGCCGGTCACAGTGTTCGAGAAGGAGGCCTACTTCTCGGCACAGTGAGATTGTTTGTGACAGATGATGCATATTGTTATGTTATATAATATGTTTGACAGCGCTGTCTATTTAAAAGAAATTGTTTCTAGCATGCACAAGTGAACCCTTCTTTAAGTTGTTTAAATACTTGTGATGTTCGGTAAGGCAAGTTCAATTGTTATAGCTTTAGAAAGCATCTTTAATCAAATATTTTGGCTTGTGTTCACTGAGTACGAAGTACTCAGCCCTGCGTGTGTTTCTAAACATGCAGGTTGACTGGATGACGATGGCATGGATACTTGGTGGTGTGGTTTGGTTCTTTTGGTTGAGTCGAGTTGAATATCAGACTGGCATTTGTACGTCTTCATACGTGCAGATGTTGGGTTTTGATGCAAGCTTCCGCTGCAACCCTTTTGAATTGATGTCTGTTGATGCTAATACTTTGATACTTATGTTTTTGATTCCGAGTGTTGTGCTCGATGACTTTGACTATTTGTTGAATTCTTAAACTTTTTGACTTGTGTTTCCGAGCTATAGGATCGTTGACGTGGAATGTTTGTTGAATCTGGTTATTCCTGACTTGATATACTTTTGATATTCTCGTAATTGTCGGAACCTTATTCCCATCAGCATGAAATACTTATTTAGATTCCTGTTATAAGTGAATTTGAGATGCTCGGAGGTTACTTCATTATGTTTTTGGAAGCCTAATTCGATTGCCTTATCTTTCATTATCGTTTTCCCCGAGCATGTTTCCCCTTATTTGAGTTGATTGTTAGTTGTTTAGGTTTTGTTGTTATTAATAAGTTGCACCTCGAGAGTCGGGGTGTGACAGGTTGGTATCAGAGCAAGGCTTTAAAATGCTCTGAAGTCTGTTATTCTTTGATGAGTTGAGTCTAGATTTAATTCCTAGACTTATTTGAGTCAGTAAACCACACCAAGTTATCCTCCATCTCATCCGGCAACCAGGTATTTTTTTTTGTTTTTTAAAAAAAGGTTTTTCAAGTTAAAGTGATGTTTGAGTTATTTAAGTGTTGAGAATTTCTTTTAAGTTATTATTGAGTTGTTATGTTTGAGATGAAAGTTGCTAAATTGATTAATAACTAGATTGCTTTAGAATGTCCTCCCCTTTGCGAGTGCGTGTGAAAAGATCGGAAAGAATAAGACGCGTGTGCGATTGGTTACGTGATTTGGAATTGCCCGAAAATCCCTCTTTGGAACGCAAAAATGAGTATGTAGTGGAATTTGTAATATGTTCGATTAATTGTTACGTGTGCTAACGCGTTTAAAAATTCGTATAGGATGGATGACAACGATTGGATGCAAGAGTACTTGTACGTGAGAAAGATGAGCACCGAGTCGTTAGCGGAATTTTTAGCACGATATCATACGATTTGGGGAAGAGTCCAGTATATGGACATAGGACCGTTAGAAGGCATGACGCATTTAATTCAAGCTCTACCGCAAGAATGGAAGGAATGGGCAGCTTGTCTTGTCCCTCGATTTCTAGGCTACCGTTATTTCGATCGAACCTTATACGGCGATGTGAATGCGTTTATCTCTGCGATTTCAGCCCGTTTTATGTCTTATGGCGCTCCTCCGCCCGAACCATATGATGATGATACTCCAAGTCCGCTAAATGAAATTGTTCGTACTCCTCCATCATTTCCTCCAAGCGAACCCGTCTCCCTCCAAATCAATTCGCCGCCACGAACTATTCTTGAACCTCGGAATCCCCACTCAGATCATCTAATTGTAAGTGGTGTGCTTTAATTCATTCCTTTGACCCTTTTATTTTGTCTAACTTGCCAACATTGCAGCCAAGTGGATGCAATGGAAATCCTCTATCAAATGAAGATCAGTTTGTTGCTTATATATGTCGACGACAAGTAACTTTTTCAAGTCATCCTGAAGCAGAATCCTCTAGACAAGCCCGTTTAGGTGACGACATCGAGAATGAAAGTGAGCCATCTAACGCAGCGACTGTAGGAAAAGGATATCTCCAAACCCTACCCAGCAATGTCTTTCCTGCTTCTTTTGCTCGTACATCTATCTCCCCAACAAGGTTAGAAGACGAGCACAACTCTCAAAGTGGCTTCTCCACTGATGTAGCTCTCCACCTTCTTCAAGAAGAGAATCCCCATACCCCGCCATGGGTTGAATCCGAGCTAGTTGCGATGAACTATACCTTGGAAGACTGCAAGGAAGCCTTGAGAGAAGCTGAGCGCGAGTGTTTCGCCATCGAGGATGATAACGTTGAAGAGGATAATGAGCAGTTTGAAGGTCAGATGCTTGAGGAAGAAGAGGAAGAAGAAGAGGACCCCAAGGAAGATGAAGAACCCATAGAGCACTATGGAGTAGACTCCGAAGCGGAGCAGTACGATGATAATGGGCCAAGCGAAGATGATTCCTGTATCTAGAAGTAATCCAAGAAAGCTGTTGAAATTAAGTACTTTTGATTCGAGTGTGTTAGAGAGACGAACTCTTTTATATTTTTCAGTTATGATATAATTTGTGGTTAAGACTTGCATAATTTGATTAGGAAGAAGGGAAATTTTTCAAGTGATTCCCTATTGTTATAAGTCCTTAAGAAGGCCGCCGTCGAGCGATTTGAAATTGAGACATTGAGTTCTTTTTGAATTGAAAATTTGAATTTCCTGAGTTATCAAGTTAAATTGAGTATATGAGTATGAAGTGATGATATGTTATTTTGTGATTATGATTGATTGTTTTGAGAATATATGATGATGATATGAATGTTTGACGATTACTAGAAACTGAATGAGATGCATGTGCATATATGAGAAGTTGAAGTAATGAATTATTTGAGAAAGTTTTAATTGCTTTTAATTATTAAGTACCGATTGAGAATCGTATTCCTCCCAAAAGAGAAATGTTTTCAGAATCGAGAAAGGTTCCTTGTGAACTAAAGAGCTAAAGTGGTTAAAGTTTTTCTTGTTATAATTTTTAGAATGCCGCCAAGATGCAGAAACGTCAGAATCCTAGAAGATAACCGGAAGGACAGCGTGATCCTACTCCGTCCCCTCCAAACGAAAGACGAGTCGAAGAGCTTTTTTCTCCGACAAAATCCCCCAACGTTTGATGGTAAAGGCAGTCCGGCTGATGCCGAGGACTGGATTCGTTCTGTAGAGCAAATTTTCCGTTTCCTTCGTTGTTCCGATCGTGAGCGTTTGGAATGCATGACGTATCAGTTAAAAGGGACAGCAGATTATTGGTGGGAAGTGAAACAACGGATGTATTCTCCCGAAGAGCGTGAAGAGTTAACGTGGGATCAATTTAAGGAAGCCTTGTACGAAAAGTTCGTACCAAGAAGTTATCGTAAGCAGAAATCCAACGAATTTAGCAGTTTGAAGCAAGGGAAAAAGTCCGTAGCTGAGTATGACCGAGAATTTTGCGAGTTAGCCCGATTTGTGCCCGATATGGTCGATACCGATGAGAAGATGTGCGAATTGTTCCGAGCAGGACTAAGACAAGACATCCGAGTTGTCCTCGCTAGTCAAAGTGATTTGACTTACGCTGAAGCTTTAAACCGAGCCCTGGATATGGAATTAGCAATGCAACCGGAAAAAGGATCGCATTCCCCAGCGAATCCTCAACCTCAAAGCCAGATGATCACGACTGTGTCTACTCAACAGTCTCAGTTCGGCCAATATGGAAAGAGGAAGGGAAAGTGGAATGGTGGAAACCACCCAAATAAGAAGCAGTGGCAAGGGAAAAGCCAACAGCAGCCCCAAAAGGGAAAAGCGCCGCAGATCAACCGAAGCAACCTACCCATAGGACTTTTAGGATTCCCACCCTGTGCGAAATGTGGAAAAATGCACCAAGGAGTTTGCAAGAGCGGGAGTAATGTTTGCTACACTTGTGGTCAACCTGGTCATTTCTCAAACCAGTGCCCGAGTAAGCAACAAGGGTTTAGAAGCGGAAGACCGAACCAATTCCAGCCGTCACAGATGAAAGCCATCGAGGCAGCTCCTCTGCAAAAGTTTGTTCCGCGCCAACGTAAGCCGCTGCAACCAAAGCAGCAACCTTTGCAGCAAGAACCTCCGCATTTCCAAAGAACGTACGCGATTGAGCAGAAGAACCTGGAGAAGGAGAAAGGAAATCTGGAAGGTATGGGAAAGCTTAATAGCATACCTGTTATTGTTTTGTTCGATACGGGCTGCTTCGCATTCATTTATATCTAGCATTTGCGTAGAGAACCTAGAATTGAAAATAGAATAATCGAATCAGATGCTTAGTGTTGCAACCCCTTTAGGAAAGTCTACGTTAGTTTCGCGTGTTTGCTCGAACTTAGAATTTGAGGTCGGAAATCGTAAGTTAGTCGCGAAATCCTTGAATGTGATCCAGATGCGTGACGTTGATTAGGAATGGATTGGCTAACCGAGAACTTTGCGACGATTCGATGCGATTTAAGGCAAATATCGTTTAAATCCCCTAGAGAAGAGTCAACCATAGATTTCGGAGTAGAAAAGAGAGTGAAGAAGAGCGTGCCGATAATTTCAGCCATGAAAGTGCAAAGATTGATGAGGAAGAGAGGTACACAAGCGTACCTAATCTATCTGAATAGGGACGAGAATCATGAGTTGAGTATCGATGATGTCCCAATCGTGAGAGAATTCAAGGATGTGTTTCCAGAAGTGTTACCAGGCTTACCCCCTGATCGTCAATTGGAGTTTTCAATTGATTTAGAACCCGGATCAGCCCCGATATCCAAGGCCCCGTATAGAATGGCTCCAAAGGAACTTCAAGAGTTGAAGATCCAACTGCAAGAATTGTTGGACTTAGGCTATATTCGACCAAGTGTATCACCTTGGGGTGCTCCAATTTTATTTGTAAAGAAGAAAGACGGTAGTTTGAGTATGTGCATAGACTACCGAGAGTTAAACAAGATTACACTGAAGAACAAATATCCTTTGCCAAGGATAGATGATTTGTTTCACCAGCTAAAAGGAGCCGGTGTTTTCTCCAAGATTGACTTAAGGTCTGGATACCACCAACTGAAGATCAAGCAAGAAGATATTCCAAAGACTGCTTTTAGAACAAGATATGGACATTATGAATTCATAGTAATGCCATTTGGATTAACAAATGCTCCGGCAGTGTTTATGGATATGATGAATAGAGTTTTTCATGAATATTTGGATAAGTTCGTAATTGTCTTTATAGACGACATTTTGGTGTATTCAAGAAGTGAAGCTGAGCATGAGGAACATTTAAGAATTGTGTTGGAAACGCTTAGAGCGGAAAAGCTGTATGCCAAATTCAGCAAATGTGAATTCTGGTTAAAGGAAGTAAATTTCTTAGGACATGTCGTTTCGTCCGAAGGAATCAAAGTGGATATGGAGAAGGTGAAAGCTGTGCAAGAATGGAAATCCCCGACGTTAGTGCATGAAATCTGTAGTTTCCTCGGTTTGGCAGGATACTACCGGAGATTCATTGAAGGATTCTGTAAGATCGCGAAGCCGATGACGAACCTGTTGAAGAAAGAGACAAAGTTCGAGTGGATGGAAGAATGTGAAAGAAGTTTCCAAGAACTTAAGACGAGATTGACTACAGCCCCAGTTTTAGCCCTACCCGAGCTAGACAAGGACTACATTGTATATACCGATGCATCTGCTCAAGGACTAGGATGTGTGCTAATGCAAAATGGGAAAGTGATTGCATATGCTTCCAGGCAACTCAAACCTCATGAAGAGAAGTATCCAACTCATGACATGGAATTAGCAGCTGTCGTTCATGCTTTTAAGATATGGCGACATTACCTTTATGGAGCGAAGTGTGAAATATTCTTGGATCACAAGAGCCTGAAGTACTTCTTCGAGCAGAAGGAATTGAGCATGAGACAAAGGAGATGGCTCGAGTTAGTAAAAGATTATGATTGCAAGATATCTTACCATCCCGGTAAAGCGAACGTAGTAGCTGACGCGTAAAGTAGAAGGAGAAGGAAGGAAAATTCGGATGAGACCGAATTAGGATTCATTTTAACCGATGAAGTCAAGCTGATTGAAGAATTTGCAAAAATGAGGATTGAAGTAATCGTACCCCCAGCGACAGTAGATCAAATGATTGGTAGTAGTGCCTGACTTGAGAACCCGCATCATAGAAGGCCAAAGAAGAGACGAAGAATTGGAAAAGCTACGAAGGAAGGTGAGAAGTGGAGAAGTTAAAGATTTTTCAGAGTCAAGCGATAATGCGTTGTTGTACCAAGGAAGAATTTGTGTGCCTAACGATGACAAGTTGAAGAATGAAATAATGAGTGAAGCTCACGAAACCCCATATACAGCTCACCCCGGCAGCACAAAGATGTACCAAGACTTAAGGAAACAGTTTTGGTGGAATGGAATGAAGATGGATGTGGCATTGTTCGTTGAAAAATGTCTAACTTGCCAGCAAGTGAAGTCCTTACATCAAAGACCGTATGGACCTCTGCAACTGTTACCAGTCCCAGAGTGGAAGTGGGATGGAATCACAATGGATTTTGTGACGGGATTGCCAAGATCAAGAAAAGGAAATACAGTGGTATGGGTGATAGTGGATAGGTTGACAAAGTCTGCTCATTTTATACCTATTCCACATACCCATGGATCAGCCAAGTTAGCCGAGATCTACATCAAGGAAATTGTGAAGTTGCACGGAGTGCTGAAGACGATTACATCTGATAGAGACTCGAAGTTCACAGCCCGTTTTTGGGAGAGTTTCCACAAAGAGTTGGGAACTCAATTGCAGTTCAGCACTGCTTACCATCCCCAAACCGATGGTCAGTCCGAGCGAACGATTCAAATCCTCGAAGATATGTTGAGAGCCGTCCTGTTAGATAAAGGAGTTGAAGGGGAAAAAGTTTTACCTCTTGTTGAATTCGCATACAATAACAGCTACCAGAACACGATAGGAATGGCCCCTTATGAAGCTCTTTACGGAAGAAAGTGCAGATCGCCGCTTTATTGGAATGAAGTGGGCGAAAGGAAAGTGTTAGGGCCAGAAGCAATTGAGGAAATGATAGAATCTGTGCGTCAAATCCGCGAGAAAATTAAAGAAGTTCAGAGTCGACAAAAGTCGTATGCTGATAATCAAAGATCCAAGTTGGAGTTTGAAGAAGGAGATAAAGTATTTTTGAAAGTATCCCCCTCGAGAGGAGTATATCGTTTTGGAGTTAAGGGAAAGCTTAAGCCTCGTTTATAGGACCATACGAGATCCTCGAGAGGATTGGATCCGTATCGTATCATTTAGTGTTACCGCCTAGTTTCGGAAGTTCGCATAACGTTTTTCACGTGTCGCAATTGAGAAAATACGTCTTCGACCCGAAGCATGTAATACGCCAAGAAGATGTTGAGATGAAACCCGATCTAAGCTACGAGGAGAAGCCCGAGGAGATTTTAGACCATAAAGTCCAGCAGCTTAGAACGAAATAGATTCCCTTAGTGAAGGTTAAATGGTGTCATCATGATCTCGAAGAAGCCACTTGGGAACTCGAAGAAAAGATGAAAGCAAAGTATCCCGAGTTATTTTCTTAAGGTCAGTAAATTTCGGGACGAAATTTTTTTAAGATGGTGAGGATGTAATACCCCGAGCTTTTGTGCCCTTAGAGAGCGTTTAATTAACCGAGTGAGTTAAAAGATGAGAATTTAGGAATAAAAATTTTCTTTCTAAACGAAGAGAAATGAGTAAAACATTTAGAATGCTTTGTGAGTTTTGTGTGAATTTATTTGTTCTATTTATCTGAGATGATAATGATGATGTGATATACTTGTTGAGTTGTTTATGTGAAAATGAGTATAAGATGAATTTTCAGAAAAATCCCGAGGAGTTTGTTTAATTGAGATAGAATAATGTGAATCGCCGAGAAATTATTTATACGATGAACTTAGAATAGAGTTGAATTAGAATCTTTGAACCTAGAATTGCTTCTAAGGTCACTGAAATAGGGTAAGAGCTTATCCGAGAATTGAGAAGAGCAATGAGGATTTAATCTTTAAAGGATTAATAAACGGATTAATAAGCCGACTAAATTCCTTTGAGATTTAAAAAAACTAAATGATCGAATTCGTTAATCTTTTAATTGAGACGTGAGGTGTTTTTCTTATATTTTTAGTCTTTATCGAGTCAAAGTGTGTCTGGGAGGACACAAAGTCGAGAGATGGTGTGCAGGGAAGAACAGGTGGGATGTTGGGCAAATTCGGTGGAAAATCTATTGTTGAGATGCTAAAATGGCGATACAATGCAAATGGGCATATGGCTGGAGGAACCTTTACGACCAGGTAATTAATACCCGTAACGACATGACGAGGACAACTGTCGTCACACCTCTCTCCCTCTCACCGCCACCTCTCTCCCTAATCTCTCTCCACACCTATCTACAAGGCTATACTTAGATGTTATCATGATTATTCTCTAGAAATGAACAAAAAGACTTAGTAAATTGTGTAATCAAAGTTTGCATGCAATCAACATCACATCAAACTATCCATCCATGTCTTAATGCAAGTTCCAACACCAAAGCATCATCATTCTTATTCCTTATGTTGGAATTCAAAATGCATGCAACCTTATACAAAGAGAGAAGAACTTATTCATCCATATTCCATCTCTCTCTCTTTCGAATTCTCTCTCTCAAGAAACAAAGAAAAACAAAACTCTCTCACTCTCTACTCTCTCAAACTCACGGCAACACACACATCACACACATACCTTGATTTTTCTTCCATGCAACCATGAATTCAAGCTTATCATCCATGGAAATGAAGTAGAAAGCATCATCCTCCATCCATTCCATTCATATCTTCAAGAAAAAGGTAATAATCCTTCAAGCTCTTGAGTTGAAATTCAAATCATCATCCCTATTTTCTTCATTTTGGCTCTTAAGCCCTAAAAGAGATGGATGATTAATTTTTGTATTATTCTTTTCTTTGAGGATTCAAGAAGAGTTCTTTCTTCCATTCAAGTTCAAGTTTTGAAGCTCCAATTCCCTTCCATTTCGATTCCAAGAAGCCAAGGAGAAGAAATCCATTTAATTTAAAGTATGATATTCATTTGATTAATTGTATATTTGTATATCTCTAAGTCCTAAAAGAAAGAAACTATGCATGCATGATATTTATTTATGTTTAGGCAAACTTAGGTTGTGCCTGTGATAATCAGGTGAAAAGAAATCATTAGGAGAATCGAACATTAGGTTCGGTGAATTAAGAGAAGAAAAAGAAATTAAAACCCTAAAAATATGAATAATACCGAAAATAATAAGCAAGATAGGAAAAATGTGAATTCTTTGAGTTATTGATATTTTGATGCTTGATTTATTATCTTTATCATGTTGAGAATGAGATTATATGCATGAAAAATTGAGAAATGAATTGCCCTAAAATAGGGATCAATGCCGTGTATTTTGAGGAAAATTGGAGAATTTATTTTGTTGATTTGTTTAATAAATTGAGTGATGTTTTGATCATGAGATGATTGTATGATATGTTGATATAATCATACATGTTGTTAAGTTAAGAAAATGGAATTGCATGTTAAGATTTTAAAGAAATTAAATGTGATAATATAGAAAAGATTGGATGTTTAGATGTTATAATGTGTGTATGAATATTAGTTTAAATTATGAATGAAGATAGAAGTCTTGTGATAAAAGGGATGAAGTTCAAAAGATGGAAAAATGCATAAAAGATATGTCTAATAAATTTTCTTGTAATAAAACTTAAAGGCTTGAAATTTTAATAAACTACAACAAAAAGATATTTTGTAACTTATCTAATAAAATGAACTAGTTTATAAAAATGTTTATTGAAAGATAAATAAAATTAATTAAGTAAGAAAATAGCTTAAAAGTTAAAAACAAAGAAGAAGAATTTATTAAATAAGCAAAAATTAAGAAAATCAAGTTTAAAAGAATTAATCGAGAAGAAGTAAGAAAAGAAGTTTTAATCAAATGGAGAAAAGATGCTAGACGAGTTAAGTTAAGTACTCGTATAAGTTAATCAAGAAAATAATAATAGAATAAGATGTCGAGTAATGAGTTGAAAGAAGTTAATATAAAATAATTAATTGAGTACGTTGCTTTCAACCAAACGAATTAAAAATAAACCGAGAGAAATTATCGAGTAGTAATTAGAAAAATAATAGTCGAGTTAAGAAATGAGAATCGAATTAAATACGAATAAGAAATTCCAATTTCATAAGAGTTTAATAATAGTTAAAGAGAATTTATATTAATTGAGTAAAAGTTATGAAACCTCATAAAATAACGAAATTAGAACAAAGCGTTGCCTATAAATTAAGAAAAGATAGAGTAAATGGTTTGAGCCTTTATAAAAAGAAATGCATAATCGAATCAAGTTCTAATGTTTAAGTTGAATAAATGTTAATGTGTCTTGATGTTTGTTTGATTTATTTGAATTCATTATATGATTGAATAAGTGTTTAAATACATAATGTTAATTGTGACGTGAAGGATTACTAAATTATTGGTATGCAAAATGATTGAGTTATTGATTGTTAAATCGAGAATCGATTAAAATCTTTGAAAGAAAACTCGAGTAATGGAAGGTAGATTGACGACATTTATTAAAGTGAGAAAGTGTTAAGACTTTGATTAGTAGTATTAACCAATTCGAGTAGAGTTAATGATTTTAAAGACGAAAATGCGAGATCCTTTAGAAAAGTTTAAGCGAAGAGAGAAACGACTCAAGTAGAAGTCCTTCAGTTGAGTCCAACACCTTTGTGTCTGTCTTTTGCGTATCTTATTTTTCCTTTATCGATGTCGAACTGTGAAGGATCGAGCCAGACGGATCGCTAAGCAAGGACAAATAGCCCTTAAACCGCCTAGCTAGAATCTTCGGAAGTCAGATGGGCTTTTCTGAACTAAAACTATCGATGAGAATTAGTTATGCTATTGAGTATTATGATATGATTTTAAATGCGATTGACTTGCCATTTTTATTAAAATTGGTATGTGTTATCATCTGTTTATGTGAAGATGTTATTATCCTGTGAAAGGCAGGAAACCCACGTGTGGTATATGTTGAGGTGACTGTGAGCCTTGCTTCGGTTAGGCCGGTCACAGTGTTCGAGAAGGAGGCTTACTTCTCGGCACAGTGAGATTGTTTGTGACAGATGATGCATACTGTTATGTTATATAATATGTTTGACAGCGCTGTCTATTTAAAAGAAATTGTTTCTAGCATGCACAAGTGAACCCCTCTTTAAGTTGTTTAAATACTTGTGATGTTCGGTAAGGCAAGTTCAATTGTTATAGCTTTAGAAAGCATCTTTAATCAAATGTTTTGGCTTGTGTTCACTGAGTACGAAGTACTCAGCCCTGCGTGTGTTTCTAAACATGCAGGTTGACTGTATGACGATGGCATGGATACTTGGTGGTGTGGTGTGGTTCTTTTGGTTGAGTCGAGTTGAATATCAGACTAGCATTTGTACGTCTTCATACGTGCAGATGTTGGGTTTTGATGCAAGTTTCCGCTGCAACCCTTTTGAATTGATGTCTGTTGATGCTAATACTTTGATACTTATGTTTTTTATTCCGAGTGTTGTGCTCGATGACTTTGAATATTTGTTAAATTCTTAAACATTTTGACTTGTGTTTCCGAGCTATAGGATAGTTGACGTGGAATGTTTGTTGAATCTGGTTATTCCTGACTTGATATACTTTTGATATTCTCGTAATTGTCGGAACCTTATTCCCATCAGCATGAAATACTTATTTAGATTCCTGTTATAAGTGAATTTGAGATGCTCGGAGGTTACTTCATTATGTTTTTGGAAGCCTAATTAGATTGCCTTATCTTTCATTATCGTTTTCCCCGAGCATGTTTCCCCTTATTTGAGTTGATTGTTAGTTGTTTAGGTTTTGTTGTTATTCGTAAGTCGCACCTCGAGAGTCGGGGTGTGACAAGTGCAGTCTCCTAGTGGTGAAACTATGAGAATGAAGATTATAGATGATTTCGAGTTTTCCTATTTGATGGATGCATTGGATTTTCCTACTGTATATGTGACTGTTTCTCCCACGAATGATGAATCTCATAATAGCAGGAGTCCTTTGATTGATTGTGGTGTGCAGAATGAAGACCAGAACAATTTTGATGTTGCTTGTGATGAGTTGGGTTTTGATGGCATTGGTGAGAATGATGACCATGATGTTGGTAATAGCAATGTGGATGGTAATAGCGATGTGGGTAATGAAAGTAGTGTAGGACATCGTTTGTGGTTTATTCCCGGTGCAGCCCAGCAAGTATCTCTTCCGTCGGATGAAGTAGTGGCACCGGTTGTGCGTGTGGATGAGCTTGTTCAGGGTGGCACTTTTGTCGGAAAGAAGAAAATGAAGTCAGCTCTTGCTTTATATCACATGAAAAAGCATCTCGAGGGTAAAACGATTCGATCAAACAAGGTGTACTACCATATGAGATGCAAACTGGTAGAACGATGTGAGTTTGAGATGCGAGCAAGTGCAGCATCTAATTTGTGGCGTATCAATCTCTTCACTCGTCACTCTTGTGTGGATGATTTGAGATATCACCCTGATCCTAAGGTTTCATCTAGAGTTGTTGTTGCACACCTTGGACCAAATTTTAGGGAAAATGGTTCGTGTCTTAGGCCAAATGATATTCAATCACAGATACGAAGGGAATTTGGTGTGAATGTAAAATATTCTACTACTTTGACTGGTAAGCACCATGCTCTGGAACTCTCATTTGGCGATGCGGATAATTCATTTCAGGTTTCTCTATCCTTTTCTATATTAGTATCGCGTAATTATTATTGGTAATTTTGGTACGATTTTGAAATGTCGTACCAGGTTTGCCGCTGTATTACCGGTACATCGGGTACAATTTTACAAAATTGTACTCAGTGTACTGGTAATACAGCGGCAAACCTGGTACGAAATTAATATTGCGTACCTAGTGTACAATGGTTAATATAGTATGTTGTTACGTATTTCTAAACACGTACCAAGTTTTACCAATTATCTCGGTACAATCGGTATGTTTTTGTAAACGCATACCTAGTTTGTAACTATATTATTGGTACATTCGGTACGTTTTTTCAAAAGCGTACCATGTTTACCGAGTGTACTTTCATTGATTTTTTGTATTAATTTAGATAAATTCTTTCAGATGATTCTCAAGTTCTTATACATGTTGGAGCAGATGAATCCTGGTTCAATTGTGGACATTCAGACATGTTCAGACGGTTTATTTCAATATTGTTACTTTAATCTCTCTACGTACATAAGAGCTTTTCGTGCATGTCGACCCGTAATTGTCATTGACGGCACAAACTTGAAAGGGAAATATAAGGGCATTTTGTTTGTCGCAGCTACGAAGGATGCTAATGAACAGATTGTTCCATTAGCATTTCGCATTGGTGATGTGGAGGATACTTCATCTTGGACGTGGTTTTTGGAGCATGTCCGTCGGACGTTTGGTTGCTCCTCCGGATTTTATGATAGTTTCTGATCAGCATCTGAGCATCAAGAATGCTATTGATCGAGTTTATCCTGGCATACCTCATGATCTTTGTACGTTTTGTATATAGGGTAACCTGAAAACTTGGGGTACCGTTGTGACTGATCTATTCCATCTTGCTGCCAATGCTTACAAAGTAGAGGATTATGAGGAGTACATGAACAATTTGAAGGAGGCCTCTCGTGGTGGCTATGAAAAGCTTATGAGTGTTGTTGCACTATGTCCCGTGCGGAAGTTTGGATTTGATACATCCAACGCTATAGAGAATATGAATTCAAGACTTCGGTGGGCTAGAAAACTTCCGGCATGTTCTCTTCTAGAATACTGTCGTAATCTTGTCCAATCTTGGTTCTTCCAGCGGCGCACAAAATCTGGATCTAGAAATGAAGAATTATCGGTATACGCAACAAGGGAATTAGGTATAGCTGTCGAGGCGGGGCGAATGATGAGAGTTGAACCGATATATGATACGAAGTTTAATGTTATTTCTGGAGTAAAGAGCAATGTTGTTGATGTTGCTTCCACGAAGTGTTCATGTCGAGCATGGGATCTGGACTTAATACCTTGCTCTCACGCTACTGCAGCAATCAGGTGAAGTTGAAATTTTATGTGTTGGTATTAATTGCATATTCGTACCTCTTTTGCCAAAACTTCTTAGTACACCTGGTACGTAATTGTAAATGTGTACCAAGTGTACCGCATGAAACTTGGTATGCAGGTACGCTTTGATCAATTCGTACCTGGTTAGGAAGTTCCGATGTGGTACACTTGGTACGTAGTTACAATTATGTACCAAGTTTGCTCATCAGAAATTGGTATGCCGGTACGCTTTGGCTAAAAACGTACTTGCGTACCAAGTTCGGATGAGAAAACTTGGTACGCATTTACAATTGCGTACCAAGTTTGCTTATCCGAACTTGGTACGTCGGTACGCATTACCCAATGCGTACCAAGTTTTCAAGTTTTGATGCGGTACACCTAGTACGCAGTTATAATTACGTACCATGTTTTTCTTTGACAAAGTTTTAATTTTTTACAAATTTTTAGGTTTAAGAAGGCATCCCCACTGTCATATGTTCATGAATATTATTCTACTGCCATATGGCGTGAGATTTATGTTGATGATGTGATGCCTATTCCGGATAAAGATTCGTGGTGTGTGCCGTCACATGTTGCTTCAATGATTGTTCTTACACCTAAGGAACCTAAGCAAGATGGATGACCGCGTAAAAAGAGGATTCCAACTGGATCTCATACCAAACGCAGTCAAGAGTGTTTGTGGTGTCATGAGAAAGGTCATTATATGAGTATATGCCCTCTAAGACGCCGCTTGATTAATCCGAAAGAAGAAGGGAGTAGCAACCAACCAAGCATCAAAACGAGAACCCGCAAAATGAAAAAATGTGGCATTTGTGGTGTTGCGGGTCATACTCGCCAAACATGTCAAGATCCACATAGATTTGGTTGATAATTGGAGATTTATTGAATTCTATTAGATGTGTACTGTTTGTCATGGTTTTTGTTTGAAATTTTTTACGTTTTTATTAATATTGTGTCAAATATAAGTGTAAATATTGGTACACTTTTACATATATTGTAACAGATAGGTAAGTAAATCTTGGTACGTTTTGTTTAATTGCTTACCTTACGTACTAGTAAAACTGTAGCGAATTTATATTTGCGTACCGTGCGTACCATAATGCAAGTACATAGTTATCTTATGCATAATACCAATAAAGATAAAAAAAAAAATATACATATTATCAGTAGCATATGCTAATATTTATCCAAAATACACATTCAAAATATACTAATGTTTATGAATTCACAAAATATTATCCATCATGCACAAAATATAAACAACAATTCACTGTTCATTCATTGCCTTCATCGAAATTCATGAGGACTTCCGGTGTCACTTCCTCCGTGCTATGGGTATAAATGGTCCTTTCTATGTGGTCTCTGTACACCACCCGTTCTTCAGGCCTTTGCAAACATCTTCACATTGGGATTGAATTTTTTGAGATGAGTTGCTCTACATACTTGAGCGCATAGATGCCACAATCATATCCATTATCTTGCTGGAATTTGTTTCTCTTTTGGCCCTTCTTTGAAGGAAAGCATAATTCCCACTGGCAGAATTGTTGGTCTTTTATGCGATGCTCTCTATAATATCCAATAATTTGTGGCATCGTTCTTGTCATTGGTAGAAAAATATCTCGTCGATTATCGAAGTGGTGGTCTTCGAATGTATGCTCTTTCGAAGTGATCTTCTGCTTTTTGAGATCTGCCAAGATGGTACCCCAGTGATCCTTGTAGAAGCATAATGCAACAACCTAAAAACAAAAGAAAATATGGTACGTTATTGTAAATGCGTACCAGAAATCTAAGAAAACACGGTACGTTATTGTAAATGCGTACTGCCAAACCAGGTACACTCGGTACGCATTTGCAATATTGTACCTTATTTACCATACATGTATTTGGTAAAACTAGTACGATTTTAGCAATGTGTACCGAGTGTACTAAGATTTATTGTTACGTATTAATAAAATCGTACCTTGTCGCAGTGAACCCAATGCTTTACGTTCTCCCCCCAAGCTGGCTGAGCTCCTTCGGCAAACAAAAGTAACCTATTCATTTCTTTTCCGGGGATGATCTCTTCGATATTCGGGTTGAATATCTTATGATAGTAAGGATCAAAAGGATTTGCTCTCTTAGGTTGGTTGACCGATTCGAATACATTCTCCATCGTTTCCTACAAATAAGTGTAAGAAATATAAATATATATATGTTATCTATGTAGAAGTATGATTGTAAACAATTAAAATCAGTCTAAATGGATGAATTTACCATAAAGTAGCAAGACGTCATGACAATCTTCGGGTCAATTTCTCCCAATCCGGCCATTGTAGGATTTGCTATGAGAACAGCAAGGTAAGCCTCAATGTGTTCTATGTCGAGCTGTCATGTTGGATCCATGAAAGATTGGAAAAAGGTCTTGTCCACTCCACAAAAGGCTCCTACATTCTTTCTGTTTTCAATGAATAGATTAATTAAACTTGGTACGCATTATCAAAATCGTACCGAGTTTACCAATTAAAAATGTTACACCCGGTACGTATTGAGAAAATCATACCAAGTTTACCAATTGCAAAATGGTACACCTAGTACGTTTTTACAAAATCGTACCGAGTTTACCTATACAACATGGTACACGTGGTATGCATTTATAAATCGTACCGAGTCTACTAATTTGACACTGGTACACCTGGTACGCATTTACAAAATTGTACTAAGTTTACCAATTGCAGAATAGTACACCTGGTACGTAATTTAGCAAATCGTACCGAGTTTACTGAGTTTGAAGATAAAAAATTTAACTTACAGTGGAGCTTCCTCTGAGTTCAACCAATTCTCAAATGTGTGACGGCCTGGTCACACGTCTTCCGGCAAAAATGGACTGCGTAGAGGTGGAGTTGGGAATCTTCTTCAGATTGGCCTCAGATTCAAGATGCATACCGAGATTTGTGGAGCTGCTGGTTGTTGTGCTGGTGGAGCTTGTGGGGGGAGCTGGCCCTTGTGGCGCTTGATCTTGTGGTTGTGGACCTTGTGGAGTTTGTGGAGGTGGAGCTTGTGGAGCGTGAGGACCTTGTGGAGCCTGTGGAGGTGGAGCTTGTGGAGCGTGAGGACCTTGTGGAGCTTCAAACTGTGGACACGGTGCGAATGGACCAGCTGAAGCTGCATTTGGTTGAAGAATTTTCTGTTGCGGAGGCGTAAATTGATTAGCTTCCAGGAAGGTGTCCCACAATTTGTTGATTTGGGTGTTCGTAAATTGGTCGCCTGCCTGTTCAGGGGCCTGCTTGAGAAAAAAGAAATATTGGTACGTTTTTCCGAATTTCGTACTAGATTTGTATTGCAAACTTGGTACACTCGGTACGTTTTGAACAAACGCTTGTTGGTACGCATGGTACGTCTTTATGAAAAACGTACCACGCGTACGTGCGGAAATAGGTACGATTTTATATATCGTTTCATGCGTACCCAATTACAATACAGATTAATTGATGAGAAATAATGCATCCAATATATTACAAATTCGGTTACAACATCAAATAAACAAGAACACAAATATTTGTTTATAACATGAAAATTAAAATATGAAATTGTTTATGTTATCCCACCATGAAATTGCTATGCATCAACTCAAAATGCATCTTGTACCTTATCATCATTTTCCTGCTCCGTCGTCCTCTCGCCGACTTGCTCTTCTGTTGCTCCTCCCTCCTTCTCCTTGCTCTTCTTGTTGCTTTCCACGGCTGCTGCCTCCTCTTCCTCTTTCTCCGCGCTTCCCCTCTCGCCATCCACATCCACGGGGATGCTGCCGGAGTTGGGTTCGATGTCATTGTGAGGAGAGGCTGGAGATGTATAATGTGCACTCGTGAAGGGTTGGACTTCCTTCTTCTTGGAGCTTGTTAACAACATAGCTCCCAACATCCTTCACGAGCTGCTGCCTTTCATCCTTGAGCCATGATATGAGCAGATTTGCTGCTGCCTCAGCTATCTCTCTCACAAGAACCGCTCTCTCTGACCTTTACATTAAGGTGGCAAGGACAGAGGAACCAGTATCGGCGGCAGGAGGAGTGGTGGAGGTGGATACAGTATTGGTATGCGGAGGAGGAAGAGGAGGAGGAGGAGGAGTATCTTCATCATCTTCATTAGCGTCAGGCTCTTCATCATCCCCACCATCGTCAGCTAGTTCTCTTTTTCTCTTCTTTTTGGCATCGTTTGGATCATACTGAAATAAAAACTTGCTGAATTCTGAGTCGTTCTGTAGAGACAGCCAGTATGGTGTTTTCTTCTCAGCATTGGAGGGCTTCAGCTCCTGTCGAAGATTCTGACAAGGATACAAGATAGTTGTATAAACTGCCGGTACACTTGGTACGCAATGACAATTGCGTACTGAGTTTACCAATTTATTTAAGTAATCTCAGTATGAAATGCCTATTGCGTACCGAGTGTACCTAATAAACTGCTCGTTTAACTTGGTACATTTGGTACGCATTTATAATTACGTACCAAGTTTACCAATATATCTATGCACACTTGGTATGCATTTGTCACTGCGTACCAAATGTAGCACTTTGACACTGGTAAAAGTGGTACGTATTTGTGAATGCGTACCAAGTTTTACTAAAAGCATACTGTGATGTTTATAAAATTAGATTAGTTCTAAGAAGAAATCTTACCAATTTTATCTTTTCCTCTGGGGGGATTTCTGTGTCTCTGAGGAATCTGTACCTCAACATCCGAGGCAGTTTCTTCTCGGTGGACCTCAATGCCACCTTCTTTCCAATCGACGGCACGTCCTCAAATATCCAACCCTGTTTAATAAATAAACTTTGTTAGTATGTAATCATCACTACTAAAAAAAGACTCTCATACATAACGGACTTTTCACGTTATGTATGAAGTAAAACCTGTGTTGTATATAGTCGTGTTGTGTATGAAAGTGCTCATACATAACAGACATTTTTCGTTATCTATATTATTCATACATAACGGTTTGACCCACATAAATAACATATTTTTTTTCGTTATCTATATCATTATACATAACGCTCGCCCGCTGTTATGTAATATAAATTTTGGTTATCTATTATCAATCTATATAACATTTTCTTATGCATTGGATAACATTTTGCAATCGTTATGTATTCCCAATTTCAATATTTTCTTTTTCTTTTCAATTATGTATTTCTAAATTCAAAAAAAAAAAAAAACAATAAATGATACTTTAAAATCACAAATCATACATTTATTATCATCTAAAAATATAATCCATATACATTATCGTCTAAAAATAGCAAACACGATACATTACGTTTCACAAAAAGTTTTATCACCCATATCACTTCTTTGCTACTACTCAAAGACACAATAAACCCACATTGAGCCACCTACACCCAGAAACTAAAATATACAACTATAGAATCGTAAACTTGGTACGTTTTTGTAAATGCGTACCGAGTTTACCAGTATTAAACTGTTACGTTTGGTATGTAATTATAAAATCGTATCAAGTTTTCCAATAGCTTATACTTATATTTGAAAAACTTGGTACAATTTTCTAATTGCGTACCGAGTTTACCAGCATCAAAATGTTACGTTTGGTATGTAATTATAAAATCGTACCATGATTTTCAATACCTTATACTTGTATTTGGAAAACTTGGTACGATTTCCTAATTGCGTACCGAGTTTACCAGTATGAAATTGTTAATTTTGGTACGTAATTATAAAATCGTACCAAGATTTCCAATGCATACCAATTTTACCATTCATGAACTTACCAATACAGCAAAACTGCAGTCTTGAATGTGGTAAGTGATGTCGGATTTGTTTTTTTTTTTATCTTCTGTGTCGATTGCTTTAAACGAATCGACAACCATCTCAAATGAGAAACTGCCCCAGGGGAATTTTTCCCAAGCTTCCTCATCCTCAACCAACACCCATAGCCAGTCCGAAATTTTTTTCCTGGCATTCTCATAGCCCAGGACGTTTGACGCCGCCAACAGAATTTTGGCCAACTTCAAGTAGTCGTCGGCGCTGAGCTTGATAACAGATTCCTTGCGAAAAACGGTTCTTAAATGGTGTCCACACCTCTGCAGGGGTGACCATTTTGTTGCCGAAGAGTCGGGTGTACAAAGAGAATCGCGGTATAGTGTGGTTGGCGTATGGGTTGAATTCTGCAGGGCCAAATCTCAGCCCGCTCACCAAAGCAAATTCTGATCTGGAGAAGCGCAAGAGCTTCTCGTCAACCTTGAACCATACAGCTGTATCATCATACTTGGGGAAGGACTCTACCTGACGAAGCACCATCCAGTGTATGGCCTTCCCCGATCGCGTGTTGAGGTCCTCCATCCCAATAAAGTGCCCGAAGCAGGACTGCTTCAGCTTTTCCAAGGTTGAGTTGCCACTTGCAACGAGGCATCCTCGAATGTCTAAAATAAGTGACTCATAACCATGAGTCATCACCTTGCTTTTCAAGGTGGCAAGCTCTAGCCGCTTGTAAGTCCAGTTGTGCTGCAATAAGACAGAAAACAATTCAATAACAAATACATATTCACTGTTTAGTCATAATCTGCTTGGTAAAAGTGGTAAACTTTTACAAATACGTACTAAAATTCCTGGTACACTTGGTACGTTTTTACTAATGCGTACCTAATGTACTTGTCATGTAGGTATGCATTTGTAAATATGTACTTGAAAATAATGAATTACTGGTACACTCGGTACGTTTTTCACAATGCGTACCAAGTGTACCAGTAACGTAGGTACGCTTTTGTAAATACGTACCTACATACAATGAAATATTGGTACACTCGGTACGTTTTTCACAATGTGTACCAAGTGTACTAGAAACACACTAGTTTTCCTGGTACATATTTATGAATGCTTACCAAGTTGCAACTTATATGCTTCGGAATTGGGTACGCATTTACATAATCGTACCAATTTTAACCATACAATGCCATATTCATATGAACCGAATGCAAAATTCATCACGCATAAACAATCTCAGAAATTCACCAACAACCTATCCTCAATTCCAGAAATTACAGATCTAAAATTACGGGTACGTATTTCACAAAACGTACCGGGTGTACCAATACAATTCTTCGCCAAATTACAGATCCGCAAATCGTACTCTAATTTCCATTCTACTTAACAAACAAGGTACGCAATTGACATTCAAAATATAGTAAATCCGCGAAATCGAAGAAATCAAGTGATAATCAAACATGCAACCACCATAACTTTCAGATTTGAATTTTGCAAATTAAAAAATGAGAAAACTAACCGGCAAATCTGCAAAGCCGTCTTCTTCACCGGCTTTCTCCTCTTCGTGCGACGGCGGCGACTGTTCTTCTTCCTCTTGCGGCGGCGGCGACGACTGTGCTTCTTGCTCTTAGCGCGGCGGCGTCGACTGTGCTGCTTCCTCTACGCGGCGGCATCGACTGTGCTGCTTCCTCATGGCGTTGCGGCGTCGACGCTTCGGTATCATCGCGCGGCGGCGTTTGTTCACGCGGCGTCGGAGGGATTTCAGTGCGTTCACTCCTAGTTTTCGTCGCGGGTTTGGTCGGCGGCGCCGCAGCTTTGCTTTGCTTCTTTGCGGCTTTGGTTGGCTTTGGCGCGACTTTGCTCGGCTTGGTCGCAACGGTTTCACTCGTAGTCGTCAGGTTTAGGGTTTGGCTCGTCGCCGCCGGGTTTAGGGTTTGTTTCGCCGCTGGTTCGGCGGTTTTCGCCTTCTTCGTGTGCGGTGCCATCTAGTCGGGATGTAGGAGGTGGTTGGCGGTGAGAGGTGGTTGGCGGTGGAGAGAGATGAAGAGGCGGAGCAGGAGATTGGAGAAATGGAAGAGAAAGAATTGCGCACGATAGAATGAGGGAAGAGAGAGAAACGAGAGTAATAAATATTTTTTGAATTATAACCGTACACACCTCACTACTCTATGAGGGCATTTCAGTCAAATTGGGTACAATTTTATCCAATTTTTTTCAAAAGTGAACTTTTGACAAAATTTATTATTACATTGTACCCTAATGCTATATTACCATTTGCCTCAAACAACAAATATCCTCAGGAATTGCCATTTTAGTTTTTTATTTGAGAAAAAAAATATGAAGCATTAAAATACATAGTATTATACAATAATAAGTTACTCTAAAAACAATAGAATACATAGTAATACACAATAATATGTTACCTATAAAAACAATAAAGAGTGAAGGAGTCATATAGCAAAATCCCCCCTTAGATTACAATAGTTGTCAAGGAACATAATATGGTAACATTATAGCCAAAAATGTGTTTTTGGGACAATTATATCCTTACTCTAGAATAGAAGTTATTTACAGTTTTTCACCCACCTTCCATCATAACCTCTCCTGTTTTTTCTCTCTCTAAAAAATCTCTCCCACCACAAAACCCTAAAAATCCTCCACCAAATCCCACCACCTCCATTTCTTCGAGCAGATTTTCGCCGCCGTCCCCCACCCAAACTTCCGCCGTCGCGCCACCGCCTTTATCAATGGCTTCTAACAGCGAAATACCCACCAACTCTCTTTCCTACTCTCTTTCTCTTTCTTCATCTGTGCACGAAGAAGAAGAAGCCGGCGCAGAAGAAGAAGTCGACAAAGAAGAAGAAGCCGCTGCCGTCGTCGCCGCTGCTGCCCCTCCAAACCACCATGGAGCTCGTAATATTCTCGACATAACTAAGGTTCGAGATCTTCCCTACTTTCTTTCTCGATTTTATTTCTCTTTCTTCATCTTTCTCTCTCTAGAAAAATCCTAGATCTAGCTGGAAATAATGCTATTTTCGTATTTATTTTTGATGATTTACAAGTGTTGATATGATTCGTGGTGTATTTGGGGTGATTCCCGTAAATCCAGATCTGGTTTTTGATTTCTCAGATTTGCTGGAATTTCTGTAATAACATGTTACGAAATTACAATTTCGTAACATGTTTGTGGCAATTTGAATGTTTCGAATACATGTTACGAATTTCACAATTCGCAACATCATATACGAATTTCGTATATAGTGTTACGAATTATGAAATTCGTAACTAACTGTGCATTTTAATTCGTTTAGTTGAAGTTACGAAAGTAAAATTTCGTAACATGTTTGTGACAATTGGAAAATTTCGAAATGAATCATTTTATGTTACGAAATTAGCATTCGTATTGAATAATCTGTTGCTGATTCATATTTTCGTATCACGGTTTTTGAATTTCAGTTATAACATGTTACGAAATTACAAATTCGTAACATGTTTGTGGCTATTTGAAGGTTTCGAAACTGAAATTTTTAAGTATATGTTGTTGCGAATTTCACAATTCGCAACATCATATACAATTTTGTATATAGTGTTACAAATTGTGAAATTCGTAACTAACTGTGCATTGTGATTCGTTAATTTGAAGTTACGAAATTACAATTTCGCAACATGTTTGAGGCTTTTTGAATGTTTTGAATCTGAAATTTTTAGGTGTATAATGTTGCGAATTTCACAATTCGTAACACAAATCGTATATAGTGTAGCGAATTGTGAAATTCGTAACTACATGTGCATTTTTATTCGTTAATTTGAAGTTACGAAATTACAATTTCGCAACATGTTTGAGGCTTTTTGAATGTTTCGAATTTGAAATTTTTAGGTGTATAATGTTGCGAATTTCACAATTCGTAACACAATTCGTATATAGTATAGCGAATTGTGAAATTCGTAACTACCTGTGCATTTTCATTCGAATGTGGCTATTTGAAGGTTTCGCAACATATTTGTGGCTATTTGAAGGTTTCGAAACTGAAATTGTTAAGTATATGATATTGCGAATTTTGAAATTCGTAACTAACTTTGCATTCATATGTTTATTTGAAGTTACGAAATTATAATTTCGTAACATGTGTTACATGTTCTGAAATACTGAATTGGTTTAATTGTTTGTTTATTACAGATAGAATGGATATTGAAGGAGAAGAATCTTGCCGCCAAGCACCACCGGATCATGTTATGTTACGAAATTAGCATTCGTATTGAATATTCTGTTACGATTTTGTCATTTCGTATCACTATGCCTTGACTTTCTGTTAAGATTTTATCATTTCGTATCAGTTCCATGTTACGAATTTTACATTTCGTATCTTGTTTCTCTGTTACGAATTTTACATTTTGTATCAATATGTCTTGTTTCTCTGTTACGAATTTTTGATTTCGTATCACTTTTTCATAATTCCATGTTACGATCTTATGAATTCGTATCAGTTTGTCATGATTCCATGTTACGAATTCAATATTTCGAATCAAATGTGGCTTGTTTCTCTATTACCAATTTATGATTTCGTTACACCACGCTACATTATAAAGAAATTACGAAAACAAACAAGTCGTAACACCAAAATAAAATCGTAAAAAATCGTATCGTTACGAAATCAACAAATAGTAATAAATCAGTTACGAAAATAACAAATCGTAACACAAAAACAATCTTTAATTTGTGTTACGAATTTCATACATTTGTAACATAAGACATTACAAATTCATACAATTCGTAACAACAATATCATCAATCGTTGATTTCATATTACGAAATTAATAAATTCGTAACATAACAGATTACGATTTTGGCATTTCGTATCATTATGCCTTGACTTATTGTTAAGATTTTGGCATTTGGTTTCTGTATACCTTGATTCCATGTTACGAATTTTGTCATTTCGTATCACTATGCCTTGACTTTCTGTTAAGATTTTATCATTTCGTATCAGTTCCATGTTACGAAATTCGTATATTATGAAATTGTAATTTCGTAACATGTTATAACTGAAATTCCAAAAACGTGATACAAAAATATGAATTACCAACAGATTATTTAAATGCTAATTTCGTAACATAAAATGCTTCGTTTCGAAAATTTCCTATTGTCACAAACATGTTATGAAATTCTACTTTCGTAACTTCAAATAAACGAATTAAAATGCACAGTTTGTTACGAATTTCACAATTCGTAACACTATATATGAAATTCGTATATTATGTTGAGAATTTCAAAATTCGCAACAACATACACTTAAAATTTTCAGTTTCGAAACCAGATCTGCAGATCTTCTTCTTCTACCTTTTTTTCTTTTTTCTCTTTTCTTCCATCTTCTTCTTCTTCTTCTTTGTAATCACTCCCTCCCACCGCCGTTCCACACAAGGGATCACTTCAATCTCGACGACAAGAGCGGCGACTCTGGCAACAAGGACGCTGCCGCCGAGGGGGAGATGTCGGCGAACCGGCAGCCGAGAGGGGCGACGGCGGCGAGATCGAGTCCGACGGGCGACGACAATAGCAGATCTAGGGCGGAGCGACGATGAGTTCAGGTACAGGAGGGCGACGGCGGCGGCGACTGCAGAGAGCCCACGGCGGTAGAAAGATGAACAACGAGAGAGAGAGTGACAACTCGACGACGGCGGTACAGAGATGAACAGCGAGAGAGAGAGAGAGGCACAACTCGATAGCGCCGGCTGCGACGGCGGGAGGGCGACGGCGGCGGTACAGAGACGAACAACGAGAGAGGCGCAGCTCGATAGCGCCGCCTGCGATGGGAGGCGCAGCGGGACGACGGCGGCGAGGACGTGTTCAGATCCGCCGACAGGAAGAAGCTTGCCGAAAAAAAACGAAGAAGAAGAGAAGCAGGAGAGAAAAAAACGAAAATGGAAGAGAAGAAAGAAAAGAGGAAACTGAGATAAGGAAGCTAGAGAGAAAGAGAAAAAGTGGGAAGAAGGGGTATTTTTGTCCACAAAACATATTTTTTGCTATAATTTAACCATATTAAGTTTCTTGACAACTATTGTAGTCAATCTAGTCAAACTGGCTATATGGATGGATTACCTCAACAATAAAATAGATAGTAATGTATACAATAATATGTTACTATAAAAGCAATAAAATACATAGTAATATACAATAATTATGATAATTAGAAAGCAATAACAAAACAAGTCGTTGTATGATAACGTGAATGAGAAAAACAATATTAAAGTCTAATAAAACAACAAAAAATAGGCAACAAAACAATAAATATTAGCTAATAAAACAATGTATAAAGCAGCAATTATTACTGATAGAAAACATGGCATCTCATCTTTGTTTCATCTTAATATTTAAATAAATAATTTTCTCAAAATTTAATGAAGAAATAAACAATCTCACTCAAGGAAGAAGGAATGAGTTTGATATATTTTCTTCCTAATTTTGAGGGATTAATCTGGACGTATATAAATATAATCTAAATGGAATTACCAACGTTGTACGTACGTAAAAATTAAAATTTGATGTAATATATTTGATCAATGTCAATCGTTACCCTACAAATTCTTGAAATTTATGGTGTACAATTATTTCTATTTAACACAAAAGAAATCTTTTCTATTATAGGCATCCCATATATAGGGAGTAATTCTAGTGGAAAAACTTCTTAAACTTAAAAACAAGAATGATCCTACACCATAAATATCATCTAGATGGATGATCAGATTTAATCAAGAATTAACAATCCCTCAAAATTGTGAAAAAGCGATCCAATGCTACAGGGGAAAAAAAATCATTCATTTCTATGGAACTTTCAACCCACAACTCTAGTTTCCTTTCCCTTCGATTGAACCACCAAAATACATCGATCTCTGCGAGATTAATCCATTAGAAAACACCAAAAAATGAATTATCGAGAAGCAAATCGAGCTGTTATTTGATTTTCGAGCATTACATCGATATAAATTATTGAAATGCATATGCATGTAAGTAGAGTGAGAAGAATTAAACGAGAGATATTAATTACTTACTTTAATTTATAAGTACAATGTGGAGACTGCTGAAACAGCCCAGCTTTCCGGATTGACGGCTGACCCCACAAACATCACAAGTCCTTTCTAGCATGCTTTATCCTTACTCGCACGCTTTCCAGGAAAACTTCCCATGAGGTCACCCATCCTAGTACTACTCCAAGTCAAGCACACTTACCTTTGGATTTCTTCCAGGATAGGCACCAGAAAAGAAGATGCATCTTGATGGTAAAAGTAGACCCATCAATTCCTTTAGGCTCTCCTTGAATATGTCGTCTCATGCCGACATATTCTCGGCATCCATCTCGTTCGGATGTGTTCCACTTCATCCCTGCCCCCTCCGCTTGGAAGTCTCACCGGAGCAGCTCTTTGTTCGTGCCTTATGCACCGACGATCACTCTGTACTTCGGTCCCGGGCGTCACAGGCCCACCAGCTTCCGCTTGGTTCGTCCCCGAACCACACCGTATTGGGAGAGGTTCGACTCTGATACCACCTGAAACAGCATGGCTTTCCAAATTGACGGCTGACCCCACAAACCATCACAAGTCCTTTCTAGCATGCTTTATCCTCACTTGCACACTTCCCAAGAAAACTTCCCAGGAGGTCACCCATCCTAGTACTACTCCAAGTCAAGCACGCTTAGCTTTGGAGTTGTTCCAGGATAAGCACTAGAAAAGAAGATGCATCTTGATGGTATGAGTAGACTTATCAATTCCTTTAAGCTCTATTTGAATATGTTGTCCTATTCCGACATATTCTCGAAATCCCTCTCATTCGGGTGTGTTCCAGTTCATCCCTGCCTCCTCCGCTTAGAAGTCTCATCGGAGCCGCTCCTTGTCCGTGTCTTGTGCACCGGCAATCACTCCCTACTTCGGCCCCGGGCGTCACAACTGCTGAGCATGAGCTTTGCATTCATTGAGCCTCTCAGATTTTGAATCATGTCTTGTTATGCTAGTTTTAGTAGTATATAAAACGTAACAAAACACTATTGCCTCTGTTCCTCAAAAGTGTGGCCTTTTTACTATTTTGGGATTGAAAGAATATCTTCTGTCATTATTCTCATTCATCAAACAATGTTATATACAAATTACAATAGCCTAATTAGGCTACGATTAGGAAAGCTAAATATACACCTAACATATATAAAATATACTAAATAATGATGAATATATTTTCATATATTCTACACCCCCGCAGTCGAAGCTGGAGGTTTACGGATGCGAAGACTATCCCGAAAGTCTTCAAAAAGAACAAGCGGTAGACCCTTAGTGAATATATCTGCAATCTGATAATGGGATGGCATATGAAGGTCACACACCTGTCTTCGTGCAACCTTTTTTCGAACAAAGTGAATGTATAGTTCAATGTGTTTGGTGCACTGGTGTTGTATGGGGTTTCCCGAAAGATATACCGCGCTTACATTGTCGCAATAGACCAAAGTAGCTTTACTAACCGGATAATGTAGTTCCAAAAGAAGGTTTCATATCCAGCACGACTCGGAGACAACATTAGCTACCCCTCTGTGCTCAGCCTCAGCACTTGACCGAGATAGGGTAGGTTGTCGATTTGACCACCAAGATATCAGGTTATCCCCCAAAAAAACACAATAGCCAGACGTCGAACGTCTAGTGTCGGGACACCCACCCCAATCAGCATCAGCGTAGAAAACAAGATTGATGACTGAAGATGAGTAGAGATGCAAGCCAAGATCAAGTGTACCTTGAATATATCGTACAATTCGCTTAAGTGTATGCATATGCTCATCTCTTGGGTCATGCATATATAAGCAAATCTGTTGTACGGAATAAGATATATCTGGTCTTGTGAAGGTAAGATATTGTAGAGGACCTGCGAGACTACGATAATGTGTGGGATTCTCATAAGAGTTACCTGATTTAGCACTGACCTTCGGTTTTGTGTCAACTGGAGTAGAAGTAGGCTTGCATGTGGTCATGCCGGCACGATCAAGAATTTCCTCTGCATATTTTCTTTGTGAAATAAACAAGCCATTCTTATGACGAGTGACAACAATGCTATGATAGAGCGACGAAGGGCATCAGATGAAGCAGTTAGTATAATATCATCAACATAGAGCAAAATGTAAGCCATTTCAAATCCCTTACGATATATAAATAATGAGTTATCAGATTTGTTGTGTGAGAAGCCAATGGAAGAGACAAAATCAGCAAACCTCGTGTACCAAGCACGTGAGGATTGCTTAAGACCATACAACGGTTTCTTCAATAAACAGACATAATCTGGATGAACAGGATCTTTGAAACCCATAGGTTGATGCATATATACTGTTTCCTTGAGCTCACCATGTAAGAAAGCATTTTTGACATCTAATTGATAAATAGGCCAGTTCTTTGACAAAGAGAGACTAAGAACCGTTCGAATAGTTGCCGGTTTCACCACGGAACTGAAAGTTTCACCATAATCGATGCCAACCTGTTGTGTTTTACCATCAGCAACAAGACGGGCTTTATGCCGCTCAAAAGAACCATCAGAATTTTCTTTATGAGAAAAAAATCCACATAGACCGAATAACATTAACACCAAGGGGACGAGGTATCAAAATCCATGTCCTATTTTTAATTTGAGCATTATGTTAATCAATCATAACCATTTTCCAATTCGGGACACGGAGGGCAGCCAAAGAATTACGGGGTAAAGGAGATTTTGTAATCATGGTATTAAGATTATACTTAGGATTGGATTTTAAAATACCAGTTTGGCTGCGTGTGACCATGCGTGAGACCATGTGCGAGTTTGGATATGGAGCGGGCTGATGAGGAATAGGAGCAGGCGACTGGTGAGGAATAGGATTGGGCTGATGAGGAATATGAGTCGGAGAGGGCATGTCTCCGCCTCTTTGCACATGTTTAACACTTGAGGTAGGAGCTAGTGGGGAATTATGTGGTGACGGGCTTTGTGGAGGTGAGGTAGGAAGTGTATATGGTTCGGCTAATGGCCGAGGTACCACGACGTGAGTGGGTTGTGGGGCCTGATTAGGCAATGGGACGGGAGGTGGATTTTGAAGATGATGGATGAAATGAGGATGCAATCCATCTTCCCAAAAATCGTAAGTGTTGGGCATAGGTGAATGTTGCTTAGAAAAAGGAAAAACACCCTCATCAAAAACGACATGTCTACAAATAATGATTTTATTGTTAGTTAAATCATAACACTTGTAGCCTCTATGATTTGGTGGATAACCCAAAAATACACAAGGAGTAGAACGAGCTTGCAATTTATTAATCGTAGTAGACGGATAAAGAGGATAACACAAGCATTCGAACACTTTAATGTGAGAATAAGAGGGGTCCTTTTTGGTAGAGGATTTTGAGAGGGGATTGACGATCTAATAACTTACTCGGAAGAATGTTGAGAAGATAAGTCGCCATTTGCAAAGCATGGTGCCAAAAAGATGATGGTAAAGAGGCATGAGCAAGGAGAGTCCGGATGATTTCTTTCGGCTTTACCATTTTGTGAAGAGGTATGTGGACATGAAAGACGGAAGGACATGCCGTGGGTTTCACAAAATTTCTGAAAAATACCATTATCATATTCCCTACCATTATCACATTGGACATTCTAAATTTCTCGTTCCAATTGAGTACGAATATGAGCTCTAAAGGATAGAAAGACATCATATACTTGGGACTTCTTAGCCAAAGGAAAAGTCCACAAATAATTTGAATAATCATCCAATAAAAACATATAATAACGGTGACCCGAAGAACTTAAAATTGGAGAAGTCCAAAGATCAGTATGAATTATATCAAAAGGCATGGAAGTATGAGAGGTAGATGGAGCAAAAGGTAACTTAATATGTTTTCCGAGCACACAAGAACAACAAATATTAGAACTACGAGTTCTATTACAGTCTATGTCTTTATTTAACCGAAGAGTATTTAAAATAGTATTTCCCGGGTGACCCAAATGATCATGCCAAAGAGTGGAAGCTAAAGCAGTAAAGCTTGATGAAGGAGTGGCTTGGTTGGTGATAGAGTTGGTGATAGGATAAAGATCGCCCCTGCTCTCACATCTCATTAGACGCATTCCCGTCTGAAAATCCTTCATAGAAAACCCAAAAGGATCAAACTCAACGGACACAAAATTGTCGGTAGAGAATTTTCTTACTGACACCAAGTTTTTAATTAATTTTGGCGCATGAAGAATATTTTTTAAAGACAAAGGTGGGTTCGGGGGAGGCAAAAAAGTATGACCAGAACCATGAATTGGAATAGAATGGCCATTACCAACAGTAATACCTCGATTTTTGCTCAAATTAGAATAGGACGAGAGATTATCTTGTGTTGACGTCATATGAGAGGTAGCACCCGTGTCCATGTACCAATTTGCATCGAGTTGGTTAAGGGTCATGGTGTGCATTGCCCCTTCGAGGTCTGTTGGAGTATAGGATGGCACGCTGGCTGCATAGGCCTGTTGTGGACGAGGACCAAGAACTCCAGGTTGCCTCGTTTGGCCTGACGGACGAGCCCAAGAAGCTTGTGTTGGATATGGGCATGGGGGCATGGCCCATGGTGAAGGCATCCACCCCTACGCTACGGCTGGGTACTGCCATCCATGAGGAGCCATCGACGGATGGTGTGGGCCGCCACCACGTCCGCTGCCGCGGCCACTCTTTCCAGCACCGCGACCACCACCACCTTTCTTACCACCAGTTGTGTTCCGATGTGGCTTTATGTTACCATGATTTTTAGGCAAATTTTCAAATTTTGACAAACCATCATCAGAGTCTGTGGTGGGGGCAGCCATCATGGCGGAGTTTGATCTGGTGGCAGCTTGCTTGGCAAAACTCGCCTCCTCCAGCGTGAGCATGGAACGGGCTTGGTAGAACTGTGGAAGAGTGTTACTTTGACGAATCAGCGTCCCAACACCCTTGTACGCCTTTGTGAGGCCGGCAACCATCTGTAGAACGAGCCGGCTGTTTGTGACCGGGGCTCCAACGTTCTTGAGTTGATCCGAAAGAACCTTGAGCTTTTGACAGTACGCTGAAACATTTGAAAAATCCTCCATTCTGGTATGAGAGAATTCTTGTTCTAGCGATACGGCACGAGAATTCTTATTATCTTGGAATATATCACGGAACCTATTCCAAGCCTCCATTGCCATCCAGTCTGGTTTAAGAATTGTATGCAATAGATCGTGTGAAATCGTGGCATAAATCCATCCTAAGACCGTTGCATCGAGAGTGGACCAAAGCTCCTTCTCATCATTGGTTGCATGCATCTTTTTCTTGCTCGATTCTGGTGGAATAATATGGTCGATCACCCTGTGAGAACGGGCATGAATTTTGAAGAGTTCCGCCCACGTTGCATATTGAACGTTTTCCATCTCAAGGGTGATTGAGATGTGGGTCTTGATATTGGAAACAATAAGAGCCGGGTGAAAAGAAGTTTTTGAGTCAGACACCATGGGTGACAGTTGAAAAAAAAAATGAACAGAGGTAAGCTAGGGCGCAGCGGAGAAGAAATAGATGATATTTTTTGCCTTAGGACTTTTGATACCATGAAAGAATATCTTCCGTCATTATTCTCATTCATCAAACAATGTTATATACAAATTACAAGAGCCTAATTAGGCTACGATTAGGGAAGCTAAATATACACCTAACATATATAAAATATACTAAATAATGATGAATATATTTTCATATATTCTAACAGAGATGTCCTTCATAACTCTTAATCTTACAACATCTACATACTTAATGCTCCCTCAATCTCCAAAAATGCAGTGCAAAGGGAGTGATACAGATTTTAAGCATGTTGTTGGTATAAAGGTATTTTGAGTGGAGAAATGATCTTACAACTTTTGCGTGTTAGGTTTTTTTTAGAACATTATTTTGTGCTAGGTTAAGAGTCCATAAAAGGATTTTTTCAGAGACAATTAGTGGGTGAAATAATATTCAAAAGAGCAAAGAATACAATTTTTAGAGAAGGTCCAGTTATATAGTAATAAGATTACAATTTTCGATGACTGAGGAAATAGCTTTTAAACAATATTTATATTTAACGGGCCAGATCCATTCAAAATATCTACCAAACAATTTATAAAACTTATCACCAACATCAACTTTGAAGGAAGGAGGAAATACTAGTATTTATCTAAATTTTTAGGGCTTACTAACAATATAGCAGTACTACAAGATTCTCACTCCGGTCCACTCATATTGTTATCTTTTCCTTATTTAGATGTCACATTCATATTGTCATCTTTCATACAAGGAAACTTTTAATACTGATAATCTTTCAAAAGTAATAGGACCTACTCATTTTCTATTTTTTTACCCTTGTTCTTAATCTCTGTGTCAAACAATAGTAACATAACAATTTACATGGGTCGGAAAATTAATAGTACATTTTATAAATTATACACTATGAATAAATATAATCTATTTATTTGTTTTTAATTAAAGGTCTATGTGAAGTATGACTATGAACCACGTAAAAAGTTCCTTAGGCGGACTATTTTATTTTCAGAATATATATTACTATACTTTTTTCTTGAAAGGGAACACTATAGATTATATTTAAAGTGAATTAATTCAAGATAATTATTGTGATATGAAAGTCGAAAGTATTATTGTTATGAGAAAGATATAAGTGTGGTTGACCCTACGTTGCATGTGGAAGAAAACTATATTTGCAAAGGTGCATGGAATTTACAATTATTCTGAAGATAATAACCCTAGTTAAATAAAGCGACAATATAATTAACAAAGAGAAAATGACAATTTATCCTGAAAAAATTAATAATAATTCGAATTTAACTGCACGGTATGGTCAACCTCACTCAAATCCACCTCCAATATTGAAGAAAACACAAATATATTATTGTGGATGTGGTTGCATGATATGCTTTTAACTTTTAGATTATGCAAGTATGTTTTTATTTCTAGTATTGTAAATGTTAAATTCGTGTTTTCATGTTACGTTTTCTTTTAGATTAATTTTCATTTTCGTTTGATAGGCATGTTAGGATATAACAAGATAATTTAAAGTCAAGATATGTAACGTAGATAAAAAATGATTAGTACCATATTTTTGTGCTTGGTACATAAGATACAAAATGAAGATATGATAAATTAGTTGTTTGGTACCCAAGATCAAAGTCAAGAATAAATTTTATTTCAAAGAAAAAGTCAAGAATAAATTTAAATTGATAATTTTAACCCTTATCAAAAAATAAAAGAAAGAGTGAGGGGAGAGAAAATTAGGAGGAGAATTTTGTCTTTTTCTCATTAATCTCGCTGCACTGTAGAAGTAAGAAAATGTATCACAGGATAGTGAAGAGATACCTTTACTAAAGATCTTAACGCTTGTTTAAAGGTTGATACCCATCCTATCTTGGTGTTATCATATCCACCAAACACGGAAGTAAGGCCCATAATTTTAGTCCTTGATAGAATTTTCATTTAAAGTCATTTGTAGATATCAAGGGCACGCGCGTAGTTTCATTAATTAATTTTGCTAATGTAGTAAAGTTTGTAATACGAGTAGAGAGAGAAGAACATAAGTTGATGATAAAATTATCAAATTATGAATCAATAAACGTAGAGAGATTCATTTAAGAAATAGAAAGTATTAGGCGGACTTTTTAATTTCCGATTCTGTCTTATAGTAACTAAAAGAAGTTTCATGATTCACGGTGAAAATGGATGCATCTTATCTTGATGGTGTTTTTAATTAAAATCATGATGAATTAGATTAAGTAGTAAGTTTGTCTTATCCTTCCTCTGTCCACGAAAAAGATACATAGTTAGAACAAATACAGCATTTAATAAAATTGATAGAGTGTGTTGTGAGTAGGGCGAGAGTCTCATTTATTATATATTTTTAATTTTTTTAATTAATGGGTTGTGTGTGCAGTGAGTGAAATAAAAGTCTCACATAGATTGAATAGAGACTTGGGGGTGTATTGGTTTATAGAGTTTGAAGGATTTTAATGGAGTTTGAAATCTGAGTGTATTGGATTCACAAATTTCAAACTCCGTTAAAATCCAGGGGTATTCAATTCCACAGATTTCAACTCCATTAAAATTCAGGGGATTGGATTCACAAATTTCAAACTCCATTAAAATCTTGGTGTATTCAACATTAGCTCGATTTCGACTGATTCATTAAGAGACAAAACTCAAACTAGCACTTTTCAAAGACAAAAGTTGAACTATAGCCACTTAAAAAAAGCTTGAAATGGCCTTTTGAATTATTTCATGACATTTATACCCCTTACTTTACCTCAATTCCCTTCCTTCTCCCAAACTCTCACATCTTCATCTCTTCATTTAATTTGTATCATACACGAAGTTTAATTTCTTGTATGAACTTCCGGCAAATTTTTCCGGCAAAAAATTTTCGGCGAATTTTTCCGACGAAAATTTGAATCATACACGAAGCCTAACTTCATGTATACATCATACATGAAAACTTATCTTTGTGTATACATCATACATGAAAACTTATCTTTGTGTATGTATCATACATGAAAACTTATCTTCATGTATGATACAAATTTGAATTTTGTGGAGGCAAAATTTTTTGTGTATGATGCATACATGAAAGTCAGGCTTTGTGTATGATGCATACATGAAAGTCTGTCTTCATGTATGTATCATACATGAAAACTTTTCTTCATGTATGATACAAATTTGAATTTTTTGGAGGCAAAAATTTCCGTGTATGATGCATACACGAATCTTAGGCTTCGTGTATGATGCATACATGAAAGTCAGCTTTTGTGTATGATGCATACATGAATGTTATTCTTCGTGTATGATGCATACATGAAGTTAGGCTTTATGTATGATTTGAATTTTCGCCGGAAAAATTCGTCGGGAATTCATACATGAAACTAGTCTTCGTGTATGATTCAAATAAAAGTTAGTCTTCTTGTATATTCATTAAGGGTATATTAGACTTTTTACAACTCAAAGTGCTATTTTGCAACTTTTAAACTCAATGTGACATTTTGAATCTTTTGTTTTAAAAAAGTGTTATTTCATAAGATTACCTCTTTCATTAATTTATGGATTTCGATGGATTTCGAAGGATTTCAAAGACAAAATACAAAGGATTGAAATCCGACCTCCCACCTTCAGAATTCGATGGATTTCGTATCCAGCGAGCGACGATGTCGAGCGATCGCTGGCGCCGTGTACATCCAGCTACCGCCCCTAGCCAGTGGTCGTTGGCCCGATCGCCCATAGCCAGCGGTCGCTGGGATGTTGTATCAGCGATTGGAAGTAGCGACCGCGCGAGTGCAACGGTCGCTGGGATATTGATTTCAAATCCACGAACTCCTTAAAATTCCATCGGAAACTCCTACAAACTCTACACAACTCCTACAAATTCTACACTCAATTCCTACAAACTCCATAGATTTTAACTCCATAGATTTCAATTCCACATATTTCAACTCCATTAAAATTCTTCAAATTCTCAAACCAATACACTCCCCTTAAATTAAAGTAAATGTGTGAAGTGAGTGGAATAAAGGTCCGACTTGAGTTGAGTGGAGGATTAAATTAAAGTAAATGTGTGAAGTGAGTGGAATAAAGATTCCGCTTGGATTGAATGGAGGATTAAATTAAAATAAATTATGTGGGTTATATCACCAAAAATGAAGTGTGCATCTTTTTCATGAACAGACTAAACTAGAAAGTGTGCATCTTTTTCGTGGACGGAGGGAGTATTAATTAAAAGAAGGATTCACGAGGAAAATGGATGCATCTTATCTTGATTGTGTTTTTAATAAAATGAAAAACGTGGATCATGATGAACGAGATTAGGTATTAATTTCCAATCAACTTATGCATTCAAATTACAATAAGAAGAAAGCGTACGTAGGTCATATAAAATCCTAGGTCCTTATTCCTACTATATTTTATGCAATACGTTAATTATATACCCAAATTCCAAATATGCAATTATTCTTTATTAATTATATTATTACTCTGTACAGCTTAATTGAATTAATTTGTAAGATGGCCGGGCTGAAACTTAAACTTAATCGATTTGGTGTGATAATATAGTATTATCTAAACAAATTAAATATATATAGTACTTTGCAAATGTGAAGATGAATCTGTTTATTTTCTGAGATGGTGATTATATATGTTTACTAAGGGTGCGTAGTGAAAATGAGGAAAAACGAGGTATAATATTATTTTACTTTCTTATATCTTGTTTGGTTTCTTTTTAAGAAAAATCCGGGTAGGAGGTATAAAGTTTCGGGCAGCCCCCTTTCCCTTGCCTAGAGTATAAATTTATACCTCGTTTTCCCTGCTTTTCACTTCAAGTGAACGCACCCTTACGGTAAACTCTAATTTTGCATTCTATTGATCTACACCATAAACTCTCTTACATCTTTTTGTACTTGTAGAGTGTGGTTAAAGGACGGGGATTACCAATGCGCATCGAAAGTAATGGTTGTGGGAACCCACAATATCAAAAAATACTCTTCAATCGATCGGCGGGAAATATCACGTGAAATTCATTCATGGTAGAAACAAAGATTGATGGAGAGCATGCATAAAGTCTAAAAGTCGAATCTCTCTTTGAACTCTATTTCAATCGTGTCCTCTATAGAAACCTCAACTCTCTAGGTATCATTTGTTCAAGGATGAAGATATAATAACATTGGAGATCCAATTCCCCCGGATTTTTAATTGGGGTATGATGTGGGAGTACAGTTTCGTGTTAAACTGAATCTTGCTGCTACTGCTGTTTCAGTTGTTCATTCGTCTATTAATGACCAGGTATGAGAACAAGTAAAGGATTTATTTGCCTAATATTTGTTGCTATATTCTAATTTTAAACTCCAAGACAACTTCACTTCCTCTTTTTAGGCCTTAATTTATAGTACTACTATATGTTTGATGACTAATTGTTTTGTTGGTGAGTTCTGATCATCAATGTAGATACTGAAGATTGTTTTCTTATATTGAAAGGGCACGGTTTATGCTGCTAACTTCTTTTCTTTCACTTATTTCACATCCCGTTATATTTTCATTTTTTTTTAATCCAGAGAGCATATACAAGTCCAACTTTGGTGTTTATTTTCAAAAATTGAAGGACCGTTGATATTCAAGAATATTTCAGACAAACTGCAGAGTTTGAATAGAGGATAACTTTAAATAAAATGAGTAATTTTTGGATGAGTTAGACATTATTTTCTATATTTTCGTAATAGCACTATGAATATTGTATAACAAGTACTCCCTCCTACCTATTGCTCATGTCCCCTATTTCTTGGGTACGGTTATTAAGCAATGAGGATAAAATGTTAATAAATGGTAGGCCCAAAATATACCCACGTCTCCTTCCCTCCCTCCATGTCAGCTCGAAATTCGCCGGAAATCAAGTCGGGTTGCAAAATCAAACGAAACTAAATGTTTGAAAATTGTGAGACAGATTTTTTTTAAGGTGCAAAACGCGATAACTCGAAAAGTTTTTAAAAATTTACAGGCCATTGAACCTTTTTTATATTAGTATATTTTTTATAGAAAATATCATGTGATATAGGCATAATGAACATTAAAATATAAATTTTGACCAACCCTCTTTATAAATATTCCCTTCGTCCCGTTGAACTAGTCTCATTTTGGAATTGGCACGGAGATTAAGGACAAGAGTAATAGATAATAAAGGGTGTGTTTCGTTTAGTGAATAAAGTGTTATATAGTATTTTTTAATTGATAAAGTGATATAAAATGTTTTTGAAGTGACATAAAGTGAATAAATAAATTTCGTAATTGTTTCCTTAAAAGGAAATGTGACAAGTTGAACGGGACAGTCAAAATGGCAAAGAGGGACAAGTTGAACGGGACAGAGGGAGTATACATTATGGCCATTTTTTTGAACTTAAGACCTAAATACTCCTTTCCCTTTTCTATCTAGATCCATCACTCCTTGACTCGTTTTATTGACATTTTTTTCCCTTTCCAAGTTTTTTATTTTTTTTCTGTTTTTTTATTTCCAGTTTTTTTTTTCAGATTTCTTTTTCCTTTTTTTTTAATTTTCCAGATTTCATTTCTTTTTTTATTTTCCAATTTTTTCTTTTTACGGTTTTTTTTCAGATTTTTTTCCTTTTTACTGTTTTTTTAATTTTCCAGAATTTTTTTAAATTTCAAAATTTTTATTTGCCTCTTCATTTTTTGTCTGTCTCTTCATTTTTTTGTTTCTCGCTTCTTTTTGGTCAAAATTCGAGCGAGGGGAGCCGAAGGCCTAGGAGCGAGCCGGAGTATTTTGCCCTACGATTATCCTTATATTAGTAATCGAAGCGAAGTCGGAGCCGTAAAAAAATCAGAGCCAAAGGCAGAGCTGCAAAATTGGAGCAGTATAACTTGGAATAATTGGAATATTCATCCCAAGAGTACCATGTCATAACTTGAAACATCTGGAACTAATTCGACAATTCGTCTCAATTGTACCAAATCTGGAATAATTGGCATTAATAAGACTAAATTTGTACCAAATGTACTAGAACAGTTGGTACTAATAAGACTAAATTTGTACCAGATGTACCGGATGCCTAATACCCGGCCCGAACCGACTGGCGCCCGTCCGCGTCAGACCTGACCCACTCCACGTTTCATTAAGGGTATTTTTGTTCCAAATTGAAAAAAGATGGCCAAAATTTATATTTTAATGATCATTATGACTATTTCAAAATTTGTCTCTTTTTATACTCCCTCTGTCCCACCGAATACGATATGTTTTCTATTTTTGGACGTCCCACTATACTTGACATATTTCCTTTAAAGAAAACAATTAGTTTATATACATGGCCCACCATCTCATCTAAAACCCACAAACCTACTCCCACTACACACTCAATCATCTCATCTATAACTTTATTAGCATTATAAAATATTGCAAATACTTTCTTTATACTCAATACTCTTTTTCTTAGTTTCCGTACCCATATGAATTATGACGTATTCTGCGGGATGAAGGGGGTATTAATTAGTATAGATGATTGATGAAACCTGAATGATATGTCTGTGATTGTGATTTTTATTTACTAGTTATTTCATTATTCCTTTTTTTATGTATAAATTATTAGCTCTTCCCTATAAAAAGCAAGTTTCATCTATAACAATATCCACAACTATGATGAGAATGAGATCGCTCTGCTTCGTCGCCAGCCTGATCTTCTATCTTGCTCTGGTATGCGTCGACATAATTCTTAATCCTACTATAACTTCATTTGCTACGTACTCAGGGACAAAGTCAGATTCTGGCTGACACTGTTATATATATATATATATATATATATATATGTAACTTAATAGTAGTAAATGCATGAGACTAGCTAGCCTAGCCTAGTAGCACTGAGGTAATTTTTGTTAAAAATTCTTTACATGTTTCATGTTTGTATTAATTTTTGAGTTTCTACCATGTTTTTTTAATATTTTGACATTATTTTTAGATTTTTTGTTGTGTATTATAAATTTGTTTCTTATATATTACCAAAATTTTCGTTAGTGCATGTGTGCTCGATACTATTTTTTCGTTCCTAGTTGAACTTGATTCTATTTCGATCAAATTACAAGGCCGTAATTAGGTGAAATGAAATATTTAGTCGATTGAAGTGTTTTTAAAATATATGCATGGATCGGCGGTGAGAAATGTAGGTTGCACGAGTTAACGATGCAAGAAAAGATCCAAGTGACCATCAGCATGTCTTGGAGGAAAAAAGCAATTGTCAGACCTCTGTTGATGTTGATGCTCTCATCAAGTCCACAAGTGAGAAAGCTGTTGTTAGAGAGTTTGAACCGAGGTCGAGGGCTACAACATATATCGATGCTGGCAATCCTATTGGTGACAAATCTTTTGTAAGAGATTTTGAGCCGAGACCGAGTGCTACAACCTATGTGGATGGTCGCAATCCTAAAGGTGAGAAATCTTTCATAAGAGATTTTGAACCGAGGCCGAGTGCTACAACATATATTGATAGCGGCAATCCTATTGGTGACAAATCATTCGTAAGAGATTTTGAGTCAAGAACGAGTGCTACAGCCTACGTGGATGGTCGCAATCCTAAAGGTGAGAAATCTTTCGTAAGAGATTTTGAACCGAGGCCGAGTGCTACAACATATATTGATGGCGGCAATCCTATTGGTGAAAAATCTTTCGTAAGAGATTTTGAGCCGAGACCGAGTGCTACAACCTACGTGGATGGTCGCAATCCTAAAGGTGAGAAATCTTTCGTAAGAGATTTTGAACCGAGGCCAAGTGCTACAGCATATATTGATGGTGACAATCCTATTGGTGACAAATTTTTTGTAAGAGATTTTGAGCCGAGACCGAGTGCTGCAGCCTACGTCAATGGTCTCAATATTCTAATTGGTGACAAATCTCTTGCAAGAGACTTTGAGCCGAGACCGAGTGCTACAACCTACGTTGATGGTGGCAAGCCCGCAAGTATTAAATCTGCAGCTGCTTAGACAAAAGATTTGGAGGCTAGAGCAATTAATTTTATACAACACTGGACTTATGCCAGTGGATAATGATTTTGGAGCTTCAAACAAAATCATGTGTGTGTTTCTATTAATCAGTCGTACTTGCTTCAATAAATAAAGTTTGTATTATTATTGAGTTCTTTTTAGGTAGACTAATATAATGTGAACTTAGCGACCTAGTAATTATGTGTTAATATATAAAGCTCTCCCTATATACGAAGGGCCGACGTAGAAAAAAATGTTGGTTGGCGGGGGCTTTACTGAATAACCAATAATTTTATTTAAATCTAATTTCGCTTCTATATTGGGTGAATTTTTCACCGGTTAAACAAAGATCAGTAGCAAACGAGAAAGAGACATCTTTATATTTTTTGTTTCTTTTTGAAATAAGGCTCTTATATCTACATAAATTTTTGTTCCTATTTTAAATTAGAACAACGAGATTTTGTTTATTATCTAAGAAATGCTCAATTTGAATCCAAATTTTAAAGCCTAATTTAATCTCCAGTTAACAAAACTTATCTCAAAAGTCTTAAAATAATAAACTAGTTAAAGAGGTGTAATTAAATCTTTATATGATAACTTAATTAAAAGAAGTAAAAGAAAAAACAAATTATCTTTGAGGGGAGAGGGTAGGAAGACGCAGAAGAGAACAAATTGAAGTACTGAATCAAAATTGATTTTTTATTTAAATTTTTTAAAGATTTCACTTATTTGACTTTTTAAAAGTGCTAGACACTAATAGCAACGTTTTTGGTTTGGATGTCTTTTACATTTTATTTTTATTTCCTTTTACTCCATCTTCTTTCCTAATCAATGGCGCCTCCTCCTCCTCATTTCTGACCATTAATCTTTTTCCAATCTAGTTTCAACCACTTAATCTCTAATTTTCAACAATTTTTCCCTTCATTTACATCGCAAATGGTAGGAGTTGAAGTTTGATTTCAATAATTCCGACGAATTTAACACTAAGAAAACAAAGGAAAAAAAATCTTGGCTAGCCCCTAGAGGCTTCTTACTGTGTCCGCCCCTATATATATACACTGTTATGAACTAACAAGTCGTAAATCATCCTAATGAAAGTATAATATATAGGGAAACACTCCCATGCGACATGCTGCATGTGGGATGCGACCGGGTCGGGTCGGGTTAACCCGGTCAACCCGGGTTTGACCCGTTGACCCAGTCAAAGTTTTTTTTTTTATATTTCAGTTTTTTTTTAATTTCAATTTTTTTTTTTTTTTCGTCTCCGCCTTCGGCTCCGATTTTACGTCTCCGCCTTCGGCTCCGATTTTACGGCTCCGCCTTCGCTCCGATTACAAATATAAGGATAATCGGCGGGCAACAATTTGGACATTTTCGGCTCGCTCCTAAGCCTTCGGCTCCCCTCGCTCGAATCTTGACCAAAGAAGAAGCGGCAAACAAAAAAACGAAACGGCAAACAAAAAAATGAAGAGGCAAAAAAAAATAGAATTAAAAAAGAAAAATAAAATCTGAAAAAAAAACAAACAAACTGAAAACAGAAAAGGAAAAAAGGAAAAAAAAAATCGGAAAAAAAAAAACCTGAGCGCGTGCACCCCACGCGCCGTGCGTGGGTCAGGCGCGTGCGCCCCACGCGCCCCACGCGCGGTCGCATGGGGTGCGACCGGTCGCACGCAAGTTTTTGTGTAATATATATGAATAATTCTAGAGTAATTTTGCACCAATTTGGTCCAACAATCTTGAATTTGAGAGTTCCCTATAATTTTTAACCCAACTTAATAGGGCCAGGTGACTCATGAGATTGAGAGACATTGAAAAATACTACATCTCGTCCTCAAGTCTTTTTCTATCTTTCTTTTTTAGGGTGGTCCCCAAATTTCTTCCTAGCTACTTTTGGATACTACCTCACAACAAATTATTATCTCTTACCCTTACTTTATCAACTTATTTACCCAAAATACTACATATGACCCACCACTATCTCAATTAATTAATATACTACTACCCTCAATGTAGGACCCTTTTTCCACTCACAACAAATTCAATCACTTTTTTTCTACTCATAACTAACTCAACAAAATTTTCCTTAATACCCGTGTCACTTCCTCCTAAGAAGAGACTTGGGGACCGGAGGTAATATATCTTTTACATGACCAGCTGCTATCTGATTAATGCGCGTGATCTTCGTTTTTATAATCACATCTAAATTAAATTTGCAGACCTTGAACTTTCTTATTGTTTCTTTTGTTCCCAATGTAATCACTTTCTGTCAAGCTATATGTAAACGTTTGATGAAAAACGTTGTGAAAATATATAGTACTATTACATTAGCCCATAATCTTTTGTTGCTTATGTGTAATTGAAATTTAATTGATTACGTGTTTCTCAAAATGACTATAATTTTATTTATTTGACTAAATTATGATTGAGTTTACACATGATCATAAAAGAATTGGACATACATAAACGCAAAAACTCATATGCGACCTGCTGCACGGTATGTGACCGTCCCCACGCGCACATAATCCTTCGATCAGAAGCGTGCGATACACGCGCGCAAAAAAGCACGCCCACGCGCCACGAGAATTTTGTTTTTATTTTTAATAGGTGGCGTGTGTAACACACGTGTCTAACATATTATTATTAATTAATTCGTCCCAGAATTATTAGGTGTCCTAATATGTATTTTCGAGTGTTTTTTTTAACTATCACAATATCTATTTAAGTTTTTAATTATTTTTTTCAGTTTTTTTTAAATAATTTTTTTTTTATTTCTAGAATTTTTATTTTGCCTCTTCTTTTTTGTTTGTCACTTCTTCTTTTGTTAAGAGATCGAGCAAAGGGAACCGAAGGCCTCAGAGTGAGCCGAACGATCCAAATTGTTGCCACTATGATTATCTATAGATTAAAATCGGAACCGAAGGCGGAGCCAGAAAAAAAAATCTGGAAATTAAAAAAATTTCTGAAAAAAAATGCAGGATTGACCCGGGTTGACTAGATCGGGTTCAACCAGATCCGGTCGTATCAATCCAGTCCCAGAGGATCCGATTGCACAGGAGATCTCTTACATAAAAGTTGCAAAGGCACGCTGTTTTAATTTGTTTGCTGTGTATATTAATATGAAATCAGTTAGCTTGCAATTCAGTTAAAGAAATTGAACATGGACGAGAGTCTTGGCGCTATAGACCCTGTAGTTAAAAATATGTCCATAGTGATTCTTCTTAATTATCTTCCAAGTACGTACAACCAAATATATCCTATTGATGGTAGGATTTTTTTTTTTGCCCAAGTTTTTGTCTATAACGAATGGGATGTCATAATTTATTATTTTTTTTTTTTGGTTTATTGATTGTATTAAATAAAATGCTAGTATTTGATACTCCTTGTGTCTTGGGTTACTTTGTAGTTTTAATATTTTATACCTCATAACAAATTAAATTTTGTGCACACTCATTCGGGGGAGAGGAATACTCACCCGATTTCAAATATAAGATGTTTTGCCATTTTGCATTACGATTAAGAAACATTATTTAACTCTAAACTTTAATGCAAGAAATTTATTTGGTCAATTGCATTATTGTCTTTTGGGTTCCTTTTTGCAATTCATGATAATGTGATAAGATAATACTATATTGTTGAAGTTAATGAAAGGAACTCAACAGACATTGAAAAACGAGTACATTATTAATGATGAGTTGAAAAGTATATAAAATTGATGGAAGTGAGAGAGAGAACACTCTTAATATCTGGAAACGTCTTATAAAAAAAAGAACCAAAACTTCTTATATTTAAAATCAGAGGGATTACGACGTTCTATAAAGTTTGCGATCGGTGAGAAAGTTAATATACGAATTTTTGTCATCACATAGAAATCAACAAATAAATAACTGAAGAAATCCTTACCGTTCATTGCATTTGCATTGGGTGGCAGACTAGTACTATTATAAAAAATTAGATGGTTGTAGACATGCATTAAAATTATCGACGACAAATGACGAAAGAAGTAGATAATTATATAAGTAGTATTTAGGAAGACAAGTGCGATCGAGTAAAGACAAAGTAGTTACAAGATTGAGAAACATAACTAATATTAATGCAGTAGTAGTTGAAATGCTGCTGTCATCCAAACTCGGGATCCTCTATTACCTCTCTATGTGAATTGCTTTAATAACAAGATGACATGTAGTATCACTAATGGTATAAGATTTAAGGTATATATTATTCTTATATAATTCCGAAATCTTAAACTATTAGTTATACCACATGTCATTTACTTATTAAAGCAATAATAGATGTCACATGGAGAAGCAATAGAAGATTCAATCTGGCCATCCTCATCATCAGTATCTTCTTATTATTATTGAAGCAGTGTTGGATATACTATATCGATGGTCATGTCATGGATAAGCCTCAATAACTGATACAATGGAGCGAATATGTTTGAATGCAAACCTGGTAAAGCCTGCTTCTCTCACTAGATTCTCCCATTCCTTAGCAGTCCTCTCTTTTCCTCTCTCAGTGTGAACCAACATCACCATGTCCAACGCCAAAGTAATATCGCAGTACTCATCCTCCTCTTCATCTTCTCCTTCCCGGATTACCGCCTCCGCGATTATCACTTTCCCAACAGCCTCTCTACATTTCTTCAGTATCTCTACACACTCCTCATCGCTCCAATCGTGCAGCACCCGCTGCATTCATTCATTTTAATACAATTCTTTTCATACTATATATAACTACTGTTAATTAAAAACAATAATAATTAATTGAAATCAATAGTATACCATAATGAAAGCAGCATCAGCCTTAGGAACAGCATCAAACATGTTTCCACCAACATGCTCGATCATGACGTCATCAACGGATTCCGACACCACATGCGGCTGATCCAAGTTTATGCCGCGAATCGACGGAAACGCCTCGATCACAGCCCGGAGAGCCGAGCCGTCGCCGCCTCCGACGTCGACCAACGACCTGATCCCGTTAAACGCCTCCGGATAGCGGTCGACGATGGCAGCCACCGAGTGTCGGGCCATGCACGCCATTCCATCATTAAATAGCTTGTTCTGTACCGGATCTGCGGAGTTGTACTCCCACATATTCTGCCCATACGTCGCCTGGAACGGTGTACCGCCATTTTCTAGGGCCCGCGAGCTCAATCGGTGCCACGGATCGATCATGGCAGGCGAGCTCTGCAGCTTGATTATGGCAGCTATGCTGTTCTTGTCGTTTTTAAGGAGCAGGCGCGACAGCGGTGTTTGTGCGTAGGAGATTGAAGCTTCTGCAGCTGTGGCCTTCGGTGTCTGCTTGAAGAAACGGCGGTGGATCAAGTACCGCATGATGCGCCGGAGGATCTGCGGGGAGCAGCCCACTGCGGCGGAGAGTTCGGAGTGTGTCATTACGCCGCCGTGGCTTTCGAGAACGTCGGCGATTTGGAGCTGAATGGCGCATTTTAGCACCGCCATTGGAGTGAAACCGAGAGCGTATCCCCACATCATCGACTTTGCCTGCTTTTCAACGTCTGAATTCATCGTTGCTTTTTTCACTTGCTCTTAATGCCTCAAATTATCCACTTATATAGACGCCATTTTAAAATTCATTCCGATACCCTCTGTTCGACCAATAAATATTTTCGATTCGGAAATTTTTATTAACTATGCATTCTAATAATAATAATAATCATAATAATAATAATAATAATAATAACAACAACAACGATGATGATGATAATAATAATAATAATAATAATAATAAGGATTAGTGGTCCTGACTAAACATGAGCTCAAGGCGAACCTATAAAAAAGAGGCATCTAACCTTCATATAAAAAATCTAATATCATTTAAACACGAACCTATAAAAAAGAGGCATCTAACCTTCATATAAAAAACCTAATATCATTTAAACACATACAAAATATATACTATATTAATAATTGATATGTGTGTTTTAGTTATTTATATTATTAGTTTTTTCTATGACTTTATTCGGATATAATTTGCACTTTTTATGTGATTTTTGTGTAGGAATTAAAGAGTTCGTGAGCATAGAGATCTGGACGAGAGAAATCGAGAAGCAAGAATTTTTATGTAATTTTAAGAAAAGTCAAAGATGAAGAGAATTAAATGGACCGAATGTTATTTTCTTTAAGATAATATTATTAGAATTATTATATAGCTAGGATTTGATTATTTAATTAATTTTTTAGGTTATTGATTAAATATCGGCGGCTAATTATTTCTCATATATATATATACTAGCCGCCAACTTTTTTCCATTCCATGCTTTTAACTCCTGCCACCTAGATTAGACTTTAACTCCTGCCAGCTAGATTAGACATCTTCGAATTTTGGTGACGATTTTCTTATTCGCTTTGGTTTCGCAAATTTATATTATGTTCTCTTTTATTTATTTGAATGTGTTTATTTTTACTAGTATGTGTAATTTATTTTTTTATTTGACGAGAATATTGAAGCATTAGTTTAATAATCTGTGAGATTTAATTGTTCGTATGATTAATTTCTAGGATTTCGATTTATTCCTTGTGTTTAAAGTTAATTTTGATTTTATTTAAGCGTGATCAACTTAGATTTAATTAGATTAAAGTCAATTAGTTCGCCCAATCCGTAATTGTTAGAATAGGGCTAATTAGTGATTAAGCTACCAAGTTCGTAGTAAGAATAAATTGGTAAACGGATTATTACTTGAGTTCTTGGGTAATTCGTTCAAATTGAGTTCCTTCAAAGCTAAAAGTTATTAGAGCATTAAATCTAGTTATGGCGTATCCAGCTAGCTATGTTTTGATAAAATAGATCTGGCGTATCCAGCTAGGTTATATTTTGATAAAATAAATAGTTTGGTCTGGCGTCCACATCTAACTATCGATAAAGTACGTAGGAATTAAGGTATGTCCGCTGCATTCACGGTACCCTATAACTGGTTGGTCCTAGAGAATTAATTGATCTTTGCGTCGATGATCAGAGCCTAGACTAGCGTAGATTTATTCGTAGTCGAATTACTTTTATTTTAATATCTCGTTTGCAATTTAGTTAATTTCTTTTTTTTCATAGTTAATAATCAAAAATCCAAATTTAAGGCGTGGTGGCTACACCAAATTTGATTAATAGGAAAAATAAGTTATTATCTCGTTCTCTGTGGTTCGACCCTAGTTATTGTTATACACATTTTAATTCTGAGCTGAATTTATAGGAATTATTTGGAAGTAAACAACGCTCGCCAATAATGAAAATGATTTCTTCTAGCTCTTTTGGTTTCCTCATCTTCTGGTTTAAGATATTCTTTGAGAAGAATTTGTTAAAAAATATCACAATTTAATAGTAAATACATTTAAACATATTATTAACGCAAAAAAGAAATCAGTACATTGATGAATACTAACTAGAAGAAAAGAAAATACTGCGTGTCTAAATACATGTCTAGAAACAAAAAGAAAAATTAAATATAAAGATAGAAATTCAAGAAGAGAAGGATTTGGGTGCAACCGGATGCATTCTATGCAACCGGTTTGACCCGGAAACCCGATCCGCACAACATAAAAAAAAGAAATAAAAAATATTTTCGTCCTTTATATTGCAGAATTTAATAAAACTTGATTAAACAAACATTTGTCATAAGAAAAACGTATAATAATTTAAAGAATTATTGTCATAATGAAAAGTTATTATTGACATGAACAAAGTAATGTTTCAAAAATATTATTTTTATTCATGACTATGTTTATTTTCGTTCACGAGAACGTGTACTTTTAATTATTTTGTCAAGTAATTATTGCAGTAAGAAAAAATGATTATCGATATAAAGAAATGTATTATTTCAAAAATACTACTATTTTTCACGATAATGTTACTTTTCATTATGATAATAATTACTATACCAAATAATTTAAGTACAAGTTATCGTAAATAAAAGTAAAAATTTATGTGAAGAAAAGTAATATTTGTAAAACATTACTCTATTTCATGTCAATGATTACGTTTCATAACGATAATAATTGTTTTATCAAATAACTAAAAGTACGAGTTCTCGTAAATAAACATAAATATTTTTGTGAAGAAAAATAATAATTGTAAAATATTATTTTATTTCATGCCAATGATTACGTTTAATAACGATAATAATTACTCGACCAACTAGCTAAAAGTACAAATTATCCTAAATAAAAGTAAAATATTATTGCTAATAAAAGTAATGATTGTGAAAGTAATTAATAACTCTTATTAATTTATAAATAAATAAAAGTAATTAAAAATGAATTAAAAAAAAGAAAAAAAAGGAAAAGAAATAAAAAACAACGAGAAAAAAAAATAAGAAAAGTTATGTAAATGATAATTTACTAATAAGTGAAAATAATTATAAAAATAAATTAACAAAAAAATAAATGAGATAGAATGCTAAAGAAAATAAAAAGAATCAAAAGAGAAATAAACAAAAAAGAAAGGAAAAGAAAAAATAGCTTTGGGGGGTTAGAGGTAGTCGAACCTGTGACCTACGGGAGGAGAAGCAACTCCATTACCACTGGGCTACCGTGCCCCTTTAGCTACTGGTCAGCGTTAATATAATATATTGTATTTTGTACAACTAGTTGTATTGCATGCAATCGGTTGTAGAGAAGTTTTTGCCATTTAAAAAATCTAAAATTGATTTTTTTATTAATAATATTTAAGTCATAATTCTCTTAGTTATTATAAACTTTTGCAAACAACTAGTTATATATGAAAAAAAAAGTTAGGGGCCTATTATTTACTAGGATATAGAATTGTGGGTTCTTTTAAAAAGGGTCTTAACAATTGTAATAGATGTGTTGGGGGAGGGGGGGGGGGGGGAATCGATCCTACGACATTAATATTATTAGACAAATAAGTTTCCACTAGAATGAGATTTATGACTTGTTCATTTCTTATAATTATTATATATATTAAACTTTATAAAGAAAAAAAAATGGGCCTTTAAAAATTTGGGGCTCAAGACACAAGCCTTCATGTCCGGCTCCTCTAATATATCTATTAGTTTTCTAAAGGCTGTTCGGTATTTATATACCAATATATCATATATCAGGTATGAGTATGGATATCAGATATCACATATTGGTATCAGATTTATATTTGATATTCGTGTTTGATATGTTGAAGATATCGATTGATATCAAGTGGGAATGAAAGTAGAGATATGAGTCATATACTAGCAAAAATTGTTATATAAAAATATTGAAAAATAGCATATCAAGTATATCAATTTGATATCCATATACTGATATATCAAACATAAGATATGAATATGAGTCATATTGATACCCATACCTGATATAGGTATATGGATATCAAACGACCCCTAAGATATATCTTAATTGAGCTGAAGTAATCCTACAACTTACCATCATCAGATTTTAAGAAATTATTTGTAAATATATTTATTTGAGTAAGGGCTCCACATTATAGATGTTGTAAGATTAAAATGTACTCTCTCCTTTCATATTATTATCATTTTTTATTTAAGTGTCTTACTCATATTATTAAGTTGAATATTTCTATTTAGTTATTATATTAAGATTGAATTGTGATTAGGGCGAGAATCTAGAAAGAGTCCAAAGGAACCAACCATTTTTTTTGTTCTAATATAACTAACGTATAACCCGTCGAAAAATGGAAAACTATATTAAAAAAAATTAATAAAATTATTAAATAGTAATATGTGATAAATTAAAAAAAATATTACTTATTAATTAATTTTGCGTTCAATCATATGATTATGCAATCAACTAAATTTGTTTAGTATTTATTTGTACTTAAACATATCTCAAATTCAATTTAAAAATAATTTTATCACATTGACGAAGGGCGGTTGTTATACCCTTCGCACAAATAAATTTATAAAAATACCTCTTGCCCAACAAGGTAGTAGTTAATGGCAAGTGGGGTCGATCCCAAGGGACTTGACGTAAATCTGCTCTTCATGTAGTTCTCAACAAAAGGTGTTATGGTCGAGATGTATCTCAATATCCTGTAACTCAACAAATGAAATATCAAATAATAAAGAAGTTTGGATTGAGTTTCGAATCAATGATCCTAATTACTCATTACTCGTTCATTGGTGCAAAGATATTCAATTACTTGATTTCAGTACTTGGTTTAAGACAAAGATTAGTTTACACCCTAATGGTCACGAAGTCACGATATAAACACACTAAGCCTATGTCTATCCAATTTTACAGATCTTGACCAGAAGGCAAGATCTCCTCTTTTGATCAACAAAGTCACGAAGACACTTCAATAACGATATTGCCCAAAAGGCATTAAGAATAAACAGACCCAAGACAGTCAAGAAGTAGGTCAATACCGACTGCTCTCCAGCACTCTTTACCTTCTTGGGCACGAGAGATTCTCTCGAGATTAATCCCAAATTCAGTTAATGACTTAATCTCAATATCTAGATGGTGATCAAGCATATATCAATATCAATTAAGTCTAGAATTATTCATAAGTGTTTCGGAAATAAAATCACATAACGAACTTACACAATTCGACCTCACGAGTTTAGAACGAGTAATTAAGATCACGTTATCTACATCCAACCCAAACAATAAATTTAGCTAGAAATAATCTTAAATGAAAACACAAAACATATAAGGGAAATCATACTTTAAATTAAACTGGAAACGGTTGCTGCTAAAAAACGTAAGTCAACAAAGAAGGTCTTGGCTTCAAGCCAACAACTAAGATCTAGTGCAGAAATACTGAAAACGAAATATAAAAGCAAATTTTTCCGTAGGACTTGTTTCTTCCTCACTTTCACTCGATCTAAAATGCAGAACTAATCTAAAAGAACTCAAAATTCCTCTCTAAACTCGAACATGTTACAACATGAAGTCGCCATATATATAGGCGATGGAATTAGGGTTAGGTTAGATTCCTTGTTGGTAAAGGACTCTTTCCAAACACATCCGCCTCCTTCCTTATCCATACAGCTGCGATTTTACTTCCCTTTCGTGGTAGATATCTTCATTGATTAGGTTTAGCTAGGATAAGGAAAGAAATCTTCGATCCTTATCCTCTTTCTTGGAGAAGAAGAAATCTGCAGCTGCTCCCGACTACATCTTTACTTCGATGTCTGCATCCTGTATCACTTCTCATGTTGACCAAGATCCTGGCTCCTCCGAGTACTCTGTCTGTTGGCTTCAAGAATATGGGAAGGTACTTCCTGACCTGTATATTGAATATTACGTTGTTGTCCAACCACAAGCTTCTAGCCCTATGCCCATTTGCATTGTATCGCCATCTCAGCATCTCAACAACAGATTTTCACCGGTTTTGCCCAAGATCCCACATGTTCTTCCCTGCACACCATCTCTCGACTTTGTGTCCTCCCAAACACACTTTGACTCGATAAAGACTAAAAAGAACAAGAAAAACACCAGAAAAGATGGACACAAATATGAATTCATCACACCCACACACTTGAATTACACTTGCCCTCAAGTGTACAGTTGCGATTTTGCCCAAGACTCAAACACATAAAATACAAATCAAGAACACAGACTCTAAAAGATCAGCACATCAACATGTTAGTCAAAACAAAATATGAAATATGTAAGCAGATATCGCCATCAAACAGGTCAAGATAGAGTTATTGGGCAACAAGGGTATCCTCACCACCATTCAACTCTCAAGTGTATATGATTAAGTGTATACGCTCTTGACTATTATCAACAATGTTTTTCCATAGGTTTGCCTGCCCTCTACATCTTTACTTCTTTGAACAAAATCAACATTACTTATCCTTAGGTCTTTATCGGGTTGTAACGTGGCTTAAGGCAAAAGGTAGGAAAAGATAGGAACTGGCTATGTCAAGATGAACTCAGTTCTTGGGCAACAAGTTGCCCTCGACTCCTTACTCCTCTCAAACACCGCATCGGCCCTAGCACACTTATTCTTTCAGGACTTTTATTTTGTTTTTTTTTTCTTTTTCCTTCTTTTTTCCCTTTTTTTTAAATCTTTAACCCAACACCTCTATAATATGTGATATTGCCCAGCAAGCGCTACCCAACATTTTTCTTTCATCCCTTCTTCTTCTAGACCTGAGTTCTTGACCAGTAAGGCTTATAAATTCAGGCTACTATAAGTGAATCGAAAGAATTATCAACAAGCTCAAAGGGGCTAGTGAAGGATAAATGTCAAGGTAGGGAATTTTGGCCATGAGCTAATTCGAACAAAAACGCCAAATTCATCTAAGCAATTCGACTAATGTTACATGAAGTTTCAATAAGAGATACAGGCAAGTTCTAGATCAACAAGTCTCAATTGGTCATTATCGCACAAGAAAGAAATAAATGTTGCACATGTATATACAATTCAACAACTCAAAATCTCACAGTTCTTGCCCAATATCTCATTCCGTCCTACCTATCTACATATGGCATCATCATCATTTACATCAACATACCTATTCTGACCTATCATGCCAACATACTGATCAACAACTTAAAAAAATTTTAAAAACACACAAAATAGACCTATATCCCAACACCCACACACTTTGCCTTAGGCAAAGTGAGTATGATGTTGGGCAACAACAGACAAAAAAAAAAAAAAAACTGACTCAACAATTAAATCAACAATAATTTACAAACAAAGCCAAGAAGGGAATTCTAAGGCCTTCACCACACAATTTGCTGGGCAAATTGTGGGTGAAGGCAATAAGAACACCTTCTCGACCAACAAGACACAACATAAAATAGAACACTAAACAAGACTCGACAACAAAACACAAAAATGAAAAAATAAAAACTTAAACTAACACAATATTTGGGAGGAACATAATATCAAAGAGAAGATTCAGGCGGGTACCTGAATCAGTGGTGCGCAAAGAATGCCAGCTGGGCATCCCTGATCTCAATCAACATCTTCTCCATGTTGGCCAGCCTGGTCTCGACCTCGATGTTGGGCAGCACCGCCATACTGGTGCTTGCCTCCTCCTTCTTGACCAAGGGTGGATGCCTGGTAGATTTTGACATGCCATAGTCGATGAACACAAACGTGTCGTTCCTCAACTCGATGTCATTTATCTTCTTGAGAGCCACTTTACCCAACTTGCCGACTCCCATCACAGGTTTTTCCTTCATCTTATCATACACATTGACTCCCTTCGCAAATGCCGTCACGAAATGCCCACACGTGCACCCTAGAGCTTGCTTGGCCAACGTGGTTCCTAACCTACAACCTGCATCTTGCTCAACATCTTCTGCACACTTCAAAACAACAAATATACTCCAAAAACAAACTCTTTCCTATAGTTAAACTAGAATAAAAAATACTTCAAAATAAACTACTGTAAGCGAAAAACAACTAATTTTTTTAATAATTTTTACGAAAATAAAGAAAAATAAAAATGAAAAATAAAAAGAAATAAAAATAAATAGAAAATAATAATCAGGTTGCCTCCTGAATAGCGCCCCATTTAAGGTCTTGGGCACGACACCCTTTTCCTTTTGAAGTCAGAGGTCCTCTTCGACAAGGAACCCAGATGGTTCCTCCTCAACAAGCTGTTCTTGCCTAAAATAGGCCTTCAAGTGTTGGCCATTGACTTTAAAAATCTTCCCGTTCTTGGGATCCTTGATCTCAACAGCTCCATTTGGGAATTACGCTTGCACTTCATAAGGTCCGGCCCACTTAGTCGAGAGCTTTCCCGAAGAAAGCCGAAATCGAGTTTGGTACAGCAACACTTGTTGCCCAAAATGGAACTCCTTCTCTTTAATTAAAAGATCGTGATCCTTCTTCGTCTTTTGGTTTAGCTTTCGGTAATCAATGCATACTTGCCATCCGGTTTGCAATCTCATAGCCACCATCTCGTTTTTCTTGTTCTCAACAACTTGGATTCCCGACTTCTTGGGCACCACGTGCACAGGGCTCACCCACCGGATGTCAGACACGGGATAGATGATCCCCAAGTTAAGAAGCTTAAGTATCTCTTTCATCACCACTTCTTTCATGGCAGGATTCAATCGCCTTTGTGGATCTCTTACGGGAACAACATCCTCCTCAAGCAAAATGTGATGAACACAATCCATAGTGTTAATGCCTTTGATATCGGCCAATGTCCACCCTATTGCCTCCTTGTATTTGCTCAGAACCTCACCAACTCGGACCTCCTCCATGCTCGATAGCTCGGAAGATATGATCACAGGCAAAGTCTCGTTCTTGCCAAGATATATATACTTCAGGTACTTGGGCAAAGGTTTAAGCTCTAAAGCAGATGCCTTTTGTAGTGATGGCACCAACCTGTCCTCGGGCTTCAACTCAGGGATGTTGAGTGGTTCGAACCCTTGAGGTTGCATGTTGCCCGGAATCCTGGCATAACTGTATTCCTCCACTTCTGCTGGTTCATCGTTCTGAGCAAGATCCTCTTTTGTCTGCAATCTGGCATCATGCTCAAGAACTGTCTGTTGCCAGAATTCCTCCACTATCTCCTCGATCTCATCATGGGGTAGTTCCTCAAGTTCCTTATCAAACTCGTTAAGGGGCTTTTGCTCACCTTCATTCTGATCCTCATATTCATTTCCAAAGAAATTATTAGGAGTTTTGCACTTCTCCAACTCCTCATCCTTGAAGTAGTCTTTGTCGGTGGAGTAGTCGAAACTATGCCCATGGACTGACTCCTCCCAGAAATCTTTAACACTTTCATACTCATCATCTTCGAAAAAGTCCATCGTGGCACCTGCTGCCTCATTATCCTCATACTGGTCGAGATCCAGGTCAAGATCCTGATCGAGATCCGCCTGGATTGCATCCTCGTTATCTTCAAAGAAACAACTTAAACTGTGCACCGTCTCCACTCGCTCACCACATACATTGAGGGTGTTGAGGTGCTCCATGGCATCATTCTGATTTTGCCTATAAGCATCGAACTCTACTACTTCTCCAGCTATCTGAACAGTCAATCTCCCAGTATCACAATCTATCTTGGTGCGTGTTGTCCTCAAGAACGACCTCCCAAGCAAGATCACTAGATTCTTGGTTGTTTTCTTTCCCATGTTAAGAGCATAGAAGTCTGCTGGGAACAGAAGATCCCCCACCCTGACCAACACGTCCTTCAAAACTCCATCGGGGTAGACTGTAGACAAGTCCGCCAATTGAATGGCAACACGGGTAGAAGAAAGAGGTCCAAACCTCATCTCGTAAAACATGGCCCTCGACATTACATTTATTGAGGCTCTGAGATCAAGCATCGCCTTGGGTATTGACGTAGTACCTATTGTGCATGGGATAGCAAACATGCCATGATCCTTCTTTTTGACCGGGATGTGGGGATTCATGAGTGCTGACACATTCTCTACATGGAAACGGGCATTATCAGGGTACTTTGTCTTCTTCAAACACATCTCTCATAAAAACTTTGCACACTTTGGCATGAATGTAATGCCATTAATAGTGGAAGGTTGATCTCCACTTTCTTGAACACATCCATCATGTCCTCCAACTCCTTTTGATCACGATCGCGGGCAAAACGTCTCGAAAACTGGGTTTTTGCCTTAGTAGTGTGAGGAACGGTCCTCTTAGCCAAAGCCTCTGCCTCTCTTTCAACCTTCAAAGAGTCTAACAACTCATCATCTTTATCGAATCCCAGCCTTGATCTCTCCATCTTCACGTAATCAAACAAGGCTTCATCCTCCTCATTATCGAAGACGGGATTCTTATTGACCTTTATCCTTTCTTCACGCTTTGCCTTCAGCTCCTCGTAGATTTCATTGATATCTCCTGTACTCATCTTGGTTTCCTCTACTCGAGCATGTTTCTAAGGCTGGATCTTGGGAAACAACCCTGGCAACTCCTTCCCACTTTGCAAAGTTACAACATTTACTTGCTCCTTGTTGATTTTCACTTGGGCAGAAAGCCTTCCATTCTTGTCCTCTACAAGCCTTGACAAGGTTTGGTTTATGTGAGTCAATTGAGCTTGAAGGTTATTCGACTGACCTCGACTTTCTAGTTGAAAGTTCTCAAAATCCCTCCTCAGCCTTTGGTTCACGTTGGTAAACCGATCAATGGTCTCCTTCATGAACTCCGTCTTGGCTGGTTCTCGACGTGGAGTAATATAGTTATGTTGATGTTGAGGTGGTTGTTGAGGTGGATGAATATATTGTTGTTGCTGCTGAACTGGCTGCTGCAATTGTTGGTGGGCAGGAGGTATTTGATAGTGGTTGTTGTCATACCTCAGATTCTCGTGCTGGTTCGGCTATAGCCGAAGTTGTTGCCATAGTTGTTGTTATTGCCATATTGGAACCTTTGTTTCCCACCGCCTTGCTGGTTCTGACCTATTGTCTTCACCTCCTCTCCTTCTTCCACGAACCAACTGGGACATTCTGAGGTGACATGGGAAGTTTCCTGACATACTTCGCATTTCTTTATGGCTCTTTGAACTTCTTTGCCATATACCTTCTTATTCTAGGCTTCCATTTGACCATCCATTTTGGCCATGAATTCTTTCATGGTATTGACCAAGTTGTCTGAGCTGCCCTTGTTGCCTTCATACTCCCCTCTCAGGATATCATCTTCATCTCGTGATTGTTCTGCCATTGCTTCTATTCTTTAAACACCTCCGAATGTGGTTGATCACATATTGCTCCTCTACAAGCTGCAATTATCCATTTCCTCTCGGATGCCCTCAATTCTTTTAAAAAATGTTCAATCAAGTCAATGTCCTGAATTCGATGTTGATGGCACCTTGCTATCAACTTCTTGAATCTTTCATAGTAGTCATATAACGAATCACTTCCACCCATCTTGATCGAGGAAATGGCATTCCTTCCACTTTGTATCCGGCCAACGGGTATCTACTTGTCAAGAAAAGACTGATGTATCTTTTTCCAGGTGTCAATGCTTCCCTCTGGCAAAGTGTAGAGCCACTCACGTGCTCCATCTAGTAGTGAAAATGGGAACGTGAGTAACCTTACGTAGTCGGGAAACGTATCTCGGGTAGCATCTCGGGCAGGAGGGGCATTGTTCCTCACAGTACTGATCACCATCTCAAAGTCTTGAAGATGGGTCTGAGGGTCTTCTCCGGGATGATCGCTGAACTTGGGTAATATATGTATCAGCGAATGTTTGAGCTCCCAGTTGCCATTGATGGTGGGCAACTGGATACTTGAAGGTCTAATTCCCTTGTCGTTAGGGAACATAATCTAACGGATGTTTTCTCTTGTTGTCCTGCCATGGTTGTTGATGTCTCCGCTTCTAAACTGGATGTTGACTCCTTGCTGTCTGTACTCGATGTTGAGCAAGAATCGTCTTCTTGCTCAATATCCTGATCTTCTGTCAAGCACGGGGGCTCTGAAGGTTCGTTGACGCCTTTCTCCAGATCTTTCTTCTTCTTGCGTTGTTTAGCTTGGTTTCTCTTAGCTATCACCTCCGGGCATGCACCGTGATGTTGTGGATCTCCGTCACTCCGTAAATGTGGCTTGGGCATAAACCGCGCTTAACTCAATCTAGAAGAGCACACTAGCTTAAAACCATGTCCCTGGCAACGACGCCAATTGACGAAGGACGGTCGTTACACTCTTCGCACAAATAAATTTATAAAATCCTGCCCAACAAAGTAGTAGTTAATGGCAAATGGGGTCGATCCCAAGGGACTTGGCGTAGATCTGCTCTTCAGGAAGTTCTCAACAAAGGGGGTTATGGTCGAGATGTATCTCAATATCCTGTAACTCAACAAATGAAATATCAAATCACAAAGAAGTTTGGATTGGGTTTCGAATCAATGATCCTAATTACTCATTACTCGTTCATTGGTGCAAAGATATTCAATTACTTGATTTCATTACTTGGTTTAAGACAAAGATTAGTTTACACCCTAATGGTCACGAAGTCGCGATATAAACACACTAAGCCTATGCTTATCCAATTTTACAGATCTTGACAAGAAGACAAGATCTCATCTTTTGATCAACAAAGTCATGAAGACACTTCAATAACGATATTGACCAAAAGACATTAAGAATAAACAGACCCAAGATAGTCAAGAAGTAGGTCAATATCGACTGCTCTCCAGCACTCTTTACCTTCTTGGGCACGAGAGACTCTCTCGAGTTTAATCCTAAATCCTGTTAATAACTTAATCGCAATATCTAGATGGTGATCAAGCATATGTCAATATCAATTAAGTCTCGAATTATTTCTAAGTGTTTCGGGAATAAAATCACATAACGAACTTACACAATTCTACCTTACGAGTTTAGAACGAGTAATTAAGATCGCGTCATTTACATTCAACCCAAACAATAAATTTAGCTAGACATAATCTTAAATGAAAACACAAAACATATAAGGGAAATCATACTTGAAATTAAACTGGAAACGATTGCTGCTCAAAAACGTAAGTCAGCAATGAAGGTCTTGGCTTCAAACCAACAACTAAGATCTAGTGCAGAAATACTGAAAACGAAATATAAAAGCAAATTTGCCCGTAGGACTTGTTTCTTCCTCACTTTCACTCTATCTAAAATGCAGAACTAAGTTAAAAGAACTCGAAAGTCCTCTCTAAACTCGAACTAAACTCGAACATGTTACAACATGAAGTCGACCATATATATAGGCGATGGAATTAGGGTTAGGTTAGATTCCTTATTGGTGAAGGACTCTTTCCAAACACATCCGCCTCCTTCCTTATCCATACAGTTGCGATTTTACTTCCCTTTCGTGGTAGATATCTTCATTGATTAGGTTTATCTAGGATAAGGAAAGAAATCTTCAATCCTTATCCTCTTCCTTGGAGAAGAAGAAATTTGCAGCTGCTCCCGACTACATCTTGACTTCGATGTTTGCATCCTGTATCACTTCCTATGCTGACCACGATCCTAATTCCTCCGGGTACTCTATCTGTTGGCTTCAAGAATATGGGGAGGTGCTTCCTAACTTGTTAATTAAATAGAACGTTGTTGCCCAACCACAAGCTTCCAGCCCTATGCCCATTTGCATTGTATCGCCATCTCAGCATCTCAACAACAGATTTTCACCGGTTTTGCCCAAGATCCCACTTGTTCTTCCCTGCACACCATCTCTCGACTTTGTGTCCTTCCAGACACACTTTGACTCGATAAAGACTAAAAAGAACAAGAAAAACACTAGAAAAGATGGACACAAATATGGGTTCATCACACATGTTTATATCTCAAACTCATATAGTAATGTCTGTTAAAAATTCTAATCTAATCTACCCTTATTTCTTTCATAATTTTGAAAACTCTATTCTTCTCCAAAATCGATGTGGGCAAAAATATATTTGACTCTCAAAGAGATTATTCCACATCGACTTTGTATGAAAATTGAGATGGATCATTTTCATTTTAAATACTCCTTGTCTCACATTGATTTAGAAAAGAAAATAATTTTTAAGATTGTCTATAATAATGAAATCGATCATAAATACCCTATATTATGAGTTCAACATAAGATTAACAAAAAAAAAGGTTGAACCACCACTTTGCAATCATCCCGTTTACCCCACAGTTTCGACATGGAACCGGCCCGTTAACTACAATATTGATTTTGTAGAAATAATAGTAAAATATAAAAAGTTCAATTTTAACTATAAATTTGAAATTGCATAATTTATTAAACTCATTTAGAATTTATATTGTAATGCCCCGTAAATTCCTTACGACCTTAAAATTTTAAAGTTAATTAAATAAATGGCTTTGCACGTCTAAGTTTACGATTTTGAATTCTAAGACTAACGGTCGAATCCGTTTCCGAAAATAAATTACGGAAGTCAGCTAGACGACTACTGTATTTAGGGTTAGCGCGTACGAAAAGTTTTTAGTTTGTGAACTCAGAACGGAAAACCGTCTGATTTTTACATTCACGAAATCGCGATACGAACTTGCCCGAGAAAGTTCGTTTTTATGATTTTCCGGACGAAACTCGGACTGTGTCGTCCCGAGTTTTTGTCAAAATAAATTTTGTAAATTTATTTTCCGATTAAGTTTTGTACGTTAAAATTTTCGGTCGAATCGGATCGCGACGATTTTGTGCCGAGCTATGTTTTTCGTCGTACGTTTTCCGTAACGTCGGATCGCGCCGGAAAAAGCTCGTATTTTCTTATCCCTCTCTCCCCCAACTGACTTCATCCTCTCACTTTATGTGATATTTTCATTTTATATAGTTTAATTAGGACACCTATTGTATTACTATTCACTACTTTACACCTATCATACCTTATAACCTAAGTTAACAATTTAAATCCATATCTCTCCCTCCCACACCATAATTCCCGGCAGCCATATATCCTCCTTCCCATCTTCATTTCTTCCATCTCCATTGAAGAAAGCTTCAAGAACTTGAAGGAGAAACACACAAGTCTTCATCCAACCATCTAAACCTATTACATCCTTTGTTAAAACTTAAGGTATTCATCTCCTCTTTACTTCTATCCATCCATCATCCTCTTCTTTTCATTTTTTCTTTTTGATCGAAAATTTTGAGTGTTGAAATAGATGATTCGATCTTGGATTAATGAAATTGGATATGTTAGATAGGTTAATTAGGGTTTAGAATTGAACAAAAATCAAGAACCCTAATCTCTCTATATTACCGAAAATTTAGGGTTAATTGTAGGAATTTAGATTTCTTCAATTGATGATAGATCATGCTTAAGAGGTGTTTAATTGGTGATTAGAACAAAGAGGAATCGAAAGCCCCATGTTTTGTGAAAACCGATTTAGGGTTTGAGTTTGAATTTGGGGATTTATGCATGTTAGATGAAATTGGATTTGCAATTGATTAATTGTTGTTATAATAGGATGATTATTGAATAAGTGGTGTTACTTGGAGAAGAGAATCACTCTCTTAACATATATATAATTACCGAAAATTATTGAATAATTAGGGGTTTTCATGTGTTGATTTTTAATTGATGAATTGATGATGAAATTATGTTGTAGTTGATGTTAATTGATTATGGGAATTTAATTAGATTTTTCTAAAAATATTTATTGGAATGTAAGAGACGAAGAACACGTTATAAGTTGAAATATAGTGATGATATGAAATGCTTGTATGCATAAAAGTGATTCTCGTTAGATGTTGTTTAATGTCGTAAAATTTGAACGGAATCCGACAACTTTGAAAATTTCATAAGAGGCGAACAACTAGACGTAACTAATAACCGAGAAGTCGAATGAAAATTCTAACTTGATATTATTGTCGATGATGGACTTGAGAAAAACTTTGTAGTTGACGTCATGAGCTTTCGAGCTAATATAATATGAGCTATAGTGATAGTCAAGAACTAGAACGCTATTTGAATAACTTGTTGGTTTAGTAATTTTTAGTTGAAAGCCGACGTTTATAACGTCGTGCTATTGAACTAGTTTTGAGAAGGAGTTCACCACGTACGGGAGTACATGATGACTGCCTTGAGGGTCCAGTTTCTAAAGAAATTGAATTCGAGAACTTAGAACGAACCTAAGACGTTATACGTCGAATCTATCGAGCAACTAGGGTTTTCGCGGCAGTTTTGCGACCCTCGCCGGAAACTGTAATAACTTTTGGCTCGTTTATCGGATTTGCGATCTGTAAATTGGGTAAACTAGACATCCCAAACTTTCCAGTGGTACAGGGCTCATCCCCTGTTTCCAGACCCTCTGTTCTGGGCAGCCTCCAGAGTCACTGTATTGCGCAGTAAAATTCCAGTTTCAATTCTCCTAAGTTATTTCGTTCACAACTTAGTTTCTTTCGATCGTTGAAGCCGTAATAGCTAACGAATATCTTCCTAGTGACCTGAGAGTCAAGTACAGGAGCTTTGAGTGTTAAAACCAGTCGAGATCTTATCTCTTATCCGTTCAAATAAAGAAGTAGTAAGCGAGAAATTTCATAAGTCTTCTAATGAACTAAAACGTAATTTTTCTAAGTTGATTCTTTCCAACTTAGTTCCTTATGATCTTTTAAGTCGTATTAAGTTACAGACTACCCTCTCTACTGACCTAAGAGTCGAGTATGAGACCTTCCGAGTTCTAAACGGGATTTGAATGAGTCTCGTTCCCGTTTAAGTAAAATGAATCTAGTAAGCGTGCAAATGCCTAAAGAATGAAACGACTAAAGCTTTTTTCGATTCTCTTTGATCGATTATCTTTTACGACTCATTTTTAAGTATTATTATTTTACAATGAAGGAGGAAGCCAGCTGTAAAGAAAAAATGAAAGATCCGAAGTGTGGAAGCTAGTGCTTTTAGTTCTGTATTATGAGGTGGGCTTTTATATACAAAATAAAACGAGCAATGCTCGGAAAATCTTTCTTTATCGCTTTGATATCTGTGTTTTCAAAGTGATATTATGGCATGAACTGCTTTATGTTTTATGTGAGTTCTCTTGTACCTATCTGAGTTAACATTCGTGTTTTCCAGATTTAGAGTTAATCTAACAAGGTTAACTAACGATCGGCTCTGAGTTAGCTGCTAAGTGCTTTCCAGAGTTAGTGCACTTTGTAACCTGTAGTGTATGTGATATCCTGTTGAGGGATACCAGCCACGGTGAATGAGACTTGGTCAAGATTGAACATAGATACCAGAAAATACTCGGCCGAGTAAATTATGAAAATCAGTCAGAAAATATTTAGTAGACACGGGCCCTTTTCAATAAAACCCCAATGTGCTACAAATTATAAAATGCCATATTTATCTATACTTATGATTATGATTTCAGCATCGTGCCCACTAAGTACTTTTTGTACTTAGCCCTGCATTGTTTTCTAAATGTGCAGGTTGAAGTGACGGTGAGCGGCGACGGTTGATGTTGAGTTGAAAGATAGGATGCTTTAGTTAGAACTCTTCCGCTGCAGAACTCTCAGTCCTTGTGAATATGTACCTTTTGAACAATACACTGTAGTTTAAGTCTGTAAATATGAACTTAGTTTCTACTGTGTACTTTTGTCGAGTAATCCGTAGCGATTAACTCTTTCTTTATTATATTCAAGTCTTGTTCATGGTTTATTTGATGCCTTTCATGTATGTTTAGTCAGTTAGCCCCCTTCTTCCCCGCTTTTTTAATCCAACCCCAGTCGCACCCCGGCTTCTGCCGTCCCTCAGGATTTGGGGCTGTGACAGAGTGGTATCAGAGCAGTGCTCGTTTTCTGCTCTGCTTCTGAGTCAATCTTCTAGTACGAGCTAATATGAGTCATTCTTTCTAGTATGAATCATTCCTTTAAGTAATATCACAAAGTGGTATTCGTATACAAGTCTTCCTTCGAGTAATAATATAGAGTATTCGTTTTTACTCTATATCGAGTCTTCTTTCGAGTCATAAGACACGGTATTTGTGTATACTCTATATCAGAGTCGTCTTTTCAAGTATAAGATGAGAGTTAGATTACAATACTAAGATTGAGAACGTAGATGTCAACTCAACCGCCCGCTACGTCGACTCAACGAGGAAAAGGAAAGAATTTTATGATGTAATTTCTTTAAATAAGAAATTTTATGAGCAAGTATGCAGTAAAATTGAGAATGAGAATGAGTTGTGTTTCAAAGATAAGAATTTTACAGAAGTATAATTTTTATACTTTATATGATTATGCGATGGTACAAGTACCATCTTATGTAAAATTATTTGCGCAATGATTTCCTTTTTATGAAAAAAATTGTGCGAATACAAGAATATAGTCGGATTTTAGGGATTTTTCCCGGTTCAATGAGAACGTAGACTTGAAACCTAAGAACTTTCCGGTTCTTCGAGAACTTAGACGTTTTTAAGAAACGTTGTTTTGGAATGATTTCGAAAGGAGATCCCCAACGCGAGAAGGACTTCTACTGATGAATGTCACGTGCGTTAAGTGACATGAATAAAGGTTCGGCAAAGTCTAACTTGTTTTTCTAAGAATTTCCCGCGAGGAAAAGAAATAAAAAAATGATTCAATAAATCGTGTTAGTAAACGAAGAGAACGGTTAGACGTTTGAGAAGCTTTCGGCTTCGAGTTAAGAAAGATATGAATGAAACGACGAAGATCGAGTAAATTGGAATCAAAGTTAAACGAAATAAGTGAACATTACTTGCGTGTAAGTAATGTAAATGACGTCTCTTCGTGACACGTCATCTCTTTTTCTTCCCGTTTCGTGTTTCAATAGGGTTCGCCTTGATCGAACTCTATAAAGAAAAATCGTATAGATTAATAGGAGTCGAGCGCGAAGCTTGATTAATTTTTTTCCATCGATCGCCCGATTCTAGCGACGACAACTGGAACTTAGTTTTCCAGGAAATTATTCTTAAGTTATATTCCATTTTTCTTTTGGAATTTAATTCCATATTTCGTCTTGAGCGACGACTACAACTACTACGAATACCAAGAGTCGTAAACGACAAAATTTCTTGTAAATGGATGTTACTTTTGAATAAGTAACATGAACGAAGTAAATGTACTTTATTTTAATAAGTAAAAGTCGTTAAGAGTTAGGATGTTGAGAAAGAAATAAAGAATTAAAATGAGTAAAAATATATGGTGAAATAAAGAATGTAAATAAAATCTTTAACTTTATGTATATATATGTATGTTGTTTAAATGCAATTTCTTGAATTGCTAGAAGTCTTAATAAGTGGTTGACTTGAGTGATGATGTTACAATTGAATAAGGAATATTCATTTTGTAATTTATGTTTTCATTGAGATAAGTTATTCTTCCCTACCTGTTACTGATCCGTGTTTCCTTAAAACTTTTGTAGGATGGCTAGGATTCGGGTTACGGCTCGAAAGAGCCAGCCGTTGGTAGAGTGCGAGCGCACCATAGTAGACATGCTGCAGGATGAGTACTACGAGTTCGAGATAGACTATGGAGAGGAAGACGTAGGACAGATTGTCAGCAACTTTTCTTCAGCCTACAACCCAGTACGACACTTGATCCGGGAGAGTCATGTAATCACAGACCTGATCGTACACTTACCAAAGGAGTGGCGCGGTTGGGCGCACCGGGTAGCGTAGTACTTTTTAGGGATCCTCGGCGACAACACTGAGCCGACCGGCAACTACGCCGGATTTGCCCTGTTCGTACACAGGAGGTTCTTCGAGAGCAGGTTTATGTTCCCAGTCCCCTTTGAGCCGCACCTTCCTTACAGCCACTTTCCCGCTGAGATGGAGCTTGAGCAGCTTGACTTAGACCCTGAGTACTCCGCCCTGTTGGAGTTACCACCAGACGGTGTACTGGTTGAGGAGTCCGACGCTGAGTTAGAGCAGCCAGAGGAGGACGAGGAGACAGTAGTTACGCCAGAGTCGCCACCGGTTGGACAGCAGATCGAGGAGTTGATCCCAGGGCCGGGATTCGTGGAGGTTGACGCTGAGACAGCCACACTGTTGGGATTGTCTTCACCTTTTGTGCCAGACGTTTATGTTAGGGTCAGGGGACCGTTAGAGACGAGACTGTATAGGGAAGGGCCAGACCACCGAGAGATTGACGCGGAGCTCGCCGCCATGTTAGAGCTGCCTTCTCCACTTACGGCACTCAAGGAAATCTGCGCGAAGTGGGGAGTAGTCCGAGAGCAGATGGAGGCAGGACCGTCCAGGGTCCGTTCTAGGGAGGACTTCGAGTCAGGTTCGGGTTCAGGTTCAGTTCCCGAGCACCTTCTTCCCCTGAAGAAGCGTGCGATAGAGGCCAGCGAGGACTACTTGGTTTCCGACTTGGAGGAGACCGTTTCAGAGGCACCCTCACCCATCCTGCTTACACTTGACGACGATTCTACTTTGAGGGTGGACGAGGCACTTCAGTTGGTTTTTGGTTCAGAGTCCGAGGAGGAGGACCCGGAGGAGGATCTAGAGAAAGACCCTGAGGAGGACCCGGACGAGGATCCGGAGGAGGACCTAGAGGAGGGTTGTTAGGGTTTTGCAGACCGTAGGGGGTAGTTTTTGGACTCGACTGCAGTTTAGTCAAGCAGAGCGTTGTAGACACGGGTAAATATCAATAGTAGTAGTAGTTCTTTTGTCCTATATAGAGTCGGATCAGTAACTAGTTAATTTTTGTAGTACTCTAGCGGATACGAAATTTTATGAATCGTTTCCGTTTTAGTACTTCTTGTAGGTACGGAGTGCAACTTGTTAGTGCACCCGGTAAATAGTAGGCAGTCAGCCTAGTTTAGACTAATAGTAGTCTAACCCTTTTTGTATAAGTCCTCGTTGGAGGCAGAATTAATATTCTTTTTGATGTATATATATATACATGACCCGTGAAGAGGGTTTTTAATCAAGAGAATTTCTTATGAACCGAGTAATTAAAATCAGAATGTCAAATGAACTCGTGTAACGATGAATCAAGTTTAATTCGAAAGTTAAAAGATTAATGAAATAATATTGAAGCTATGTTCGATATGTTGTTTTGTGGGCTTGATTAAGTTGAGAACGAGCAAGTAAGTACTAAGTGTAATTAACAGAAGAGAACTAATGAGAATTTCAATTTTTCCTTAGACTAAAGAAAATGCCGCCGAGAAATGTTAACAACAGGAGAGGTCGAGGACCTGGAAGGCCGAGAGGACATGGTAGACGTCAGCCGGAAAACAACCAAGAACGAGAATATGAACAGAATGCCACCCCATCCCCATCTCCATCCCCATCTCCACCCCCATCACCACCACCTCCACCACCGCCCCGTAGAGATATTGAGGATCTCTTCCTCAAGAGGAACCCTCCATTGTTCAATGGAACTGGTAGCCCTAGCGATGCTGAGCTATGGGTGAGATCTACTGAGAAAATCTTCAAGCTCCTCAGATGCACTGATGAGGAGAGAATGTTGTGTGTCGCATTCCAACTGACGGGATCGGCAGATTACTGGTGGGAAGCAAGGCAGAAAGTGATACCCGCAGAGCATCTGGCTCGTTTTTCATGGGAAGAGTTTAAGGAGATCTTCTTTGATAAGTACGTCCCCAAGACGTATAGGGCGTAGAAGAAAGCTGAGTTTTATAATCTGAAGCAAGGAAAGCTGACCGTGACCGAATATGATGCCAAGTTCTGCGAGCTGTCAAGGTATGCGCCGGCATTGGTTGACACCGAGGAGAAGCTATCTAAGAAATTTCAGGGAGGTTTACGACATGAGTTAGGAATTGATTTGGCTAGTCATGGAGGACTAGGCTATACGGATATACTGGGAAGAGCGCTGGAAATGGAGGCCGTCGTGCCTGATGAGAAAAAGATTGTACCAACTGCATCAGCACCAGCGCAGAGTCAGAACCGAGGCTACTACAATAACAATAGTAGCAACTACCAGGGCAAGAAGAAATGGAACGGAGGAGGTAGCGGAGGCTACAATCAGGGTTACAACAACAACCAGGGAGGTCAGAGAAAGGGCTATCAACAGCCTGGGCAGAACAACAACAACAACAACAACAACAACAACAACAACAACAAGAGGCCATGGCAGGGAAACAATCAATCGGGGTTGTTTATTCAGGGGAACAAGCAGATTTCCCCGTGGAAAGGCAACAATCAGCAAAACCAGCCGCAGGGGCAACAGAGAAACTTCAACCAGGGAGCGAATAACCCAGGGAGGGTTACCATCCCTGTCTGCCCGAAGTGCAACCGAGCCTATCCCGGAGTCTGCCAGATAGGCACCCCCAACTGTTTCAACTGTGGACAGAAGGGGCACATGAAAAAGAACTGCCCTAAACCGCTTCAAGCAGTACCCCTCCGAGCCATCCAAGCACAGCCGCAGCAGCCGACCATGAACCAACAACAGTTTCAGCAGCATGCACAGCAGCAACAGAATGCGAGGGCATGCGCTATCAAACAGGGTCGTCAGCGCAAAGGAAAAGGCAATCTAGCAGGTATGGGAAAACTCCACAACATCCCCATTAAGATACTGTTTGATACTGGCGCATCGCATTCTTTCATTGCTGGCTCGTGTGCCGATAACTTAGACATCAGACCTGTAAGAGCTGCACAATCTATGAGAGTAGCCACACCTTCAGGAGAGATCACTACTTCTACGCATGTTTGCTCTAACCTAGAACTAGAAATCGGAACTCATAAGGTTATAGCAAATAACTTAAATGTTATGATAATGTGGGACGTAGATATAATCCTAGGAATGGATTGGTTGTCAGAGAATTACGCCACAATTCTCTGCAACGAGAGAAAAATCTCTTTTCAACTGCCGGGTAAAGAACCGACCGAATTCCACGGAATTTCAATGGGTAGAGGCGTACCGATTATATCAGCCCTTCAAGCCACGAAACTTATGAAGAAGAAAGGTACCACAGCTTATCTTGTGTACCTAGTCGGAGAGCCAGGAGCCGAGAAGACTATTCAGGATGTAAAAGTCGTGAATAAATATGAAGATGTCTTTCCGGAAGTGCTACCAGGATTGCCACCAGATCGTCATGTGGACTTCACGATCGATTTAGAACCAGGAGCAACCCCTAAATCAAAAGCCCCATACAGAACGGCACCGAAAAAATTAGAAGAGCTCAAAATCCAGTTACAGGAATTACTAGACCTTGGTTTTATTAGGCCAAGTGTCTCACCTTGGGGAGCACCAGTGCTATTTGTTAGGAAAAAGGACGGATCGATGAGAATGTGCATCGATTACCGAGAACTGAACAAGATCACGCTCAAGAACAAATATCCTTTGCCAAGGATCGAGGATCTGTTCGATCAGCTCAAGGGTGCAGGAGTCTTCTCCAAGATAGATTTGAGGTCAGGGTATCATCAACTCAAGATCAAACCTGAAGATGTACCGAAGACGGCTTTTAGAACCCGATATGGCCATTACGAATTTTTAGTGATGCCATTTGGTTTGACCAATGATCCAGCCGTATTCATGGACCTTATGAATAGAGTCTTCCACCCCTACTTGGACAAATTTGTTTTACTATTCATCGACGACATCCTCGTTTACTCTAAGAATGAAAAGGAGCACGAGGAACATCTACGGATAGTGTTGGAAACACTAAGAGCCGAGAAACTCTACGCCAAATTCAGTAAATGCGAATTTTGGCTGAAGGAAGTAATGTTCCTTGGGCACATAGTATCGGCAGAAGGAATCAAGGTGGATCCAGCCAAGGTAGAAGCAGTGCACAACTGGAAGTCGCCAACAAGTCAGAATGAGATCAGGAGTTTCTTGGGATTAGCCGGATATTACAGAAGGTTTATTGAGGGATTCTCTACGATCGCTCGCCCGATGACGCAGTTACTCAGGAAGGATACCAAATTTAAATGGACGGATGAGTGTGAGAAGAGTTTCCAAACTCTTAAGGAGAAGTTAACCACAATGCCAGTACTAGCACTTCCAGACACAAACAAAGAGTATGTGGTTTACACTGATGCATCGAAAAATGGATTAGGTTGTGTCTTGATGCAAGACGGACGAGTGATAGCTTATGCTTCGCGACAACTTCGACCTCACGAAGTTGAGTACCCAACCTATGATTTAGAACTCGCAGCCGTAGTGGAAAGAGTTGGAGACACCATCTCTATGGTGTAAGAGTTGAAATATTCACTGATCACAAAAGCCTGAAGTACTTTTTCGAGCAAAAAGAACTGAACATGAGACAAAGTAGATGGCTGGAATTAGTCAAAGATTATGACTGTGGGATTAACTACCATCCAGGATAGGCTAATGTGGTAGCAGACGCATTGAGTCGCAAGGCTCCAACGAAGTTAGGATGCCTCTTTGTAGAGGAAGGAACTTTAGTACGAGAATTCGAGAAGATAGATATCAGAGTGCTTGACACGCCAACTACGATAACAAGTCAGATCGCAGCATTAGAAGCTACACCAGATTTGAGGGAAAGAATCATTAGTGCTCAGAGAAAAGACGAGTCAATGGAAAAGTTACGAGTAAGGATAAGAACAGATAAGCCAGAAGGATATTCTGAAGCTCCAGACAATGCGATACTTTATGAAGGCAGGATTTGTACTCCTGACGACAACAGCGAACTGAAGAACGAGATCTTGAGTGAGGCTCACGATACGCCTTACACAGCAAATCCAGGAAGTACGAAAATGTACCAAGATTTGAGAAGAAACTTTTGGTGGAATGGAATGAAACGAGACGTTGCCTCATTTGTAGAAAGATGCCTAGCATGTCAGCAGGTCAAGGCTTTACACCGACGACCGTATGGATTGCTACAACCGTTGGATGTCCCAGATTGGAAATGGAAAGGCATAGCTATGGACTTTGTCACAGGCTTACCTAAGCCGAGAAAAGGAAACACAGCAATTTGGGTGATAATAGATAGGCTTACGAAGTCAGCACATTTCTTGCCGATTAAGATTACATACGGATCAGAGAAACTAGCTTAGTTGTATGTCAGAGAGATTGTACGTCTGCATGGAGTACCGAAGGTTATAATATCAGATAGAGATGCCAAATTCACCTCCAGATTTTGGATTACGATGCAGAAAGAGTTGGGAACAGAGCTTAATTTCAGTACAGCGTTTCACCCACAGACAGATGGACAGTCAGAGAGAACGATTCAGATTTTGGTTGATATGTTAAGAACAGTGGTTTTGGACCGAGGAGCGAATTGGGAAGGAATTCTACACTTAGTTGAATTCGCTTACAACAATAGCTATTAGGCCACGATAGGAATGGCGCCGTTTGAGGCTTTGTATGGGAGGAAATGTAGATCGCCACTTTATTGGGACGACGTAGGTGAGAGAAAGAACTTAGGCCCAGATGCGATAAACGAAATGATCGAGATAGTTCGACAGATTCGAGATAGAATGAAAGAGGCCCAGAGCCGACAGAAGTCTTATGCCGACGATCGTCGAACCAACCTTGAGTTTGAAATAGGAGATAAAGTTTTTCTTAAGATATCCCCGACCAAAGAAATCCTTAGGTTCGGAGTTAAGGGTAAGCTAAGACCCAGGTTTATAGAACCTTATGAAATCCTCGAGAGAATAGGACCCGTCGCTTATAGATTGGCCTTGTCGCCAAGTCTAGGAAGCGTTCATAACGTCTTTCACGTTTCTCAGTTGAGAAAATATGTTTACGATCCTAAGCACGTCATTAGTCAGCAAGACGTAGTTCTTGAATCTGACCTAAGCTATGAAGAGAAGCCGATATCGATTTTGGATAGAAAAGTCCAAGAATTAAGAACCAAATCGATACCAATAGGTAAAGTGCTTTGGAACCACCACGGGCAAGAAGAAGCCACGTGGGAACTCGAGGAAAAGATGAAGGAGCGATATCCTCATCTTTTTGCGAAAGGTATGCAAATTTCGAGACAAAATTTTTCGTAAGGGGGTAGGATGTAATGCCCCGTAAATTCCTTACAACCTTAAAATTTTAAAGTTAATTAAATAAATGGCTTTGCACGCCTAAGTTTACGATTTTGAATTCTAAGACTAACGGTCGAATCCATTTCCGAAAATAAATTACGGAAGTCAGCTAGACGACTACTGTATTTAGGGTTAGCGCGTACGAAAAGTTTTTAGTTCGTGAACTCAGAACGGAAAACCGTCTGATTTTTACATTCACAAAATCGCGATACGAACTCGCTCGAGAAAGTTCATTTTTATGATTTTCCGGACGAAACTCAAACTGTGTCGTCCCGAGTTTTTGTCAAAATAAATTTTGTAAATTTATTTTCCGATTAAGTTTTGTACGTTAAAATTTTCGGTCGAATCGGATCGCGACGATTTTGTGCCGAGCTATGTTTTTCGTCGTACGTTTTCCGTAACGTCGGATCGCGTTGGAAAAAGCGCATATTTTCTTATCCCTCTCCCCCGCAACCGACTTCATCCTCTCACTTTATGTGATATTTTCATTTTATATAGTTTAATTAGGACACCTATTGTATTACTATTCACTACTTTACACCTATCATACCTTATAACCTAAGTTAACAATTTAAATCCATATCTCTCCCTCCCACACCATAATTCTCGGCAGCCATATCTCCTCCTTCCCATCTTCATTTCTTCCATCTCCATTGAAGAAAGCTTCAAGAACTTGAAGGAGAAACACACAAGTCTTCATCCAAAAATCAAGAACCCTAATCTCTCTATATTACCGAAAATTTAGGGTCAATTGTAGGATTTTAGATTTCTTCAATTGATGATAGATTCATGCTTAAGAGGTGTTTAATTGGTGATTAGAACAAAGAGGAATCGAAAGCCCCATGTTTTGTGAAAACCGATTTAGGGTTTGAGTTTGAATTTGGGGATTTATGCATGTTAGATGAAATTGGATTTGCAATTGATTAATTGTTGTTATAATAGGATGATTATTGAATAAATGGTGTTAATTGGAGAAGAGAATCACTCTCTTAACATATATATAATTACCGAAAATTATTGAATAGTTAGGGGTTTTCATGTGTTGATTTTTAATTGATGAATTGATGATGGGATTATGTTGTAGTTGATGTTAATTGATTATGGGAATTTAATTAGATTTTTCTAAAAATATTTATTGGAATGTAAGAGACGAAGAACACGTTATAAGTTGAAATATAGTGATGATATGAAATGTTTGTATGCATAAAAGTGATTCTCGTTAGATGTTGTTTAATGTCGTAAAATTTGAACGGAATCCGACAACTTTTAAAATTTCATAAGAGGCGAACAACTAGACGTAACTAATAACCGAGAAGTCGAATGAGAATTCTAATTTGATATTATTGTCTATGATGGACTTGAGAACAACTTTGTAGTTGACGTCATGAGCTTTCGAGCTAATATAATATGAGCTATAGTGATAGTCAAGAACTAGAACGCGATTTGAATAACTTGTTGGTTTAGTAATTTTTAGTTGAAAGCCGACGTTTATAACGTCGTTCTATTGAACTAGTTTTGAGAAGGAGTTCACCACGTACGGGAGTAAAATGATGACTGCCTTGAGGGTCCAGTTTCTAAAGAAATCGAATTCGAGAACTTAGAACGAACCTAAGACGTTATACGTCGAATCTATCGAGCAAATAGGATTTTCGCGGCAGTTTTGCGACCCTCGCCGGAAACTGTAATAACTTTTGGCTCGTTTATCGGATTTGCGATCCGTAAATTGGAGCGTAAACTAGACATCCCAAACTTTCCAACGGTATAGGGCTCATCCCCTGTTTCCAGATCCTCTGTTCTGGGCAGCCTCCAGAATCACTGTATTGCGCAGTAAAATTCCAGTTTCAATTCTCCTAATTTATTTCGTTCACAACTTAGTTTCTTTCGATCGTTGAAGCCGTAATAGCTAACGAATATCTTCCTACTGACCCGAGAGTCAAGTACAGGAGCTTTGAGTGTTAAAACCAGTCGAGATCTTATCTCTTATCCGTTCAAATAAAGAAGTAGTAAGCGAGAAATTTCATAAGTCTTCTAATGAACTAAAACGTAATTTTTCTAAGTTGATTCTTTCCAACTTAGTTCCTTATGATCTTTTAAGTCGTATTAAGTTACCGACTACCCTCTCTACTGACCTAAGAGTCGAGTATGAGACCTTCCAGGTTCTAAACGGGATTTGAACGAGTCTCGTTCCCGTTTAAGTAAAATGAATCTAGTAAGCGTGCAAATGCCTAAAGAATGAAACGACTAAAGCTTTTTTCGATTCTCTTTGATCGATTATCTTTTACGACCCGTTTTTAAGTATTATTATTTTACGATGAAGGAGGAAACCAGCTGTAAAGAAAGGACGGAAGATCCGATGTTTGGAAGCTAGTGCTTTTAGTTCTGTATTACGAGGTGGGCTTTTATATACAAAATAAAACGAGCAATGCTCGGAAAATCTTTCTTTATCGCTTTGATATCTGTGTTTTCAAAGTGATATTATGGCATGAACTGTTTTATGCTTTATGTGAGTTCTCTTGTACCTATCTGAGTTAACATTCATGTTTTCCAGATTTAGAGTTAATCTAACTAGGTTAACTAACGATCGGCTCTGAGTTAGCTGCTAAGTGCTTTCCAGAGTTAGTGCACTTTGTAACCTGTGGTGTATGTGATATCCTGTTGAGGGATACTAGCCACGGTGAATGAGAATTGGTCAAGATTGAACATAGCATACCAGAAAATACTCGGCCGAGTAAATTGTGAAAATCAGTCAGAAAATGTTTAGTAGACACGGGCCCTTTTCAATAAAATCCCGATGTGCTACAAATTATAAAATGCCATATTTATCTATACTTATGATTATGATTTCGGCATCGTGCCCACTAAGTACTTTTTGTACTTAGCCCTGCATTGTTTTCTAAATGTGCAGGTTGAAGCGACGGTGAGCGGCAACGGTTGATGTTGAGTTGAAAGATAGGATGCTTTAGTTAGAATTCTTCCGCTGCAGAACTCTCTGTCCTTTTGAATATGTACCTTTTGAACAATACACTGTAGTTTAAGTCTGTAAATATGAACTTAGTTTCTATTGTGTACTTTTGTCGAGTAATCCGTAGCGATGAACTCTTTCTTTATTATATTCAAGTCTTGTTCATGGTTTATTTGATGCCTTTCATGTATGTTTAGTCAGTTAGCCCCCTTCTTCCCCACTTCTTTAATCCAACCCCAGTCGCACCCCCGGCTTCTGCCGTCCCTCGGGATTTGGGGTTGTGACATATATAGACCCAAATTTAATTTAAAAGTGACTGTAATATTCGTTCTCGTTCTTAATTTGTATATAGAATAATATTTGCTAATTATTTGAACTCATTTGAATTTATAAATTATGTAAAGATTCAAATATATGATAAAATTTGTCGCAATAAAAAATCAAATACATGTCACACATTATTTAATAAAAAAATATTCATATTATAAATTGAACCGTCGGTTTGAAATCGGTCTGTCTACCTTCTTGGTTTCAAGTCGGAATGCTCTCGTTATGTTGAACTTCCGTAACTGAATCGACTCATGTTATGTTGAACTGTTGTAACTGAATCGGCTCGTTTACCTCCACGATTCAGATGAGAATCAGCCCGTTGACCATGATCTTAATTTTTGTGCACAATAGAGTAAATGAACAAAAAATGCACGACATGTCAAAAATAAGTAGTAGGTTATATAATAGGTTTTAATAACATATTAATTTTTTAATAAAAATTAAACTATTCATTTGACCAATCGATTAATTGGGCTCCATTTTTATAGATAATCAATGTGGGACAAAGATATATTTAATCTCAAAGAAATTGCCCCGCATCTATTTCATATGAGAATTGTGATGAATCTTTTTGACAATGATTATCTTTTTGTCCTGTATTGATTTAGAGAAGAAAAATAATTATGAAAATTGTTGTGATTCATTTTAACAGCAAATATCTCTTTATCCCATAATGATTTAGATGAAATATTTAGAGAAAAAAAAGATTTTCGTTTTGTATCAAAAAAATTTACCCCTATAATAAAAATTATAGCTATTTAGTTGCCCAATTAATTGATTGGACGAGTTAAATTAGTGCATGATGCACACTGCAAAGAATAAAGATTTAAAGATTTTAAAATTTACTCGTATAATTAAAACTAGAATTTAGATAAATAGGAATAAAGGCATTTGGGGGTGCTACATAGGATCTTTTCGAAGAAAGAATCGTTTCGTTGGGGGTGCCACGTAGGGTTATATATGAATCGAATAATTTTGGCTCGATTCAGTATTCAATTCGGATTCTTGATATTCGAATTAGAAAATTTATGATTCGAATACGCATACGAATACCTTTTTTGATTCACGAAATATTCGATTTGAATACTGATTCGAATATACAAATAATGTCACAAATCCGAATATGCAAATAATGTCACAAATCCGAATTTGGAACCATTTATTCTGTCAACTAATAAATTGATTCCCTACAAAAAATAATTATTTATTCGGCCAACTAATAAATTGGTCAAATTAAATTAAATTAAACTAAAAAAATATAGTTATTTATTTGGCCGACTAATAAATAAATAGGCCAAATAAAACTAGTGGAGCAAAAGATGAGAATACACATTGATTCTAGGTATTTATAGACTTTTTCAATAGGTGAAGTTTCATTGAATAACCGATGTGGGACACAAAAGTTTAGTAGATATTTAAAATCTATTATTTTACATTTAAAAATTTAAAAAATTGAGAATTTAGATAAGTAGGAATGGAAGATGTGAGAATAAATAAAATAATCATCATGTATCATATATTTATTTATAAAGAATAATCAAACTCGCATAGAAGAAACAAATTGTAGAAACAGAGGCACAAACCAGAATTAAAGAAAGAAATGAATTGTAAAAACGGAGACACAAAGCATAATTAAAAGTAGTTTTTTCATATCCTATCCTAATACAATAATAGTTGTATGAATCACACATGTTTATATAGGTGATGAATCCAGCTTTGTTTTCTTTCCTTAAACATTTATTTACAAATCCGAATTTGGAATCATTTATTCTGTCAACTAATAAATTGGTTCCCTACAAAAAATAATTATTTATTCGGCCAACTAATAAATTGGTCAAATTAAATTAAATTAAACTATAAAAATATAGTTATTTATTCGGCCGACTAATAAATAAATGGGCCAAATAAAACTGGTGGAGCAAAAGATGAGAATACACATTGATTCTAGGTATTTATAGACTTTTCAATAGGTGAAGTTTCATTGAATAACCGATGTGGGACACAAACTTTTAATAGATATTTAAAATCTACTATTTTACATTTAAAAATTAAAAAAATTGAGAATTTAGATAAATAGGAATGGAAGATTAAGAGAGATGCCATGTCAAATATTTTCAAAGTAAAAATTATTTTTCCTTTTTTTTTAATCAATGACTATTGTCCTTATGAGAATTAGCTAATTTTGATTGATTTTTTATGCAAATATATGCTACTCTTTCTATGCACAGCTCATGCATGGACTTCTCCTTCCTTGCATGTAGTTTTGTTGTGTGTTCCTCTAGAAAAGAGGCCATAACTTTTATGATTTTCGGTTGTTCATTTAATTGCTTCTCTTTAATAGTAGATTTGTCGTCAATATGAGCTATAGAAATAAATTGATTCTCTATAAAAAATAATAATTTATTCGAGCAACCAATAAATTGATCAAATTAATTTAAATTAAACTATAAAAATATAGTTATTTATTCGGTCAACTAATAAATAAATGGACCAAATAAAACTGGTGGAACAAAAGATGAGAAAATACACATTGATTCTAGGTATTAATAGGCTTTCAATAGGTGAAGTTTCATTGAATAACCGATGTGGGACATAAAATTTTAGTAGATATTTAAAATCTATTATTTTATATTTAAAAATTTAAAAAATTGAGAATTTAGATAAATAGGAATGGAGGATTAAGAAAGATGCCACTTAAGGTTTTTTTTAGAGTAAGAATCGTTTTCTTTTTAGTAATATAATATAATGATGATTGTCAAATTCTTGTCTTATGTGCAAATTTTGTGAAATAATTCTTAATCCGTCATTGATTTCCCCAACCCTAGAAAAAGATAAATCCAATTATCAGTCCTTTGTTCATTTTAAAGGCATAAGGTTTGAATCCTTTCGAAAAAAAAAAGAAAAGTATTATCCGCGCATGTGAAAGTATTATTGCATAAATAATTGTCCATTTATTTTCTCACCTATTTTGTCTATGTCAAGATTCTGGTACATAATTTCTTTTTTTCTTCCGCCTCGATTTTCAGAGAGCACATGCAATCAGTGGCGGAGCCAGAAATTGTCGCCAGGGGCTCCAATTAATTAATATCCATTCTATCTTCAAGTAAGTGTTTTGGGTCGCTAATTTTTTTCCTCCTCAAATTAGTGTTATATCACATAATTTATTCAAAAATTGTGCAAACTATAAAACTTATTACCATTTTATTCGTAAAAAATATCTACTCATTTTACTTCAAACAAATTTTACTTATTCTGTGCAATATGTAGGTATAAAAAAGGTCATTTATCCACTGTTTTAATTTACATAGAGCTTAAAACTATATTTATTTCCCTTGTACGCATTAATATTAATGTTCCAAAGATATTGTTATTACAATATAATATAATTATCAATTGTACACATCTTAAATATTAATCCACGCTACAAATCTACAACAAATTTAAGATCTAACTTCTTCCCTAGTATAAATTTAAGTATATCAATTCAAAGAAAAACGATAATAAAAAAGAAATTTGAAATACACAACAAGAATGAAAAGGAAAATAAAAAATATATAAATCAATGGAAAAATAAGTGGGACTTTAAAATTGGCTTAATTCTTCTACTTTTATATATTTCTTGAAATAACAACTAACAATTTCTTCTTAACAGTATTATTTATAATTATTGAATATATAGAATACAATATATGATATATATACTATTTTTTATAAAAACCCCAAGGGGTCCAGTGACCCCCCCCCCTCCCCCCTCCACGGAATCCTAGAGCTGAGAAATATTTCGTAAGAGATTTTGAACCGAGGCCGAGTGCTACATCATATATTGATATGGTGGCAATCCTATTGGTGACAAATCTTTCGTAAGAGATTTTGAGCCTAGACCGAGTGCTTCAGCCTACGTTGATGGTCGCAATCCTAAAGGTGAGAATATTTCGTAAGAGATTTCGAACCGAGGCCGAGTGCTACAACATATATTGACGGTGGCAATCCTATTGGTGACAAATCTTTCATAAGAGATTTGAGCCGAGACCGAGGCCAAGTGCTACAACATATATTGATGGTGACAATCCTATTGGTGACAAATCTTTCGTTAGAGATTTTGAGTAGAGACCTAGTGCTACAGCCTATGTCAATGGTCTCAATATTCCAATTCGTGATAAATCTCTTGCAAGAGACTTTGAACCGAGATCGAGTGCTACGACCTATTTTGATGGTGGCAAGTCTGCAACACAAACGATTTGGAGGCTAGAGCAATTAATGTTATACAACACTGGGCTTATGCTAGTGGATAAAATCATGTGTGTGTTTCTATTAAGTATTAATCATGAGTACTCGCTTCAAACAAAATCATGTGTGTTTCTATTAATCAGTTGTACTCACTTCAATAAATAAAGTTAGTATTATTATTGAGTTCTTTTTAGGTAGACTAATATAAAGAGCGACTTGGTAATTATGCATTAATATATAAATATCAATCTATATATATATGAAGGGCGACATAGAAAAAATGTTGGTTGACGGGAGCTTTACTGGATAACCAATTATTAAATTCAAATCTACTTTTGCTTATATTTTTGGTGAATTTTCAACCGGTTAAACAAAGATAAGTAGCAATGAGAAATAGACATCTTTATGTCTTTTTTTTTGTTTTTTTTTTGAAATAGTATATCTACATAAAATTTTGTTCCTATTTTAAATTAAAACAACAAATTCTTTTTAATTATCTATGAAATATTCAATTTGAATCCAAATTTTAAAGCTTAATTTAATATCCAATTAACAAAACTTATCTTAAAAGTCTTAAAATAATAAAGTAGTTAAGAGGTGCAATTAAATCTTTTTATCGATAACTGAATTAAAAGAAGTAAAAGAAAAAAACAAATTATCTTTGAGGGGAGAGAGTAGAAAGACGCGGTAAGGGGACAAATTGAAGTATTGAACCAAAAGATCTGTTTGCTACCAATTGAGTTTTTATTTAATTTTCTTCAAGAAACGATTTCACTTCTTTGACTTTTTAAAAGCGCTAGACACTAATAGCAACATTTTTTGTTTGGGTGTCTTTTTTATTTTATTGTTTATTTCCTTCAACTCCATCTTCTTTCCTCGTCAATGGTATGGCGCCTATTTCTGCTCAAAAAACAAAAAAAAAAAATGGTATGGCGCTTACTGTAAATCTTTCTTTGTCCTCCCTCATGTTTTACCATTAATCTTTTGTCAATCTAGTTTCTGCTCCTTAATCTCCAATTTTCAACGATTTTTTCCTTCATTTACATCACAAATGGTAGGGGCTGAAGTTCGATTTCAATAATTCCGACGAATTTAACACTAAGAAAACAAAGGGAAAAATTCTTGGCAGGGGCTTAAGCCTCTAGAGCATTCTTATTGTGTCCACCTCTGTATATATGTTATGAACTAACAAGTCGTAAATTATCCCAATGAAAGTATAATATGAATAATTATAGAGTAATTTTGCACCAATTTGGTCCAACATGAATTTGAGACTTCCTTATGATTTTTTACCCAACTTAAAAGGGCCAGGTGACTCATGAGATTGAGAGACATTGAATTTTGAGGAATATATTTTTTACAGGACCAGCTGCAATCTGATTAATACGCGTGATCTTCGTTTTTATAATCACATCTAAATTAAATTTGCAGACCTTGGTTGAGTACAAAAAGTACTCAGTGAATAAGTGCCAAAAGATTTGAAAGTTGCTACTTAGAGCTATAAATTGAACTACCTTATCAAGCATAACACAAGAGATTTACAAAACATATCATGTGCATGTTAAAATATTTTATTTTATCCATAAAACATAAGTGACTGCAGTCAAGTACTTATCATATATGAACCACAACTACTATCATCATATAAATAGAAGTGTTGAGAAGTAGGCCTACTTCTCAAACACATATGATCGGCCAACCAAAAGAACAACACACAATCACATGTAAGTGTACACAAATCCTGTCTCATGCAAGACCGAATTCTTCTTCCTTCAATAGATGGTATCATACTCAAAATTTAAAATATAGGCAAGTCAATTACTTCGAAATCATCACACATATATACATATAAGCGCACACACACATCTTTTCTTCTAGATACAAACCCGACTCCCAGCTACTTCTTTACTTACTCTTCTTCCTTCGTCACCTTTCACTTGTTGTTCCCACTCATGCCTCAATAACTTTCTTATTGTTTCTTTTGTTCCCAATGTAATCACTTTCTGTCAAACTATATGTAAACATTTGATTAAAAACGTTGTGAAAATATATACTAATGTACTACTCCCTCCGTTCAGGAATAAGTGTCCACTTTGTACTGGGTACGGAGATTAAGAAAGCTGATAAAGTGAAAGTGAGTGGGGTAAAAATTAGGATATAGGGGTAGTGAGATAATGACAAAAAAACAGTGGTAATGATAAAAAAGAGGTGGTATTGACCAAAAAGTAAGAATAAAATTATTGGGATGATAAAAAGGTAGAAATAAAGTTGATGTGGGGTGGGGTCCTAAATGACGAAGGATAGTAAAATCTGTAAAGTAAAGAGGGTAGTGTTGTACAAAAAGGCAAAGTGAATACTTATTCACGAACATGGTTACTGTTCCAAAGTGGACACTTATTCGTGAACGGAGGGAGTATTATATTAGCACCCGCTGCATTCATTCATTTTAATAATACTATAGATACATTATATATAATTCTTTTGATAGTGTATAACTACTGTTAATTAAAAATAATATTAATTAATTGAAATCAATAATATACCATAATGAAAGCAGCATCAGCCTTAGGAACAGCATCAAACATGTTTCCACCAACATGCTCGATAATGACATCATCAACGGATTCCGACACCACATGCGGCTGATCCAAGTTTATGCCGCGAATCCACGAAAACGCCTCGATCACAGCCCTGAGAGTCGAGCCATCGCCGACGTTGACCAACGACCTGATTCTGTTAAACGCCTTCGGATAGCGGTCAACGATGGCGGCCACCGAGTGTCGGGCCATGCATGCTGCGGCGTATTCAGGATTTTGAATTTGGGGATACAAAATCTTAAGAGTACGGGGGGTTGCAAGGGGGCAGATCCCCATGCTCGGGTGTTCGGGGGCTTCGGGGGCTTCGGCCCTGAGCCAAATTTTTTGAGGTGTCGTACTGCTCGTTTTGTAGTTTATTCTTGATATAAGTCATTTTAGAAAATACCCTCTCTACACTTGCAGTAGCAATCGGAAGAATCAACACCAATTTGATGAGCAAAAATACATGACAATAAGTCACTTGTCTCATTGATTCAACAAGCTTCATCGAAAGGGAACCAATATCGTGCAAATTTTTAAACTGATACTCCCTCTGTTCGTGAAAAAGAGTCCTACTTACCCCATTTTTTTTTTGTTCGTGAAAAAGAGTCCTACTCCACTTTTTCCAATCACATCAAGTGAGACCTTATTCAATTTACCACAATTTCCACTCTCATTTTACATTTTCCACTCAAAATAGGTGGAACCCTTATTCCACTCACAACAATTTTAACTTTATTTTAATTTTTTCACTCACAACAAGTGAGACCCTTATTCCATTCAAATAATTTTACTTTCAATCCACTTTTACCACTCTCACTAAGTGGGACCCCTATTCCACTAACAACAACTTTACCAACTTTTTTAATCCCCGTGCCCAACATACAATGGGACTCTTTTTGACGAACGGAGAGAGCAATATTTTTCATATTTTCCATGAATATATCAATTTTGAGTTTTGGAGTTTCTTCTCTGTGTTATTTTTCTCACTATTTGCATTAGGTCGTGACTATTCATCTCTATTTTTATTTTTTGTTTTATTTCTTGTTATGGACTTAATATGTGTTTGGGCTTTTAATTTTTTTACTAACTAAAAAGACTTTGAGAATAAATTGTTTGGCTAATAGTTATGATGTTTGAGAATGGGCCAATGGGGTACAAAATTAATATAAACATATTATTAATAATATATATATATAGATATATATATATATATATATAATGGTGATTTTTTTTAATTTTTTTTGGGGTACATCTGTACCCCCATGTCCCAAGCTAGATACGCCACTGCATGCACGCCATTCCTTCATTAAATAGCTTGTTATGTACTGGATCTGCAGAGTGGTACTCCCACATTTTATGCCCATGCGTCGCCTCGAACGGCGTACAGCAATTTTCTAGGGCACGCCAGCTCAATCGGTGCCACAAATCAATCATGGCAGGCGAGCTCTGTAGTTTGATTATGGCAACTATGTTGTTCTTGTCGTTTTTAAGGAGCAGGCGCGACAACTGTGTTTCTGTGTAGGAGATTGAAGCTTCTGCAGCTGTGGCCTTTGATTTATTCCTTGTGTTTAGAGTTAATTTCGGTTTTATTTATGCTGCTCAACTTAGATTTAATTGAATTACAGTCAATTAGTTCCTCCAATCCGTAATTGTTGGAATATGGCTAATTAGTGATAAAGCTACCATGTTCGTAGTCGAAATAAATTGGTAAACGGATTATTACTTGCGTTCTTGGGTAATTCGTTTAAATTGGGTTCGTTCAAAGTTAAAAGCTATTAGAGCATTAAATCTAAGTCTGGCGTTTTTAGCTAGGTTATGTTTTAATAAGAAAAATAGTTAGGCGTAGCGTCCAAAACTAACTATCATAAACTACGTAGGAATTGAGGTATGTCTGATGCATTTACAGTACCCTATAACTAGTTGGTACTAGAGAATTAATTAATCTTTATGTCAATGATCAAAGCCTAGACTAGTGTGAATTTATTCGAAGCCGAATGACTTTTCTTTTAATATCTCGTTTGCAATTTAGTTAATTTCTTTGTTTTCGTAGTTAATAATTAAGAACCCAAATTTAAGGCGTGGTGGCTACACCGAATTTGATTAATAGAAAAATTAAGTTATTATCTCGTTATATGTGGTTCGACCTTGCTTATTGATATAGTCATTTTGATTCTTTGCAGGATTTGGAGAAATTATTTGGGAGTAAACGACGCTCGCTAAATTGGCGCCGTTGTCGGGGAACAGTGTTGATTATTTTATTTTTCCTATTGATCTTTTGTTACTTTTTTGTTGTCTATGAGCAAGTGAAATGACTGAGGAAATAGACCGAGCACATGAAGCAACAAAATCTGATTTTTAGAATCAAAAGGTGCTCCGTTTGACCAAACAGAAGAGTCTTTTACAAGCATGTGTTCCACGAATTGAAAGTGATCCTTTTGACCAAATGGAACCTATACCTGAAACAGAAACAAAAATAGAACAAGAAGTTGAGTCTACTGTGGTCGCAATTATTGAAGGCGACATGGCAGAAGAAGATCCAATATTGAATGAATTTACCAGCCACTTGGAAGATGATCCTCCAACATCTATTAAGCTACCAGATTTGTTGGCACCAATCGAGATTAAGCTAGGGTTGTTGAATGTTATACCTTAATTTTATGGTAAAAGAGGAGAGGATCCATACAATTTTCTGAGTGAGTTCATCAAGATTTGCTAGGTGCAGAAGCGACCAAGTGGAGTTTCCGATGAACACTTAAACTAGCCGCATTTCATTTCACTCAGACGGCAGAAGCAAATGCTTGGTGTTGGAACAGATCGCTGCCCACCAGCTGCTCGATCAAAGTCCAGGCTCAAGATCTGAAATCAGAAACAAAACTAAAGTCTGCTACCTGTTCGACAAAAGTCTTGGGAGAAAAAACCTGCACAGAAAACAAACAAAAACAAGAAAACACTACGCTGTGGTATGGAGGCCACTACCTTGAAAGCAAAATTCATCCGACCATGGAGTGCAAGTCCTACACGTCGATTCACTCCCCAAGGTTTATATAGCACCACCTAAAGTTCGCACTTAAACTTTGGATGGTTCAGAGTTGAAACAAGAGCTCAGTCGATAGAGAAGAGAAAAATATGAAGAAGAGAAGAAGTAATTTCTTGGATCTTATTTTGTCACCAATATGAACCGAAACATCAGAATATATGGAGACTCTCAACTACAATCTCGAGAAAACCGGAAACCCAACACACATGGATGCAACGTTTCTCCCAAGTCAAGAACGGTAAACTACTTTTTTCAACTCAATTACGTGTGTGACTCTTTCAACGTGTGCTAGGGCAATTCACAAGAGTTATGGGCTCAAGATAAATCCAGCCCAACCCAACAAATTAAAGATCTAATACGAGAGTATAGACAATATAGAATAGCTAATTTCAAAGTGGGCCAAAGAAGAATTAGGAAAAGGAAAAAGAGAAGGAAACAACAAAAAATATGTTGTGCATTTCGAACAATCCCCCACAAATGGACAACATAGAAGAACCGAGCACTTGAAAGGATAGTCACTTAAGTGTCAATAATCTTTCTATTTTGAATTGATACGTAGTGAAGTGGAGAAGCAAAAGAGTTCATAAAGTGAATCAGATTCTTGAAATAAATGAATTCCGGTGCAAGCCCCCACAACACGTAACCATCCTAAAAATTCCAAACAACTCCTCGAAAAATCACACAAAACATGGCCCAACATAATTACCTCGGGATCTCATGAGAGCAGTAGAAAGACCACAATAAGTCTTTCATATGAGATGGCCAATTCTCCACTCTCACTTAGGTGATTCTTTTAGATTGCTTCTCAATAGCACATCTGAATCATTAAGAGCCAAATGCTCAACCTCAATGAACACACAATTTCCATCAAGTCCATCTCATACAAGGACCACCAAGAAAAATGGCTATGGAAATTTTATTCAACACATAAAACCATCAAATCCAGCAAGTAACTTGCTAAACCACCTGTAATACCCCGGATGTTTAATCCGTCTTTAAAATAAAAAGTTAATTAATAATTAAGGCTTTGCACGCCTAAGTTAAGGATTTTTTATTCTAAGACTGACGGTAAAATCCGTTTCAGAAAATAAATTCCAGAAGTCGGTCGAACGACTACTGTATTAAGATTTTTCGCGTCCGGTAAATTCTTCGTCCAAAAACTCAGAATTAAAAACCGTCAGAATTTCCATTCAGAATTCTTCGATACGAGTTCACCGGAGAAAGTTAGTTTTTATGATTTTTCGGGCGAATTTTTAGACTGCCTAATCCCGACTTTTTTCTCAGATTTTGAAAACGAATTAGGTTTTCCGAGTACGTAAAGTATTTCTAATCTAACGGACGAATTAGATTTCGTCGAATTCGTAACTACCTAAGAAAGTATTCCTCGACTTTTATAATCGTCGTTTAAAGCCGGAAACGAGATATTTTCGTCTAAGAAATCCTCGCCAAACAGCCCTTAGCGACTCACCCCTCTTTTAGTTAGATATTTATACACTTTATGTATCTCTATAGTGAGTCATCTCCATCTCCTCTCCTTCCCTCTTTACCCCCCCCCCCCCCTCCAAGAATTCTCTCTCTCATTTTTCTTCTCCAAATCCTCCATTAAAACTCTTCATCCAAGCTCTTCTCAAGCACACAAGTCCTCCATCTACCGATCAATTCCTTTTCCGAGTTCGTATTACGCAAGGTAAGAACATCTCCTACGAAATGAACCGAACAAAGTCTTGATTCCAATATTTTTTTTTTTTTCGAAACATAGGAGCTTGAAGAGCATGTTGTCCTTTGATTAATACATGTTCTAGGATGTTTAGAATCGAGTTCTACGGATCGAATCATGAAGAAAATCACTCCCCTTTCATTTATGTAATTACCGAAAATTTCTAGGATTTTAGGGGTTTGATCGTAGTTCGATTTCTTTGATGTTTGATCGATAGATTAGTGATCTACATGATATAAATTGACTATATGAATTAATTTAGGTTTTTCTAAAAATATAAGTTGAAGGATAAGAGAGGAAATCGTGACCGTAAAGTTTCAACAAATCCTAAGAAGTTTCGAGTTTGAATAAGAGACGAAGAATCGAGTTTAAAAGTCGGTAGAAAAGTCGAATAAGGAAATCCCTTTTAATAATAATAATTGTTATTGATTGATGAACAATATTGTAGTTAACGACTTTTCCATCCGAGAAACGAGACGTTATGAGATTTAGTTAAGAATCGAGAGGTTGTTGAACGAAATAGAAATTGAAATTTGTTTTGGTATAGTAAATGGTTAGTTGGAAATGACGAGGAAATGCTCGTCGTTTGTTAATCAAAAGTCTTGAATATGAACCCGATTATGGGATACGGTATGTAGACTGTCTTGGGATGAAAATTTCGTGAAAATAAAAGTGGAATAGTATTGATCGAACCTAGGGAATCGCGCGTCGAGATTTGTCTAGGATTAGGGTTTTGCGCGACTGTTTTGCGACGTTTCACGGAAACTGTCATAACTTTTAGCTCACTTAACGAAATCGAGATCCGTAAATTAGAGAGTAAACTAGACACCCGTACCTTTCTTTTGGTATAAGATTCATCCCCTGTTTTCATATGCTCTGTTCTGTACAGACTTACTGACTTGGGCAGTAAGTATCCAAAGTCTAGTTTCCTAAGTTGAATCCTTTTCAACTTCGTTCCTTGTGAACTTTTAAGTCGTTCTAAGTTATCGACACCCTTTTTCCTACTGACCTAAGTGTCGAGTAATGAGCCGAGTCAGTTTATAGACGAGAATTGATCGAAGTCTCGTTTATTAGTTAATCAAAAGGAAGTAGTAAAGTGTAAATGCCTAAAAGACTAAAAACCGTTTCAATTTCCTGTTTCTTTTATCGATTGCGTTCAAGTTGCTTAAAGTCTATTTATTCACGATAAAGGAGGAAGTCAGCACCGAGGATAGGACGGAAGACCAGAGACGGAAGCTCGTTTAGTAGTTTTGTAAACAGTCAGGTGGGCTTTTATATATGAAACAAAATGAACAATGCTCGAAAACCTTTTCTTTATCGCTTTGATAATTGTGTTTTCAAAGTGATAATCATGGCATGAACTATTTATTTTATGTGAGTTCTCTTGTACCTTATGAGTTAGCCAAAAGGGGTTAACTAAACGATCGACTTTGAGTTAGTCAAAAGGAACTTTCCAAAGTTAAGTGTACACAGTAGCCGTTGAAGTATGGAACCCTGTTGAGGGGACGACCTGCCGCGGTGATAATAAATGGTCAAGATTGAATGTAACATTTATGAAAAATGCTTGCGCAAGCTACTTTGTGAAAATGAGAAAGAAAATGTTTAGTAGACACGGGCCTTTAATGAAAAACCCTGGTGTGCTACAGAAATAAGATGCCTGATTATCTTTACTTATTATTATGTTTTCGGCAACGTGCCCACTAAGTGCTTTTGTACTTAGCCCTGCATATATTTTATAAAATGTGCAGGTTGAGTGACGAGAGCGGCGATGGTTGATGTTGAGTTATGAAGTCGTGATTAGAATAAGAACTTGTATTCAGCTTTACATTTTTCCGCTGCCAATCTCTTTTTGAAGTCATTGTATCTTTCTGTTGGGTCTAAACCCCGTACAATTAACTCAGTTTCTTTTTGAGAACTATGTTGAGTGATCCTTCGAGATCAACTCTTTCTTTTATTATAATGAAGCCTTGTTCATAGTAATTCATTTCGGTCATTATCGTCTGTTTGTTCTTGCATTCTTATTCATTCCCCCTTCTTCCCCGCTTCTTTAATCCAACCCCTAGTCGCACCTCGGCTTCTGCCGTCCCTCGGGATTTGGGGCTGTGACACCACCCAAAAGGGCTATGGTTTATAAATCAATATCTAAAATCATCAAGTTCTTCACAGTAGATGAACCACCCAAAAAGGACTATGATTTAGACAATCAAAAGATGTATAAAATATACATACCAATGAACATGAAAGTAGTACAGCTTAGTTTGACCTGCAATTGATATCCACCGTATTCCTCTCATGCCAAAGGTCTCACTCCCATTTCTTTCGAAGTTGCCAACACAGACTTCGTGTAAGTCCTTTTGTAAACGGATCTGCTATGTTTTTCTCCGACCTCACATAGTCCAAGGAAATAACTCCGTCTTTCAACAATTGCTTCACAATTCCATGTCTAACTCATATATGCCTATTTTGCCATTGTAGACATTGTTTTTTGCAACTGCAATCGTCGATTGAGAGTTTCAATGTAGGGATACAGGATCCGAAGACTCCCCCCATATAGGAAGCTCTGCAAAGAGATTCCTTAACCAATTTGCTTCTCGAAGAATTAGCAGATTTCCATAGAAGAGTTAGCCATACATGATTGCTTAGCATATTTCCAAGAAATAGATCCACCACCCAAAGTAAATACATAACCACTCATAGAGCACACTTCATCATTATCAAAACCCAATTAGCATCATAATAACCCTCTAAAATAGCAGGAAAGTTACTATAATGCAAACTCCAATCAATAGTTCCTTTCAAATATTTCATTAAACGATAAAGTGCAATCCAATGATCATTACTCGGGTTATGTGTGTAACGACTTAAACGACTCACGACATAAGCTATGTCAGGTCGAGTATAATTCATCAAGTACATAACATTTCCTATGATTTAGCATATTCTTCTTGTGAAACACTTTCACCATTATTTTTTGTCAAATGCATACTAGAATCATAAGGTGTTCGTGCCGGAGCTAAATCATAACACTCAAAGCATTTTAAGATTTTGTCCACATAATGTGACTGACTTAGTGAAATACCATTTTCAGTTTTCGTCAATTTAACACCAAGAATAACATCAGCTTCACCAAGATCTTTCATTTCAAACTTAGAGGACAAAAAAATGCTTTGTTTCTTATATTACATCAAGATTCGTGCCAAAGATAAGCATGTCATCAACATATAAGCATATAATAACATAATTAGAACCATACATCTTGGTATATATGCACGAATTAGAGTTATTCACAACAAATCCATCAGAAATAACAGTGTTATGAAATTTTTCATACCATTGCATGGGAGCTTGTTTAAGGCCATATAAAGATTTTTTCAACTTGCACACCTTATTTTCTTGTCCAGGAACATAATAACCTTTAGGTAGTTCAATATATATTTCTTCTTCCAAATCTCCATTTAAGAAAGCTATTTTTACATCCATTTGATGTATAACCAAGTTATGAATTGCAGCTAAAGCAACTAAAGCTCTAATAGTAGAGATTTTTGCAACAGGTGAATAGGTGTCAAAATAATCGATGTCTTTTGTTGGGAAGTTTATTAAAGTTTTGATTGATTCCAAAACCAACTGACCCCAACCGAGTAGACGTTGCCAGAACCTATTGTTAGCTTTTAGGCTCGCTGTTTGAGCAATGTTGAGATTTTATCTTTACAGGACTCCAGCTAAAGACGGCAACAAGGCTTCACTCGGATAGAACATCAGTTGTAAGAAAGACAACTGAGCATTCATCAGACGAAAGTTAAAAAAGGGGAAGTTGTAAGAGAACATCAGATGGAAGAAAGTCATCTGAGCATTCGAGCCAACTGATCAGATTCAGAACATCAGAAAGACAACTAAGCGTTCAAGATTCAGAACATCAGAAAGACAACTGAGCGTTCAAGATTCAGAACATCAGTTGACGGACTCGAACTGAGAAGATCAACAACTTAAAAGTAGTTGAGAGTTCAACTGTCTCTATTCAGACAAATTGTCAGATGAAGATAGCATTCAAATAGAACATCAGCTGAAGACAAATCAGATGAAGATCAAACTTCTCAACCGACCATCCAATGTTGAAAGACTAATGTTGAGATTTGAAATTCAAATAAGGAAGTCACGTGAAGGTTTGACTCTCTGTCATTACCTCATTTGGCCCAACACAAGGCTGTCTCAGATGGAAAGCAGAAGTCCACAGTTGCCAAATCTAAAAAGTCTGCAGAGATGAAAGACAAGCCATCGCTTTCACTGAACAGAGATCAATGGCTCCTCCAATGGCTAGTTGATTCTCTCCGCCTATAAATAGAGGCCTTCATTCATTCACCAAGACTCACAGAACAAGAACGAGACGGACAAGTGCAAGAGCAAAGAGTTAGACGAGCGAACATCACCAGTTGAGAGTTCATCTCGCAAACGAGCTAAATTGAATTCAATCTCTAAGAACATCACTAGTTGAGAGTTCTAGAGTGTTAGATTCTGTCTTGGTGTTTTTCGATCCAACCTTGAGAACATCACTAGCTGAGAGTTCATAGAGTGTTAGATCCTAGCTCACTTTCTTGTTCGAGCTATTAGTTGGAAACCCACCTTTTCACACATCCTCTCAAAAGGATTGTTAGGACCCTACTCTTCCCGGAATTGAGTAAATAGGTTGATAAGTACCCGTAAACTTATCTGTAAGGTTGATAAGTACCCATAAACTTATCTTAACGGTTGCAAAGCCCGCGTAAGCTTTGTGATTTTTGTCCAGAAGAACTTGGACAGAGTTGTGTGGACTCACAACTCCCCGTGGACGTAGGAGTTCTCTCCGAACCACATAAATCTTTGTGTGTTGTGTTTAATATTCAGTTAACTTATTGCATATTCAACTGACCGACTAACCAGCACTCAAACTGCACTTTTACATTCTCAACTGACTTGGTTATTGACCAACCTTGCATTGAAGCGTGAGTTATTTTACGAGTTGTTATTTTCCACCACATTCTGCACAACACTTCACTTCCAGCTGAGTATCCTTCAGTTGTGATTCTGATGGTCCCGAAACGAGTTCTGGTGTATGGGAGGGGGGGGGGAATACACCAGATGCAACTTTTTAAAACAACCTCCTAAAAAATATCTCAACCGAGTAAGGAAGCTCAGTTGGAATCACAACCGAGTAAGAAACACTCGGTTGGAAGTGATGTGCTGTGCGGAATGTGATGGAAAATAACTCGTTAAAATTAACTCACGCTTTTATGCACGGTTGGTCAAGAACCAAGACAGTTGAGAATGCTGAGATCAGTTTGTATGCTGGTTAGAAAGTCAGTTGAATATGCAAGAAATAAACAAAATAAACACTGGCACACAGAGATTTATGTGGTTCGGAGAAACCTCTTACGTCCACGGGGAGTTGTGAGTCCACAAAACTCTGTCCAAGTTCTTCTGGACAAACCACTCAACTTACGCGGGCTGAGCAACCGTTAAGGATAAGTTTGCGGGTACTTATCAACCTTACAGTTTAGTTTTTGGGTACTAAACAACCTATCTACTCAGTTGCAGGAAGAGTAGGATCCTAAAACCTTTTCAGGTGAAAGAAAATGGGGTTCCAACTAAAAGCTCGAACATGAAGTGAGCTATGATCTAACACTCTACGAACTCTCACTAAGTGATGTTCTCAAGGTTCGATCTAAAGACACAAAAACTAACTAACTCTAGAACTCTCAACAAGTGATGTTCTAAGAGATTGAATGCAGTTCAGTTCGTGAAGAAAATTGCTCTTTCTTTCGCTCTCTGATTTCTTTTTGCGCGTGTGTCTTCTCTTTTTCGAATGAATGAAGGCCTCTATATATAGGCGGAGAGAGTCAACTAGCCGTTGGAGGAGCTATTGATCTCTGTTCTTTGAAAGCGATGGCTTGTCTCTCATCTCTGCAGACTTTCCGGATTTGGCATGCGTGCTCTTCTGCTTTTCATCTGAGACAACCTTGTGTTGGGCCAAATGGGGTAGTGACTGAACGGTCAAACCCTCACGTGACTTTCTTTTTGAAATTCAAATCTTAACAACAGACTTCCAATAAGGAGTGGTCGGTTAAGACTTTCGATCTTCAACTAACTTGTTCTTCAGCCGATGTTCTATCTGACTACTAACAGTTGAACTCTCAGCTGACTTCAACTTCAAGCTGTTGATCTTCTTGATTGAGTTCTACAACTGATGTTCGGAAACTGAACACTCAGTTGTCTTCCTTGTATCTGATCAGTTGGGTTCGAACGCTCAGATGACTTCCTTTTCATCCGATGTTCTCTTCCTCTTTACTGTTTCTCATCTGATGAACGCTCAGTTGTTTTCCTCACAACTGATGTTCTATCTCTTGAATGTGACTTCCCCCTTATTGGATACTTGACTATTGATCAGAGACATGAACGTAACTTCCTCCTTTTTAATATACTGAACGCTCAGTTGTCTTCCTCACAACTGATGTTCTATCCTAGTGAAGCCTTGTTGCCATCTTCAGCTGGAGACCTGTAAAGATAAAATCTTGACAATGCTCAAACAGCGAGCCTAACTACTAATATTAGGTTCTGGCAACATCTACTCGGTTGAGGTCAGCTGGTTTGGAATTCATCAAAACTCTTACTAACAAATTTCCCAACAATTTTCCCCTTTTTGATGATGCCAAAACCCCTTACAAACTTACAGATCAAGACTCTAAAACTTTAAAACCCTTATACAATTCTTACATATCCAAAATCTCAACTGAAATTCTAGACAGTCTGTAAGATTGAAACATCAAAGGGTTAACACAGTTATAACATGGTATTGAAATAACTTTGCAATTCAGAGCTTGGACAATGAGGGATTGTACGTCAAGTTGAATCTTATAACTGAGTAGTTTTCATTACAACTGAGTGTTACAAGGATAAGCGCAAAAGCCAAAAATTACAACAGTTGCTTGAAAACTAACTGAGCTAAAATTGTAGCCCATACTTACTAAAAATCCTAACAAAAATCTCTCTCTTGGCAGGTGACTCCTTAGAAATGTCCACTCCATGCTCCTTGTAAACCTGTCTCGCCTCAGCTGCGATCTTCGTGCGGTTCGGGTTGCTAGAGTCTGGGAGAAGAGGAGACCGATAAGTAGCCCTCTTGGGAACTGGAATTGTGTTCAAGTCCAGGTTGGCGTCAATCATAGCCCGCCTGAATTGGCTGAACATGCCCGGGTCTCCTGAGTGCAACTCGGTCAGCGCTTCCTTGAACGCTTTCCTCGGGTCATCAGTTGCGTAAACCTTCCTATAGTAGAAGTCGTTCACGAACTCCTGCTTGAACAACTCCCACTCTTCATTCCACTCGATCGGCATCCACTTGTCAACATGCCTAAACCGACTCTCGACCTTGGACTTTGCTGGCAACCTTTGTCGCTTCAACCGAGCTTCCGCCTTTGATTGAAGTTTGTTGATGCGGCGTCGGCTGCGGGAGGCAACGTTGCGGTCCAGGTTCTGGGACATTTTCTTCAGCTCTTCCTCGAACTGGTTCACCCTCCTCGCCTGGCTGGCGGCAAACTTTCTGATCCAGCTCGGGTTCATGTAATCCTTCTCCTCTACATCCATAGCCTTGGCCGCTGCAATGCACTCTTCGGTTGTTATCCCGTCGAGTTCAAAATCTAGCTCGGCTGCGATCTCGGCTATGGAGTTGTAGGAAACTCCGAACTTCTCTGCCTGCTCCAAGTCCTTTTCCATTCCAGCTCCACCGACTTCGGTTGGCTTGGGAGCAGCAGACTTCCTTTGAGCAGACCTCCTTCTCTTCAGCTGAGATTTCCCTTGAGCTGGCGTCTCTCCTTCGGCTTGGGTCTCTTCTTCTTCCTGCACTTCAACCTCCGTCTCCTTCTCTTCCCCCTTTTTGGCATCAGCAACAAGGCTTGCTACTGAACCGTCCAGGGAGGTGAGTTGTTGTTCGGCAAGTTTGATGCGGTTGAAGAGTTCATTGACCGCACACTCAAGCTCCATTTTCTTCGCCAGATCCGAGTCCTGGCGCTCTTGTTCGGCTTTCTTCAAGACAGAGAGGTTCTCGATGACCTCTGTCTGAAAAGCAGCAAACTCAGCCCATCGCGACTCGAAGTGAGACTCCCATTCAGCATCTTGTGTCTGTTGGGACTTGGCAAGATTGGAGTCGGCCAAGGATTTGAAGACATTCAGCTCCGACTTCAATCCCAACAGAGTGGACTTTAACTCCGACACTTCTTGACTGGTGGAGGAGGAGAATTCGTTCAACTTGGTCTTCAGTTCAACATTCTCCTCCACCAGTTGTTGGTTCTTGACTTCTTGTACTTCCAATGCCCTCAGCTGGTCATCTTTTTGATGCTGGAGGTTGGCAAACAGCTCGGTTCTTAGTTGGTTCACCCTCTCAGCCACCAGCTCACATATCTCTTCAGTTATGGGAGCATGCTGATCAGCTGGAGGGGCTTGAGCAATCAGAGCTAGAGGCTCAACTGTGACCGTGGCTTGACGGTTGGCCAGGTACAGCTTCAGCTCTTCTTCTTCTTCCTTCGCTGCTGCGGCGGCTGCATCCACATCCTCAAGGAAGTCAGCTGACTTGACCAACATGCTATCGAGGAAGTCGACGCACTCCTGTCCAGCTGCTTCCCTTGTGTCTGTCTCTTCAGCTCGACTCTGGTCCATCTGACGAGTGAGCAGCGCAATCCGGTTGTTGTAAGCCACTTCGAGGTTCGAGTAGTTGAAGTAGGCTCGGATGCGAGACTCATCAAACTTCAGCCTGTCCCAGCTCTGCACCCTGATCGTATCTTTTTTGACGTACCAATGGCTGAAGATCAGGTGGAACTGGTACAAGAGCTCGGTTCCCAGAGTGACGAAGACTGGCATGTTGCGAGCCTCAGGGAACAAGCCCAACAACTTCTGAAAGCAGTAGGCCACCCTTCCCTCGTGTTCCAGTGCAACTGCCTGAAGGTCGTCTTCCTCATTGATTGGGGAGGGAGAAAGATCAAAAGGTAATGGTTCAACAGGTTCATCGATGTTGGCCAAAGAGTCGGTCACAACATCGGCATCGAGCTGGGAGCTCAGAATATTGGATTTGGTTGGGAGGGGGTTTCAATTGTTTCCTCAACATTGGCCGAAGGAGCGGTCACAATGTTGGCATCGAGCAGAGTGCTCAGAATATTTGGTTCAGAAAGGGTAGAAAGAGCAAGAGGCTCTGGGGGCGGTACGGCATTATCTCCTGCCGTGGGGGAGATTGGGGCATCATAAATGTCCTCAGATGAGGAAGAGGCATCTGAAGTGACATCAGTCTCCATGCCTTCAGCCTCGTCAGCTCCGATTGCTCGAGGAACGAACTCGAAAGAGGCAACATCAGCGGAGCGGCTGGACTCGGATGGTTCTTCAGCTGATATCCCCTCCTCAGCTGGTGCAGGCTCAACCTGTGCCTCCTCCTCTGCTGGAGCTTGCTCCTCAGCTGGCACATCAACTGGCTCCTCAGTTGTGTCAACAGCTGGCACCTAAGTTGATTCATCAGCTGGCACATCAGCTGTCTTCTTAGTCGACTTCTTGAACCGTACCCATAGCTTTTTCTGGGTAGGTTCCTCAGTTGACTCCTTCTCTGACTCAGCTAGTCGGCGTGTAGCTTTGGACTTGGCGGGGCGAGCGACAGCTGGTTCCCCCTCAGCTGTTTGCTCAGAAGACTTCCCAACCTCTTTTTTCTCCTTTGGAGTGTACACACTCCTAAGCACCTCCTGTGCTTTCTTGGCTGTCGGGAACAACAGCAACTTCTTAACCAGCGTCTCCTCGCAGTCTGCCCAGACCATGTTGCGGTCCTTGTTCGTGAGCAAGATGAGGGCAGAGATCTTGTAGCCAAAGTTGAGTGTCCCCTTGACACTGAGCAGCTTCTCTCCCGAGTCGATTGTCGTCTCGGTGATCTTCGACTTCTCCACCATCAACTGGTTCGAGAAGTATTGGAACCAGTTGATCTGGGGTTGATGCTCCAAGGCCACCAACTGCCTCAATTTGGGTCGGTTGATATCACCGAATGCGCCACTGTAACCGAACACCACCTTTGAAATAACATCGAACAGCAGGCGATGTTCTGGCTTCAGCTTCGTCCTCTGCATATTACTCCTTAACTTCTCCGGAGTGATTAGAGCTTTCTCCAAAAATTCATCGACGTGCTCGTCGGATATATTCTCCAGAAGTTCAGTGGCGGTGTGGTTGATGGGGATGATGTAACGGAGGACATCGGAAACGTCGATGGGGAATGAGACACGACGTATGGTCCTGGCCGGAACATCTCTTTGTCGGCAGGAGACTTCCGTAGATATTCCTTCTGTAGATTCAAGGGGGGCCTTCAAGTTTACGTAAAACTCCCCCACTTGTCGCCTGAGAAGATGGGATGGGCAAAGCTTGGCCCATTCCAGGAGGCCATTCTCTCGGAGAGTGTTGGCGAGAGGAGCCAACACCGGTGACTCCAGTTCCTCATCGGAGAGGATTTGCTCAAAGTGGATCTTCGACACCAACATGTCGAAGGATTCTTCATACGAAGTAGGGACGAGGGAAGATCCTGATGAGGCCATTTTCTTACTTTTCGGTGCCATTTATGATCACTGCAAAAGGAATATATAGAGGAAAGGAAAGAAGATCTTTTGGAGAAAAGGGTTAGGCAAAATTTGTGAAGACGATGAACAGGTAAATCAGATATACACGAATGAGGAAAGTAGGAGATTTCTTCCTGATTTACTGTCTTATATAGGTTTTTGACTCAGTTGAATCGACGGCAGGGGTTAAATGGCGCGAATCCATCTATGGCTGAGATTACGCGACTGTTGACTACCTTTGACTTGACGTCATGCACCGAGTTCCAACCCGCGCGTGAGAAGGTGTACAGTTTTGATGTCAGCCCAGTCGCACTATAAAGTAGGCTATGGATGTTCAGCCGTACTTTACATTTAATGCGACATGATGGCTATTTTTAATGTAACTGACTAGTTCAGGATTGTTTGAATTTATTTCAAACATTCTCATTTAAGAACATAACACCTTCAGCCATAAATATTACCTGCCAGCTGATGTTGGAATCAGCTGAGTTCCCATGTTGCGGCATACCATCAGCTGACTCGAGTTCGTCTGTTCAGCTGACGTCTGATTTCTTCGGTTGACAATCTGCATCTGATCTGCATACCATCAGCTGACTTAAGTTCGTCTGTTCAGCTGACGTCTGATGTCTTCAGTTGGCGATCCGCATCTGAGATTCCCTCTTCATCTGAGCTTCCCCCTCAGATGGATATCTCTCTCTTTTCCTCAGTTGACTCCTCATCTGATGGATCCAACAGTCTAAGAAGGCCACATAGCATCTTGAATCGTGCTTCAGCTAGAGGTTTGGTGAAGATATCAGTTCTGTGAATCTCAGTTGGAATCTTCTCCATGGATACATCCTTCTTCTCAATATGATCTCGGATAAAATGATGATGGATGTTGATATGCTTTATCCGAGAGTGGTGAACAGGATTCAGAGAGATAGCAATGGCACTTGAGCTATCACAATGAATGGGAACCTGTCCAGTTGAAACTTCATAAACTATCAGCTGTTGCTTGAGCCACAATACTTGCATGCAACAGCTTCCGGCAGCCATATACTCTGACTCGGTTGTAGAAGTGGCAACACATGCTTGTTTCTTGGAGAACCATGAAACCAGCTTGCTTCCCATGAACTGACAGTGTCCAGAAGTAGACTTCCTGTCCAACCGATCTCCGGCTAGATCTGCATCTGAGTATCCGGTCAGTTGAATATTATCGTTAGTTGGATACCACAGTCCAACATTGACTGTACCCTTCAGATACTTGATGATGTTCTTTGCTGCTAACATGTGTGCTTCCCTTGGTTGAACTTGGAACCGAGCACACACTCCAACCGCGTAAGATATGTCTGGCCGATTGGCGGTTAGATAGAGCAAAGAACCGATGATCCCACTATACTTACTGGCATCCACGAGCTTTCCCTCAGTTCCAGGTTCAATCTTTCAGTTAGTATTCATCGGGACCCCTGTTGTCTTACTTGTCTGCAATCCGAATTTGGTGATGAGCTTTTTTGTATACTTGGACTGATTGATGAAGATCCCTTCTGGAGACTGCTTCACTTGTAATCCAAGAAAATAATTCATCTCGCCCATCATCGACATCTCGAACTTCTCCTTCATGAGATTTGAAAATTTTTCACACAGTTCCTCCGACTTAGAACCGAATATGATGTCGTCAACATAGATTTGCACAACAAGAATGTCATCTCCAACTTTGATGGTGAACAGGGTTTTGTCAACTGACCCTCGTTTGAAACCCGAGTTCAGAAGAAAACCACAAAGAGTGTCATACCAAGCCCTTGGTGCTTGCTTTAGTCCGTAGATAGCTTTCTTCAATTTGTACACTCTTCCATCTCCAGTTTCAAAACTGGGAGGCTGTTCAACATATACATCTTCCTTAATATCTCCGTTGAGGAATGCACACTTCACATTCATCTGATATACCTTGAACTTGTGATGTGCGGCATAGGCTAGAAAGATTCGGATGGCTTCCAGCCTTGCAACCGGCGCGAAGGAGTCCTCGAAATCGATTCCTTCTTGTTGGCAATATCCTTGAGCTACCAACCTTGCCTTATTCCTCACTATGAATCCAATGTCGTCTCTCTTGTTTTTGAAAATCCACTTCAATCCAATATCCTTGACACCATTTGGTCTTTCTACCAACTCCCATACACAGTTGCGTAGAAACTCATTCAGTTCTTCTTGCATGGCTATTGTCCAGTGAACACAGTTGAGAGCTTCCATAACGTTCTTCAGTTCTGGCACATCAGCTACAAAGCAAGAAATCATGGCAACATCTCCAGCTTGCTCGAACTCCTCTAGAACTGCCAACTCCTCAGCATACTGGGGCATAAGTGTTGGAATCTTCCTCGGTTGAATCCTAAGTCGCAACTCTGCTTCTTGTACGCACACCTTCGGTTGGATCTCCGATGATGTTTTCAGTGGAATGTACTTCATACCATCTTCGGTTGCGTCTTCCTTCTTCTTCCAACTGTGGCTGTTCCGTGATCTGAGTTGGAGTCTTCAGAGCTGGTGATTGATCAGCTGTTCAGTCTGGATCCTCAACATTGATATTAGTTTGAACTGTACTCGGTTGGGCTTCGAATGCCGATGCAGTTGGAGAAGCATCAGCTGAAGTTTCCCCTTGAGATGAGCTGGGGTCTTCGCATTCATCTTCAGAGGAGTATGGATCCTCATCCTCGGTTGCCCATACCAGTGGTTCAGCTAGATTCTTTTCCCTTAGAGCTTGTGATCTGGTGAGAACAAGTGGAACTTGTGGATCACCCTGTTGTCCTTTAGCCTATTCCCTGCACTCAAAAGTAGATTCATCAAAACTAACATGAGGTGTTATCTCCACAACACGAGAGCCATTGTTGAAAACTCTATAAGCCTTGGTCCGAGCGGCATATCCGAGAAATATGCCTATTGAAGCTTTGGCATCAAAAGTTTTCAACTGAGTCTTCCCATTGTTGTGAATATAACACTTAGAACCAAAAACGCGAAAATAAGAAATATCTGGCTTCCTGCGTCTCCATAGTTCGTATGGTGTCTTTCCTAACTGCTTGGTCAGAAGAGACCAGTTCTGAGTGTAGCATGCAGTATTGATAGCCTCAGCCCAAAATCTCTTTGGCAAAGCTGAGTTGTCAGCATGGATGTAGCTGCATCTTTCAGTGTTCGGTTTCTTCGCTCAGCTACTCCACTTTGTTGCAGAGTACGCACTGCTGATGTTTGATGTGTAATTCCATGCTTCTCGCAGTACTCAATGATGGTTTCATTTAGAAACTCAGTTCCATGATCTGATCGGATAGAAATGATCTTCATCTCTTGTTGGTTCGATATCCGATCCATCAGCTTGGGTAGCTCATCTCGGGTTTCACTCTTGTGGCGCATGAAGATGGTCCACGTATATCTTGAGTAGTCATCAGTTAATACCAGGGTGTATTCGTTGCCATTTATGCTCTTTGGTGTAACTGGCCCGAAGAGATCCATGTGGATCAGCTGTAACACTCGGTCGGTTGAGGGAGTTGTCTTCAACCGGAAGGAGGATCTAGCGAGCTTTCCCAACTGGCATGTACTGCAAATATGTGTTGTTGAAAACACTCGGTTCGGTATGCCTCTTGCATGTTCTTGTCTGGCAAGTCGGTTCATTGTCTTGAAGTTCAGATGGTTGAGTCTTTTGTGCCACAGCCAGCTCACATCTGAACTGCTCTTTGATAACAGGCAGGTGTCAGGAAGGCTGCTGTTCTAGTCAGCGTAGTAGACATTCCCGGTTGGTGATCAATTTCCCAACAATATCACCTGCTTTGATCCGATATTTTTAACCCTGTAACCCTGTGCATCAAACTTGACAGAGAAACTATTATCACAGAATTGGCTGATGGAGAGCAAGTTATGCTTCAATCCATCAACAGAAGAAACATTAGTAATCGAAACATGATTGGTTTCAAGGGTACCGTAACCTCTGGTGTAACCTTTTGAGTTATCACCAAAAGTAACTAAGGGTCCTTCTTTCTCCACGAAACTTCCAAGCAAATCCTTTAGATTTGTCATGTGTTTCGAGCATCCACTGTCCATCACCCACATTGTTGCAGACGCTTTATTCTTCCTCAGTTGTTTCTCCTGTACCTGCAAAGAGAAACTCGCTTAGGTCCCCAATTTCAGTTGGGTCCTGGAGGGTTTGAACTAGTTCTCCCTGGAACTGTGCGTCGTTTTTCCCTATATACTCGGATGGATTTATCATTCCAGATCACTTTTCCTTCATCATCCACTATAACAACACCTCGGTTATCCTTAGGCTTGTTGTTAGTAGTGATGTTCTGTTTCTTGGGAGGAGTTGGATTTCTCCCATTCTGAGCTTTCGGAGGAGAGACTTTTCCCCTGTTTTGATGGCAATTCTTATCCTGTTGAATTTATCTGTGAGGTCGGACGCCTTGTTGGAATCTTTGTGGCTGATTCTGATTCTAACTCCATGAATGTTGTCTGTAGCTGTTCATGGCCTGTTGGTGGTTCATATTGTGGCATGAATATTTCCAGCTGTTCGACCTGTTCCTTGTTGGTTGATTCGGTTGGAACCTTTGGTTGAACTGATGTTGGAACCGCTGTTGATTCAGATGATTGAACCCTTGTTGGTTCTGCGGTTGGTTCTGCGGTCGGTTCCATTCTTTCTGATGTTGACTCTGAGGTTGATGTAGAGGTCGGTTCTGATTCTGAGTTCGGTTGCGATTATGCCTTCGACGCCTCTGATTCTTCTTCTGACTTTTAGAACATTCCCCCTCGGTTGATATCCCAACCGATGGAACATTCTGTCCTCCGTCTACAACTTATTTTCCCTTCTCAGTTCTAGTTGCCTTGGTCGGTTGAGCTTGCTGAGAAGTGGAAGTTGGATTACTTTGGGGAGATTCAGACTCAGCTGGATTAGGTTCGACAATCTTGGCCTCAACAGCTTTGATGAAGGTTGCTGGAGGAATTCCACTATCTTTAATCACATCATAACCAAGTCCTGACACGTCATCGATTTGTCTACTGTAACTGATAAGATTCTCGATGATCTTGGATGACTGATACAGCTTGATTAGATTGTCCTTCTCAGTTTGCAACTCCTTGAGAAGGACATTTATCTGCTCGGTTTGTCCATCTGACTTCTTTATCAGCTGGTCGATCTGAGTCTCTTGATTTTTCAACTGATCTTGCTGCTCTTTGATCTGCTTTGTCAACTCTTCATCGGTTGAAGCATTAGTTCGGTTGACTGCATTCAGTTGATTTTTGAGATTCTCAATCTCCTTTGTTTGACTCTTGATCAGATCGTCCTTCAGGGTTAAGGATTCTTCAAGTTTTGAGAACTGTTCTTGAAGACTCTTAAACTCAACCGATTGCTGATGAAGTTCCTCACTGAGTTCTTGAAAGTCACTCCAGGAGGGTTCTAACTCTTCATCCAGTGATTCCTGCATGTTAGAAATATTGGAAGAATTTAACTTAGCAGGATTAGAGTGTACCTCAGTATCATCCTGGTCGATTCCAAGTGCCATGAGGCATTGATCCTGACCGGTAGCATGGTTGGTGGAAGTCAGCTCATCCTCGTCTTCAGTGTCAGTGAAGATGTCCATGTCGTCAGCTGCTTCTTCATCAACCATGGCCTTGTTCTTTCCAGCTTGTTTGGCCCTCAACGCTTCTCTCTCTTTCTTTGAGAGGTCTGGACAGTCAGCTTTGAAATGTCCTTCCTTGCCGCATTCAAAGCAACCGTTGGTCACAGGCTTTGAACTGTCTCGAGTTCGGTTGGACTTATAGAATCTCTTGTACTTTCCAAACCGAGTATCCATGTCGGCTAGTTTCTTTGACAGGCGGCAATATTCTGTTGCAGTTCCTCTCTGCTTGGCTCCTTTGCAGCTGTGTCAGCTGATCTGGTTGGCCTCGATGTTCTCAATTTGGAGTAGTCAGCTCGAAGAGCAACTGACTTTGAGGCTGAACCGACATCCTCAAGTCGACTCGTCTGAACCGAGGACTGAGATCTTCTTCGATTCACCTTATACTCATTTCCCTTTAAAATTGAAAACAATCTTTCAGTTCCCATTTAACCAAGGTCAGCTCAGCTCTCGTGCATATTAGTGAAGGTATCCCACTCAGCCGATAGAGCTTGCAACACTTTGAGATTGATTTCTCTTAGTGTGTATTTTCCTCTTCGGATGGACTGGATTCTTCTGAGGATGTCCATAAACCGGAGCTCTAGCTGATCAATTGTTTCATCTGTTCTCAGACAAAAGTTGTCGAAGTCTTGGCATGCATGTGAGAACTTGTTCTCCTTTGTCTCATCGCTTCCTTCACTCAGCGATGCCAAAATATCCCACATTTCTTTAGCAGTCTCACACTCTTCCATCCAAGGGAGATAATCTTGTCCAACAGTGGACATAATCGTGCTTTGAGCCCAGATATCCAACTGGCTCACCTTGGCTTCCTCTGGAGTGTAGTCTTCCGGTTGCTTCTCCACAAACTCCACAACTGTATCCCATTCGTTGGGATTTGTAGGAGTGCGAGCGATTCTTTCTTTGATGATGATCGGTCCGGACGAGAGTACTTGTTGCATCCGATGATGCTTTGATAGTAAGATCTTCTTCATTCGGTTTCTCCAGGAAGTATAATTTACGACCGAGAACATCACAACGATCTTATCCTTGGCATCCATCTGCACACGACAGCAAAAGAGATATGCAAGCAAATATGCACTAGCGTGAAAAATTAGATCTGTTCAGTTGACTACTGAAGAAAATACCTCGAATTCACACCTTGTGAAACAGAGTCAGTAGTCTTTTGAACCACTGCTCTGATACCACTTGATGGTCCTGAAACGAGTTCTAGTGTATGGGGGGGGGGAATACACCAGATGCAACTTTTTAAAACAACCCCTAAAAAATATCTCAACCGAGTAAGGAAGCTCAGTTGGAATCACAACCGAGTAAGAAACACTTTGTTGGAAGTGATGTGCTGTGCGGAATGTGGTGGAAAATAACTCGTTAAAATTAACTCACGCTTTTATGCACGGTTGGTCAAGAACCAAGACAGTTGAGAATGTTGAGATCAGTTTGTATGCTGGTTAGAAGGTCAGTTGAATATGCAAGAAATAAACAAAATAAACACTGGCACACAGAGATTTACGTGGTTCGGAGAAACCTCCTACGTCCACGGGGAGTTGTAAGTCCACACAACTCTGTCCAAGTTCTTCTGGACAAACCACTCAGCTTACGCGGGCTGAGCAACCGTTAAGGATAAGTTTGCGGGTACTTATCAACCTTACAGTTTAGTTTTCGGGTACTAAACAACCTATCTACTCAGTTGCAGGAAGAGTAGGATCCTAAAACCTTTTCAGGTGAAAGAAAATGGGGTTCCAATTAAAAGCTCGAACATGAAGTGAGCTATGATCTAACACTCTACGAACTCTCACTAAGTGATGTTCTCAAGGTTCGATCTAAAGACACAAAAACTAACTAACTCTAGAACTCTCAACAAGTGATGTTCTAAGAGATTGAATGCAGTTCAGTTCGTGAAGAAAATTGCTCTTTCTTTCGCTGTCTGATTTCTTTTTGCGCGTGTGTCTTCTCTTTTTCGAATGAATAAAGGCCTCTATATATAGGCGGAGAGAGTCAACTAGCCGTTGGAGGAGCCGTTGATCTCTGTTCTTTGAAAGCGATGGCTTGTCTCTCATCTCTGCAGACTTTCCGGATTTGGCATGCGTGCTCTTCTGCTTTTCATCTGAGACAACCTTGTGTTGGGCCAAACCCTCAACTTGACTTCCTTTTTGAAATTCAAATCTTAACAATAGACTTCCAACAAGGAGTGGTCGGTTAAGACTTTCGATCTTTAACTAACTTGTTCTTCAGCCGATGTTCTATCTGACTACTAACAGTTGAACTCTCAACTGACTTCAACTTCAAGCTGTTGATCTTTTTGATTGAGTTCTACAACTGATGTTTGGAAACTGAACACTCAGTTGTCTTCCTTGTATCTGATCAGTTGGGTTCGAACGCTCAGATGACAACCTTTTCATCCGATGTTCTCTTCCTCTTTACTGCTTCTCATCTGATGAACGCACAGTTGTTTTCCTTACAACTGATGTTCTATCTCTTGAATGTGACTTCCCCCTTATTGGATACTTCACTATTGATCAGAGACATGAACGTAACTTCCTCCTTTTTAATATACTGAACGCTCAGTTGTCTTCCTCACAACTGATGTTCTATCCGAGTGAAGCCTTGTTGCCATCTTCAGCTGGAGACCTGTAAAGATAAAATCTTGACAATGTTCAAACAACGAGCCTAACTACTAATATTAGGTTCTGGCAACATCTACTCGGTTGGGGTCAGTTGGTTTTGGAATTCATCAAAACTCTTACTAACAAATTTCCCAATAGATTCCAACTGAGTCTGCTTACTCGGTTGTGATATTTTCAGGGGGTTGTTTTTAAAATTTCCTAACTGGTGTATTTCCCCCCCCCCCCCCATACACCAGAACTCGTATCGGGACCATCATCTTTCTTTTGGAAAAATCCAACAACTACCAATCTCGCCTTAAACTTGTCAATTGTACCATCCAGTTTCATTTTTCTTCTAAAAATCCATTTAGTTTTTAGAGTTTTACAATTAACAGGCAACTCAACCAATTCCCATGTGCCATTACTCAAAAGAGATTCTAACTCACTTAGAATTACTTCTTTTCTAAAAATAGCATCTTCATACGTTATAGCTACAATAAAAGTCTTTGGATCCTCCATAACAAAATATAGAAAACCACATGCTCATCAATTAAATTAGGGTGCTCAATCAAATAGGCAACAATAAACTCAGGCCCATAAGATTTTTTAGTTCTCTCCCGTTTACTTCTTCTAGGTTCAACATTAACACCAAGTTTTTCATACTCATTATTAGAATAACCAGACTCTTTGTCATGCATATTAATAGAAGAAACATAATCACTTTAAAGATTATTCTTCAAAGGAAAAATATGCTAAAAAAACTTAACATCACAAATTTTCATAAATAACTTTATCATTAATAGACAAAAATCTATATGCAGCAGAATTGAGAGCATAACCAACAAATATAGCATCAAAAGTTTTTGATCCAATGTTCGATCTTTTTGGATGAGGAAGACATACTTTAGCTACACACCCCCACATTTTCAAGTATTTTAAATTTGGAGCAAATCCTTTCCATAATTCATACGACATCTTATCTAGCTTTTTATGAGGCACCATGTTCAAAATATAGCAAGTAGATAACACCGCCTCTCCCCACATGTTGTCATGCAATCCAGAGCTTAAAATCATTGCATTCATCATATTCTTTAAAATTCTATTCTTCCTTTCAGTTATGCCGTTTTGTTGAGGGGTATTAGGAGCGATAAATTCATGCACTATACCATTTTTTTTTTCACAAAATTCTTTAAGAAAAGCAGTGCTATATTCTCCGCCTCTATCTCATCTAAGCCTTTTGATCTTTCTGTTTAGTTGATTTTCTACTTCAGTTTTGTACTTAAGAAACATTTCTACAGCTTCGTCTTTGGATTTTAAGAGATAAATTCTTGTGTACCTTGAATAATCATCTACCAAGCTCACATAATATTTCTTTCCACCTCTACTAGCCGTATTTCGAAAATCAGCTAAATCAGAATGAATCAGCTCTAGCAATTCAGACTTTCTATGTTCAATAGACTTAAACGGCTTTTTGGCAAATTTAGCTTCTACACATATTTTTACACTTAGATAAATTATGCATGTCCAAGACATTAATTAATCCAAGTTTCCGAAGTCCTTTAATTGAAGCTAAATTGGAAGTGACCGAGTCTTCCATGCCAAAGATTGTAAGATTCAAAAATATGAGCAGAACTAGAAGCTTTCTCATTCATGATTTCACATTCGACATTAAGAACAAACCCACCCCCTTTTGCATAACCCTTGCCTACAAATTTTTTGTTCTTAGTCAATACTATCTTATCACACTCGATTACTTGTTTAAGACCAGCTTTGTTCAACAAAAAACCAGAAACTAAATTCCTACGCATAGAAGGAACATACAAAGCATCTTTTAAACATAAAGTCTTTCAAAAAGTTAGTTTAAGCAAGATATTCCCATTACCGAGAACTCCAGACACGCTGGAGTTTCCCATATAGACGCATTGGCCCTCTCTGACCTCTTCAAAGTTGTGAAACAGGTCCTTGTTGCTACAGACGTGTCTTAAGGCTCCGGTGTCAACTAACCACTCCGTCTTATTTTCCATCAAGTTTGCCTCGACAACCGCAGCTATAATTTCTTTTGTGAGCTTATTTTGGGATTGACCTTTGCCTTGGTTGCAGTCATACACCTTATGGCTGGTAGCCCAGTCAGATAGCGATTTTGGAGTTATGACAGCCATAATTTCGCTTTCAAACTATTGGAATAGATCGCTGCCCATGAGGTGCTCGATCAAAGTTCAGGCTCAAGGTCTGAAATCAGGAACAAAACTGACATCTGCCACCTATTCGACAGAAGTCTTGAGAGAAAAAACCTGCACAGAAAATAAACAAAAACAAGAAAACGATGCGCCGTAGTATGGAGGCCACTGCCTTGAAAGCAAAAGTCGGCCGACCACGGAGTGCAAGTTCTACACGCCGATTAACTCCCCAAGGTTTACACAGCACCACCTAAAGTTCGCACTTAAACTTTGGATGGTTCGGATTTGATCGAAACAAGAGCTAAGTCGATAGAGAAGAGAGAAATATGAGAAGAGAAGAAGTAATTTTGGGGATATTTTTCTATCACCAATATGAAACGAAGCATCAGAATATATCGAGACTCTCAACTACAATCTCGAGAAAACTAGAAACCCAACACACACAAATGCAATGTTTCCCCCAAGTTAAGAACGGTAAACTGATTTTTTCAACTCAATTACGCGTCCGACTCTTTCAACGTGTGCTAGGGCAATTCATAAGAGTTATGGGCTCAAGATAAATCCAGCCCAACCCAACAAATTAAAGATCCAATACGGGAGTATAGACAATATAGAATAGTTAATTTCAAAGTGGGCCAAAGAAGAATTATGAAAAGGAAAAAGAGAAGGAAACAACAAAAAATATTTTGTGAATTTCCAATACTTGGTTCACTAGTCTTCCGCCAAACTCCATATTCACATAGCCTGAAATGAAGAAGGTTTTTCTGGAACGCTTCTTTCCTTCTAACAAGACTCATGCATTGAAGAAAGAGATTAGTGGAGTGAAGCAAGAATATGATGAATCATTGAGTATTTACTGGACAAGATTGAAGAAATTGGTGGATATATAGGTGCTCGAATAATAAGTATTCAAGGCATGACTGTCGACATGAAGGGTTTCGTCAACTTATCAAGCAAAGGAAGGTTTCCATATTGCCGAGTTAGCGAAGCATAGAAGTTGATTCAACATTTGGTAGAAGCAACAGGGGAGTACGAATAACCTAGAATTAGTTTTGATAAGAGAAAATCACAGTCGAGTTCCTCCGATTTTGAAGAGAAATTTAAAGAAATAATAGGAAGGATGGAGCGAATGTTGAGTACTGTTGTTGAGAAGGTTACAAGTGTTGGACCGACGGAGAGACCATGTGGTATGTGTGGTAATTTGGGCCATTCAACAATGTAGTGCAGATTGAATGAAGAGAATCTCATTGCTCATGCAAATTTCTTTGAAAGTTGGTGATGGTCCTTGTAATACCCCGATCTTTCATGAGTCTTTAAGTTCATCTTAACTTGAGTTTATGTGCTTAATTGTGTACCCTTGTGTGATAAAATCACCAAGAAAATAAATTTTCTTGCAAAATTACCAAAATGTCCTTGAGTGTCGTTACGCGATTTCTCTTGTTTCGGTTATCTGAATTGAATGTGAGATGAATTGATTGAGCATGAGTATGTGAGTTTAAGTTTGAGTTCGAATTTCGGAAAGTTCTGAAAAAAAAATATTTTTCAGTGAATAGTAACCGACGACGAGAATTCACTATTCGCCCATTGTTTCCGAATTTCACCAAATTAGTATATTTTGAATTTAGAATTTATTCTAAGACCATTGGTGCATGTTTGAGAAATTTCTGAGTTTGTTTGAATCGAGTTTGAATTTTATTTCTTTGAAAGAACAAATATGAATAGTAACTTTTTACGTTTTCTTTGTTATTTGGAATTTTGATCCGAAACTTGGATTCCTAGTATCCTTGATTTATTTGGTGATGTTAGAGACGAAGTAGAGAGAATTCCGATGTCGAGAAATAGTCGTGGTGAGTTTTAAATCGTTTGAGAGTTTAATAAGAAATTAGGGTTAGATTGCACCGGATAGCTTTTTCTTCCGGAGAAAATTATATCACGTTTTTTACCACCGGGTGTAGCTAAAATTCCAACAATTACTCTCTAGTATACTTCTCTCTGCCGACATCCCACTCTTTCTCAATTATCTCTCTCTCTTAATCATTTCTCTCTTGAAAATAAATCTCTCCAATATTCTCTACTCTCTCTCTCTCTCCCACCCATCTCTCTCTCATCTCTCTAGCTTTTCGTCCCTCTTTAGTTCGATCAAAATGATCTTCCCTTCAAGGAAATCGAAGCCTCTCTTTCTAGCTTTAATCTTTGATCATTTGAGTAATTTTTATGCAAGAAAATAGGAGTTAAAACTTGATTTTCTCTCCCCTATCAAACTGCCGAAAGTTAGGGTTAGGGGTAGGATTTTGATTTTTGTTTTTGAGCCTGATCAACATGATTATTGTGTTTTTAATGTGTATGAAAATTGATGGAGAAAATTTAAGATATACATATATATATATGTTATACCGAAAATTTTGATAAATTTAGGTATTTTAATGTTAAGGATTCAAGCATGATTTGAGTGATGGATTTGTGTTCTAGATTAAGATTTAAGAGTTTTGATGTATGAGATTGAATGAGAAAAATGATGAATTGTACATATATGTTTGGACCGAAAATTTTGGATGAAATTTGAAGTTTTGAGTGTTGATGTTCTTGGCTAAATTTGAAGATGGAAATTGAGATAAATGATAGTAAGAAATAAAAAGAAGGAAGAAAGAAATTAATGGTTATAATTTTCTTAAGAAAACCGAAAATAATGAGTAAAAATGACGAAGAAGCTTGATGTTCTTGATGTTCTTGATGATGTTCTTGAAGTTCTTGATGATGTTCTTGATGAAAAAGATGATATTTTGATGATATATGGTTAGATGATGCATGATTTGATGGAATTAAGGTGTTAAAATAAAAAAAATAGAAAAATGAATTTTTAATGAATTTTAAAAAATTTTATTAATTAAATTCTAATAAAAAGTGATGATCAAGTTTCATAGTTCTTGATGATTCATGTTGGATTTGATGAATATGATAAATCGATGATGAAGATGAAGTTAAAACAATTTGAGTTTCTTCTCGAAATTTTTGAATTCGAGTTAAGATGAAGTTGTCGAGAATCGAGATCGTTAATGGAAAATCGAGTTTAAATAATAAGAAATGAGAAATAATGCAAAGAAAATGAAAAATGAGAAGAATAATTGAGTTAACTAAAAGTAATTATACGTCATTAGAATCTTTTATCGAGTTTATAAGTTTCCGAGCAATGAGACGTTTTACGAGAAAAAGATGAAAACTTTATCTAATAAAGTTAGTTTTGGATTTTCATTAAATGATTAAAGTTATAAATTATTAAAAGAGAATGAAATTAATTTCATAAAAGTTTAATAATTTATATTTTCTAGAAATCGAGCAGAGGCGAGTTACCATGATTCAATAACCGAGTCTTGAATTTATAACCGAGTTTATAATTATAATGAAATAATTACTTTAATTTTCTAGAATTTTCTAGAATATATTATTATATTTGGAAAATTTTTCTTTTTCCAAGTAATTATCGAAGTCGATCGTTTACCTGTTTGTGAACGTTCGATTCTTGATCTGAAAGTTTGTTTGTGAATGATTTGAGATATTAGAAACCGAGAATTAATTTCATAATTTTTTGAGTTCGGTTAACTCGAGAAATCGAGAAAAATGAGACGTGTGATATGAATAGTAACTTTCTGTCTTATATGGATTATTTTATTAATAAAATATTTAGATATTTTTTTGAAGTCAAGTACTTGAGTCTCAGAGTCTGTTGGTTTAGTACTTGAATAGAATCGAGAAGCCGAGAAAGATCGAGTTAGATAAGTCGAGATAAGTTGAGAAACCCGAGTCATGTAAAAGTCTTTCAGCCGAGCGTTAGAGCTGGTTTATCGTTTCCGAGAAATAGAACTCGTCCTCATAAGAATGTTAACACCTTGAAGGAACGAGTGAAGTTCGATAGTAAGAAGCGAGTGGAGTCCAGAAGTAAGAAGCGAGACAAAACGAGGTATTCCGAGCAAAACCACCGGATAACAGGTGGGCTTTCTGAACCGAAACTCAATGATGAATGCGCATTTTATTTTTATATGTGCGCTTTTATTTAAAGTTAATTGACTTGCCTGAGTTTTTATGTTTTGGTATGTAATCCTCTACTTGTTATTATGTGAGTATGTCATGTGGACGCACGAGATTAAGTCCTGCACAAGACGGGACATTGCATGCATTAGATTAGGTGACCGTGAGCCTTGTTACAGTCTAGCCAGTCGTAAAATAACTGTGAGCCTCGCTAGGCCAGTTATGTAAAGACTGTGAGCTTTGCTATGATTAGGCCGGTCACGGTGTTTGAGGAGGAGGCCTACTTCTCGACACTACAAGAAGACGAGATGCGTAGATGGATTCGTACCTGAGATTAAAAACAAACGAAAATGTTTTAAGCTGCCACAAGTTGCAAATTATTTTATATAATTGTTTATCTAACACTTGTGGTGCAGCTAATGAGGCAAGTTCAATTATATAGCTCTATCGAGCGAGTTTTCAAAATATTTTGGCATGTGTTCACTGAGTACGAAATACTCACGCCCTGCATGTTATTTCTAAAACGTGCAGGTTAGCTCGGATGAGGAAGGATGCGGTGTGCTTGGGGCGATTCGTTGTTTACTACTCCTTAAATAAATGTTTAAGCTTGAGGTTATGTGTCTTCATACATATAACCTTGGGATTTTAAGTCGGTGATTCATAATCCGCTACAACCTCATCATTTTAAAATAACCTCGCCTTGCATGCTCGGTCCCTAAAGATGAAAGAGCTCGTGAGTTCAATAATTTCTTAAATCCTTTCTGAATTCCACCTAAAGCTTGTTGGAATCATCTAACGATTCTTCAAATCTACTTCACCACCACTAGACGATTAAAAGTTAGAGATTGGCCCACTTTTTGAATGCAAGATTTATTAATAATGAAACCTAATTCTTTTTTTGGATCGATATCCAAAATCTTGACAAATGTCCGTTTCTTGAGAAATCATTAATTAATAATCCACTTTATTTGTGAGCACGTTTGGTTGTTGATATTATTCTTCAATTATCGAGCATGTATCTTTGAGTAAAAGTTCGTTGTTCCACCTCACTGTCCCTTATTTTCTAGTCGTTGTAATACATTAGAAATCGGGATGTGACAGTCTTGGTAACGAGTAACTGGTGTATGGGGTGGAGGGGGAGAAATACACCAATAGCAATTTTCATTTTTCTTAACGTCTTTTAACTGAGATATACTACTCAGGTCAGTTTACTTACAACTGGAAGAGACAATTGGAGTAGCTCTACAATTGAGTTGCTCAGTTGGAGCAAATCACACAGTTGGTAGCTCAGCTGACTCCTATGCCTGAAGTTCAGCTGCTTGCACCAACTGAGGTTTTAAAGAATTATGCAATGCGGAAGATGGTGGAAGATAAGCTCGTTACAATAACTGAAACCTTAGTGAAAGGGGAAGGTTAAATTCCCAAGTTAGTGTGCATATGTTAGGATCAGTTGGTTAGGTACATAAATTAAAATACTAAATGTAAAGTACAGAAAGTAAACACACAATATTTTAACGTGGTTTGGAGATCGACCTCCTACGTCCACGACTTTCTTTCAGGGACGTAATTCACTAGGTAAGTTTATGCGTGCTTCACCAAACGCCCACTTAGATTCGGGTTCCAAGCAAACCTAACCAGTTCGATTCCTAGTTCGAACAAGACCCCTCAACACTTTTCCGGGCAAGTGTTCAGCCTATCTTAGATTCCTGGTTCTAAGGGACCAACTCTTGGATTCCTGGTTCCAAGTGACCTCTGCTTGGATTATGGGTTCCAAGCGACCTAGTATTGGATTACGAGTTCCAAGGGACCTGGTATTGGATTACGGGTTCCAAGGGACCTGGTATTGGATTATTAGCTCCAAGGGACCACTGGACTTGGATATCGGGTTCAAAGTCAGACCTGGGTTTGAATTTTTAGGGGGGGGGGGGGGGGGGAATCTAACAAGGAAACCTCAACACTTTAGGAGAGTGGAGGCTTCAACCCAAGGTTAAGAACTCAATTTCTTTAAGACAGAGTTCTGAGGGGATACAAAACAAGTAAGGACCAAGTGGCTAGCCTCAATCAAGAAGGGGAACTTCTGAGAAGCTAGGGGAAAGATGAGATAAATCACTCTACTCCTTCTTCGCCAGTCTTCTTGCTTGGAGAGAGAGAGAGAGAGGTGAAAAGATGTTTGCGCCGCTTCATTCTTTGTGTTTTTCTCTACTTGTATCAACCCCCATTTTAGCCTTGTTGTGGAGACCTCTATTTATAGAGGAAAGGTCAAAGCCAACTGTTGGAAATAGTCGTTTAACTTCTGCCAAAAGCATGACACTCCACGTGCTTTACTGGTAACTTTTCCAGAAATGGTACCTGCGATCATGCTTTTTGCATGTCGCTGTTGTCGGTCCATTTATGGTAAGTTTTCCAGCTAACTTGTGCTCCCAAGTAGATTCACAAACTGGACTCCAGCTCCTCCATCTTCGGCGTCTTCTCTTCTCCACTTCGAGACGTCTCTACTTTGGACACAACTTCTCTTCACGCCAATAATATGCCTTCAGTTGTGTTGTTCAGTTGTGGAGTCAATTGAGCTGCTGTCCAACTGAGTCTGTGCTTCAGTTGGGGTTGATGTCCCAACTGACCTTGAGTTTCAGCTGAGTGATATCCCTTAGCTGAGTCTGGGCCTTAGCTGAGTTTGAGCCGCAGCTGAGTTCTTCACGAACCTCCTTCTCTAGTCCGGCTGACTTTTTCTGCTCGACTCTTGTGAAGATAAAATTCCTGCGCTCAAACAGTGAGCTTTAGCTAAACAGACTAAAGGCAATATGCTAATTGACAGCATTAATATTGCACTTGTGCGTTAATCAAAGGCTGATATCTCACGATCTACACATTGAAAATCGATGAATCCACTTGTTATTGAAATCCTTGAATGTTGGCTATAATGTATATGAAAATCAGCCTCTACTTTTGAGTATAAGTAAGTCAAAATGCTTGAGTTTATAACTTGTGCAGAATCTGTCAAAAACTGACTAAGTAGGATAGATGTCATAATAACTTGAAAACGATTAAGAGAACAATAACATGGCTTGTTGGAGTGTGTTCTAGACTTCTTATAGTTTTTAAAATGATAAGACTCACTGCCATAGGATGAAAACTCGATTTTAAAATGATTTTACAGCGAACAACAACATACTGCAAATTTGCAGAAGTATGATAATATGTGTTAAGTTATGATGTTTATCCTTAAACGGTTAGGGATGATTATAGATGTGTTACATATGTGAAAACATGATGGAATATGATTAGTTATGTGTTTTATGATGATCTCATGAGCTTTGAATGTGGTAAATGGATTCATGATGGTGTGAAGATAAAAATGATTAAGATTATGCTTGAAAACTTGTTAGCAAATCTGTCACCCTTTAAAACCCGAATTATTTAGAATACTTGAAGGCATAAAATTGATGTTAGACCAATTTATTATGAATCTAGAGATTCTCCAAAAGTCATGGTTTTAATCTTATAATTTTCTCATGTAGGTAAGAACCCTTTAATAATTTTATAAGAAAATTCAGTGGCAAAACTCCAATTTCTGTATAGGTGTTTGAAAATCTATTGTAGAATCCTTAATATTTCGAATTTTCATGAATGACCTTTTGGAGATGAAAATATACTTCCTAAGCTTTCTGGAATGATGAGAAGCTTAAAATTTGGTTATGAACTCGAGCCTTGGTGATTTAATCTTTATAAGCCTTTCTGCAGTCAAGACTTAAGAATTCCAAATTTTTGTCAAAAAGTATGAGTTAATTTAAGGTGCTTAAGTACAAGATAATTTGTGATTAGTATTCAGCCTAAAAATTAAGTCCATTGAAGGTGTATAAACATTTTAATAAATTCCCCGATTGGTACACTGCATGTAAGGGAAAAATCTGAAAATAGGCTTTTGATAATTTCTTAATTAATTTCGATTTGGGCTTTAATTTAAATATTGTGGGCCTAGCTAAATATGTTTAGGGTAATTCTAAACGTAGCCCAGTTTTTACTCTTTGTAGCCCCTTAAATTTAAAAATAATTAAAATATTACGCCTATTACCATTTTGTCCTCATAGCCCCAATTTACCATATCACGCCATAGCCCATGAATGGAGGACGCTTGAACTTAGTTTAGTTCAACTCTGATGGTTACAATGATTTTAGTACAAGGATACAATAGGGGCATGAAGTACAATACTCGTAATGTGAATTTCTGAATATATTTCCTCATGATTCTTTGTGAATTTCGGATGTTGTATGTCTTCTTTGTTCTTGGATCTCAGCCTGCCCTCGGAGTGAAGCTAGGTCGACGAATGGTTGGAATAACCGTAGACACGCCTCCGCTGCCAAAAGCTACCGCCGCATTCCTCGCTTGCCGCTGTTGGGTGCTGTTGTTATTTGGACGAGAGAAAACAGAGGTTGCATTGTTTGTTTTCACCTTCTAAGATGTTATCGTTGTCATTTCTGTGCAAATTTAATTCTTATATACAAGGATTTGAATTGCGCTTTTTGTGTTTGTGCAATTGATGAGTTCAGACAAGTGCACAACATTCTTAGTTTTCAAGATTTGGAGGCTACGAAGATGATGTAAATTGTGGTTATGGGGACAAAATAGTAAAAATACTAATATTTTTATTATTATTTAGAAATTTGGGGCTATAAAGAGTAAAAAGGTAGCTATGTTTAGAATTACTCATATGTTTAAGGTTGTATAAAATAAAAGCCCAATTTGTTATGATGTATGATACCCAATATGTTATGGACCCTTATGTATGAGCTCTATGTGTTACAATCGGTTGGGCCCAGACTATTTGAAAATGGACTATATCCTACGAAAACTGAATGGGCTTAGTAAATTAATAAAATTGGACCATTGTTATTATAATGGTCTACTATGTTGTTGGGTTGGACTATTCTAAATTAATAAAAATGAAATGCTCTTAATCTTATACAATTAATTAATTTATAATGGTCCAACATGAATTGTTACGTGTAATATGGACCCTTAGTCCATATCTATATGTAATTAAATGTGAATTAATTTATGCATGATTAATTGTCTACTATTTAATTAATTAATTAATTAATTCTTTAATAATTTATTAATTCAAAATTAATTAATTATATGTCTTTAATAATTAATTTAATAATTAATTAATTATATGCCTTCATTAATTATATGTCCTTAAGTAATTTAGTGATTCTTAATTAATCAATTAAAATAATCTAAGTCAATTGAATAATTGTTATATATTCAATAGTCAAGAATGTCTTACATGTTTTAACGTGTGATTTTATGACATGAGATATGTGATTACTCAATGACACATGCATTAATATGATACGATATAAAACATATAGTATGTAGAAGACATCTATGTGATTCATGTGACATAACATACATGTTATAACTTGGGAATAAACTTGACCTAGGATACTAAGACTTTGGACAGAATATGCTTGTTAACCTAAGTGTTAAGATAACTCTTGTACGACCAAGCAACTCTTAAGTTTCAAGGACTATTCGAGTGAATCCGAATCAAGGTGGGTTATCCTATTTTCAAATGTGGGTTAGATTCTCACGAGGTAACATTTCGGGTTATTAAGCCCAAAAAGCTTTTTACTTGATATGCATGCTTAAATATTTTTATGCTCAATTGCTTGTGGTTAACCAAGTATGAGACATGTTATCTGCCTTGAGCTCCGTACAAGCCAAAGTAGTGCGCACAAGAAGTTATGACGGTTCGGATAGAGGGAGTGGCTCCCCTCTATTTGAACTGGGAAGGTAACCTAAGAATGTGAGAAGTTTTGATGTTAGTACTCGTGTTTACATTCAAAATTATTTTGCTTATGTGAAAGGTGTTTTTACTAAGGTTTCCTTACCATAAGTATTGAAGCATGCAATGTCCTTATAAAATATTTTTTAAAGAGGGGCACGGAACCACTGAGTGCTTTTATACTCAGCCCCCTGCATTGTTTTCCCTAATGCAGGTTGAACGATGTGGATGTGAAGGGGGCGATGTCGGTGTTGTTAAGTGCATGTTGGGTCACGATCTTGTGGTCGTCATCATTGGCTTTCTTTATGTCTTCTGCAGTCTAAGTACCTTGTTTGTATTCTCGTTGAATCTATAACCCTTAAACTTTGTTACCTCATTTTGTCTCAACTATCTCTCATAGATAGTTGTGATTTCAACGCTTCCGCAATGCAAGGTCGGTGTCCTCATACATCGACCCCAGTTATGTTAAGCTAGGGCAAGTGTTGTTTTTAATAATCACCCACCTCAACTCCTCTTATTCCAACTCTTATCATTCGATTAATATCAATAATCATCCTTTCGTTTTTATTTACTCTCAATTCAAGTTAGAGGAAACTAACAAAAAAAATACCAGAACATAAATCACACTTCTTTTATAGCCTCTCTTTAAAACACACTCTTTAGTATACCAAAATCCTGTAAAAGTACTAAAATACCCTTAGTTTTAAAAGTCAACCGTGTCAGATTTTTGACTCCGCACGTGGTCACGATGGGAGTGGTCATGATGGGGTGTTCACGATGGAAACCCCATCGTGAGGTCACGATGGCAGTCCCATCGTGTGGTCACGATGGCACTTCCATCATAACCAAGACTGATGCATGCGAAACTCATTAATGCATCTGCACATTCGATTTGGTGAATATTTTCGGGTGTACTAGATAATAAATGAAGTCACTGAGGTTGGTGGTGGTAGTAATGGGGAAGAATAATCACATTCGAACTCATAACCTCACATTCAAACACACACAATCAACAAACATACTCACACCCAAAATAAAAAAAACAAAAACGAATCATCATTCTAAGCATCCAAGATCTCGCCCAAGAAGAACGAAAGCATCAAAGGGGGCTCCGTGGCGTTCCTTACTTCATACAAAGGTAAGCATAATATGCATAATGTTTGTTCATTTGATATAGTTGCTGCTGAAATTAGGGTATTGTTAGGGTGAAACTAGGATTTTCAAAGTATAATACAAGATATACTTCATCTTATGTCATAAAATATGTTATTTTGTTCATATAATTGTGTCTTAAATTAAAAACTTCATGGTATCGGGGGGTTAAAAGAAGTTGAAATACCTAGTTCTAAGCTAACCACGAATTCTGCCATGGTCACGATGCAGAAGTTCACCGTGTTCACGATGGCGATCACCATCGTGAGGTCACGATGACAATTGCCATTGTAAGCTCACAAATTGTGACCTCACGATGGTGATCACCATCGTGAACACCACAAATTTGTGCTAAACAAGTATTTTCATTGATTGTTTACACTTCATTTTTGTATATTTTCTTAATTTCAGATGTCCTTACGCCGTATTATTATATATCACGGCGGTCATTGGGAGCGATCGACATATATGGACGAGGATTTATTTGTTGTCTACATCGACCCCGGCACGATTAATCGTGCTAACCTTGTGGAACTCATTAGAGAGGGTTTGAATGGTGGGAAGGAGACCGAATATGTATTATGGTACCTCACAACCATTAACGGCATGAAAGCAAAAGTGCTATTGCGGGGCGATTTAGAATTACTTCGATGGTTAGCGAACCCTAAAGATGATCCAGAGGTTTATGTGATTGAAAACCGCGGGAACTCCGCCCCTAAAGTTATTGTGAGAGGTAGCACCTCGGGTGCACAAGATGATAGTGACGATGATGATGATGATCAATATGATGAAGATTATGAGGAGGATGAAGCGGTGTCTACATCCGAAGATAAAGAGGAAGATCGTCGTAAAGATTTGCTTGAATCAATGAAAGAATAGTTTTATGCTTAGATTGGACAGCCGGCACAAATGGATAGGCTCATGGGTCAGCGACACTTTTCATCGGACCATCAATCAGAAAACGAGGCTGAGCTTGAGCGTACACAGCGCAATTGGATCATTCCACATTCAGAAATTGAAAGCGCAATACCGTTGGCGTGGGTTGAGCGGCCTATCGTCATCAATGGTAGTCTCGAGGTAGGGTCCATATTTCGATCAGTGCAAGAGTTGAGGATAGTTGTAGGAATGTATCATTTGGAGCACTTTGTAGAGTGTAAGACCGATTGCTCCGCTTCGAACCGTGTAGTGTACCTATGTAGGAGTGGTAGAAAGAATTGCACGTTTAAGTTGTGTGCTGTGGAATGTGCAACTCTTTTTCGGATTACTAAGTTGACATTGGATCATAGTTGCCGATCAGATTTGAACCGTGCTGCACGTGCAAGGTTTGTGAGTGGCGAGGTGGCCGCGTTTTATTTTTCTAAGAAATTGATAGATGAGAAGGTCGTTCTGAGGTCAAAGGAGATGATGGCAGAGATGCGCATGCGATACGGCGTTCAAATGTTATACAACTTTGCCGTCCAAACAAGGCAGCTAGCGATAGAGAGAATGTATGGTGATTTCCCCTCGTCATATCAGAAGTTTCCGTCGTATTTGTATTTGTTGAAACAACGTAATCCTGGGACTGTATACGACTTGCAGACGACTAGTGAAGGAGTGTTCTGTCACATGTTCCTTGCCCTTGGACAGTGTATTAGAGCATTTGAACAGTGTCTTCGACTTGTGCTCATAGTAGACGGGACTCATCTTAAGGGTAGAAACAAAGGAACCTTATTTGTTGCCTACACGAAGGATGGGAATGAGCAAGTGTTTCCGCTTGCAATTGGCCTTAGTCTGATAGAGAACGATGAGTCGTGGAATTATTTTCTTTATAACCTACGCAAATTCTTCAATCCTCCCGAAGATTTGTTGATAGTAAGCGACCAACATAAGAGCATTAAAAATGCAGTTCGAACCGTCTATCTAAATGCATTCCATGGATTGTGCTATCACCATCTGCAGAAAAATTTGAACCCATACGGCAAAATTGTGGCCACACTCTTTTATGAAGCATCATTTAGTTATCGCCACGAAGTGTTTGAAAACTTTTTCGAATTATTGTACACTGTAAGTCCTAATGGTGCTCACAGACGACTTTCTTAAATTGGACCAGAGAGGTGGGCTAGGCCAAAGTGTCATGTGCGGCGCTATGGATTACTGACATCCAATGATGTTGAAGTCGTGAACAGTGTTTTGTGTGGGGTAGGCGTTTACCAGTGTGCTCATTACTTGAAATATTTCGCCACACATTGGAGGATTGGTTTGACGAGCGGCATATCGATGCTGAATCGAGAGATCATGTGTTGACTGTCATTACATTCAACAAGCTTTCTCTATCAGTACAAGCGAGTCTCGCTCTTCCTGTTCGAGCAATCACCGACCATGTTTATAAAGTAGACGAAGATAATCAAAAATATCAAGTCGATCTTCAAAATTGGAAGTGTGATTGTCGTGTCTTTGATGAGGATAGGATTCCATGTAAGCATGCTGCTGCCGCTATAATGTAAAATTTATATTATTTGTTAGAATTTTCTACTAATTTTATATTCATTTTATATGTAAGTAATTCCATTTTTCCTATTTTAATAGGTGGGCCGACATTGGTTTGAATGTGTATGATTTCGTACGTAGATATTTCAAACAAGACAGTCTAAGACAGACTTATGCTGAGCATATCAATCAAATACCACACCCCGATGAGTGGAACGTACCGCCGGAGATCAAATCAATTAAGGTTTATCCTCCAGAAGATGTATGTCAGGCCGGTCGTCCAAGAACGAGCCGTGCTCGGTCAGCAGTTGAAGGTACGAGAGCACGACGTCCTCAAGTTTGCTCAAGGTGTGGTGGATCTGGGCACAACAGAAAAAAATGCACGACATCTATCCCCCCGGGTGGAGTCGATTTGAATATCCCTCTCCAACAAACAGAGGATGAACAAAATTTTCATGATTTTAGAGGAGTAGAATCAAGTCAATGGCGCCGGAGGAAAAAAAGATGTAGCAATTGCCGTCGTGAGGATCATGATATTAGGGCATGTCCTGACCCAATTGAAGATGAAATATAGGAGTTTATGGCATATGTATAGTTTATGGCATTGTATTGACCTTTTTAAACCTTTAATATCTGTTTTTATGTTCAGAATATTTGAGACAGGTATTATCTGCATACATGGATAATTTTTGGTGTGTCCCTGCCTTGATCACGATACCAAAACCATCGTGACCTCACGATGGAGAAGCTATCGTGAGGTCACGATGGGATAGTAATCGTAATGTCACGATGAAGGGACAACCGTGACCTCACGATAGTCACTCCAATCGTGACCTCACGGTGGTGATCCCATCGTGATGAAGCCAGATTACCCAATAAAGTGGGACAGAATCTCAAACTTTTTATTTCAACAATACGTACATTACCCTTCTTTCCCCCCAATACCCAATATATATATATCATTCTTATCACATTCATCTCCCTCTTCCTTCTTCACCACCTCCACTTCTCTTGTCCACCACCGCCGCCGTCGTCCCCACCGCTCGTTTCCGATTGGAGGTACGTTTCTTCGACCCCAATGTCACCCAATTATAAGGAGTTGTTATGAAATTATATTTGATTTTATGTTTTGATGAATTGGTTAATCTAGTATTCTTTTGCAAGAATTCTTTAATTTTGTTTGATATGTTGATGTTGTTGTTGTTATATGTTCTATATATGTTGTTGTTTTTCAATTTGGTTTGCTATGTTGAATTTAGAGGAATATGTTGATATTGTTAATATGTAAGAATTTTTCAATTTATGTGGTCAATTTGTTGAAGTTGGTTGAAGATGTTGATGTTGATATTGATGTTGAAATTGATGTTGATGTTCGATTTATGTTTTCCGCATATATATGAATTAAAGTGATTGGTTGAACATAAAACGTGACAAATTCTTGAATTTAATTGGTTGATGTTCATGTTCCCTTTATGTTTTGTCGCATTTGGATGGTTGTAGATGTCGACAGAGCCATCCGGTTCAGACTTGTTTTGGCTATCAGGAGACAAACCTTTTTTCGATGTTATCCTAGTTAAGTCACATGTTTCGGCCCCTTGGCATTTGGTAAGAATTTCTACCACTAAACAAACAATTAATGTATTTTGTATGACTATGATGCCGTGATCTTTGAGGTGATGGAGTCGATACCGCAAATTATTAGATGCTGAGTGCTGATCCTGAGGGACACAGCTTCGTTGTCGCCGGAACTTGAGGCCCGAAATAAAGCAGCGCAGGATGGCGCGTCACCCTCCACGGCTCTAGATGTCGACTAGACTTATTTGGAGAGTGTTGGTTGAATTTAGATTTGTTTAAAAGTTATGTTTAAACTTTATTGGTATTAAACTACTAGACTTATTTTGAGACTTGTATGAACGTAGACTTATTTGTGTTGAATTTGATATTTTATTTGATGCTAATTTGATGAAAATGATTTTTTTTCGAGTTCCTGGAAAGGTCACGATGACCACGGCAAACGTGACTTCACGATTGTCCAACCATCGTGACTTCACGATCGGCGTCCATCGCGAACTCACAATTGATATTATTCATGACCTCACGATGTTGGGCAGCCGTGATCACGATGACATGTTCACGACCATGTTCACGATGATGTTTTTATCCCGTCGTGAACTAATTAACCGGATCGATTATGCCAAAAACAATGATTAATTAGTTTTGAAATGTTATATTATATCTTAAACAACATTTGCACATCATATTTTGCGGTCTTATATCAAAGAAACACTTAATGGGTTAATGTTAGAGATGTATTGTTTATCAAATGCAAGTGTCATTGTATATGTAACATATAGTAATGTATTCATTGTTGTGTCACAAATCTCTCCAACACTATAATTGTGTGTTTAAATGTGTAATTTTTAATTTGTTGATGTATTTCAATGTTAAGTGAACATATTTAACATGTAACAAATTAATATAACCGGTTAAAATGCCATAATTAGGCAAAAATCCTAAAGTCACGATGGGGTGCGGACAGCAGCAGACGGTCTACGTTGCCGAGGATCGAAGGCAACATCACCTACCTCCTCACCACCCCCTCATCCGGCTCCTCATATTGAGCATCATCCTCGTTAACCGGATCATCTACAACCGTGCTGCTGGGGAGTGTGTGAGCTAGAACCTTGGTGCTCACTCGGACCATAGGTCAGCTGCAAAGGTGTATGGTAAGGGAGCAGCTGCGACGTCTAGTGAATGGGCTGGTGCAGCATCTCTATAATGGACTGCTGCAGTATCTTGTAAGGGGCCGACATCGGCATCGGCCTAAAGAGCTGGGCAAACAAATCCTAACCAATCTGCTGTGAGGACTACGCCTCCTGATCGGCTTGGAACAGCCCAAACTGCTGGAACGGCTCATCACAGACTGTAACACCGATTTGAGGATGCTGAGAAGGAGCCGCAAAGTCGTGAGGAAGGGCCAGGTCAGAGTAGTGAAAAGTCTGCCGGTGAGAGTGACGGGAAGGCACCGGCTCAGAGTGGTGAGAAGTCTGCCAGTGAGAGTGACGGGAAGGCACCGACTCAGAGTGGTGGGAAGTCTGTTGGTGAGAGCGGCGGAAAGACACCGGCTCAGAGTGGTGAGAAGTTTGCCTCTCGTCATGGTGGGACCCAACTTCAGAATGGTGTGACCGAAGTAGAGAGTGTTGGGGCCGAACTGGAGAAGTCTGCATGTGACTAAAACCTGCAGCATAAGAGTGACGGGCCGGATCCAAGTCCTGGTCGACCCTACCAGTCCGCATCTGAGCGTCGAATGCAGAGGTAGAGTGATGGGCCGCGTCCAAGGCCATCCTACGACTCCTATGTGACTGTTGTGAAGGACTGTCTGGGCGTCTCATAACAAAAAATTGACTCATTCTCTGAGTCAATTTAGCAAGGAAGCCGTTGTCAGATTCGTCGTCCAAAATGCTCCTCAACCGGCGCTCAATCTCATCCCACCTGCTGCTCGTGCCCTCATCATAGAGGGGGCATGGTCGTCTGTGCAAACAACAGACCTCTAGCTCTCCCAAGGGCCCCCACTGTGATGTACGAGGTGGTGAACTGCGAGGTGGTGGGGTACCCTCCGGACGATGCTTCGACATCTGTCGTGCCGGGTCACCACAAACCACCCTTGCTGCTAACTGCTTCAACTTTCCCATAGTCTTCTACTTTGCATTCTTTGTAGTCGGGTTATTTCTGGAAGCAATTTGTTTGGGAGGTATATATCGAACATCAAAAGGGTCTCCATTTTCGAAGCTCAGCATGTAATACTCATAACGCTCTGCTTCCGTAGCTTCAAAACTTTCCAATACCTAAAGCTGCAAAGGTAATGAAAATGTAATATTAAAGTTTTAGAAACTAATATAGATAGCATTATTGAATGAATGAAAAACATTATAAGATCATAAATGTACCCGTAGATTATCGAAGAATTGACTGAAATCAACTTTCATCACTCTTGTGGTCCACATCAAGCACCAGGGCACTCTCTCAATGCGATCTTTGATTCCACATCGATCTCTCAACACCGGAATCATCTCATAAGTCCAAATCTGTAAAGCCCAAACCGGACCATAGAGGCGGTAGTCCTTGGGGACTGTCTGGGCGTTGTACACATAGTGACACAGTGCTCCCCATGTGTACGAGCCCCATAGGAAGGCATCCCAAGCCTCGAAGTCTTCAACTAACATCCATGCCCAATCCTCTATGGTGGGTTTGTCCTGTCATAGGAGGAAATCATAGTAAATGAGCAAGTTGGCCGCCTTCAAATAGTTATCGATGTCTCTCCCAAGTTCTTTTTTGTTGAAGGCGTCGCGCAACTCATTGGTCTTTATCTCTCGGCCGTTGAAAAATTTGTAGTGAATGCCAGTTCTAGGAGGTACATGAACTGCATGTGAATTAAATGTAGAGTTTCCAAAGTGAAGCCTGGTGATGAGAGCATATTCCACTGCCGTCATACGAATGGTCATATAACCAAGATAAAACCAAAGCTCGTTCTCATGTATTCGATTAGCACCAGTTCCTTGCAACTGTCTGGCTATTGTCCGATTTAGTGCATTACTTGCACTCTGATTTCTTCTTGCATCAATCAACCGCCCAACAACACCGGTTCTTAGGAATGCCTCGGCTTGATGATCACCGGATATTTCAAATAAAACTCTCCTAATTTCATCAAACACGTATACCCTCATGTAAAGGTTCACTTTAGGAGACGAATAGAGCATGGCGGGTCTAACAAATTGATAATGTTCCTACAAAATCAATAAAACCAAGTATTAAGTGTGTGGTAATGTGTTATAATTCAATAAACCAACATAACACAAGAAGATGAAAGACGGAAGGATAGCTCGTGGCCATGGTCACGACGAAGAAGGACCGACACGATGACGGCGAAGGGTTCTGCCGTGGTCACGACAGCCCTCCCCATTGTGAGCTCACGATAAGCTTCCCATCGTGAAGTTACGATGAGCTTCCCATCGTGAGCTCACGATGGAGTGTCATTATGAGCTCGCGATGGGAAGCTCATCGTGACCTCACGATGGAAAGCTCATCGAAAGCATGGCAGATTCCTTCGCCGTCGTCTTTCCCACCTCCATCGACCCAATAAGAACAGCAAACTAACACAAACGTCCAACTACCCAACACACCAACAAGTTCAAAAAAGTCGAACTCTATACACCAAAACAATGTCGAAGTCTTCCACATAAAAATCGTAACTCTAACATATAACAATTTCTAAAATGTAGAACTAAATAAACATGCATTCAATCAAAAATTTAAGCATGAATTTCGAAAAAAGAAAGGGCACTAACCGGTGGATTTGGGACTCGAAAATTTAAATTTTCCTCCCCTTCGCCGGAGGACGTCGATGGCGATGACGACGGCGACTCATTGCGGTGGAGGTTGCGGCGGCGGTTGCTCATGTTCTTCCGGTCACGACGATCAATCGATTGTGAGAAGGGCTATCGTGAAGTCGTGAGGGAGGGAGATCACGATGAAGATGGAGAGAGAGAGAGAGAGAGGTCGGTGGCGGTGGGGGGACCGATTTGGGAGAGAGAGAGAGAGAGACTATCGGGTTGGGGGAACCGATTTGGGGGAGAGAGAGAGATGGGGACGGCGGGTGGGTGGAGGGTAGGGTTTAGTTTTGTTTTTTGTTGTTTTTTTATATGATTTGTATTTTTATTTTGTAATTTTGTAAGTTGAGGGTATATTAGTCTTTTAAGGAATTTTGGTATGTAAAAGAGTGTGTTTTAAAGAAGGGGTATAAAACAACTCTTTTTTATGTTTTGGTATTTAAAAAGTTGGACCCCTTCAAGTTATAATTCAAGTTAAGTCTTTACGGTTTTACCTACCCCCGTAACGGCCCGCTCGATCTGCCTAGGCCCGGGTGGCGGGGCGCTACATGATGGTATCAGAAGAGTTCGTTCTTTTGCTATGAGCCCTAGAAACCTTATTCATTCTTTCAAACTTAGTTTCATTTAGACTTTGAACTTCCTAAGTCGAGAATTCTTGAAGTCTATGTCAAGTCTATCGAAATGTCAAGTTGTTCACAACATCCCTCCCATCTTTCCACGTCGGCAAAAAGGAAAGTAATACATTAACTCCTTACATGAATTATATGTGTATGATACTCATGTCTTGCTATTTGTTTCATTACATGGTGATGACAAGATGTTATGATATGCAATGTTAAATATGGTATGATACGATTTTATGATATGCTACGTTGGAAGATGTTATGGTATATACTTCAAGAGTCCTCCTTTGAGGCACAGTAGTTTAATGAATCCTTATTTTGAGGCATTGTCCCACATGAGACCTCTTTTGAGGCTATTTTACCATGATGAGTCCCTTATTGGGCAAGCTAATGATATATTGTGGTTACAAAAAGTTATCATATGACTTTATGATATGATATGGCTATGAAATGATATGATATGAAATGCTATGAAAAGATGTGATATGCAATGATGAAATGATATGATGTTCCATGAAAGTGTAAGACATGATCAATGATATGTAGACGATATGTTATGATAGTTGAACCAAGATAGGTTGCGATAGAAGTACAAACTAATTAAATAGAACGCTTAAGGACTCCAGTATGATCTCGATATTACATTAGTAATATCAATCCTAGATTAGTACCGGTCTCTCGAGCAAGCATTCTTCCAAGGAATAAGTCGATCAAGAACCTAGACCTTCATCTTGTTTAAGATCACAACGCTTAAGATGCTTTTGGAAGGGTTGATCAACACGAAGATTGATTTTAGAATGAGCAAGATAAGGAATTCGAACAAGAACAAAGGGTAACATAGAACGAACTTGATGATCATGTCGCGAAGAAAAAGAGGAACTTAATGAAGATGACACATGAGTAATAACGACATATTGATACAATGATTGATGTTACTGTACGAGAACAAAATCTCAAGGAAATGTATAGATGACGAAACTACAACCATACGTATGACAAAAGGCATCATCACCACCAAGAGCAGTTGAACTTACCATGCGCTCAAGAATGATCGAGTGAAGCAGATTGATATAACGACGTGAAGATCAATGATAGAGCTATAGGACGAAATAGATAAATGCAAGAACTAAGAATATGTACTATGTTTACTTCTCATACCAACCATGAACAACGATTCATTCTGGACCAAGTGGTCTGCCTGCCTATACACTTTCTAAAAATCAAATTCCATATTCTAACGCCTTATGAACCTCCTTATAAATCACAAGTGTAATATTCTTTCGTGTTCGTGGTACTACGACCTTCTATTTCGATCTATTTTTGGCTCATAAGACCTTATGATCACATTATTCTTTTGCTATGAAGGCCTAGCTAGTGATGACTTTCTAAAATATCTCCTGGAACTTGTTATGATGCAATGTTCTCAATTTACCACTCCATTCTTTGATATTGAAAATATCCAAGTTAGCCTTTATTCCACCTAAGTATTTTCTCGATAACGACGAACCTCTTCTATACTTAATTACTCCATTTGATTTTCAGTCTCTCTTTGAAATTTAAATCCTTCACTTTTCCTAACACTCCACGATCGTGAAACGTTTGACTATCGACCTAAGTTTTGATGTGTGTTACCTAAAAAATTGCCTCTATAACACACCTAGTGTTGTATACTAACACAATCATAATCAATACTCTTTTTGTGACACATACGATTCCATTGGGAACCTTAATCCTTCTTCAAAAGTCTTAACTATTTTTTATTGTATGAAGTCCTCGTTGGAGGCATATTCTGTATCACAACTACCTATTTTACCTATGATAACTATTTGAAAAGTCCTCAATTTAGGCAAGCTATTATTTCTATGCTTCTTAATGACCACCCTCACTCTTGTTGAAATATTTATTTAATCTCGAAAATCCTTTTTATATATATTAGATTCTTCCTATATATGGTCATTTTCAATTGCCCCATCCAAACAAGATTTTATGTTATTGCAAAAGCAAGCCAGTTATCTTTACAAACATGAGGACACTTTCAAATCTCAAGTATTAAGTTCTCTTGATTATAGTGCCGCGTGTGAAACTAAGCTAGCTCTATAAAGTTAACGTTTGTTTCTCCCGACGATGTTCCGACAAAGTAATGAGAAGCTGAACGGAAAGTTTAGGATTTGAAATCGTGCCAATGCTCGATGCACCACGCTCAAAGAGATGTGACTGAAGAATATTTTCGAAACTTAAGATCCACTACGTGTTTTGCCTTAAATCTCTACTCGCAAAAGAAGACGAAGAAACCAACTAAGAGTGCACCAATGGTGAGAGCATTAATTGACAATCATCGATCAATGATGCAAAGTTGCTAATAAATGATGCAATAATCAAGAGCACCCTCAACTGTCAAAGAACGATATACAAAAGAGATTTTGTCAACGCAAAATCACAGAGTGTACCAAACTACGCCAAAAAGATGATATTACGAAAGCATAGGAAATAAATTATGTTCGCGGAACCTCGAATGAGACCATCCTTCGAGAGCTAAGAAAAGAGTATCTATCATACTGAGAAATGAATAAGAAAAATGCGATGTTAATACATGTATCCTCTCGTAGAGACTAAGATACATTATTAAGAACGAGACAGTGTAATGCTTATGACTTACTAGTGACAAGGGCACGAACTACCACTAACCTATGATGATTGCAAGCTAACTACCAATATAAGAAGATTGACTCTCTACCAAATAAACGATATGTATGTCTTGCCTTTACGATTTTTGAAAGGACACGATTTAAAGGTATGGTAAAAAATTTCTCTCATGAAGGATGATTTTAAATTTGTCCCATGTCAAGATGGTACGAACCAAGTTGCATGCTAAGTTATATGTTTTTTTTTCTTGAGAGAGTTATATTCTTTCTCTTATGAATCATTGTTGGGAAATTTATTAGTAAGAGTTTTGATGAATTCCAAAACCGACTGACCCCAACCGAGTAGATGTTGCCAGAACCTAATGTTAGAAGTTAGGCTCGCTATTTGAGCAAAGTTAAGATTTTATCTTTACAGGTCTCCAGCTGAAGATGGCAACAAGGCATCACTCAGACAGAACATCAGTTATGATGAAAGACAACTGAGAGTTCATATGTTCAGATGGAATGAGGGGGAAGTCTTCAGAACATCAGTTGTGAAGGAAAACAACTGAGCGTTCATCAGATGAGAAGCAATAAAGGAGAAGAGAACATCAGATGAAAGAAAGCCATCTGAGCATTCGAACCCAACTGACCAGATACAAGGAAGACAACTGAGTGTTCAGTTTCAGAACATCAGTTGTAGAACTCAACCAAGAAGATCAACAGCTTGAAGACAAAGTCAGCTGAGAGTTCAACTGTTAGTTGTCAGATAGAACATTGGCTGAAGAACAAGCTAGCTGAAGATCGAAAGTCTTAACCGACCACTTCTTGTTGGAAGTCTGTTATTAAGATTTGAATTTCAAAAGGAAGTCACATGAGGGTTTGACCGTTCAGTCATTACCCCATTTGGCCCAACACAAGGCTGTCTTAGATGGAAAGCAGAAGAGCACAGATGTCATATCGGGAAAGTCTGCAGAGATGAGAGACAAGCCATCACTATCAAAGAACAGAGATCAACAGCTCCTCCAATGGCTAGTTGATTCTCTCCGCCTATAAATAGAGGCTTCCATTCATTGGAGAAAAAAGGAAGACACACAAGAGAAGACACACGAGACGAGACAAGAGCGAAAGAAAGAACTATATTCCTTACTCGAGCTGAATTAGATTTAGTCTCTAAGAACATCACTTGTTGAGAGTTCTAGAGCATTAGATTGTGTCTGAGTGTCTTTAGATCGAACCTTGAGAACATCACTTTGTGAGAGTTCGTAGAGTGTTAGATCCCAGCTCACTTCTTGTTCGAGCTGTTAGTTGGAACCTTATCTTTTATACCTAAAAAGGTTTTAGGACCCTACTCTTCCCGTAACTGAGTAGACAGGTTGATTAGTACCCGTAAACTAATCTGTAAGGTTGATAAGTACCCGCAAACTTATCCTTAACGGTTGCACAGCCCGCGTAAGCTGTGTGGTTTGTCCAGAAGAACTTGGACTGAGTTGTGTGGACTCACAACTCCCCGTGGACGTAGGAGGGTTTTCTCCGAACCACGTTAAATCTCTGTGTGCTCGTGTTTTTCATTACTCAGTTATTTCTAGCATTCTCATCTGTCTGTCTAACCAGCATACAAACTGCATCCGCACATATTCAATTGTTTTGGTTTTTGACCAACCAAACATAAAAGCGTGAGTTGTTATAACGAGTTTATTTTCCACCACTTTCCGCACCGCACAACTCTTTCAACTGAGGTTGCTTACTCAGCTGTGAGATTACAACTGAGTCTTTTTACTCGGTTGAAGTATTTTTCCAGGGTTAAGTTTTAAAATCCTAACTGGTGTATTCCCCCCCCCCATACACCAGTAACTCGTTTCGGGACCATCAATGATATTGCCCCAAATGCTTACGGTGTAGGTAATTTCCCTATGTTTTGTAGTCATAAAAATTTTATGATCCTTTTGAAGCATGATATCCCTAGATAGAATGACTAGTCCTTAGTAAGAACTTAAGATACGAAAAAGGAACCAAGTGCATGCTCTAGCTGTAAAGGCGAAAAAGTGCTTCCAGTAACAAATTAAGACAATTATAATGTAAAGTAATAGAATGACACAAGAAAGAAAGTCATAGACAAGGTAAGATTCAATTGATGTAATGTCTAGGGAAAGCCTAGAATGAAGCTCGTAAGATACGATAAAAAGGTAAATGATGAATATGAGAGATATGAGGCATGAGTAAGGAAAACACCAATATGACTTCTTGATATGACGATTAGTCCCTCATCATGATGTCTTAAGCTTCTGGAAGCATATAAGTAATAGAAACTTAATGAACAATTAAAGACGTAAATATCGTTGGAAGCTGCTATTAGCCGTCGCGAAGTCGCCTCCAAGAAGGATAGATAATTTCATATCAATAAAGACGTAAAGAAAAACATTAGATCCTTAAAATAATTTTGGTAAATGCGAATCATTAATAATTTCTTCCCGTACCTATATGGTATAACAAGCTTATTCTACCCGCGTTGGCCACATGATCTATCTTGCCTAAATATCCTCCAAGATTCATAAAATATTGCTCTAACACCTCAAGTACGAATCTCTTATGTCTTAACTTCATAGATCCTTTCATGTATGTAATACTGAAATACTCTTTTCTCAAAGAAATTAGACTCGAAAGATCTCATGATCCCCTTTTCATTCGCCAATTTGGCCTAATGAATAATGACTCTCTCAAGTGTTCCATAAGATTCCTATGATGTAATATTCTTTAACTACCACCTTATCCTCTAATTTTGAAATACTCTGGTTAGCATTTATCTCACCCGAGAAAATCTTAGATAATGAGAAATCTTCTCCTGTTCTTGACTAATATACTCTTTGAATTCTGGTTTCATTCTAACATAGCAACACCCAACCCTCCCTTCAATTGATATTCCTAACTTTCCTTGACATTCGACCAAGTAGTCGAAAGTATTTTATTCTTTACCATAGATTTGAAGTGTGTTATCCAAAGGGTTGCCTATATAACACACCTAGTATTATTATTAACAATATTGTTAAATGACATATGTATGTCTAGTGATTCCTTTCAGAAATTTCAATTTCTTACATGACTGTCTTTGTTCAGACCTTATCTCTACCAAGTAATCATGAAACGATGATTTTACATGACCCCAGTATCGTGTGTCACTTTAACAGTTTTTTTTAAAGACACACCTTGTACTATGAACATGCTCAATGGTGAGCAATGTTTCATTTGATTATAATTGGACTTCATATACAAGTACTGGCCTTTTCCTTATATTCTCAATCAGCTAAATATTTCATAAATCTCGTGATCAAAGGCCATGAGATGTATTAACACTCCGTTCTACTTGAAGTGCATTGCTATCTTCTCCAAGACGCACCCTCCTATGTTATGACCACATTAAGTAAGCGAATGTCCTTAAGGGTACGTAAGTGCATAGCGAATTCTTCTTTACAATGTTGAATTCTCTTCAACCCTATGAAGCCCTTAACAGATGCACCCTTTTTTTATCTCATAGTTTGTATAATGACAACTCGTTTTCCTTGTCATAATTGTTGAAAGGTCCTCGATTAAGGCAATTATTTCTTCCACGATGTCATTAGATCCTTAAGTGAGGCAAGCTTTATATCGAAAGCTCATGACTTAGTCTCTGACTTCTAAGCCAACATCTTAAAACTTGTTTACAAAATTTATGTTGGTTAATGCCAAATTTTGTGCAGCCCAAGAACGTTATTCGATCTATGATGATCCTCATTACGTATGATTCTTCCTATGTTTGGTCATTTTCCATCTCTTGACCCATTTATGACGTTTGTACGGTCCTAGAAGACATATCCATGAACCTTTACGCACACGATGAACTCTATGATCCCGAAAATGTTATTTCCTTCTGACACCATGTATAAGGGACTAAGATTGGCTCTCTCTAAAACTAATTGACTGTTGCAAATGCTCGATGAAGTCCCTACCACGTCACTAATAATTAAGGCAAGATTATTGTCACTGGTGCGCGATTACGATTAAGATGAAACGTTAAGTAAGTTTGGCCTTAGCGGGAAATGTTGATGGTCTGTGACGATATAAATAAAGTACGACTATCATGCAAGTAAGCCTAGACGACTAAGGTCGCAGTTATGATTAAGAAGGCAAAACTGTCTAATATTTTGGATCAGTTAAAGAAGAAAAAAAAGAGTTAGAACTTGTGATAAAGAGTAGGTAGTATAGTATTTGAGATTATGCGCATAAGTTATAAGTTATTAGGAATTCGTTCGATAGAATATTATAAATTCGTTCGATAAAATACTAGGGCACCGATAGAACCAGGATTTGAAATCGCACTGACAGCAGACATGCTACACGATAACGACTCTCACAAGAAACGACTATAGAATTTTTGAACTAGGACCTGTTAATCCCTCGATTTACCCTTCCTAGCGAACATCTTACCCGATAAAGACACCAGCCATGAGATGCACCAACTGTGAATGCCAAAATCAACAATTAAAAATCAACACCATCCTATCACAAATCGGAGACATAATGATTAGTAAGAAGAATTTCCCTTAAAAAAGAATGACTTACGATACGAATGCCACAACATGAAGCCATGAAAAGTACCAAGCTACGTAAGGGTGATAATGTGAAACCTTATAAAGTGAACTATGTATATGAGGCCTGAAGAGTGGACATTTTGTGGAAAAAAATGATGAAAAGTACGACGCTAGTAATGATAGATAGAATTTGATTAGGACGTGACTTCAAGAAATTGACAAGAATACGAAATGAAAATCCCAACAATGACCAAGAGGTTGTCGCTGTCACAATAAACTAGAACGATCCATTCCACTCAGAAATGTGATAATTAGGTCCGCTCTAGGACAAACAATAACAACGAATACATCATGACAAGCAAGTCTGTCCATGACGCTGATAAACACGCTATTGCCATACCTACGATGTCGAAATTCATTTTCACAAATCCAGATGCAACAAACGACGATGATAAGGAAACTGACAAAGGAAACGATAGAATTCATGATGATGCTTGAAAACGACTAGTAATATAAGACGAGATTGACGATGAAGTACGTTAGCAAAATGCTAAATTAAGTATTTCGGGTATATTGAGCCAAATGCTATGATATAGGATCGACCATATAATTCTTGTTAAGGAAGGGTATATTCCCTCACGTATAAGGTAAGTTGCCTCCAAGTTTTAACAAATACTCATTAGAGGTATATTAGAGGTATATTGTCTATGATCAGTTTTTAGCAAAGACTTAAGTTAAAAGTGCCTAGGATGGTCAGAGCGGACAACAGAAGTATTATAGGCCCATAATACCATTAGGCAAAACAATGATGATGATGATGAGTCAAGAAACGAAAAGATATCGTACTTGTAAGAAGTATGTAATTTCGAGGACGAAATTATTTTAAGGAGGACAGAATGTAGAACCCCAAAAATTCGGGCATAAAAATTTCGCCCTAATACAATAGAACAAGAATAGAAATAATTAAAATAATAGAATGATCACTTATTCCCGATCAATATTAAATTTCTAAATCGTATAAAATTTAGATGTTATATGCATGACATAAAGTCGAGCATTCATATCATGTGAGTTAAGTGAAAAATATCGATATAATTGTTGTTTATACAATATTGTGAATAATTAGAAATAATTAATCAAAAGATGAATTATAAATTCTTATATATATGAAATACTTGTCTATTTAATTTTGAAGAGAAATTCCTACATGAAATAATATCGATATTGGTCTCATTGATACCGGAATAAATAATTGTATAAGTATACTCGATCGAAATTTCGATCCGAATGACGAATATCGTAAAATGGAAAGAAAGACGAAATATCTTATTAAAGGAAATTGTATAATATAATAATATATATTATATATGTAAGTGAATGTGTGTATGTGAGTTGTGTATGTATGTGTGTGTTATAGGTGTGATTAGGATAAAGATTTGCATAATAAAAATAAATAAGCTAATTAAGTAATTAGGGATTGGGGAAAGAGACGAAGCCAGATAATAGAATTAATAAAAAGAGATACGACGGCTAGGAAGGGGGAAACCCTAGACCCAAATCTCCACCACCTTGCAGCCACCTTCTTCTACCGCCTAACCGCCGCTGCCGGCCACCACCGGAGGAGAGGAGATGATGGCAATTTAGTGAGGAAGAGAGGGAGGAGTTGGGTAGCGAGAGTAAGGGCTGAAATCGAGTGAGAGGGTAGAGGAAAATCGAAAAAGAAGGAGGTACAATGGTTTAACTCTCTTTATTTTCGTTTTCTATGAATAAGGTGGCAAAAACTTGATTAGAATGATATATTTCTACTCCAAGACATGTTTAATCACGTTCATATGAGTAATGATGATGTTATATGTGTTTTAAACTAAGTTGTGTTCGTTTCTACATATTAAAAATCGATGAATCCACTTGCTATTGAAAGCCTTGAATGTTGGCTATAATGTATGTAATACCCCGGAAAATCTCGACTGTCTTAAAAATTTTAAGTTAATAATAAAAATGGCTTTGCACGCCTAAGTTCATGAATTTGAATTTTAAAACCAACGGTGAAATCCGTTTCCAAAAATAAATTACGGAAGTCAGTTAAATGACTACTGTATTAGAGTTTTCGCGTACGAAAACTTTTTAGTTCTAGAACTCAGAACGGAAAACCGTCTGATTTTTACATTCACGAAATCGCGATACAAATTCGCCTGAGAAAATTCGTTTTTATGATTTTTCCGGACAAAACTCGGACTGTGATGTCCCGAGGTTTTGTCGAAAATTATTTTTTTAATATTACTTTCCGAGTAAGGAAAATACGTCGGAATTTATGGTTGAGCCGGAATTCGACGAAAATGTGCGGAATACATATTTTCACTTATCGATTTTCGTAACGTCGTAACGAGCTGGAAAATTGGATTTTTGGGAAAAAATCCCATGATGGCCGACTATAACACACACACATACTTAGATATTTCATTTCTTTATTAAAACAACTTTATGACTCACTTTAGGTTAATGATTATTTGTAACACCTCATACTTATTTTACTTTACACCTAAGTTAGTAACTATTTCATTTAGCTAAGTCATCATCTCTCTCATTTCTCTTATCCTCACAACCGAAAACTTCTCTCTCTCTCCCAAAAATTTTCTTTCATCCTACCATTGAAGAAAGCTTAAGTTCTTGAAGGAATCTCTTCATCAAGTTCATCAATCATCCATTTTCTTGAAGGATTCTATAATTTCTACCATGACCGATTGTTTTGGTATTAAGGTAGTAGATGATTTGAGTTTAATTCCTTGTAATTAGATGGTTAATAATCAATCCTTATGGTTTAAATGGTGAGAAAATTAAGAACCCTAAATCTTTGTTATAGCCGAAATTTAGGGCTTTGAGGTAGGGATTTGTAATTCTTAAATTGATGGTATAATTGGACTTAGTAATGTGTTAATTGATGAATTAAACAAAAAGAAATGAAAAGCCCTAAGAAACTAATGAAAACCGAGTTCTAGGGGTTAGGGTTTGAAGGAGAAATCTAAATTAATGATGTAGTATTGTTAATCTTTGGATAATTCGTGTTGTAGTAGTGTTAGTAATGGATTAATGGAGCTAAATAATGAAGAAATCCATCTCCCCTAATTATAGGTTGAAACCGAAAATGGATGAGAAATAGAGGATTGGTTGTAGTTGGTTTTAATTGAGGAAATGATGATGGATTATGATTTCTAATGATATTAGATGATGAGAGAAATTATTTGGAATTAATCTAAAATATATTGTGTTAATGTAAGAGACGAAGGTTCGATTATTAGTTGAGTTTGAGTAATGTTATGAGGTGATGATATAGATAAAAATGAATCTCAATAGATGAGGATTGATAACGTAGAGTTTGATTGAAATCCGATGACTTTGAAAAATCCGTAAGAGACGAACAAATTTACGTAATTAATGATAGGAAAGTCGAGTAGGAAAGATATTTGGATATTAATGATCATTATTGTAGAGGGAACGAAATTGTAGTTGACGGTGTGCCGATCCGAGCTATAAGATAATGAGTTTTAGTTTTCAACGAGGAGTTAGGACGAGAAATGATAACTTGTTTGGTATAATAATTGTTTAGTTGAAATGACGAGGTTTTGATCGTCATAATTATTGACGGGAAATGGAAAGGAGTTTATCACGTACGGGAATACGTGTTAACTGCCTTGATGTGATATTTTCGTGAGAATGTAGGTTCGATAACATAGGACGAACCTAGGAAGTCGTACGTCGATTCTATTGAACAATCAGGGTTAACTTCGGCAGTTTTGCGACCCTTTCCGGAAACTGCAATATCTCTTAGCTCGTTTATCGGATTTGAGATCCGTAAATTGGAGAATAAACTAGACTTCCTTGGCTTTCTAACGGTACAGGGCAAATCCCCTGTTTCGGGATGCTCTGTTCTGGGCAGTCCCCAGAACCTCTGTTCTGTGCAGTGATTATCTAAAACCTAAATTTCTAAGTTGTTTTCTTCTCAAATTAGTTTCTTTCGATCTTTTGAGTCGTAATGAGTTATTGACTATCATTTTTACTGACCTTAGTGTCAAGTAAGATTTCTAAACGAGAAATGTTCGATTCTCGTTCCTTTTAACTAAAAGAATATATATTAGCGTGCAAAGGCCTAAAAGCTTTAAGCGTATGAAACTAATTTGATTTTGATTTCGAATTCCGTTTTCTTTTATCGACTCGATGACTTATCGAAGTTATGATTATTTACGATGAAGGAGGAAGTCAACAGTTGGGATAAGGCTAAGGATCAAACGACGGGAATTCGTTTAATAGTTCTGTAACGTATAAGGTGGGCTTTCCTACTTATAACAAACAAAATGTGGGTTTTTCCACAACTCGAAAGTAATGTTTACAGCTTTGATAACTCTGTTTATCAAAACGTGATTATCAGGCATAAACTGTTTTTTGTTTTATGTGAGTTCTCTTGTTCCTTCTGAGTTGGCTGACTAGCTTTCCAGATTTATTAGTTAGCTGACTAGTTAACTTTCGATCGGCTTTGAGTTAGTTATATGCTTTCCAAAGTATGTGCACTTTGTAGCCTGTGGTGTATGTGGTATCCTGTTGAGGGGTAACCAGCCACGGTGAATGAGAACTGGACAAGATTTGAACGTAACATCTGTCAGAAAATGCTTGGCCAAGCTACATTGTGAAAATAATAAAATGTTTAGTAGACACGGGTTCTCTTCCAAACAAAACCCCGATGTGCTACAGGGACTAAATGCCTGATTTATCTATACTTATAATTATGTTTTCGGCAATGTGCCCACTAAGCACTTTCGTACTTAGCTCTGCATATATTTCTAAATGTGCAGGTTGAGGCGACGGAAGCGATGGACGGTTGAGTTAGGATTGAGTTGAGTTGAAGAATAGGAAGACTTATGTACTTAGCCTCACTTTTCCGCTGCCAAACTCTAGACAATCTAAACTCTTTTGATGTTATGTAAATAAACCACTGTAGTATAAGTTCTGTAACTTATAACTTAGATGTTTATGTGTACCTTTTTCGAGTGATCCTTCGAGATCAACTCCTTCTTTTTTTATAAAGTCTTGTTCATAGAAATTATGTAGTCCTTTATGTATGTTTATTTCAGTCAGTCCCTTTCTTCCCCGCTTCTTTAATCCAATCCCAGTCGCACCCCGGCTTCTGCCGTCCCTCGGGATTTGGGGCTGTGACAGAATGGTATCAGAGCGATTGTTTCTGCTCTGTATACGAGTCATCCTTCGAGTAGTAAAATAAAGTATTCGTTCATACTCTATATCGAGTCTTCATTCGAGTTGTGAGGTAGAGTATTTGTATATACTCTAGACCAGAATCTTCTTTCAAGTAAAGTTAAGATTTAGTTATAACACTAAGATTAAGATTGTAGATGACAACTCAACCTCCCGCTACGTCGACTCAACGAGGAAAAAAAATCAGTGATATGATTTCTTTTCAATAAGAAATTTTTGAATGACTATTCAACGAGTAAAGAATAAAAATGGTGCCAAAATACTTTTCATTTATGAAAGTATAAGAATTTATACTTTGTTTGGTTATGTGATTATGTGATAGTACGAGTACTATCTTATGTGAAATTATTTGCGCAATAATTTCTTACTTTTTGAAAAGGTTTATTTGGTACAAGAATCTAGACGAATTCTAAGAATTTCTCCCGGTTCATTGAGAACATAGACTTTGAAACCTAAGGTGATGGTCCCGATACGAGTTACTGGTGTATGGGGGGGGGGGGGGAAATACACCAGTAAGGATGTTTCAACTTTTGAAAAACTTAACACTTGAAATCAACTTCAACTGAGTAAAAGGACTCAGTTGGGATTTCACAGCTGAGTAAGCAACCTCAGCTGGAAGAGTGGTGCTGTGCGGAATGTGGTGGAAAAAGAACTCGTAAAAACAAACTCACGCTATTATGCACGGTTGGTCAAAACCAAAACTGTTGATGTGGAAGTATGCAGATTGTATGCGGTTAGTTTGTCAGTTGAGATATGCAAATAAAGACTGAACACAAAATAAACACGACACACAAGATTTACGTGGTTCAGAGAGAACTCCTACGTCCACGGGGAGATGTGAGTCTACACACCTCAGTCCAAATTCTTCTGGACCGTTCCACTCAGCTTACGCGGGCTGAGCAACCGTTACAATTTAGTTTCCGGGCACTAAACAGCCTAAGTCAAGTTTGCGGGTACTTGACGACCTGACTACTCAATTACAGGAAGAGTAAGGTCCTAGCACACTTTTTAGGGTGTGAGAATGGGTAGGATCTCCAACTACAGCTCGATCACGAATGAGAGCTGGATCTAAGGCTTGAACGAATAAACACTCAACCTAAGATCAAAAACAGTTTCGATCTCTAGGAACCCTCAGCTACTAATGTTCTCTCAAATTGGAACTCTCAGCTGCTGATGCTCTTAGATGATGATTTTGCAGATTTGCTTTTTGCTTTGATTTCTCTCGAGAAAGCTCTTGAATTTTTGTCGTCTCAGTGTCTATCTCTCTCTCTCGAATGAGAGAATGCCTCTATTTATAGGCGGAGAGAATCAACTAGCCGTTGGAGGAGCAGTTGATCTCTGATCGGTTGAAAGCGATGGCTTGTCTCTCGTCTCTGCAGACTTTTCCGATATGGCATCTGTGCTCTTCTGCTTTCCATTTGAGACAGCCTTGTGTTGGGCCAGATGGGGTAATGACTGAACGGTCAAACCCTCATGTGACTTCCTTTTGAAATTCAAATCTTTGACAGTCAACTTCGGTTTGTCGATTGAAAGTCTTGACCTTCATCTGAGTAATCTTCAGTTGATGTTCCGATCTGTCGAGCTCTCAGCTGACTTTGAACTTCAGTTGAACTCCTTGTTCGGATTCTATAACTGAGGTTCTGAAACTGAACACTCAGTTGTCTTCCTTGTATTTACTCAATAGGGTTTGAACCCTCAGATGATTTCCTTTTCATCTGATGTTCTCTTCCTTTCAACTGTTTCTCATCTGATGAACGCTCAGTTGGTTTCCTTCTCAACTGATGTTCTGAAGACTTCCCCTTTTTGCATCTGAACAAATGAACTCTCAGTTGTCTTTCTTCACAACTGATGTTCTGTCTGAGTGACGCCTTGTTGCCATCTTCAGCTGGAGACCTATAAAGATAAAATCTTAACTTTGCTCAAACAGTGAGCCTAAATTCTAACATTAGGTTTTGGCAACATCTACTCGGTTGGGGTCAGCCGGTTTTGGAATTCATCAAAACTTATACTAATAAATTTCCCAACAATTTCCCCCTTTTTGATGATGCCAAAACCACTTACAACTTGAAACCACTACTGATCTAAACCTCACTAACTTATCTAAAATCTCAGCTGAAATTCTAGACAGTCTATAAGATAAAACATCAAAGGGTTAGCACAGTTATAACATGGTATTTAAAAGACTTTGTGATTCAGAGCTTGGACAATGAGGAATTGTTCATCAAGGTGAATCGTATTATATACTTTGAAGTTTTTGTTACAACTGAAGGTTACAAGATTAAGCACAAAACAGATAAAGATACAACAGTTGCTTCAAAAACTACAACATCCAAAAACATTATCAGCTCAAAAACTTTGACAGCTCAGAAATACTGTTGATCGTACTTGCTGAAGATACGATTGAAGATCTCCTTCTTCGCTTCCGACTCGATCCCAGTGTTGACGCCGTGTTCCTTGCAGACTTGCCTCGCCTTAGCCAAGATCGCATTTCTATTTGGCATGCTCGTGCCTTTGATCATCGGAGGGTGGTACCTGCACATCTTCGGAACTGGAACAGAGTTGGGATCAAGCTGAGCATTCAGCATAGCTCGCTTGAACTGACTGAACATTCCAAGGTCTCCAGATCTGAGTTCCCACAGGGCTTCCTTGAAGGCTAGCCTTGGGTCTTCAGTCTAGTAGACTTTCCTGTAATAGAAGTCATTGACGAACTCATGCTTGAACTGTTCCCAGTCATCGTTCCACTCCGCATTCATCCACTTGTCAACATGTGGGTATCGAGACGGCAGCGGAGCATCCTTCTGCAGTTGGTGCGTCGACTTCCTAGCCTCAGCCTTCATCTGGTGCTTGTTGATTCTTCGCACACTCCGGCTGGCTTTATTCCTGTCGACTCTCTTTTCCACCTTGGCCAGTTCTTTCTCGAACTTAGCCACCTTTTTGGCCTGATCGGTAGCGAACTTCTTGATCCAAGAGGGATTCAAGTACTTCTTCTTTGACTCCCCCATAGCTTTGGCAGCTTCAATGCAGTCTTCAACAGATATCCCGTCAAGTTCTGCATCGAGCTCGGCCGTGAGCTCGGCTACGAGGTCGTGGGAGACTTCCAGTTCGGGCTGCGACCCTTCAGCTTCAGCTTCAGCTGGCACTCCTTCTCCTTGCTGGGCTCCTTCAGCTTGCTGGAGAGCTTTCCCTCGTCCAGCAACAGCTGCTGGCTCCTTGTCTTCCCCAGCTGCTGGCTCATTGTCTTCCCCCTTTTTGGCATCATCCAAAAGAGTGGCAACAGTGCCATCTAGAGAGGTCAACTTGGCTTCAGCTTGTTGAACGCGGGAAAACAGCTTATCAACAACGTCCTTCTCTTCCACCTTCTTCGCCAACTCCAAGTCTTGGCGCTCCTACTCAGCTCGCTACACAGCTGCAAAGGTCGCAGAGACCTCTTTGTGGAGGGAGACGAACTCAGCTCGAAAAGAGGCGAACTGAGACATCCACTCCTGGTCCTGAGTCTGCTGGGACTTTGCGAGGTCAGATTCAGCAACGGTCTTGAACACGTTGAAATCCGAGCTAAGGCTCTGAACGGCCTTCCTTAGAGCCGAGACCTCCGAGCTGGAAGAAGTAGAGAGGTCATCAAGCTTCTGCTGAAGAGACGAGGAGAGGATTTCCAACTGATTCTTCAAGCTGGCATTGTCGGCCATCAGCTTCTGCATCCTGTCAGCTTCTTCCTCCTTCCCCAGCTGGATCTTGGACAGCATCTCCATCCTCAGCTGGTTGACCCTCTCTGAGATCAGCTCGCAGATGGCGTCGGTTGAGAGAGCTGGCTGATCGGAGGGTCCAGGCAGAAGCGGTGGTTGTGGCTGGGCAGCAGACTCCGGGACAACTATGGCAGATCGGCTGGCGAGGTAGGCCTTGAGCTTGTCTTCTTCTCTCTTGGCCGCCTCATCAGCTGCGTCGACGTCGTCCATGCAGGAGGCATTTTTGGGGAGCATGTCATCAAGAAAGTGAACAGCTTCAGGGTTGTTGCACAGCTCCCTGGTGTCTGTCCCTTCTTGGATGCTTTTGTCCAGACATCGTCGGAGCATAGCCACCTTTTGGTTGTAAGCCACCTCCAGGCTCTGGTAGTCGAAGTACTCCCTCAGGTTGGACTCTTCGACCTTTAACCTGTCCCAACCATGTATCCTGAGGGTCTCCTCCTTTACGTACCAGTAGCTAAATATGACACTGAACTGGTATAGAAGTTCTGTCCCGAGAACAGAGAAAATGGGCATCGATGTTGCCTCGGGGAACATACCAATCAGCTTGCAGAAGCAGTAGCTGAGTCTTCTTTCATACTCAGCCAGGATCGCCTGGCGGTTGGCTTCTTCATCGATCTGAGGGGGGTCGATATCGAAGGTTATGGGTTCGATGGTTTCATCAACGTTGGCCGAAGAGGTGGTCACAACGTTGGCATCGAGCGAGAGGCTCGGAATATCTGACTGAGGACCAGTTGAGAGACCTGGATCCTCTTTGGATGGAGAGTTGGCTGGCTGGAGGATTTCTTCAGTCACAGGTGGGTTAACCTGGCTGGCATCAGCTCTAGATCGACTGTTGTGGGACTCCTCAGATGAAGAAGAGTCATCTGAGGAGGAGCTGGTATCCACCACTTGGACCTCCACGTCTTCACCTGCCTCCTCAGCCACGTCCTCCTGGTGAGGTTGAAGAATAAACCCAGCTGGGTCAACCGATTGGCTGGATTCGGTTGACTCTTTTTCCTCAGCCGGCTTGACCACCACTGGACTTGTTGTGGATGGTTGAGCCGCTGGCTGGATGATCCTTATCCTTGGCCTCTTCTGCAAAGGTTCCTCCTCTTCTTCCTCTTCGTCTTCTTCCTCCTCAGCTACCTCTTCCAGCTGGCGCTTCGCCGGCTTGGTCCTTGAAGGGCAGCGAGCAGCTGGCTCCACAGCTGGCTTGGGGACACCCTTGGGGGTGTAGACAGCTTCTACAACATCCCTGGCCTTCTTGGCTGAGGGGAACAACGACAGCTTGCTGACTGGAGTGTCCTCACTTCCTTCCCATGTCAGCGGCAGACCCTGTGTGGCTTGGAGGATGAGGGCTGATATCTTTGTCCCGAAGTTGAGTGTCCCCTTGACACTCAATAGCAGTTGTCCAGACTCAGCGGTTATCTCGGAGATTTTCTGTTTCTCCATCAGCAGCTGGCTCTCTATAAATCCCAACCAGTCGACCTGGTGCATCTCTTCCAGGGCCTTCTGCTGCTTGAGCTTAGGACGGCTTATGTCCTCGAAGGCTCCACCATATGCGAAGATGCATTTGGAAATTACATCGAAAAGAAGTCGGTGCTTCGGCTTCAACTTTGTCCTTTGCATGCTCCCCTTCAATGGTTCGGGAACAAGAAGAATGGTTTGAAGGAAGGCATCAGCTTCCTTGTCAGAAAAGTTCCCCACCACATCTGTGGCTCCATGGTTTCTGGGGATGAGCTTCTCCAGCTCCTTTGACACCTTTATCTCCACAGCGGAGTCTTCTACTGTCCGGGAGGTTCTGTGGCGTTGCTTGCACGAGATGATCGTGACAAGCCCATCATTTGCAACTCGTTGCAGATTCCGGTAGAAATGTACGATCTACTTCCTGAGCAACAGGGCCGGAGAGAGGGTTGCCCAGTCAAGCAGATGGTGGTCGGAGAGGATGGCGGCGATTGGAGCGAGCTCAGGCGAGGAGAGAGCCGCTCTGGATAATATCTGTTCGAAATGAATCTTCGACATCACCATGTCGAACGATTCCTGGAACGTTGCAGGCTCTGAGGAAACCATCTTCTTAGAAGCTTTTGACTTGGGCGCCATCTCGAGGAGATATATATGCAAAGAAAGAGCGAAACACTTTACTGGAAATGGCGAAACAAGATTTGAGAAGATGATGATTAGAGAGTAAAGATATGCACGAAAAGAGAAGGTAAGGATCACTTCCTGATTTGTCGTATTATATAATCTTTGACTCGGATACAATCAACGGCTGGGGTTAAATGGCGCGAATCTATTAACGGCTGAGATTACGCGACTGTTGGTTAATTTTGACTGATATACCACGCGCGCGAGTGAGAAGGTGAATAGTTTAGGGTGTCAGCCCAGTCGCACTATAAAGTAAGGCTATAGATGTTCAGCCAGACTTTACATTAAATGCTATATGATGGCTTGTTTAGTCTAGCTGACATGTTCAGGAATGTTTGAATTTATTTCAAACATTCTTATTTATTATCATAACACCTTCAGTCATAAATGATACCTGTCAGCTGATCTTGATATCAGCTGTATACCACAGTTGTGCTCCTCAGTTGCCGCATACCATCAGCTGACTTGAGTTCGTCTGTTCAGCTGACGTCTGTTCCATTGTTGCAGCATACTATCAGCTGACTCAAGTTTATCTGTTCAGCTGACGTTTGATGTCTTCAGTTGGCAATTCGTATCTGAGATTCCCCCTTCATCTGAGCTTCCCCCTTAATTCGATATCCGATTCGTCAGCTCGGATGAATCCTTATCAGCTTTGATGACTATTCTGCTCGGATCCAAAAGTCCTAGAAGATCACACAGCATCTTGAACCGGGCTTCAGGAAGAGGTTTGGTGAAGATGTCAGCTCTCTGAATCTCAGTTGGGATCTTCTCCATGGACACATCCTTCTTCTCAATATGGTCTCGGATGAAATGATGACGAATATCGATATGCTTAGTCCGAGAGTGGTGAACAGGGTTTAGAGAGATAGCTATGGCACTCGAGCTATCACAATGAATGGGAACCTGTCCAGTTGAGACTTCATAATCTCTCAGCTGCTGCTTTAGCCACAATACTTGCATGCAACAGCTTCCGGCAGCCATGTACTCTGACTCGGTTGTCGAAGTAGCAACACACGCTTGTTTCTTGGAGAACCATGAAATCAGCTTGCTTCCCATGAATTGACAGTGTCCAGAAGTAGACTTCCTATCCAATCGATCTCCTACTAGGTCGGCATCTGAGTATCCAGTTAGCAGGATATTGTCATCAGTTGGGTACCACAACCCAACATTGACAGTTCCTTTCAGATACTTAATGATGTTCTTTGCTGCCAACATGTGTGCTTCTCTTGGTTGGACTTGAAAACGAGCACACACTCCAACTGCGTATGAAATGTCTGGTCGGCTGGCAGTTAGGTATAGCAGCGAACCGATGATCCCTCTATACTGGCTGGCATCAACGAGCTTTCCCTCAGCTCCTAGTTCGATCTTCCAGTTCGTGTTCATAGGGATCTTGGTTGTCTTACTTGTCTGCAATCCGAACTTGGTGATGAGCTCCTTTGTATATTTGGACTGGTTGATGAAAATCCCTTCAGGTGACTGCTTCACTTCTAATCCAAGGAAATAGTTCATCTCGCCCATCATTGACATCTCGAACTTTTCCTTCATAAGATCGGAGAATTTCTTGCACAGCTCCTCCGACTTGGACCCGAAAATGATGTCATCGACATAAATTTGCACGACAAGTATATCTTCTCCAACTTTGATGGTGAACAGAGTTTTATCAACTGAACCTCGTTTGAACCCCGAGTCCAGAAGAAATCCACAAAGAGTGTCATAACTCTTGGTGCTTGCTTTAGACCATAGATAGCTTTCTTCAGCTTGTACACTCTTCCATCTCTAGTCTCAAAACCAGGAGGCTGTTCAACATATACATCTTCTTTGATATCTCCATTGAGGAATGCACATTTCACATCCATCTGATATACTTTGAACTTGTGATGTGCGGCATAAGCTAGAAAGATCCGGATGGCTTCCAGTCTTGCAACTGGTGCAAAGGAATCTTCAAAGTCAATTCCTTCTTGTTGGCAGTATCCTTGAGCTACCAACCTTGCTTTATTCCTCACAATGAATCCAATGGCGTCTCTCTTATTTTTGAAAATCCACTTTAATCCAATCACCTTGACACCATTTGGTCTTTCTACCAACTCCCATACACAGTTGCGTAGAAACTCATTCAATTCTTCTTGCATAGGTGTTGTCCAGTGGACACAGTTGAGAGCTTCTCCAACATTCTTCGGTTCTGGAACATCAGCTACAAAGCAAGAAATCATGGCAACATCTCCAGCTTGCTCGAACTCCTCTAGAACTGCCAATTCCTCAGCATATTGGCATAAGCGTTGGAATCTTCGTCGGTTGATTCTGGATTTGCAACTCTGCTCCATGTGCGCACACCCTCGGTTGGATCTCCGATGATGTCGTCAGTGGAATGAACTTCATACCATCTTCGGTTGCATCTTCCTTCTTCTTCCAACTGTGGCTGTTCAGAAATCTGAGTTAGAGTCTTCAGAGCTGGTGATTGATCAGCTGTTGAGTCTGGATCCTCAATATTTACAATAGTTTGAACTGAGCTTGGTTGGGCATCAGATGCTGATGCAGTTGGAGGGGCATCAGCTGAAGTTCCCCCTTGGGACGAGCCGAGGTCTTCGCATTCATCTTCAGAGGAGTATGGATCCTCATCCTCAGTTGCCCATATTAGAGGTTCAGCTCTGTTCTTTTCCCGAAGTGGTTGCGATCTGGTGAGAATTGGTAGAACAGCTGGATCCGCGTGTTGTTCCTTTACCTGTTCCCTGCACTCATAGATAGATTCATCAAAACTAACATGAGGTGTTATTTCCACAACACGAGAGCTGTTGTTGAAAACTCTATATGCCTTGATCCGAGCTGCATATCCAAGAAATATGCCCTTCGAAGCTTTGGCATCAAAAGTTTTCAACTGAGTCTTCCCATTGTTGTGAATATAACACTTAGATCCAAAAACACGAAAATAAGAAATATCTGGCTTTCTGCGTCTCCACAGCTCGTAGGGCGTCTTTCCCAACCGTTTGGTGAGAAGAGATCGATTCTGAGTGTAGCATGCTGTGTTGATCGCTTCAGCCCAAAATCTCTTAAGCAGTGCTGAGCTCGCTAACATGGATGTGGCTGCATCCTTCAGAGTTCTATTTCTTCGCTCAGCTACGCCATTCTGTTGTGGAGTACGTGCGGCTGATGTCTGATGGGTTATGCCATTCTTTTCGCAATACTCAATGATGGTTTCATTTAGAAACTCCGTTCCACGATCTGATCGGATAGATATGATCTTCATCTCTTGTTGGTTCGATATCCGATCCATCAGCTTGGGCAGCTCATCTCGGGTTTCACTCTTGTGGCGCATGAAGATGGTCCACGTATATCTTGAGTAGTCATCAGTTACAACCAAAGTATATTCGTTTCCATTAATGCTTTTTGGTGTAACTGGCCCGAAGAGATCCATATGGATTAGCTGCAACACTCGGTCGGTTGAGGGAGTTGACTTCAACCGGAAGGAGGTTCTAGCGAGCTTTCCCAGCTGGCATGCACTGCAGATATGTGTTGTTGAAAACACTCGGTTAGGTATGCCTCTTGCATGTTCTTGTCTGGCGAGTCGGTTCATCGTCTTGAAATTCAGATGGTTGAGCCTTTTGTGCCACAGCCAGCTCACATCCGAACTGCTCTTTGATAATAGGCAAGTGTCAAGGAGGTTGCTGTTCCAATCAGCGTAGTATACATTCCCTGTTGGAGATCGATTTCCCAACAATATCACCTACTTTGATCCGACATCTTTAACTCTGCAGCCCTGTGCATCAAACTTGACAGAGAAACCATTATCACAGAATTGGCTGATGGAGAGCAGGTTATGCTTCAATCCATCAACATAAGAGACATTAGAAATTGAAACATGATTGGTTTCAAGGGTACCGTAACCTCTGGTATAACCTTTTGAGTTATCACCAAAGGTAACTGATGGACCTTCTTTCTCCACGAAACTTCCAAGCAAATCCTTCAGATTTGTTATGTGTTTCGAGCATCCACTATCCATCACCCACATTGTTGTAGACGCCTTCTTCTTCCTCAGCTGTTTCTCCTGTACCTGCAAGGAGAAACTCGCTTAGGTCCCCAATTTCAGTTGGGTCCTGGAGGGTTAGAACCAGTTCCCGCTGGAACCGTGCGTCGCTTTTCCCTGTAAACTCTGATGGATTTATCATTCCAAATTACTTTTCCTTCATCATCAACTATAACAACACCTCGGTTATCCTTAGGCTTGTTGTTAGTAGTGATGTTCTGTTTCTTGAGAGGAGTTGGATTTCTCCCATGTTGGGCTTTAGGAGGTGAGGCTTTCCCCCTGTTTTGATGGCGATTCTTATCCTGTTGAGTTTGTCTGTGAGGTCGGACGCCATTGTAGAATCTTCTTGGCTGATTCTGATTCCATTGCCTTGGCTGTTGACGATAGCTGTTGATGCCCGGATGTTGATTCATGTTGTGGCATGAGTAACCATAGCTGTCGTAACTGTTCCACATAGGTTGACTCTGTTGGAACCTCTGGTTGTTGTGGTGATGGAACCGTTGTTGATTCTGTCGGTTGAGGCTTGGTCGGTTTTGTTGGTTCCATCTCTGCTGTGGTTGGTTTGTTGGTCGATTATCACATCGGTTCTGATCTTGGTTATGTTGTCGATTTTGAGCTCGGTTCTGATTGCGACTCCGACGTCTCCGGTTTCTCCGTTGAGTCTTGGAACATTCCCCCTCGGTTGTAGACTCCACCGACTGTTTCGTTGGTGCTCCATCTGCAGCTCCTTTGCCTTTCTCAGCCACAGTTGCCTTTGTCGGTTGTGACGGTGTTTGTTCAGTTGCAGACTCAACTGTGTTAGGTTTGGCAACCATGACTTCCTCAGCCTTGGTGAAGGTAGCTGGTGGAATTCCAATGTCCTTTGCCACGTCGTATCCGAGTCCAGACACATCATCCGTTTGCCGTCTGTATCTGATGAGATTCTCAATGATCTCGAATGACTGATATAGCTTTGTCAGGTTGTCCTTCTCAGTTTGAAGATCCTTGAGAAGTACGGCTACATGCTCTGTCTGGGCATCTGACGTCTTCATCAGCTGGTCGATCTGAGCCTCTTGCTTGTTCAACTGTTCGTTCTGTGCCTTGATTTGTTCCTTCAACTGTTCATCGGTTGAAGCCTCAGGTTTGGTTGGCTGTACTCAGTTGACTTTTCAGCTGGTCAATTTCTTCAGCTTGTCTCTTGATCAGATCGTCCTTTTCGGTTAAGGAATCTTCAAGCTTGGCGAACTGGGCTTGAAGACTCTTAAACTCAACCGACTGCTGATGCAGTTCCTCACTGAGTTCTTGAAAATCATTCCAAGAGGGTTCCAACTCATCGCTCAGAGATTCCTGCATGTTAGAAGTATTGGAAGAATTTAAGCGAGCAGGATTAGATTGTACCTCAATATCATCTTGGTCGGTTCCAAGTGCCATGAGGCATTGATTCGGACTGATGACTTTGTTGGTAGAGGTCAGATCATCCTCATCTTCAGTGTCTGTGAAGATGTCCATATCGTTAGCTGCCTCTTCAGCTACCATGGCCTTATTCTTTGCAGTTTGCTTGGCCCTTAGTGCTTCTCTTTCCTTCTTTGAAAGGTCTGGGCAGTCAGCTTTGAAGTGTCCTTCCTTACCACATTCGAAGCATCCATTGGTGATTGGCTTCGAACTGTCTCGAGTTCGGTTTGATTTATAGAAACGTTTATATTTGCTGAACCGAGTGTCCATGTCGGCTAGTTTCTTTGACAGCGCTGCAATGTTCTGTTGCAGTTCCTCTCTGCTCGGCTCCTTTGCAGTCGTGTCAGCCGATCTGGTTGGCCTTGACGATCTTGATTTTGAGTAGTCAGCTCAGAGGGCAACTGACTTTGATGTTGAGCCGACATCCTCAATTCTATTTGTCTGACTTGAGGGCTGCGACCTCCTTCTGTTGACCTTATACTCATTCCCTTTCAAGATTGAGAACAATCTTTCAGTTCCCATTTCACCAAGGTCAGCTCGGCTCTCGTGGATATTTGTGAAAGTATCCCACTCAGCCGGTAGAGCTTGCAACACTTTGAGGTTTATTTCTCTTAGAGTGTATTTTCCTTTCCGGATGGACTGGATTCTTCTGATGATGTCCATAAACCGGAGCTCTAGCTGATCGATAGTCTCATCAGGTCGCAGACTGAAATTGTCGAAATCTTGACATGCATGCGAGAACTTGTTTTCCTTCATCTCGTCGCTTCCTTCACTTAGCGAAGCCAGGATGTCCCACATCTCTTTTGCAGTCTCACACTCCTCTATCCAGGGCAGATAATCTTGTCCAACCATGGACATTATTGTGCTCTGAGCCCAGATATCCAGCTGGCTCACCTTGGCCTCTTCCGGAGTGTAGTCTTCTGGCTGTTTCTCCACATACTCCACCACTGCATCTCCATCGATGGGATTTGTGGGAGTGCGAAGTATTCTGTCTCGTCTGACGATTGGTCCAGATGTGAGAACTTGTTGCATCCTATGATGCTTTGACAGAAGGATCTTCTTCATTCGAGTTCACCATGATGTATAGTTGACAACCGAGAACATGACTACGATCTTGTCCTTGACGTCCATCTGCACAAACAAAAACAGGACAAAAATGCGAGCAAGTATGCACTAGCGTGAAAAGATCTGTTCAGATGACCACTGAAATAAAATTCTCAAATTCACACCTCGTGAAACAGAGTCAGCAGTCTTTTGAACCACTGCTCTGATACCACTTGATGGTCTCGATACGAGTTACTGGTGTATGGGTGGGGGAATACACCAGTAAGGATTTTTCAACTTTCGAAAAACTTAACACTTGAAATCAACTTCAACTGAGTAAAAGGACTCAGTTGGGATTTCACAGCTGAGTAAGCAACCTTAGCTGGAAGAGTGGTGCTGTGCGGAATGTGGTGGAAAAAGAACTCGTAAAAACGAACTCACGCTATTATGCACGGTTGGTCAAAACCAAAATTGTTGATGTGAAAGTATGCAGATTGTATGCGGTTAGTTTGTCAGTTGAGATATACAAATAAAGACTGAACACAAAATAAACACGACACACAAGATTTACGTGGTTCGGAGAGAACTCCTACGTCCACAGGGAGATGTGAGTCCACACACCTCAGTCCAAGTTCTTCTGGACCGTTCCACTCAGCTTACGCGGGCTGAGCAACCGTTACAGTTTAGTTTCCGGGCACTAAACAGCCTAAGTCAAGTTTGCGGGTACTTGACGACCTGACTACTCAATTACAGGAAGAGTAAGGTCCTATCACACTTTTTAGGGTGTGAGAATGGGTAGGATCTCCAACTACAGCTCGATCACGAATGAGAGCTGGATCTAAGGCTTGAACGAATAAACACTCAACCTAAGATCAAAAACAGTTTCGATCTCTAGGAACCCTCAGCTACTAATGTTCTCTCAAATTGGAACTCTCAGCTGCTGATGCTCTTAGATGATGATTTTGCATATTTGACTTTTGCTTTGATTTCTCTCGAGAAAGCTCTTGAATTTTTGTCGTCTCAGTGTCTATCTCTCTCTCTCGAATGAGAGAATGCCTCTATTTATAGGCGGAGAGAATCAACTAGCCGTTGGAGGAGCAGTTGATCTCTAATTGGTTGAAAGCGACGGCTTGTCTCTCATCTCTGCAGACTTTCTCGATATGGCATCTGTGCTCTTCTGCTTTCCATCTGAGACAGCCTTGTGTTGGGCCAGATGGGGTAATGACTGAACGGTCAAACCCTCATGTGACTTCCTTTTGAAATTCAAATCTTTGACAGTCAACTTCGGTTTGTCGGTTGAAAGTCTTGACCTTCATCTGAGTGATCTTCAGTTGATGTTCCGATCTGTCGAGCTCTCAGCTGACTTTGAACTTCAAACAGTTGAACTCCTTGTTCGGATTCTATAACTGAGGTTCTGAAACTGAACACTCAGTTGTCTTCCTTGTATTTACTCAGTTGGGTTTGAACCCTCAGATGATTTCCTTTTCATCTGATGTTCTCTTCCTTTCAACTGTTTCTCATCTGATGAACGCTCAGTTGGTTTCCTTCCCAACTGATGTTCTGAAGACTTCCCCTTGTTTGCATCTGAACAAATGAACTCTCAGTTGTCTTTCTTCACAACTGATGTTCTGTCTGAGTGACGCCTTGTTGCCATCTTCAGCTGGAGACCTGTAAAGATAAAGTCTTAACTTTGCTCAAACAGCGAGCCTAAATTCTAACATTAGGTTCTGGCAACATCTACTCGGTTGGGGTCAGCCGGTTTTGGAATTCATCAAAACTTATACTAATAAATTTCCCAACATAAGGTCTTCTCCGACTATTCGAGAACTTAGACGTTTTAAAAAACGTTATTCTAAATGATTTCGAAAGGAGATCCCCAAAACGGGAAGGACTTCTACAAACGGATGTCACGTGCGTGTAGCGACCTGAACAAGACTCGGCAGAATCGAATCTTGTTTTTATACTTAGAAGATGATAATAATTTCCTTTGAGGAAATGAAATGAATAATGATGGGATGAAATAACTTGGTACCAAGTGAACGAAAGAAATGAGTAAACGACGATTAGAACTTATGTTCTAAAGGTTATTCCCTAATTATCATTCCAATTTATTTTGGAATTTATTTCTATACTTCGTTTTGAACGAAGACTACGACGAGTACGTATATTAAGGGTCATGAACGACAAAGTCTTACGTAAATGAATGTTACTTTCGAATAAGTAACATGAACAAAGTGAACGCACTTGTTTTAACGAGTGAGAATCGATAAGAAATTTTCTTCGTGGAAAAAAAATATATTAAGATAAGGAATGGAAATAAACTCTTGAAATTTTATTTCTATATATTGTTTGTACGAGTGCAATTTTCTATGAAATTGTTAGATGTTTAAGATAAGTTTGTCGTTTAAGTGAGGTGATATTACAATTGATTAAGGAATATTCATTGTAATTTAAGGTTTGCCGTAAGATAAGATATTGTCCTACCTGTTACTGATCTATGTACCTTAAAAACCTTGTAGGATGACTTCTAGTAGTGATATGGCTCAGGAGAGTCAATCCCCACCACATCGTACTTGGGCAGATCATATTTTGGATAAGTATCGAGTTTTCGAGGCAAGCCCGAGACATGACATAGGACAAAGGATTAGTAACTACTCGGTATTCTATTACAGAGGATTAGGCTATATTCGACTTGATTAGACGACTGCCAGAGAAATGGTATGGTTGGGCACATGTTACGGTATGGTACTATTTTGGAATGTTTGACGACGACGTAGAGCCGACAGGTGATTACTACAGATTTGCTTTAGAGGTACACAGGCATTTCTTTCGGAGGCAAAGTACCCGGTGATAGATGCAGAGACAGTTGACGGGTTAGGATTACCTGCTCCTTTCCTACCCGAGCCTTCTGTGAGAGTTCGAGGACCGATTGAGACAAGACCAGGGTACTTAGACACAGACGCAGAGCTTACCGCCTTATTACAGTTACCATCTTTATACAGACCGCTTGACGAGATTTGCTCGGAATTGGCTAGAGTTAGAGCAGAGTTTGAGGCAGGACCATCCAGGGTCCGTTCCAGGGAGAAGTACGAATCTAGTTCCCTTCCCGACCACCTGCTACCTCTGAAGAAGCGGGCGTTAGTGACCTACTGGGATTACCTAGTTTCAGATACCGAGATAACAGTTTCATAGGTGCCTGCACCGCCACCACTTACACTTGCAGACGGCACTACTTTGAGGATTGACGAGGCACTCCAGCTCGTTTTTGGTTCAGAAAGTGAGGACGAGGACCCTAAGGAGGATCAGGCCATAGAGGGCAGTGGGGACTTGACTGCAGCGAGTTGAGCAGTGCGTCAGGGACGCTTATCAGCAGAGTTAGTAGTCTCTTTTGTTACGAACATAGTTGGATCAGTAACTAGTTTTTGTAGTACCCTAACGGATACGAAATCTGGTAAACCGTTTCGGTTCTAGTATTCCAGTAGTACAGTAATACATTATGTTAATGCAACATGTACAGTGATAGGCAGATAGCCTAGTTTAGACTCGTAATAGTCTAACTTTTTGTGTAAGACCTCGTTGCAGGCAAAATCCATATCCCTTTGATGTATACATATATACATGACCCATGAGAGGGTTTTTAATCGCGAGGAAGTTTTTATAAATCGTAAAATCAAATTAGAATGCAAATGAACTCGTGTAACGAAAATTTGGTTTAACTTTGAAAGTTAAAAGATTAAGGGGATAGTATCGAAGTTATGTTCGAATTTCTTTTCCGCGAACTTGATTAAGTTGGAAAGTGGGTTAGTGAGTAACAGAGGGCTTAAAAGTAAGGCACTAATGGAAATTTTCCATTCCCTATAGTTTAAGAAAAAATGCCGCCGAGAAACATTAACAACAGAAGAGGTCGAGGACCTGGTAGGCCCCGAGGACGTGGAAGACGTCAACCGGATAATGAGAGAGAACAGGAACAGGAACGAAATGATACCCCATCACCATCACCATCACCCCCACCACCACCCCGTAGGGACATTGAGGATCTTTTCCTCAAAAGAAACCCCCCAAAGTTTGATGGATCGGGCAACCCTAGCGATGCTGAGCTATGGTTGTGATTAACCGAGAAAATTTTCAAGCTCCTTAGGTGTATCGACGAGGAAAGACTAGCATGTATAGCTTTCCAACTCACCGGACCGACAGACTATTGGTGGGAGACTCGACAGAAAGTGATACCTGCAGAACACCTAGCTCAATTTACATGGGAAGAATTCAGGGAGGCGTTGTACGACAAGTACGTGCCTAAGACATATAGGGCTTAGAAGGAAGCTGAGTTCTACAATCTGAAGCAGGGCAAGATGACGGTTACGGAATACGACGCAAAATTCTGTGAATTGTCAAGGTATGCGCCAACTCAGGTCGATACCGAGGAAAAGATTTCTAAGAAATTCAGAGGTGGACTAAGACACGAATTGGGACCCGCTTTAGCCAGTCACGGGGGACTGGGCTATACGGACGTTTTAGGACGAGCACTGGAAATGGAGGCCGTTGTGCCTGATGAGAAGAAAACCATAGCACCTACATCAGCTCCAACCCAAAACCAAAACCGAGGCTATTATAACAACAATAATAGCGACTTCCAAGGAAAAAGAAAATGGGATGGAGGAAGTAGCAGTGGCTACAATCAGAATTTCAATCAGGGTAATCAAAGAAAGGGAAATCAGCAAGGCTACCAGTAGCCTAGTCAGAACAACAAGAAGAGACAATGGCAGGGAAACAACCAGTCAGGATTGTATTTACAAGGCAATAATTAGGCCAGACCATGGAAAGGGAATAATCGGCAAAGACAGTCGCAGGGACAACAGTGAAACGCTAACCAAATAGGAAATAACCCAGGGAGGGTTGCTTATCCGGTATGCCCAAAATGCAATGGAACCCATCCTGGTATTTGCCAAGCCGGCACGGGCGTCTGTTTTAACTGCCGGACAGAATCAGCAAGGACAGCCCCAGCCTTTGAGGGCAATTCAGGAACAGCCTCAACAACAGATGGCACCACAACAATTTCAGCAGCATGCGCAGCGACAGCAGAATGCAAGGGCATGCACCAATATGCAGACTGGGAAGAATAATGGAAAAGGAAACTTAGCAGGTATGGGAAAACTTCGTAACATCCCTATTTGAGATACTGTTTGATACTGGCGCATCGCATTCTTTTATTGCTGGCTCGTGTGCTAATAACCTAGACATCAGACCTGTAAGAGTTGCACATCCTATGAGAGTAGCTATACCTTTAGAAGAGATCACTACTTCTATGTACGTTTGCTCTAACTTAGAACTAGAAATTGGAACTTTTAAGGTTAAAGCGAACAATTTAAATGTTATGATAATGTGGGACGTAGACATAATCCTAAGAATGGATTGGTTGTCAGAGAATTATGCCACGATTCTCTGCAACGAGAGAAAAATCTCTTTTCAACCCCCAGGTAGAGAACCAACCGAATTCCACGGGATTTCAACGGGTAGAGGAATACCGATTATATCAGCGCTTCAAGCCACGAAATTGATAAAGAAGAAAGGTACCACAACTTATCTCGTGTACCTAATCGGAGAACGAAGAGCCAAGAAGACCATCCAAGACGTAAAGGTTGTGAACGAATATGCGGACGTGTTTCCAAAAGTTTTGCCAGGATTGCCACCCGATCGACACGTAGACTTCACGATCGACTTAGAGCCGGGAGCAGCTCCTAAATCTAAAGCCCCATGTAGGATGGCACCGAAAGATCTAGAAGAACTTAAAATTCAGTTATAAGACCTGTTAGACCTTGGTTTCATCAGACCAAGTGTCTCACCTTGGGGAGCACCAGTGTTGTTTGTTAGGAAAAGGATGGTTCGATGAGAATGTGTATAGATTATCGAGAAATGAACAAGATCACCCTCAAGAACAAATATCCTTTGCCAAGGATAGAGGATCTTTTCGACCAGCTCAAGGGTGCAGGAGTTTTCTCCAAGATAAATTTAAGGTTAAGGTACCACCAGCTGAAAATTAAACCCGAGGACGTACCTAAATACCGCTTTTCAAACCAGATATGGCCATTACGAATTCTTAGTAATGCCATTGGTTTTAACCAAAGCCCCTGCAGTATTCATGGACCTTATAAATAGGGTTTTACACCCGTACTTAGACAAATTCGTCTTAGTATTCATCAACGATATTCTCATTTACTCCAAAAATGAGAAGGAACACGAAGAACATCTGCGGATAGTGTTGAAAACACTTAGAGCCGAGAAACTGTATGCCAAATTCAGTAAATGCGATTTTTGGCTGAAGGAAGTAATGTTCCTTGGTCATATAGTTTCGGCTGAAGGAATCAAAGGAGATCCCACTAAGGTAAAGACAGTGCACAACTGGAGGTCACAAACGAATCAGAACGAGAACAGAAGTTTCCAAGGTTTAGCCGATTATTACAGAAGATTCGTCGAAAGATTTTTCCACCATCAGTAGGCCAATGACGCAGCCACTTCGGAAGGAAACCAAATTTAAATGGACGGACAAGTGATAGCTTATGCCTCACGACAACTTCGACCTAACAAAGTTAAGTATCCAACCCACGACTTAGAACTCGCAGCCGTTGTGCATGCGTTAAAGATTTGGAGACACCATCTCTATGGTGTAAGGGTTGAGATCTTCACAAGATCACAAGAGTCGGAAGTACTTTTTCGAGCAGAGAGAACTGATTATGAGGCAAAAGAGATGGCTCAAATTGGTCAAGGATCACGACTGCGGAATCAACTACCATCTAGGAAAGGCAAATGTAGTAGCAGACGCGCTGAGTCGCAAGGCTCCAATGAAGATAGGATGCCTCTTTGACGAGGAAGAAACTCTAGTATGAGAATTTGAAAAGATGGACATAAAAGTGCTCGATAGACCAGCAACTATAACAAGCCAGATAACAGCACTAGAAGCAACACCAGATTTGAGAGAAAGAACCATCAGTGCTCAGAGAAAGGATGAAACAATTAAAGGTATGAACAGATAGACCAGAAGGATATTCCAAAGCACCAGATAATGCGATCCTTTTTGAAGACAGAATTTTTATCCCAGACGACGATGATGAACTAAGGAATGATATCATAAGTGAGGCTCACGATACGCCATACACAGCACATCCAGGATGTACGAAGATGTATCAGGACTTGAGAAAGAATTTCTGGTGGAATGGACTAAAACGAGACGTTACCTCGTTTGTAGAAAGATGTTTGGCATGACAGCAAGTTAAGACTTTACAACCGACGACCGTATGGATTGTTACAGCCATTGGATATTCCAGAATGGAAATGGGAAGGAATAGCCATGGACTTTGTGACAGACTTGCCTAAGTCAAGAAGAGGAAACACAACTATTGGGTGATTATCAATAGACTTACAAAATCAGCTCCCTCCTTACCGATTAAGACTACGTAAGGATCAGAAAAAAAAAATTAGCTCAGTTGTACGTCAGAGAGATTGTACGTCTACATGGAGTACTGAAGGTCATAATGTCAGATCGAGACGCCAAATTCACTTCCAGATCTTGGGTCATTATGTAGAAAGAATTGGGAACCAAGCTTAACTTTAGTACAACTTTTCACCCTTAGACAGATGGACAGTCCGAGAGGACGATTCGGATTTAGGTTGATATGTTAAGGACAGTGGTATTGGATCGAGGTGCGAATTGGGAAGATGTTTTACACTTGGACGAATTCGCATATAAACAACAGCTATCAGGCTACGATAGGAATGGCGCCTTACGAGGCATTGTATGGACGAAATGTAGATCACCACTTATTTGGGACGAAGTGGGTGAAAGGAAGAACCTAGGACCAGACGCGATTAATGAGATGATCGAGATTGTTCGGCAGATTTGAGATAGAATGAGAGAAGCCCAGAGCCCACAGAAGTCATATGCCGACGACCGTCGCGAGGATCTTAAGTTTGAGATTTTTCCTTAAGATTGCGCCTTCTAAGGAAATCGTTAGATTCGGCGTTAAGGGTAAACTAAGACCAAGATTCATAGAACTTTTCGAAATTCTTGAAAAGATAGGACCCGTCGCTTATAGATTGGCCTTACCGCCAAGTCTAGGAAGTATCCATAATGTGTTTCACGTTTCTCAATTGAGAAAATACGTCTATGACCCTAAGCACGTTATTAGTCAGCAAGACATAGTTCTTGAATCTGACTTAAGCTACGATGAAAAACCAATATCAATTTTGGGATAGAAAAATTCAAAAAAATTAATAACCACATCGATACCAATCGTAAAAGTATTGCGGAATCATCACGGGCAGGAAGAAGCCACGTGGGAGCTCGAGGAGAGGATGAAGGAGAGGTATCCTCATCTTTATGATAAAGATATGCAAATTTCGGGACGAAATTTTTTCCAAGGGGGGTAGGATGTAATACCCTGGAAAATCTCGACTGTCTTAAAAATTTAAAGTTAATAATAAAAATGGCTTTGCACGCCTAAGTTCATGAATTTGAATTTTAAAACCAACGGTGAAATCCGTTTCCGAAAATAAATTACGGAAGTCAGTTAAATGACTACTGTATTAGAGTTTTCGCGTACGAAAACTTTTTAGTTCTAGAACTCAGAACGGAAAACCGTCTGATTTTTACATTCACGAAATCGCGATACGAATTCGCCGAAAAAATTCATTTTTATGATTTTTCCGGACAAAACTCGGACTGTGATGTCCCCAGGTTTTGTCGGAAATTATTTTTTATGATTTATGGTCGAGCCGGAATTCGACGAAAATGTGCCGAATACATATTTTTACTTATCGATTTTCGTAACGTCGTAACGAGCCGGAAAACGGGATTTTTGGAAAAAATCCCATGATGGCCGACTATAACACACACACATACTTAGATATTTCATTTCTTTATTAAAACAACTTTATGACTCACCTTAGGTTAATGATTATTTGTAACACCTCATACTTATTTTACTTTACACCTAAGTTAGTAACTATTTCATTTAGCTAAGTCATCATCTCTCTCATTTCTCTTATCCTCACAACCGAAAACTTCTCTCTCTCTCCCAAAAATTTTCTTTCATCCTACCATTGAAGAAAGCTTAAGTTCTTGAGGAATCTCTTCATCAAGTTCATCAATCATCCATTTTCTTCCACTTCTACTTTCATTAAACATCAAGGTAATCATTCCCTCCATCTTCCTATCCATTTAAAATTTGGATCCTATAATTTCTACCATGACCGATTGTTTTGGTATTAAGGTAGTAGATGATTTGAGTTTAATTCCTTGTAATTAGATGGTTAATAATCAATCCTTATGATTTAAATGGTGAGAAAATTAAGAACCCTAAATCTTTGTTATAGCCGAAATTTAGGGCTTTGAGGTAGGGATTTGTAATTCTTAAATTGATGGTATAATTGGACTTAGTTACGTGTTAATTGATGAATTAAACAAAAAGAAATGAAAAGCCCTAAGAAACTAATGAAAACCGAGTTCTAGGGGTTAGGGTTTGAAGGAGAAATCTAAATTAATGATGTAGTATTGTTAATCTTTGGATAATTCGTGTTGTAGTAGTGTTAGTAATGGATTAATGGAGCTAAATAATGAAGAAATCCATCTCCCCTAATTATAAGTTGAAACCGAAAATGGATGAGAAATAGGGGATTGCTTGTTGTTGGTTTTAATTGAGGAAATGATGATGGATTATGATTTCTAATGATATTAGATGATGATAGAAATTATTTGGAATTAATCTAAAATATATTGTGTTAATGTAAGAGACGAAGGTTCGATTATTAGTTGAGTTTGAGTAATGTTATGAGGTGATGATATAGATAAAAATGAATCTCGATAGATGAGGATTGATAACGTAGAGTTTGATTGAAATCCGATGACTTTGAAAAATCCGTAAGAGATGAACAAATTTATGTAATTAATGATAGGAAAGTCGAGTAGGAAAGATATTTGGATATTAATGATCATTATTGTAGAGGGAACGAAATTGTAGTTGACGGTGTGTCGATCCGAGCTATAAGATAATGAGTTTTAGTTTTCAACGAGGAGTTAGGACGAGAAATGATAACTTGTTTGGTATAGTAATTGTTTAGTTGAAACGACGAGGTTTTGATTGTCGTAATTATTGACGGGAAATGGAAAGGAGTTTATCACGTACGGGAATACGTGTTAACTGCCTTGATGTGATATTTTCGTGAGAATGTAGGTTCGATAACATAGGACGAACCTAGGAAGTCGTACGTCGATTCTATTGAACAATCACGGTTAACTTCGGCAGTTTTGCGACCCTTTCCGGAAACTGTAATATCTCTTAGCTCGTTTATTGGATTTGGGATCCGTAAATTGGAGAGTAAACTAGACTTCCTTAGCTTTCTAACGGTACAGGGCAAATCCCCTGTTTCGGGATGCTCTGTTCTGGGCAGTCCCCAGAACCTCTGTTCTGTGCAGTGATTATCTAAAACCTAAATTTCTAAGTTGTTTTCTTCTCAACTTAGTTTCTTTCGATCTTTTGAGTCGTAATGAGTGATTAACTATCATTTTTACTGACCTTAGTGTCAAGTAAGATTTCTAAACGAGAAATGTTCGATTCTCGTTCCTTTTAACTAAAAGAATATAGATTAGCGTGCAAAGGCCTAAAAGCTTTAAGCGTATGAAACTAAGTTGATTTTGATTTCGAATTCCGTTTTCTTTTATCGACTCGATGACTTATCGAAGTTATGATTATTTACGATGAAGGAGGAAGTCAACAGTCGGGATAAGGTGAAGGATCAAACGACGGGAATTCGTTTAATAGTTCTGTAACGTATAAGGTGGGCTTTCCTACTTATAACAATTAAAATGTGGGTTTTTCCACAACTCGAAAGTAATGTTTACAGCTTTGATAACTGTGTTTATCAAAACGTGATTATCAGGCATAAACTGTTTTGTGTTTTATGTGAGTTCTCTTGTTCCTTCTGAGTTGGCTGACTAGCTTTCCAGATTTATTAGTTAGCTGACTAGTTAACTTTCGATCGGCTTTGAGTTAGCTATATGCTTTCCAAAGTATGTGCACTTTGTAGCCTGTGGTGTATGTGGTATCCTGTTGAGGGGTAACCAGCCACGGTGAATGAGAACTGGACAAGATTTGAACGTAACATCTGTCAGAAAATGCTTGGCCAAGCTACATTGTGAAAATAATAAAATGTTTAGTAGACACGGGTTCTCTTCCAAACAAAACCCCGATGTGCTACAGGGACTAAATGCCTGATTTATCTATACTTATGATTATGTTTTCGGCAATGTGCCCACTAAGTACTTTCGTACTTAGCCCTGCATATATTTCTAAATGTGCAGGTTGAGGCGACGGAAGTGATGGACGGTTGAGTTAGGATTGAGTTGAGTTGAAGAATAGGAAGACTTATGTACTTAGCCTCACTTTTCCGCTGCCAAACTCTAGACACTCTAAACTCTTTTGATGTTATGTAAATAAATCACTGTAGTATAAGTTCTGTAACTTATAACTTAGATGTTTATGTGTACCTTGTTCGAGTGATCCTTCGAGATCAACTCCTTCTTTTGTTATAAAGTCTTGTTCATAGAAATTATGTAGTCCTTTATGTATGTTTATTTCAGTCAGTCTCTTTCTTCCCCGCTTCTTTAATCCAATCTCAGTCGCACCCTGGCTTCTGCCGTCCCTCGGGATTTGGGGCTGTGACAACGTATATGAAAATCAGCCTCTACTCTTGAGTATAATTAAGTCAAATTGCTTGAGTTTATAACTTGTGCAGAATCTGTCAAAAACTGACTAAGTAGGATAGATGTCATAATAACTTGAAAACGATTAAGAGAACGATAACATGGCTTGTTGGAGTGTGTTCTAGACTTCTTATAGTTTCTAAAATGATAAGACTCACTGCCATAGGATGAAAACTTGATTTTAAAACGATTTTACGGCGAACAACTATGTGCTGCAAATTTGCAGAAGTATGATAATATGTGTTAAGTTATGATGTTTATCCTTAAACGGTTAGGGATGATTATAGATGTGTTGCATATGTGAAAACATGATGGAATATGATTAGTTATGTGTTTGATGATGATCTCATGAGCATTGAATGTGGTAATTGATTCATGATGGTATGAAGATAAAAATGATTAAAATTATGCTTGAAAACTTGTTAGCAAATCTGTCACCCTTTAAAACCCGAATTATTTAGAATATTTGAAGGCATAAAATTGATGTTAGGCCAATTTATTATGAATCTAGAGATTTTCCAAAAGTCATGGTTTTAATCACATAATTTTCTTATGTAGGTAAAAATGCTTTAATGATTTTATAAGAAAATTCAGTGGCAAAACTCCAATTTATGTATAGGTGTTTGAATATCTATTGTAGAATCCTTAATATTTCGAATTTTCATGAATGATCTTTTAGAGATGAAAATAGACTTCCTAAGTTACTGGAATGATGAGAAGCTCAAAATTTGGTTAAGAACTCGAGCCTTGGTGATTTAATCTTTATAAGCCTTTGTGCAGTCAAGACTTAAGAATTCTAGATTTTTGTCAAAAGTATGAGTTAATTTAAGGTGCTTAAGTACAAGATAATTCATGATTAGTATTTTTAGTATTAAGTTTGAGGGGTTAAATATACCCATCCCAAAAATTAAGTCCATTGAAGGTGTATAAGCATTTTAATAACTTCCCGGATTGGTACACTGCATATAAGGGAAAAATCCAAAAATGGACTTTTGATAATTTCTTAATTAATTTCGGTTTGGGTTTTAATTTAAATGTTCTGGGCCTAACAAAATATGTTTAAGGTTGTATAAAATAAAAGCCCAATTTATTATGATGTACGATACCTAATATGTTATGGACCCTTATGTATGAGCTCTATGTGTTACAATCGGTTGGGCCCAGACTATTTGAAAATGGGCTATATCTTATGAAAACCGAATGGGCTTAGTAAATTAATAAAATTGGACCAATGTTATTATAATGGTCTACTATGTTGTTGGGTTGGACTATTCTAAATTAATAAAAATGAAATGAGCTTAGTCTTATATGATTAATGAATTTATAATGGTCCAACATGAATTGTTACGTGTAATATGAACCCTTAATCCATATTTATATGTAATTAAATGTGAAGTAATTTATGCATGATTAATTGTCTACTATTTAAGTAATTAATTAATTAATTCTTTAATAATTTATTAATTCAAATTTAATTAATTATTAATTATTAAGTAATTGTATGTCTTTAATAATTAATTATTTATTAATTAATTTAATGATTAATTAATGAGATAATATACTGAAATAGTCACAATGGAGATTATAACCCAATATATAACCCACTTTTTTAAAATACACAAAGTATAACCACTTTTTGTAATTTGGGACCTAACTACCCTTATTTACCTGGATCCAATTCAAATTCGGATCCTATTGCTAAACCATCTGCCCCTTTCTTTCCTTTATTCTCTACTCTCTCTCTCTCTCTCTCTCTCTCTCTCTCTCTCTCTCAATTTTCCTTCCATCCGATCTTCGTAGCCACTTCCTCCACCGCCGCCAACTCCATACCCTTCTTCCATCGCTGATAAATCTAGGGTTTGCAAGAGTAGCTGAAAATAATAGCAATACGATGACACAGGTATTTACGTGGTTCGATCAACGTGATCTACGTCCACGAGAGAGAATATCTAGTCTTTATTATATTTGAGAGTACAATGAGTATTTGAACCTATTTACACCTCTAATCTAGCATCTATATATAGGCCTTGAATTGAGCCCTAATCCTACTAGGATTCCTCATACATATCCGAATTTCCTTCATAATAGGATTCCTTCTTCTCCAAGGTAAGGCTTCGTTACTTGGTCTTCAAGGCAGTTAGTAATTCGTCAGAGCCGAGCTCTATGGGCCGAGCTCTGCACAGGCCCAACCAGATTGGGCCTTAGGTCAGGCCCAAGACGAGGCCGGTCCTATCACATCCCCCCCCCCCCCCCCCAAAAGAGAGGAAAGAAGACATGTAGATGCAGACAGTCAGGTCGAATTTCCGAAGTAAATAGTCGCACAAGCCAGCGTGGGCACGGCCTGAATCAGCGAGCTTACCTTCCGAGCTCGAATTACAGGTGAGCTAAAATACGAGATAAGTAATTAGCTGTCGAGATCTGCTACTCGGATTGCCAAGCAGACGGCCCATGTTCAACCGAATTCAATGGGAAGGAAAGTTGGAGGGCTTTTTGAAAACTTTTTTTGGAGGCGGTTCAGATACCGAAAAAGTTGCCACGTTCCCACGTGTGCAACGTTCAACGGCGGGACTCAAAACATTTATTACGGGATTTCAAACGACTCCCTTCATATTACGCCATTTCACATCCGCCATTACAGCAAAAGGATTCCGTCCCAATAAATCTTCCTTCCCTCCACTTTTTGCTCCAGAAATTTCCGACTAGTCGCACCGCCGTGCCGCCATTTCACATTGGGTCTTTTGCTGACAGCCGCTAACCGCTCGCCCGACCGTTTATCTCAATTGAACAAGTAAGTATGGCTTCCCCCACTCGCAACTCACAATCTAGTAGGGGTAGTGAGTCGCCGCCAGCCGATTCTGCCGATAGAAGTGTCAATTTTAGTATCTTTTCATTGGGATCTCCCACTCCTACTGTTGAGGCTCTAGTTGTGCCCCCCTGCGTAGAGGGGAAGGTAGCTGACTAGGATAAAATTTCTTGCCCAGTCCTACAATTTTCCTTCTGATGTTGAACTTATAGAACCCCGCCCGGAGGATAGGACGTGCTCACCCCCGATGGGGTTTGTGACCATTTACGAAGACAACCTTCACTCCGGTCTTCGTCTACCCCTTCCTGCGCCCTTCACCGAGCTCCAAAGGAAGCTCGGGTTAGCTTTGGGCCAGATAACACCCAACGCTTTTAGGCAGTTTACCGACCTAGGCGTGGCAGCTATCCATCACAATTATCCCTTATCTGCCGAGCTCATCCACGAGCTTTTCGTCTTCAAATCAACGGCAGACTGGTACTATGCCACTGCCCGCACTGTGTTTAAAGGGAGAACTCAGAACAAGGTAGAGAAATGGCATAGGAAATTCTTCTTTTGTCGGCACGATAGTGTAGTCGACCTGATGTGGAGGGTGGGCAAACCCCGCGTTTGGGTGACGGACGAGGTGGATAAGGGCTTGGAGGGTATAGCTAGGGCGATAGCGAGTTGTGGTCCGTTCGAGGAGAGCTACGACGAATATTCTCTAGCCGAAGCGGGGTTAAGCCCGTTTGAGTCCCAAAGTATGGTGGATCCTGCGACGGGTGAGGCCCCGCTAGTGCTGTTAGGATTTTTTTGTTTTGTTGATCCGTTGCCTAACCCCTTACCTTGCATTTGCAGTGAAGTTCGGGAAGATAAAGGGAGCCGATGCCAAGGCCGCAGCTCGCGGGGGCAAGAGGCCGAGGTCGTTAGGACGATCTGCGTCATCTGACCAGGGTCAGCTTGGAGGATCCTCTGACTTGGTTCAGCAAACCGAGGTAGCAGGGCCTGCTGCGACGGGTGTTCTTTCTCCTTTCGGCAGTCCATCTCTCAAAAAATCTAAGTTCGCCGTGGAGATTGACATTTCGAGTGGTGACGCGAGCCCGGCTGCTCCTCTAGCCCAGCTAGGGGATTTGCCTTTTCCCGAGGTGAAGATTTATTGTTTTCGTTAATTTTCTGTAATTCTTGCTTATGTGTAGCTAATTGCATTCCTTCTCGCAGGGCATTGATATGTTCATGGGGTGGCTCAAGAGTGGCGTCGGGGAGATGTCAGCGAGGCACGAGGACGAGAAAAGTCAGTACTCTGAGAAGCTGATGTCGACCACGGCCAAGCTGAAGAAAGTTGAGGGGGAGTTGGCCAAATCCCAGGACGAGGTGAAGACCGTCAAGTCCGAGCTGGCCGCTCAGCTCGCGAAGGCCGAGGTGGAGGCCGAGAAAGCTCAGAGAAGGTTTGAGGCCGAGCTGAGTGCGGCCAAGGACAGGGAGGCTAAACTGGCATCTAGTCAAGGCGAGATCCTGCGGGCCTATACAAAGAGGCTTCTATTGTCGGAGAGTTTCTCCGGCCTAGCCAATGAGTTGGCTGGGCTTATCAATGGAAACTACGCCTTGAGTGCTTTGGAGGAGGCCGCCAGGGACTTCCCCGAGCTGGACGTTTTCAAATATGGTTACGAGCGCCTAGAGAATGAGGCTCTCCCTTTGCAATATGCCAAAGTGATCCGACGTCACCTCGGCCAGTTACCTGTTTTGGACGACCTCGCCAGCTCGTCCGTGCTCCTATCCGCCGAGCAGATTGCTGCCTGCTCGATAGATCGGGACCCCACCCTCGACGCAGTCTTCGATTCTCTTCCTAACGAGGAAGGAGAAGACAGGGGAGAGGAAGAGGAGCATGAGGCCGCGGCTGATGAAGACCCGAACTCTAACAAGAGTTTGGAGGGTCCCAAGAATGCTGGCGCTGATGGTTCTTCCAAGGATCTCCACTCCGGGCCGCCACCTCTTCAAAACAAGGAGGTCCACGATCCTTAGTTTTTTTTTTGTATATATGTAATTTTGTACTCAGACCTTCTAGAATAAACGAATTTTGCATTTCCTTGTGTGTGTAGACTTTGGATTCTCCTGATATACTTTCTTTACACAAGCAAATGAGTCTTCTTTTTCTCAAGATTTGTCTGAACAATGATCCCTAGCCCAGCTATGGATGGAGAGATGTCGCCGAGCTGAGGCACTTTTTGATAAAAAGTGTGCTCTGTTGAAGTTAAAAGAATCCGAGCTTGAGGAATGGCAGGGGAAGTTTGAGTCACTCTGCGTGGAGGCTGAGGTCAAGCAGCTCGCTGGTCAAGAGAATGCCGATTTACTTCAGGCCAAGCTTCTTCAGGCAGAGGAAGAGTTGGAAGTTGCCCGAGGTAGAGTTGGGCGTGTTCTGAAAGATCATGAGAAGATCGTCGAGGAGCATGTTGAATATGAAGATATCATCCGTCGCAATGGCGGTATCACCATATCTGAGGCGAAATTAAAGACGAAGGAACTGTTGGAGCAGTATCTCGATTTAAAAGCAGCATGCGGCCCCGAGTCTTGGGAGCTTCAAGGGGCTCATGAAATGCTCAAAGAAAGCGCGAACATGTATAAATGTGTGCTGTCTCGCCGTCCTAAACTTCATGCGTTTCTGTCCAATAGCGCGGATGAGTCTGCTCCGTCGTCTTCTCGGACTATTCCTGCTCGCGAGGTGAAAGCTGCTTCTCGGGGACGTCAGGCAGGCCCGAGCCAAGGTGGCCGGGCTATGGGGCGGAGTTCGGCTACGTCGCGAGGTCGGAGTTTTTCTTCTGGAAGAAATCGAGGTCGGGGACGAGGTCGAATTTCCATTGACGACCTCATGGGACCTTCTTCATTCAAAGAGCAATGGCTCAACTTTAGTAGGCCAAATCCCCCTCCGTAGAGTAGCTCGGTTCTTCCTGTAATTTATGTACATACAATGTTCTAATTAGTCAGAAATAAAGTAATATATATTGTGTTTTTTGAACTTTCTGTTCTTCGGGAAGAATGCTTCCTTGGTTTATTCGTGCTTTGCTTTTTGGAGGGAGTCGAGCTCGGACCTCTCTTTGCGACAAGGGAACCATGGTTCAAACCTCGTAGTATGATTCTCCCGGGGGAACTTGGTTCCGACCCCAGTTGAGAATTTTTTTTTTTTTTTGATGAGGGAGTTTGACTCGGACCTCGTGGGATCTTCCTTTTTGGAGGGAGACGAGCTCGGACCTCGAAAAGGGTTTCCTTTGCGCATTTCTTAGGATATGATTACCCCATGTCGGGCCATTATTGACCTCGGAAGGGAACTTTAGTTCGTCCTTATGAGGGGATTTTGTTTTGTGGGTACTTCGTATAAGCAAACTAAAAGACACGAGAGTATGTAAGACGAAAAGAAACTTTATTAAAGAAAGACCAAAACAAAAAAAAAGGTTTGGATGAGCTCGTTAAAAACAAAACATTAAGACTCGAAAAAAAAGAAAGAAAAAAAAAGAAAAAAGGAGAAAAAACTTAAGACTATATGCAAGACTTTGCTGCTTATACGAAGAATCTCTTTAGGTGGGCGATGTGCCATGTTCTGGGTATCAGCTCGCCCGAAAGGTAGGCGATTTTGTAGGCTCCTTTGCCGAGAACTTCGTGCACTCTATAGGGCCCTTCCCATGTGGCTTCAAGTTTGCCGAGCTTCTCCGAATGGCTTACTTCATTGTTTCTAAGCACAAGATCACCGACCTGGAACTGCTGGGGTTTGACCCTTTGGTTGTAATATCGGGTCATCTGTTGCTTATACCGGGCTTCTTTTATGCTGGCTAGTTCCCGCCTTTCCTCGAGTAAGTCCAGGTTGGTTCGCCGTTGCTCTTCATTAGCTTCAGCTGAGAAATTGATGGTGCGGGGGCTCGGTGCCCCGATCTCTACGGGTATGACCGCTTCTGACCCGTATACTAAATGGTACGGGGTTTCTCCCGTTGAAGTTCTGGGTGTAGTCCTATATGACCACAGGACGTTTTGGAGGTTGTAGATCCATTCCGTTTTATCCTTCTCTAGGCGGACTTTGAGTCCGTTCACTATTGTCCTGTTGGTGACCTCAGCCTGCCCATTAGTTTGAGGTCGGTGGACCGAGGTGAAGTTTTGCTGGATATTGAGTCCTTCACAAAATTCTCGGAATTCTCTTCTCTTAAATTGCGTCCCATTGTCCGAGATGAGGACTCTTGGAACTCTAAACCGGCACACGATATTCTTCCAAACGAAGTCGACGGTTTTCTCACTTGTGACTTTTGTGGAAGGTTCGGCTTCGACCTACTTGGTAAAGTAGTCGACTGCAACTATTAAAAACTATTTTTGTTTAGGGGCCGGGTAGAAGGGTCCTACGATGTCAATGCCCCATTCCACAAATGGCCACGGGCTCTGTATAGTAGAGAGGTCGGTCTGGGGTACCCTCGTTACCTTGGCATGCAGCTGGCATTTCAGGCACTTTTTCACAAATTCTTCCGCATCTTTTGCCATTGTTGGCCAATAGTACCCCCACCGCATAATTTTCTGAGCTAGCATCCGAGCTCCGATGTGGCTTCCGCACGATCCAGTGTGTACTTCATTTAGTACGTAGTCCGCTTCCCTTAGTCCGACACACTTTAGGAGAGGCTGTAAATATGACTTTCGATAAAGGATTCCTCCTTCGAGGACATACTGCGTGGATCTAGCTAGAATTTTTCTAGCTTCCGCCTTGTCCTCAGGAATTTCCCCGCTCTCCAAACACCTTTTTAGAGGGGTCATCCAATTCGGTTCGTCCTCTTCGATTGCATTGATTTCCGCATCCTCTATACTCCGATTCCGGACTTCTTCTACTAGAGTCGAGCTAGTTGAGTTTGTCAGCTTACTTAGCTCGTCAGCTCGGGTATTTTGGCTTCGGGGAATGCGAACTATTCTGAAGAACTGGAAGGATTGTTCTAGGAGCTTGACCTTCTCCAGGTATTTCTTCAGCTTCTCACTCTTCGCTTCGTACTTTCCCAGCACGTGGTTGACCACGACTTGGGAATCGCAATGGACTTGGATAGATCGTACCTGGAGGTTTTGGGCGAGACGTAGTCCGGCATTAAGAGCTTCATATTCTGCTTCATTGTTCGTAGTGGGAAACTCGAATCGCAGCGAGTATGTTAACTCCTTTTTCTCCGGGCTGATTAGGAGTATGCCAGCTCCACTTCCTTTCTTTCCCGAGGCTCCATCCACGTACATCTCCCAGCAGTCTGGGGGTGTCTTCTCTGGGATTTCTTGGAGTTCGGTTTTGGCTCCAGACTTTTTTGGCTCGCCGATGACATTATATTGAGCTTCTACAAGGAAGTCTGTTAAAGCTTGTCCTTTTATTGCTCGGCGGGGACCGAATGATATGGAGTGCTCTCCTAGCTTCCGGCTTAGTGAGGACTTGCCGGAGTGGTAGGTCGGTCAAAACTTGTATTGGGTGAGCTTGGAAATAAGGTTTTAGACGCCGAGCTGCATTTACTAGGGCTAGAGCGACCTTCTCGAGAGGCTGATACCTTGTCTCTGGGTCTTTTAGGACTCTGTTGACGAAGTACACAGGTAGCTGTCGATCTTCTTCATCTCGGACCAACACTGCACTTATTGCTTCCTCCGATGCTGCGAGGTACAGGAAGAGGGATTCTTCCTTTTTGGGGACTGACAAAGTTGGTAAGTCACCGAGGTGGCGCTTGAGCTCCTCAAAAGCTAGCTCGTGCTCTGTTCCCCATCCAAATTCTGGTGCCTTCTTGAGAATTTTGAAGAACGAAAGTTATTTCTCGGCGGCTTTGGAGAGGAAACAATTTAGTGCGGTTATGCAGCCTGTCAACCTATGTACGTCGCGAATAGTTCAGGGTACCTTCATTTCCTGCACGGCTCTGACTTTCAACGGGTTGGCTTTGAGACCTTTCGGTGAGATCCAGCACCCTAAGAATTTTTCAGATCGCACGTTGAAAGTGCACTTCTTTGGGTTCAGCTTTAGGTTCGCCTGCCTGAGTACGTCAAGGGTCGTTCGTAGGTCGTCAACTGCAGAGGCCATTTCCTTACTTTTGACGACAATGTCGTCCATGTATACTTCGACAATCGTGCCGATGTGATTTCGGAAGAGGAAGTCGACCATCCGCTGGTACGTCGCTCCGGTATTTTTTAACCCGAAGGGCATGTATTTGAATGCGAAGACACCGAAGCTTGTGGCAAAAGCTGTCATGATCGCATCTTTTTCATCCATTAGAACTTGATAGTACCCTTTGTAGAGATCGAGAAAGCAGAAGACCTCGTATCCCACTAAGGATTCAATCTTCTCGTCAATGTTGGGGAGAGGATAGAAGTCCTTTGGGCAAGCTTTGTTGAGGTCGGTGTAATCCACACACATCCTCCACTCCCCTCCTTCTGCTTTCTTCACTACTACCGGATTAGATAGCCAAACTGGGTATTTGACCTCGAATAGGAGTCATGCTTTCAGCCATTGTTGCACCTCATCGTAGATAACTTAATTCCGTTCGGCAGCAAATGTCCTCCTTTTCTGCTTGACCGGGGTTGAGTTCGGGTTAATGTTGAGTTTGTGCGTAATGATATCTGATGATACCCCCGTCATGTCTGTTGGCGACCAAGCGAAGACGTCTTGATATTCCCTAAGGAGCTGGATTACCTGTAGGCGAGTCTGGGGTCCCCCCGCAAAGCCGACCTTGACAATTTTTGCAGGGTCTACTTCGGATAAGGGAACCTGTTCCGCCGAGGTGTCTGAGATCGACGTCGTTTCTTCCAACTCCTTGGGATACTTCAATTGCTATGCTTGCGGTTGACCTCGAAGAGCAACTTGCATGCACTCCTTGGCCTTTTTCTAGTCGCCTCGGACAGTTAGGATTCCGCCCGAGGTTGGGATCTTCAGTAACAAGTGATATGGCGAAATGATGGCTCTGACTGCATTCAGCCAATCCCGACCTAATATGATGTTGTAGGGGGAGTTCGCTTTGACCACGTAGAAATGGATTAGCTTGTTGATGCTGGTCGGCGGGCTGCCAATGGCGACGTCAAGCGCGATGATCCCTTCAGGTCGCGTCTCATGTTGTGTAAAGCTCTTGAGGGGCAGGGACGTGGAGTTAACCCGAGCTGGGTCGAGTCCCATCCTATCCAAGCAATGTTGGAAGATGATACTCACGCTGGCCCCACCATCAATAAATACGCGGCGGACCATCTTATTGGCCACTCCGACCTGTATCACCAGGGCGTCATTATGGGGCGTAGCTGTAGGTACATGATCATCCTCGGAGAATGTGACGGTTTCACTTTTCTTGAACCTCTTTTTTGTCTGCTCCTCTTCTGACGGAATTGGTGGTCTGTGGGCTTCTGTCCTCAGCTTGGCCTTCGTCATGCCTAGGGTTAGCCCGGAGATGGTCGACACCACCCCATCGTATTGTGGCACGCCGCACTGAGGGTCGTCATCCTCTTCATCATGATTGATCTTAGCTCGCTTATTATCTGGAGCACAGCGACCCTGTCCGCCTTTTCGCTTCCCCTTTTTGTTTTTTCTTCCCCGAGCTTCGTATTTCTTCAGGGCTCCTTCCTGGGCTAACCTCTCTATCTCTTCTGCGAGGTTGCGGCAGTCTTCCGTGTGGTGCCCGTGGTCGTCGTGGAAGGAGCAATGCTTGTTTCTATCTCGAGGTTTTGATCCCGACATAGGGCGTGGTTTGGTGAACCAGTCCTCATGAAGTGTGAAGATCTCCGCATTTGTTTTCACAAAAGGAGGTCGTTGAGATTGCTCTGGCCCCGTTCAAGGTCCGAGCCAGGACTGGATAGGTCCTCGCTGAAGACGTTCGTGAGCACTTCTCCGATCACGATCATTCCGGCCTCGATCAACTTCAGTCCTCTTCTCAGTTTCTTCTCGCTTCAACCGGTCCGCATCTTGGCCATCCGCGAACTGGTATACAATCCTCCACATCTCCTGAGCCGTCTCGGGCTTCTGTTTAGCAAGCTCCTGGTTCAGGGATCCAGGAGTGACCCCATTTCGAAAAGCCAAGATAAGGAAGACGTCGTCGATTTTATCGACTTTCAAGCTTTCTTGCATAAATCGGGAGGCGTACTCCCTTATAGTCTCTTTATCCTTTTGCTTTACTGATAGGAGATAGGCCGTGTCTCGGCGAGGCTGGACCTTTATAAGGAATCTTTGTTTAAAGATTCCTTCGAGGTAGGCCCAGGACCCGACACTGCCAGTCGGTAGGCCGTCAAACCAAGCTCGGGCGTAGTCGACCAGCATCTCGGGGAACAGCTTGCACATGTGTTCTTCTTTAAGGCCCTGGTTGTGCATGCTGTACTTGAAACACGTCAGAAATTGAGGGGATCCTCCAACCCATTGTAGGGTGGTATGTTGGGCAACTTATATGCCGCAGAAAGATTGGTGTCAAGCAGTTCGTCGGTGAACGGGCTGACAAGTCGGGTTGGTCCCCTGTCACGCCGGTGTCGATGTTCCAGGGGGCTGTGACCCCTGGAATAGCTTGGACTCCGGCACCTGCTGGGGCTCCGATGTCGCCTTGGGAGGTGGTGTCGCCTGGGACTCCGACGTGGACTAGAACTCCGGCGGCGGAGTGGGCTTCGTCGCGTGTCGTGCTTTCCCCTCAGCTCGGGCTCCTGCATCTTGGAGTGGTGAGGAGTTTTGGGTATAGATTTCAGTGTGGAACTCTCCCTAACTTCGGGTATTGAGGGCATTCGAGCTGTCGTGAGGCAGCGTTTGAAGCTCTCCTTATTCGCTCTAGCGAATTCAGTTGCGGCATAGGCGGTAGCGAGATCGAAGTCGTTGAGGAAGTCATCTCCCTTCTTCGACTCGGGTCCCTTTTGTTGGGATTTGTCGCTCACTTCGACAAACCCATCTGGAGTCTCGTTCGCGTTGAAGGATCGTTCGGTATGTGCCCTCCGACGCGGGTTTTGTGGTGGATCCCTCCGAGGGATGTCTTCTAGCTCGGGCATCCCCTTGTATGGATCCTCTCCTGAGTGGTGATTATTACGTCCCTCCTTCGAGGTCGAACCGCCTATATGGCGATTACCCTTATCTGAGGGGTGACTTTTCCCTTCGTTGGGATCCCCGTGTCGGCTTTGGGTTCCCTTTTCTTTTGCCATCGCGCTTTGTGATCGTGTTACCATCATTCCTCAGCTACGAAAGAACCGTCGATTTAAAGAGATGTTCCCACAGACGACGCCAATGATAAATCTAGGGTTTGCAAGAGTAGCTGAAAATAATAGCAATACAATGACACAGGTATTTACGTGGTTCGATCAACGTGATCTACGTCCACGGGAGAGAATATCTAGTCTTTATTATATTTGAGAGTACAATGAGTATTTGAACCTATTTACACCTCTAATCTAGCATATATATATAGGCCTTGAATTGAGCCCTAATCCTACTAGGATTCCTCATACATATCCGAATTTCCTTCATAATAGGATTCCTTCTTCTCCAAGGTAAGACTTCGTTACTTGGTCTTCAAGGCAGTTAGTAATTCGTCAGGGCCGAGCTCTATGGGGCGAGCTCTGCACAGGCCCAACCAGATTGGGCCTTAGATCAGGCCCAAGACGAGGCCGGTCCTATCAATCGCAGCCGTCAACTTCAAGTCAGTTGAGCTTGCCAGATCTGGTCGTCGAACATTCCAATTATGTTTTCTCTCTCTAGAAATATTTCCAGATATGCCTCATGATTTTGTAGCCTCTGTCGTTTCCCGTGCGCCGCTTCGTCTCACGCCATCGGGTGTCCACTGCTTCACCCCTGCGTCTGTGTCGTATATCATGAAAATCGCCGTCGTGATGCGGTAAAAGGGGAAGAATCGAAGAAATCATGGGAATTATGAGAGCGAAGAACAATTACCCCTGCAAATTCCTGTACCTCTCATCTTCCTCATTCTTTCTCTATCTTCGTAGCTAATCAATTTCGCCCCAGATTATATCCAACTTTTGTTGGATATATCCAGCTCGAAGGTATATTGCAAGTTCGAACTTCTCTTCTCCGTGGTCCTGATGCTGGTGTACATGAGTTGCATCATGAGGATCTTCCCCGAGTATTGGCTCAAAGGCCCGAGGTGTATCATGGCCACTGAATGAGATAGTATTTTTAATTAAGTTGCTATAAACTTTTGGCTATTATTTTTGAGGAAAAATTATTAGAACTTGTGAGCGCTTTCCATTCATCTAAATGTACTAACTGTGTTGTTTAGAACAATTTTGCGTAGGAATTACAACATAGGAATTGGAAGCCTTGATATAAAATTATACTAGTAGTTTTGAACAGAGCAAGTAATCTTAGCTTATTGTATCTCCTTATATTGTCACTGATTGGAGTTGGGTTTGCGGTTTAAAACATTTGTGGTAATGGTTGCTATATCTGTTTTCTCAAGGGAAGAAGATTTTCTTTCCGTTTCTCCTTCTCTAACAAAATATATATGTATCATGCAAGTTGCTTTATTATTATTTAGTTCTTCTCGGTTAAACTGTACTTTTTATGTAAATCTTGTTCCTCTATTTATAGATTGATTGTGGTGTTGTAATTTGGTACTTTGGCACTAATGACCATATTTAGTGCCAAAGTACCAACAGAAATCACAAAAAAATAACTATGTAAATTGGTACTTTGGCACTAATGACCATATTAGTGCCAAATTACCAACTGAAAGCACAAAAAAAATACTAAGTAATTTAGTACTCCGTTTTTTATTTGGCTCTTCATTTTTTTGTTTGCCGCTTATTCTTTGGTCAAGATTCGAGCGAGAGGAGCCGAAGGCCTCGGAGCGAGCTGAAGAAATTCAAATTATTGCCCAATGATTATCCTTATATTAGTAATCGGAGCGAAGGCGGAGCCGTAAAATCGGAGCCGAAGACGGAGCCGTAAAATTGGAGCCGAAGACGGAGCCACTAAATCGGAGTAGTATAACTTGTCATGTTCAAAATAGACATTGTTGTAACGAAATGTAATGATAATGAAAATTTGGTATTTGGCACTAATGACCATATTAGTGCCAAAGTACCAACAGAAAGCACAAAAAAAACTACGTAACTTGGTACTTTGGCACTAATGACCATATTAGTGCCAAAGTACCAACAGAAAGCAAAAAAAAAAAACTACTACGTAACTTGGTACTTTGGCACTAATGACCATATTAGTGCCAAAAGTACCAACAGAAATCACAAAAAAAATATGAAGTAATTTGGTACTTTGGTACTTTGGCACTAATAACCATATTAGTGCCAAAGTGCCAACTGATCCGATCCGACCCGCGCGTGCTTCATTAAGGGCATTTTCGTTCCAAATTCCAAAAATGGCTAAAATTTGTATTTTTTTAACAAGTGGCTATATATTGGGTTTTAATCCTCATTATGGGTATTTCATAAGTTGGCTCTTACTTAATTATATGCCCACATTAATTAATTAATTCATTAATTATATGTTCTTAAGTAATTAAGTGATTCTTAATTAATCAATTAAAATGATCTAAGTCAATTGAATAATTGTTATATATTCAATAGTCAAGAATGTCTTACATGTTTTAACGTGTGATCTTATGACATGAGATATGTGATTACTCAATGACACATTATTTACTCTCGATTCAAGTTAATATTTAAGTTAAGTCTTTACGATTTTACCTACCCCCGTACCGGCCCGCTCGATCCGCATAGGTCCAGGTGGCGGGGCGCTACATTGATGCTAAAAATTTCTATGCTATTGATCTGATTGACCCTGTTGTCCAAGAATATCTTGAGACTGAATTTCTACAGGATAACTTGGAACTTACCCTGACAAAAAGTTAGACTGACTTTGATGTTCAGGAGATGAGTGATGAAAATCAAAGGGGCTATCATGTCTCTTTATGCTCAGCCGGAAGCTACAGGTTCTAGAAATATACTTCGTTTGCTCAAATAGGACATCTGTGACAGATCAATATCCTCGGATGCCAAGCTACCCAAGTTGGAGCTTAGGCCATCTAAATTGAAAGAAAAAGGATCTGGTGATTTCTTCCCTTTTACTTTATTTATTTAATTTTATTTCTTTTATTTTTTGTGTTTGAGTCTATGTTTGTTTTTCCTTGTTTATGCTTATTTTTTGTTTGCTTGAGGGAAAGCAAAAACTTAAGTGTGGGGAGGTTGTCTATGTGTGTTTTATGTTCGTTCGTTTTATTGAGTCGAATTTTTGTGTCAAGTAAGCCAAGTATTATCGAATTTGTTGATGTTTGTGAATATACTCCACCCGTATGAGTCTTGTGATAAACTTGATGGTTCAATATGCTTTTAAATGATGAGGTGTAATTTAAAGTTTGAGTATTTATTGAATAATACTTGGGATGATGAAAGAGGGAAGTAGTTGAGTTTCTTTACCCACACTTATATATGATTTGAGCCTTAATAATAGAACACTCTCTACTTTATTTCTTTTTGAGAGAATTTTTGTTCATAAGGTTGTGATATCATGTGTGTCATGTGTAATAAATAATAGAACGCACTAGGATGAACCAATTTTTGCCTGCTTTTCATTGTCTAACCCGTGCACTAATCCCAACCACTTTGAAGCCTTGACCATGTTCTTTCATTTAAGTTACTAAATATTTAGCCAAGGCCTGTTTTGACTTTCTTTTGGCCCTATTGTGCATGTTTCAATTTCGAAAAATCATCCATGTGATTTTTAAAGGAAGAAAAAAGTATTGTATATGTCCAGTTTGCCCAGACGAAAGATGAGTTGAAGTTTATGTTCTGAATAAGAAATAAAAGTTGAGATTTGATCTTGTTTGACCAAACGGCAGTTTTTGTCACTTATATTTTGTAATCATAATTGTTGGGTAGTATGATGAAGTTGTGAAGTGTATACCTGTTCGAAATTGAAAATAAAGGTGCTGAAAAAAAAGTGTAAGAATGTAAAAGACAAAAAAAAAAAAAAGTATGCACCTAATTTGAGTAGAGCATACAGTTTGATGGATGACACTTAGTTTATTCTTCTTGTGATGTCTATTATTTATGGATGATGATTCGACTTGGACATGCATGATATTCTGTTCTTATTTTTGAAGCCTAGGAACCTATTAGATCCTACCAACGTTTTGAATGGTCCCTAGCCCCGTTACGCCAAATGAGAAAGACCTTCTTGAGTTACTTGTTGGGAAACTATATATTGCAACTGCGTGAAGTGTGTTTATGAGTGATTATTCTGGAGTAGTGTAGGGAGTGAATGAGTGAATCCGTGAGCATTACTCAATTGTTACCCGATTTTGACTAAGTTGATGATAATGATGCATTCTTGAGATTTCATTTTGTTATGTTTCTTTGTGAATTGCTAGAGTTTTTACATGGTAGGGAAAAGTTTACGGATATAGACGGTTTGGTATTACGTGGCTATTGTGTGTCGAGTCAGTTCGTGTCTCATTTCTTTATCTTCCAATCTTCTTTTCATTTTTATTGAGTCGTCTTTGTTGAGTCGTTGGAAAATTGATTATAAAAAACCATGTTTGATGATTGAGTTTTATCTTCACTTCACACTTAAGGGCAAGCATGATTCAAGTGTGAGGATATTTTATGTGTGTTTTTTAGTTGTTCATATGATTAGTTTTTTCTATGACTTTATCCGGATATAATTTGCACTTTATATATGATTTTTGTATAGGAATTGAAGAGTTCGTGAGCATAAAGATCTGGACGAGAGAAATCGAGAAGGAAAAATCTCTATGCAATTTTAATAGAAGTCAAAGATGAAGAGAATTAAATGGACATGATGTTATTTTCTTAAGATAATATTATTAGAATTATTATATAGTTAGGATTTGAATATTTAATTATTTTTCTAGGTTATTGATTAGAAATTGGCGGCTAATTGTTTCCTATATATATATATATATATATATATATATATATCATGCTTTTAATTCTAGCCGTCTAGATTAGAGAAAAATATACATTTTCGAATTCTGGTGACAATTTTCTTATTCGCTTTCGTTTCGCAAATTAATATTATATTCTCTTTTATTTATTTGATTGTGTTTATTTTTACTAGTATGTGTAGCTAATCATTTTATTTGGTGAGAATATTGAAGCATTAGTCTAATAATTTATGAGATTTAATTGTTCGTATGATTAATTTCTAGGATTTCGATTTATTCCTTGTGTTTAGAGTTAATTTCGATTTTATTTAAGTCTGATTAACTTAGATTTATTTGGATTACAGTCAATTAGTTCCCCAAATCCGTAATTGTTGGAATAGGACTTATTAGTGATTATTACTTGCGTTCTTGGGTAATTCGTTTAAATTAGGTTCCTTCAAAGTTAAAAGCTATTAGAGCAATAAATCTAGGTCTGGCGTTTCCACCTATGTTATGTTTTAATAAGAGAAATAGTTAGGTCCGGCGTCCACATCTAACTATCGATATAGTACGTAGGAATTGGCTAACCGAGAACTTTGCGACGATTCGATGCAATTTAAGGCAAATATCGTTTAAACCCCCTGGAGAAGAGTCAACCATAGATTTCGGAGTAGAAAAGAGAGTGAAGAAGAGCGTGCCGATAATTTCAGCCATGAAAGCGCAAAGATTGATGAGGAAGAGAGGTACACAAGCGTACCTAATCTATCTGAATAGGGACGAGAATCATGAGTTGAGTATCGATGATGTCCCAATCGTGAGAGAATTCAAGGATGTGTTTCCAGAAGTGTTACCCGGCTTACCCCCTGATCGTCAATTGGAGTTTTCAATCGATTTAGAACCCGGATCAGCCCCGATATCCAAGGCCCCGTATAGAATGGCTCCAAAGGAACTTCAAGAGTTGAAGATCCAACTGCAAGAATTGTTGGACTTAGGCTATATTCGACCAAGTGTATCGCCTTGGGGTGCTTCAATTTTATTTGTAAAGAAGAAAGACGGTAGTTTGAGAATGTGCATAGACTACCAGAGTTAAACAAGATTACACTGAAGAACAAATATCCTTTGCCAAGGATAGATGATTTGTTTGACCAGCTAAAAGGAGCCGGTGTTTTCTCCAAGATTGACTTAAGGTCTGGATACCACCAACTGAAGATCAAGCAAGAAGATATTCCAAAGACTGCTTTTAGAACAAGATATGGACATTATGAATTCATAGTAATGCCATTTGGATTAACAAATGCTCCGGCAGTGTTTATGGATATGATGAATAGAGTTTTTCATGAATATTTGGATAAGTTCGTAATTGTCTTTATAGACGATATTTTGGTGTATTCAAGAAGTGAAGCTGAGCATGAGGAACATTTAAGAATTGTGTTGGAAACGCTTAGAGCGGAAAAGCTGTATGCCAAATTCAGCAAATGTGAATTCTGGTTAAAGGAAGTAAATTTCTTAGGACATGTCGTTTCGTCCGAAGGAATCAAAGTGGATATGGAGAAGGTGAAAGCTGTGCAAGAATGGAAATCCCCGACGTCAGTGCATGAAATTTGTAGTTTCCTCAGTTTGGCAGGATACTACCGGAGATTCATTGAAGGATTCTGTAAGATCGCAAAGCCAATGATGAACCTGTTGAAGAAAGAGACAAAGTTCGAGTGGACGGAAGAATGTGAAAGAAGTTTCCAAGAACTTAAGACGAGATTGACTACAGCCCCAGTTTTAGCCCTACCCGAGCCAGACAAGGACTACATTGTATATACCGATGCATCTGCTCAAGGACTAGGATGTGTGCTAATGCAAAATGGGAAAGTGATTGCATATGCTTCCAGGCAACTCAAACCTCATGAAGAGAAGTATCCAACTCATGACATGGAATTAGCAGCTGTCGTTCATGCTTTGAAGATATGGCGACATTACCTTTATGGAGCGAAGTGTGAAATATTCTCGGATCACAAGAGCCTGAAGTACTTCTTCGAGCAGAAGGAGTTGCACATGAGACAAAGGAGATGGCTCGAGTTAGTAAAAGATTACGATTGCAAGATATCTTACCATCCCGGTAAAGCGAACGTAGTAGCTGACGTGTTAAGTAGAAGGAGAAGGAAGGAAAATTCGGATGAGACCGAATTAGGATTCATTTTAACCGATGAAGTCAAGCTGATTGAAGAATTTGCAAAAATGAGGATTGAAGTAATCGTACCCCCAGTGACAGTAGATCAAATGATTGCTACCTTGGTAGTAGTGCCTGACTTGAGAACCCGCATCATAGAAGGCCAAAGAAGAGACGAAGAATTGGAAAAGCTACGAAGGAAGGTGAGAAGTGGAGAAGTTAAAGATTTTTCAGAATCAAGCGATAATGCGTTGTTGTACCAAGGAAGAATTTGTGTGCCTAATGATGACAAGTTGAAGAATGAAATAATGAGTGAAGCTCACAAAACCCCGTATACAGCTCACCCCGGCAGCACGAAGATGTACCAAGACTTAAGGAAACAGTTTTGGTGGAATTGAATGAAGATGGATGTGGCATTGTTCGTTGAAAAATGTCTAACTTGCCAGCAAGTGAAGTCCTTACATCAAAGACCGTATGGACCTCTGCAACCGTTACCAGTCCCAGAGTGGAAGTGGGATGGAATCACAATGGATTTTGTGACGGGATTGCCAAGATCAAGAAAAGGAAATACAGTGGTATGGGTGATAGTAGATAGGTTGACAAAGTCTGCTCATTTTATACCTATTCCACATACCCATGGATCAGCCAAGTTAGCCGAGATCTACATTAAGGAAATTGTGAAGTTGCACGGAGTGCTGAAGACGATTACATCTGATAGAGACTCGAAGTTCACAGCCCGTTTTTGGGAGAGTTTCCACAAAGAATTGGGAACTCAATTGCAGTTCAGCACTGCTTACCATCCCCAAACTGATGGTCAGTCCGAGCGAACGATTCAAATCCTCGAAGATATGTTGAGAGCCGTTCTGTTAGATAAAGGAGTTGAATGGGAAAAAGTTTTACCTCTTGTTGAATTCGCATACAATAACAGCTATCAGAACACGGTAGGAATGGCCCCTTATGAAGCTCTTTATGGAAGAAAGTGCAGATCGCCGCTTTATTGGAATGAAGTGGGCAAAAGGAAAGTGTTAGGGCCAGAAGCAATTGAGGAAATGATAGAATCTGTGCGTCAAATCCGCGAGAAAATTAAAGAAGCTCAGAGTCGACAAAAGTCGTATGCTGATAATCGAAGATCCAAGTTGGAGTTTGAAGAAGGAGATAAAGTATTTTTGAAAGTATCCCCCTCGAGAGGAGTATATCGTTTTGGAGTTAAGGAAAAGCTTAAGCCTCGTTTTATAGGACCATACGAGATCCTCGAGAGGATTGGATCTGTATCGTATCGTTTAGCGTTACCGGCTAGTTTCGGAAGTTCGCATAATGTTTTTCACGTGTCGCAATTGAGAAAATACGTCTTCGACCCGAAGCATGTAATACGCCAAGAAGATGTTGAGATGAAACCCGATCTAAGCTACAAGGAGAAGCCCGAGGAGATTTTAGACCATAAAGTCCAGCAGCTTAGAACGAAATCGATTCCCTTAGTGAAGGTCAAATGGTGTCATCATGATCTCGAAGAAGCCACTTGGGAACTCGAAGAAAAGATGAAAGCAAAGTATCCCGAGTTATTTTATTAAGGTCAGTAAATTTTGGGACGAAATTTTTTTAAGAGGGTGAGGATGTAATACCCCGAGCTTTTATGCCCTTAGAGAGCGTTTAATTAACCGAGTGAGTTAAAAGATGAGAATTTAGGAATAAAAATTTTCTTTCTAAACGAAGAGAAATGAGTAAAACGTTTAGAATGCTTTGTGAGTTTTGTGTGAATTTATCTGTTCTATTTATCTGAGATGATAATGATGATGTGATATACTTGTTGAGTTGTTTATGTGAAAATGAGTATAAGATGAATTTTCAGAAAAATCCCGAAGAGTTTGTTTAATTGAGATAGAATAATGTGAATCGCCGAGAAATTATTTATACGATGAACTTAGAATAGAGTTGAATTAGAATCTTTGAACCTAGAATTGCTTCTAAGGTCACTGAGATAGGGTAAGAGCTTATCCGAGAATTGAGAAGAGCAATGAGGATTTAATCTTTAAAGGATTAATAAACGGATTAATAAGCCGACTAAATTCCTTTGAGATTTAAAAAAACTAAATGATCGAATTCGTTAATCTTTTAATTGAGACGTGAAAAAGGATTGAGATGTTTAGTGTCGGAAATGAGACGAGGAGAGATTAGACCGTTTATAGCATAAAAAGGAATTAATACGAATCGTTTTATCCGGAAAATATTTACGACCGGGTAATTAATACCCGTAACGACACGACGAGGACAATTGTCGTCACACCTCTCTCCCTCTCACCGCCACCTCTCTCCCTAATCTCTCTCCACACCTATCTACAAGGCTATACTTAGATGTTATCATGATTATTTTCTAGAAATGAACAAAAATACTTAGTAAATTGTGTAATCAAAGTTTGCATGCAATCAACATCACATCAAACTATCCATCCATGTCTTAATGCAAGTTCCAACACCAAAACATCATCATTCTTATTCCTTATGTTGGAATTCAAAATGCATGCAACCTTATACAAAGAGAGAAGAACTTATTCATCCATATTCCATCTCTCTCTCTTTCGAATTTTCTCTCTCAAGAAACAAAGAAAAACAAAACTCTCTCACTCTCTACTCTCTCAAACTCACGGCAACACACACACTACACACATACCTTGATTTTTCTTCCATGCAACCATGAATTCAAGCTTATCATCCATGGAAATGAAGTAGAAAGCATCATCATCCATCCATTCCATTCATATCTTCAAGAAAAAGGTAATAATCCTTCAAGCTCTTGAGTTGAAATTCAAATCATCATCCCTATTTTCTTCATTTTGGCTCTTAAGCCCTAAAAGAGATGGATGATTAATTTTTGTATTATTCTTTTCTTTGAGGACTCAAGAAGAGTTCTTTCTTCCATTCAAGTTCAAGTTTTGAAGCTCCAATTCCCTTCCATTTCGATTCCAAGAAGCCAAGGAGAAGAAATCCATTTAATTTAAAGTATGATATTCATTTGATTAATTGTATATTTGTATATCTCTAAGTCCTAAAAGAAAGAAACTATGCATGCATGATATTTATTTATGTTTAGGCAAACTTAGGTTGTGCTTGTGATAATCGGGTGAAAAGAAATCATTAGGAGAATCGAACATTAGGTTTTAATTGGTGAATTAAGAGAAGAAAAAGAAATTAAAACCCTAAAAATATGAATAATACCGAAAATAATAAGCAAGATAGGAAAAATGTGAATTCTTTGAGTTATTGATATTTTGATGCTTGATTTATTATCTTTATCATGTTGAGAATGAGATTATATGCATGAAAAATTGAGAAATGAATTGCCCTAAAATAGGGATCAATGCCGTGTATTTTGAGGAAAATTGGAGAATTTATTTTGTTGATTTGTTTAATAAATTGAGTGATATTTTGATCATGAGATGATTGTATGATATGTTGATATAATCATACATGTTGTTAAGTTAAGAAAATGGAATTGCATGTTAAGATTTTAAAGAAATTAAATGTGATAATATAGAAAAGATTGGATGTTTAGATGTTATAATGTGTGTATGAATATTAGTTTAAATTATGAATGAAGATAGAAGTCTTGTGATAAAAGGGATGAAGTTCAAAAGCTTTTAATTTATTAAAGATGGAAAAATGCATAAAAGATATGTCTAATAAATTTTCTTGTACTAAAACTTAAAGGCTTGAAATTTTAATAAACTACAACAAAAAGATATTTTGTAACTTATCTAATAAAATGAACTAGTTTATAAAAATGTTTATTGAAAGATAAAGAAAATTTATTAAGTAAGAAAATAGCTTAAAAGTTAAAAACAAAGAAGAAGAATTTATTAAATAAGCAAAAATTAAGAAAATCAAGTTTAAAAGAATTAATCGAGAAGAAGTAAGAAAAGAAGTTTTAATCAAATGGAGAAAAGATGCTAGACGAGTTAAGTTAAGTACTCGTATAAGTTAATCAAGAAAATAATAATAGAATAAGATGTCGAGTAATGAGTTGAAAGAAGTTAATATAAAATAATTAATTGAGTACGTTGCTTTCAACCAAACGAATTAAAAATAAATCGAGAGAAATTACCGAGTAGTAATTAGAAAAATAATAGTCGAGTTAAGAAATGAGAATCGAATTAAATACGAATAAGAAATTCCAATTTCATAAGAGTTTAATAATAGTTAAAGAGAATTTAGATTAATTGAGTAAAAGTTATAAAACCTCATAAAATAACGAAATTAGAACAAAGCGTTGCCTATAAATTAAGAAAAGATAGAGTAAATGGTTTGAGCCTTTATAAAAAGAAATGCATAATCGAATCAAGTTCTAATGTTTAAGTTGAATAAATGTTAATGTGTCTTGAAGTTTGTTTGATTTATTTGAATTCATTATATGATTGAATAAGTGTTTAAATACATAATGTTAATTGTGACGTGAAGGATTACTAAATTATTGGTATGCAAAATGATTGAGTTATTGATTGTTAAATCGAGAATCGATTAAAATCTTTGAAAGAAAACTCGAGTAATGGAAGGTAGATAGATGACGTTTATTAAAGTGAGAAAGTGTTAAGACGTTGATTAGTAGTATTAACCAATTCGAGTAGAGTTAATGATTTTAAAGACGAAAACGCGAGATCCTTTAGAAAAGTTTAAGCGAAGAGAGAAACGACTCAAGTAGAAGTCCTTCAGTTGAGTCCAACGCCTTTGTGTCTGTCTTTTGCGTATCTTATTTTTCCTTTATCGATGTTGAACTGTGAAGGATCGAGCCGGACGGATCGCTAAGCAAGGACAAATAACCCTTAAACCGCCTAGCTAGAATCTTCGGAAGTCAGGTGGGCTTTTCTGAACTAAAACTATCGATGAAAATGAGTTATGCTATTGAGTACTATGATATGATTTTAAATGCGATTGACTTGCCATTTTTATTAAAATTGGTATGTGTTATCATCTGTTTATGTGAAGATGTTATTATCTTGTGAAAGGCAGGAAACCCACGTGTGGTATATGTTGAGGTGACTGTGAGCCTTGCTTCGGTTAGGCCGGTCACAGTGTTCGAGAAGGAGGCCTACTTCTCGGCACAGTGAGATTGTTTATGACAGATGATGCATACTGTTATGTTATATAATATGTTTGACAGCGCTGTCTATTTAAAAGAAATTGTTTCTAGCATGCACAAGTGAACCCCTCTTTAAGTTGTTTAAATACTTGTGATGTTCGGTAAGGCAAGTTCAATTGTTATAGCTTTAGAAAGCATCTTTAATCAAATGTTTTGGCTTGTGTTCACTGAGTACGAAGTACTCAGCCCTGCGTGTGTTTCTAAACATGCAGGTTAACTGGATGACGATGGCATGGATACTTGGTGGTGTGGTGTGGTTCTTTTGGTTGAGTCGAGTTGAATATCAGACTGGCATTTGTACGTCTTCATACGTGCAGATGTTGGGTTTTGATGCAAGTTTCCACTGCAACCCTTTTGAATTGATGTCTGTTGATGCTAATACTTTGATACTTATGTTTTTTATTCCGAGTGTTGTGCTCGATGACTTTGACTATTTGTTGAATTCTTAAACTTTTTGACTTGTGTTTCCGAGCTATAGGATCGTTGACGTGGAATGTTTGTTGAATCTGGTTATTCATGACTTGATATACTTTTGATATTCTCGTAATTGTCAGAACCTTATTCCCATCACATGAAATACTTATTTAGATTCCTGTTATAAGTGAATTTGAGATGCTCGGAGGTTACTTCATTATGTTTTTGGAAGCCTAATTCGATTGCCTTATCTTTCATTATCGTTTTCCCCGAGCATGTTTCCCCTTATTTGAGTTGATTGTTAGTTGTTTAGGTTTTGTTGTTATTCGTAAGTCGCACCTCGAGAGTCGGGGTGTGACAAGTGCAGTCTCCTAGTGGTGAAACTATGAGAATGAAGATTATAGATGATTTCGAGTTTTCCTATTTGATGGATGCATTGGATTTTCCTACTATATATGTAACTGTTTCTCCCACGAATGATGAATCTCATAATAGCAGGAGTCCTTTGATTGATATTGGTGTGCAGAATGAAGACCAGAACAATTTTGATGTTGCTTGTGATGAGTTGGGTTTTGATGGCATTGGTGAGAATGATGACCATGATGTTGGTAATAGCAATGTGGATGGTAATAGCGATGTGGGTAATGAAAGTAGTGTAGGACATCGTTTGTGGGTTATTCCCGGTGCAGCCCAGCAAGTATCTCTTCCGTCGGATGAAGTAGTGGCACCGGTTGTGCGTGTGGATGAGCTTGTTCAGGGTGGCACTTTTGTCGGAAAGAAGAAAATGAAGTCAGCTCTTGCTTTATATCACATGAAAAAGCATCTCGAGTGTAAAACGATTCGATCAAACAAGGTGTACTACCATATGAGATGCAAACTGGTAGAACGATGTGAGTTTGAGATGCGAGCAAGTGCAGCATCTAATTTGTGGCGTATCAATCTCTTCACTCGTCACTCTTGTGTGGATGATTTGAGATATCACCCTGATCCTAAGGTTTCATCTAGAGTTGTTGTTGCACACTTTGGACCAAATTTTAGGGAAAATGGTTCGTGTCTTAGGCCAAATGATATTCAATCACAGATATGAAGGGAATTTGGTGTGAATGTAAAATATTCTACTACTTTGACTGGTAAGCACCATGCTCTGGAACTCTCATTTGGCGATGCGGATAATTCATTTCAGGTTTCTCTATCCTTTTCTATATTAGTATCGCGTAATTATTATTGGTAATTTTAGTACGATTTTGAAATGTCGTACCAGGTTTGCCGCTGTATTACCGGTACATCGGGTACGATTTTACAAAATTGTACTCAGTGTACCGGTAATACAGCGGCAAACCTGGTACGAAATTAATATTGCGTACCTAGTGTACAATGGTTAATATAGTATGTTGTTACGTATTTCTAAACACGTACCAAGTTTTACCAATTATCTCGGTACAATCGGTATGTTTTTGTAAACGCATACCTAGTTTGTAACTATATTATTGGTACATTCGGTACGTTTTTTCAAAAGCGTACCATGTTTACCGAGTGTACTTTCATTGATTTTTTGTATTAATTTAGATAAATTCTTTCAGGTGATTCCCAAGTTCTTATACATGTTGGAGCAGATGAATCCTGGTTCAATTGTGGACCTTCAGACATGTCCAGACGGTTTATTTCAATATTGTTACTTTAATCTCTCTACGTACATAAGAGCTTTTCGTGCATGTCGGCCCGTAATTGTCATTGACGGCACACACTTGAAAGGGAAATATAAGGGCATTTTGTTTGTTGCAGCTACAAAGGATGTTAATGAACAGATTGTTCCATTAGCATTTCGCATTGGTGATGTGGAGGATACTTCATCTTGGTCGTGGTTTTTGGAACATGTCCGTCGGACGTTTGGTTGCTCCTCCGGATTTTATGATAGTTTCTGATCAGCATGTGAGCATCAAGAATGCTATTGATCGAGTTTATCCTGGCATACCTCATGATCTTTGTACGTTTCGTATATAGGGTAACCTGAAAACTTGGGGTACCGTTGTGACTGATCTATTCCATCTTGCTGCCAATGCTTACAAAGTAGAGGATTATGAGGAGTACATGAACAATTTGAATGAGGCCTCTTGTGGTGGCTATGAAAAGCTTATGAGTGTTGTTGCACTATGTCCCGTGCGGAAGTTTGGATTTGGTACATCCAACGCTATAGAGAATATGAATTCAAGACTTCGGTGGGCTAGAAAACTTCCGGCATGTTCTCTTCTAGAATACTGTCGTAATCTTGTCCAATCTTGGTTCTTCCAGCGGCGCACAAAATCTGGATCTAGAAATGAAGAATTATCGATATACGCAATAAGGGAATTAGGTATAGCTGTCGAGGCGGGGCGAATGATGAGAGTTGAACCGATATATGATACGAAGTTTAATGTCATTTCTGGAGTAAAGAGCAATGTTGTTGATGTTGCTTCCACGAAGTGTTCATGTCGGGCATGGGATCTGGACTTAATACCTTGCTCTCACGCTACTGCAGCAATCAGGTGAAGTTGAAGTTTTATGTGTTGGTATTAATTGCATATTCGTACCTCTTTTGCCAAAACTTCTTAGTACACCTGGTACGTAATTGTAAATGTGTACCAAGTGTACCGCATGAAACTTGGTATGCAGGTACGCTTTGATCAATTCGTACCTGGTTAGGAAGTTCCGATGTGGTACACTTGGTACGTAGTTACAATTATGTACCAAGTTTGCTCATCAGAAATTGGTACGCCGGTACGCTTTGGCTAAAAACGTACTTGCGTACCAAGTTCGGATGAGAAAACTTGGTATGCATTTACAATTGCGTACCAAGTTTGCTTATCCGAACTTGGTACGTCGGTATGCATTACCCAATGCGTACCAAGTTTTCAAGTTTTGATGCGGTACACCTAGTACGCAATTATAATTACGTACCATGTTTTCCTTCGACAAAGTTTTAATTTTTTACAAATTTTTAGGTTTAAGAAGGCATCCCCACTGTCATATGTTCATGAATATTATTCTACTGCCACATGGCGTGAGATTTATGCTGATGATGTGATGCCTATTCCGGATAAAGATTCGTGGTGTGTGCCGTCACATGTTGCTTCAATGATTGTTCTTACACCTAAGGAACCTAAGCAAGATGGATGACCGCGTACAAAGAGGATTCCAACTGGATCTCATACCAAATGCAGTCAAGAGTGTTTGTGGTGTCATGAGAAAGGTCATTATATGAGTATATGCCCTCTAAGACGCCGCTTGATTAATCCGAAAGAAGAAGGGAGTAGCAACAAACCAAGCATCAAAACGAGAACCCGCAAAACGAAAAAATGTGGTATTTGTGGTGTTGCGGGTCATACTCGCCAAACATGTCAAGATCCACATAGATTTGGTTGATAATTGGAGATTTATTGAATTCTATTAGATGTGTACTGTTTGTCATGGTTTTTGTTTGAATTTTTTTACGTTTTTATTAATATTGTGTCAAATATAAGTGTAAATATTGGTACACTTTTACATATATTGTAACAGATAGGTAAGTAAATCTTGGTACGTTTTGTTTAATTGCTTACCTTGCGTACTAGTAAAACTGTAGCGAATTTATATTTGCGTACCGTGCGTACCATAATGCAAGTACATAGTTATCTTATGCATAATACCAATAAAGATAAAAAAAAATATACATATTATCAGTAGCATATGCTAATATTTATCCAAAATACACATTCAAAATATACTAATGTTTATGAATTCACAAAATATTATCCATCATGCACAAAATATAAACAACAATTCACTGTTCATTCATTGCCTTCATCGAAATTCATGAGGACTTCCGGTGTCACTTCCTCCGTGCTATGGGCATAAATGGTCCTTTCTATGTGGTCTCTGTACTCCACCCGTTCTTCAGGCCTTTGCAAACATCTTCGCATTGGGATTGAATTTTTTGAGATGAGTTGCTCCACATACTTGAGCGCATAGATGCCACAATCATATCCATTATCTTGCTGGAATTTGTTTCTCTTTTGGCCCTTCTTTGGAGGAAAAGCATAATTCCCACTGGCAGAATTGTTGGTCTTTTATGCGATGCTCTCTATAATATCCAATAGCCTTCATGATTTGTGGCATCGTTCTTGTCATTGGCAGAAAAATATCCCGTCGATTATCGAAGTGGAGGTCTTCGAATGTATGCTCTTTCGAGTCATAGAGAGTGATCTTCTGCTTTTTGAGATCTGCCAAGATGGTACCCCAGTGATCCTTGTAGAAGCATAATGCAACAACCTAAAAACAAAATAAAATATGGTACGTTATTGTAAATGCGTACCAGAAATCTAAGAAAACACGATACGTTATTGTAAATGCGTACTGCCAAACCAGGTACACTCGGTACGCATTTGCAATATTGTACCTTATTTACCATACATGTATTTGGTAAAACTAGTACGATTTTAGCAATGTGTGCCGAGTGTACTAAGATTTATTGTTACGTATTAATAAAATCGTACCTTGTCGCAGTGAACCCAATGCTTTACGTTCTCCCCCCAAGCTGGCTGAGCTCCTTCGGCAAACAAAAGTAACCTATTCATTTCTTTTGCGGGGATGATCTCTTCGATATTCGGGTTGAATATCTTGTGATAGTAAGGATCAAAAGGATTTGCTCTCTTAGGTTGGTTGACCAAGTCGAATACATTCTCCATCGTTTCCTACAAATAAGTGTAAGAAATATAAATATATATATGTTATCTATGTAGAAGTATGACTGTAAACAATTAAAATCAGTCTAAATGGATGAATTTACCATAAAGTAGCAAGACGTCGTGACAATCTTCGGGTCAACTTCTCCCAATCCGGCCATTGTAGGATTTGCTACGAGAACAACAAGGTAAGCCTTAATGTGTTCTATGTCGAGCTGTCATGTTGGATCCATGAAAGATTGGAAAAAGGTCTTGTCCACTCCACAAAAGGCTCCTACATTCCTCCTGTTTTCAATGAATAGATTAATTAAACTTGGTACGCATTATCAAAATCGTACCGAGTTTACCAATTAAAAATGTTACACCCGGTACGTATTGAGAAAATCATACCAAGTTTACCAATTGCAAAATGGTACACCTAGTACGTTTTTACAAAATCGTACCGAGTTTACCTATACAACATGGTACACCTGGTACGCATTGATAAATCGTACCGAGTCTACTAATTTTACACTGGTACACCTGGTACGCATTTATAAAATTGTACTAAGTTTACCAATTGTAGAATAGTACACCTGGTACGTAATTTAGCAAATCGTACCGAGTTTACCGAGTTTGAAGATAAAAAATTTAACTTACAGTGGAGCTTCCTCTGAGTTCAACCAATGCTCAAATGTGTGACGGCCTGGTCGCACGTCTTCCAGCAAAAATGGACTGCGTAGAGGTGGAGTTGGGAATCTTCTTCAGATTGGCCTCGGATTCAAGATGCATACCGAGATTTGTTGAGCTACTGGTTGTTGTGCTGGTGGAGCTTGTGGGGGGAGCTGGCCCTTGTGGCGCTTGATCTTGTGGTTGTGGACCTTGTGGAGTTTTTGGAGGTGGACCTTGTGGAGCGTGAGGACCTTGTGGAGCCTGTGGAGGTGGAGCTTGTGGAGCGTGAGGACCTTGTGGAGCTTCAAACTGTGGACACGGTGCGAATGGACCAGCTGAAGCTGCATTTGGTTGAAGAATTTTCTGTTGTGGAGGCGTAAATTGATTAGCTTCCAGGAAGGTGTCCCACAATTTGTTGATTTAGGTGTTCGTAAATTGGTCGCCTGCCTGTTCAGGGGCCTGCTTGAGAAAAAAGAAATATTGGTACGTTTTTCCGAATTTCGTACTAGATTTGTATTGCAAACTTGGTACACTCGGTACGTTTTGAACAAACGCTTGTTGGTACGCATGGTACGTCTTTATGAAAAACGTACCACTCGTACGCGCGGAAATAGGTACGATTTTATATATCGTTTCATGCGTACCCAATTACAATACAGATTAATTGATGAGAAATAATGCATCCAATATATTACAAATTCGATTACAACATCAAATAAACAAGAACACAAATATTTGTTTATAACATGAAAAATAAAATATGAAATTGTTTATGTTATCCCACCATGAAATTGCTATGCATCAACTCAAGATGCATCTTGTACCTTATCATCATTTTCCTGCTCCGTCGTCCTCTCGCCGGCTTGCTCTTCTGTTGCTCCTCCCTCCTTCTCCTTGCTCTTCTTGTTGCTTTCCACGGCTGCTGCCTCCTCTTCCTCTTTCTCCGCGCTTCCCCTCTCGCCATCCACATCCACGGGGATGCTGCCGGAGTTGGGTTCGATGTCATTGTAAGGAGAGGCTGGAGATGTATAATGTGCACTCGTGAAGGGTTGGACTTCCTTCTTCTTGGAGCTTGTTAACAACATAGCTCCCAACATCCTTCACGAGCTGCTGCCTTTCATCCTTGAGCCATGATATGAGCAGATTTGCTACTGCCTCAGCTATCTCTCTCACAAGAACCGCTCTCTCCGACCTTTACATTAAGGTGGCAAGGACAGAGGAACCAGTATCGGCGACAGGAGGAGTGGTGGAGGTGGATACAGTGTTGGTATGCGGAGGAGGAAGAGGAGGAGGAGGAGTGTCTTCATCATCTTCATTAGCGTCAAGCTCTTCATCATCCCCACCATCGTCAGCTAGTTCTCTTTTTCTCTTCTTTTTGGCATCGTTTGGATCATACTGAAATAAAAACTTGCCGAATTTTGAGTCGTTCTGTAGAGACAGCCAGTATGGTGTTTTCTTCTCAGCATTGGAGGGCTTCAGCTCCTGTCGAAGATTCTGACAAGGATACAAGATAGTTGTATAAACTGCCGGTAAACTTGGTACACTTGGTACGCAATGACAATTGCGTACTGAGTTTACCAATTTATTTAAGTAATCTCAGTATGAAATGCCTATTGCGTACCGAGTGTACCTAATAAACTGCTCGTTTAACTTGGTACATTTGGTACGCATTTATAATTACGTACCAAGTTTACCAATATATCTATGCACACTTGGTACGCATTTGTCACTGCGTACCAAATGTAGCACTTTGACACTGGTAAAAGTGGTACGTATTTGTGAATGCGTATCAAGTTTTACTAAAAGCATACTGTGATGTTTATAAAATTAGATTAGTTCTAAGAAGAAATCTTACCAATTTTATCTTTTCCTCTGGGGGGATTTATGTGTCTCTGAGGAATCTGTACCTCAACATCCGAGGCAGTTTCTTCTCGGTGGACCTCAATGCCACCTTCTTTCCAATCGCCGGCACATCCTCAAATATCCAACCCTGTTTAATAAATAAACTTTGTTAGTATGTAATCATCACTACTAAAAAAAGACTCTCATACATAACGGACATTTCACGTTATGTATGAAGTAAAACCTGTGTTGTATATAGTCGTGTTGTGTATGAAAGTGCTCATACATAACAGACATTTTTCGTTATCTATATTATTCATATATAACGGTTTGACCCACATAAATAACATATTTTTTTTCGTTATCTATATCATTATACATAACGCTCGCCCGCTGTTATGTAATATAAATTTTGGTTATCTATTATCAATCTATATAACATTTTCTTATGCATTGGATAACATTTTGCAATCGTTATGTATTCCCAATTTCAATATTTTCTTTTTCTTTTCAATTATGTATTTCTAAATTCGAAAAAAAAACAATAAATGATACTTTCAAATCACAAATCATACATTTATTATCATCTAAAAATATAATCCATATACATTATCGTCTAAAAATAGCAAACACGATACATTACGTTTCACAAAAAGTTTTATCACCCATATCACTTCTTTGCTACTACTCAAAGACACAATAAACCCACATCGAGCCACCTACACCCAGAAACTAAAATATACAACTATAGAATCGTAAACTTGGTACGTTTTTGTAAATGCGTACCGAATTTACCAGTATTAAACTGTTACGTTTGGTACGTAATTATAAAATCGTATCAAGTTTTCCAATAGCTTATACTTATATTTGAAAAACTTGGTACAATTTTCTAATTGTGTACCGAGTTTACCAGCATCAAAATGTTACGTTTGGTATGTAATTATAAAATCGTACCATGATTTCCAATACCTTATACTTGTATTTGGAAAACTTGGTACGATTTCCTAATTGCGTACCGAGTTTACCAGTATGAAACTGTTAATTTTGGTACGTAATTATAAAATCTTACCAAGATTTCCAATGCATACCAATTTTACCATTCATGAACTTACCAATGCAGCAAAACTACAGCCTTGAATGTGGTAAGTGATGCCGGATTTGTTTTTTTTTATCTTCTGTGTCGATTGCTTTAAACAAATCGACAACCATCTCAAATGAGAAACTGCCCCAGGGGAATTTTTCCCAAGCTTCCTCATCCTCAACCAACACCCATAGCCAGTCCGAAATTTTTTTCCTGGCATTCTCATAGCCCAGGACGTACGACGCCGCCAACAGAATTTTGGCCAACTTCAAGTAGTCATCGGCGCTGAGCTTGATAACAGATTCCTTGCGAAAAACGGTTCTTAAATGGTGTCCACACCTCTGCAGGGGTGACCATTTTGTTGCCGAAGAGTCGGGTGTACAGAGAGAATCGCGGTATAGTGTGGTTGGCGTATGGGTTGCATTCTGCAGGGCCAAATCTCAGCCCGCTCACCAAAGCAAATTCTGATCTGGAGAAGCGCAAGAGCTTCTCGTCAACCTTGAACCATACAGCTGTATCATCATACTTGGGGAAGGACTCCACCTGACGAAGCACCATCCAGTGTATGGCCTTCCTCGATCGCGTGTTGAGGTCCTCCATCCCAATAAAGTGCCCGAAGCAGGACTGCTTCAGCTTTTCCAAGGTTGAGTTGCCACTTGCAACGAGGCATCCTCGAATGTCTAAAATAAGTGACTCATAACCATGAGTCATCACCTTGCTTTTCAAAGTGGCAAGCTCCAGCCGCTTGTAAGTCCAGTTGTGCTGCAATAAGACAGAAAACAATTCAATAACAAATACATATTCACTGTTTAGTCATAATCTGCTTGGTAAAAGTGGTAAACTTTTACAAATACGTACTAAAATTCCTGGTACACTTGGTACGTTTTTACTAATGCGTACCTAATGTACTTGTCATGTAGGTATGCATTTGTAAATATGTACTTGAAAATAATGAATTACTGGTACACTCGGTACGTTTTTCACAATGCATACCAAGTGTACCAGTAACGTAGGTACGCTTTTGTAAATACGTACCTATATACAATGAAATATTGGTACACTCGGTACATTTTTCACAATGTGTACCAAGTGTACTAGAAACACACTAGTTTTCCTGGTACATATTTATGAATGCTTACCAAGTTGCAACTTATATGCTTCGGAATTGGGTACGCATTTACAAAATCGTACCAATTTTAACCATACAATGCCATATTCATATGAACCGAATGCAAAATTCATCACGCATAAACAATCTCAGAAATTCAGCAACAACCTATCCTCAATTCCAGAAATTACAGATCTAAAATTACGGGTACGTATTTCACAAAACGTACTGGGTGTACCAGTACAATTCTTCACCAAATTACAGATCCGCAAATCGTACTCTAATTTCCATTCTACTTAACAAACTAGGTACGCAATTGACATTCAAAATATAGTAAATCCGCGAAATCGAAGAAATCAAGTGATAATCAAACATGCAACCACCATAACTTTCAGATTTGAATTTTGCAAATTAAAAAATGAGAAAACTTACCGGCAAATCTGCAAAAACGTCTTCTTCACCGGCATTCTCCTCTTCGTGCGACGGCGGCGACTGTTCTTCTTCCTCTTGTGGCGGCGGCGACGACTGTGCTTCTTGCTCTTAGCGCGGCGGCGTCGACTGTGCTGCTTCCTCTGCGCGGCGGCGTCGACTGTGCTGCTTCCTCATGGCGTTGTGGCATCGACGCTTCGGTATCATCGCGCGGCAGCGTTTGTTTACGTGGCGTCGGAGGGATTTCAGTGCATTTACTCCTAGTTTTCGTCGCGGGTTTGGTCGGCGGCGCCGCAGCTTTGCTTTGCTTCTTCGCGGCTTTGGTTGGCTTTGGCGCGGCTTTGCTCGGTTTGGTCGCAACGGTTTCACTCGTAGTCGTCGGGTTTAGGGTTTTGCTCGTCGCCGCCGAGTTTAGGGTTTGCTCCGCCGCTGGTTCGGCGGTTTTCACCTTCTTCGTGCGCGGCGCCATCTAGTCGGGATGTAGGAGGTGGTTGGCGGTGAGAGGTGGTTGGCGGTGGAGAGAGATGAAGAGGCGGAGCAGGAGATTGGAGAAATGGAAGAGAGAGAATTGCGCGCGATAGAATGAGGGAAGAGAGAGAAACGAGAGTAATTAATATTTTTTGAATTATAACCGTACATACCTCACTACTCTATGAGGGTATTTCAGTCAAATTGGGTACAATTTTACCCAATTTTTGTCAAAAGTGAACTTTTGACAAAATTTATTATTACATTGTACCCTAATGCTATATTACCATTTGCTTCAAACAACAAATATCCTCAGGAATTGCCATTTTAGTTTTTTATTTGAGAAAAAAAATATGAAGCATTAAAATACATAGTATTATACAATAATAAGTTACTCTAAAAACAATAGAATACATAGTAATACACAATAACATGTTACCTATAAAAACAATAAAGAGTGAAGGAGCCATATAGCAAAATCCCCCCTTAGATTACAATAGTTGTCAAGGAACATAATATGGTAAAATTATAGCCAAAAATGTGTTTTTGGGACAATTATATCCTTACTCTAGAATAGAAGTTATTTACAGTTTTTCACCCACCTGCCATCATAACCTCTCCTGTTTTTTCTCTCTCTACAAAATCTCTCCCACCACAAACCCTAAAAATCCTCCACCAAATCCCACCACCTCCATTTCTTCGAGCAGATTTTCGCCGCCGTCCCCCACCCAAACTTCCGCCGTCGCGCCACCGCCTTCATCAATGGCTTCTGACAGCGAAATACCCACCAACTCTCTTTCCTACTCTCTTTCTCTTTCTTCATCTGTGCACGAAGAAGAAGAAGCCGGCGCAGAAGAAGAAGTCGACAAAGAAGAAGAAGCCGCTGTCGTCGTCGCCGCTGCTGCCCCTCCAAACCACCATGGAGCTCGTAATATTCTCGACATAACTAAGGTTCGAGATCTTCCCTACTTTCTTTCTCGATTTTATTTCTCTTTCTCCATCTTTCTCTCTCTAGAAAAATCCTTGATCTAGCCGGAAATAATGCTATTTTCGTATTTATTTTTGATGATTTACAAGTGTTGATATGATTCCCGGTGATTCGTGGTGTATTTGGGGTGATTCCCGTAAATCCAGATCTGGTTTTTGATTTCTCAGATTTGCTAGAATTTCTGTAATAACATGTTACGAAATTACAATTTCGTAACATGTTTGTGGCAATTTGAATGTTTCGAATACAAGTTACGAATTTCACAATTCGCAACATCATATACGAATTTCGTATATAGTGTTGCGAATTGTGAAATTCGTAACTAACTGTGCATTTTAATACGTAACATGTTTGTGACAATTGGAAAATTTCGAAATGAATCATTTTATGTTACGAAATTAGCATTCGTATTGAATAATCTGTTGCTAATTCATATTTTCGTATCACGTTTTTTGAATTTCAGTTATAACATGTTACGAAATTACAAATTCGTAACATGTTTGTGGCTATTTGAAGGTTTCGAAACTGAAATTTTTAAGTATATGTTGTTGCGAATTTCACAATTCGCAACATCATATACAATTTTATATATAGTGTTACAAATTGTGAAATTCGTAACTAACTGTGCATTGTGATTCGTTAATTTGAAGTTACGAAATTACAATTTCGCAACATGTTTGAGGCTTTTTGAATGTTTTGAATCTGAAATTTTTAGGTGTATAATGTTGCGAATTTCACAATTCGTAACACAAATCGTATATAGTGTAGCGAATTGTGAAATTCGTAACTACATGTGCATTTTTATTCGTTAATTTGAAGTTACGAAATTACAATTTCGCAACATGTTTGAGGCTTTTTGAATGTTTCGAATTTGAAATTTTTAGGTGTATAATGTTGCGAATTTCACAATTCGTAACACAATTCGTATATAGTATAGCGAATTGTGAAATTCGTAACTATCTGTGCATTTTCATTCGAATGTGGCTATTTGAAGGTTTCGCAACATATTTGTGGCTATTTGAAGGTTTCGAAACTGAAATTGTTAAGTATATGATATTGCGAATTTTGAAATTCGTAACTAACTTTGCATTCATATGTTTATTTGAAGTTACGAAATTATAATTTCGTAACATGTGTTACATGTTCTGAAATACTGAATTGGTTTAATTGTTTGTTTATTACAGATAGAATGGATATTCAAGGGGAAGAATCTTGCCGCCAAGCACCACCGGATCATGTTATGTTACGAAATTAGCATTCGTATTGAATATTCTGTTACGATTTTGTCATTTCGTATCACTATGCCTTGACTTTCTGTTAAGAATTTATCATTTCATATCAGTTCCATGTTACGAATTTTACATTTCGTATCTTGTTTCTCTGTTACGAATTTTACATTTTGTATCAATATGTCTTGTTTCTCTATTACGAATTTTTGATTTCGTATCACTTTGTCATAATTCCATGTTACGATCTTATGAATTCGTATCAGTTTGTCATGATTCCATGTTACGAATTCAATATTTAGAATCAAATGTGTCTTGTTTCTCTATTACCAATTTATGATTTCGTTACACCACGCTACATTATAAAGCAATTACGAAAACAAACAAGTCGTAACACCAAAATAAAATCATAAAAAATCGTATCGTTACGAAATCAACAAATAGTAATAAATCAGTTACGAAAATAACAAATCGTAACACAAAAATAATCTTTAATTTGTGTTACGAATTTCATACATTTGTAACATAAGACATTACAAATTCATACAATTCGTAACAACAATATCATCAATCGTTGATTTTGTATTACGAAATTAATAAATTCGTAACATAACAGATTACGATTTTGGCATTTCGTATCATTATGCCTTGACTTATTGTTAAGATTTTGGCATTTGGTTTCTGTATACCTTGATTCCATGTTACGAATTTTGTCATTTCGTATCACTATGCCTTGACTTTCTATTAAGATTTTATCATTTCGTATCAGTTCCATGTTACGAAATTCGTATATTATGAAATTGTAATTTCGTAACATGTTATAACTGAAATTCCAAAAACGTGATACAAAAATATGAATTACCAATAGATTATTCAAATGCTAATTTCGTAACATAAAATGCTTCGTTTCGAAAATTTTCTATTGTCACAAACATGTTATGAAATTCTACTTTCGTAACTTCAAATAAACGAATTAAAATGCACAGTTTGTTACGAATTTCACAATTTGTAACACTATATACGAAATTCGTATATTATGTTGCGAATTTCAAAATTCGCAACAACATACACTTAAAATTTTCAGTTTCGAAACCAAATCTGCAGATCTTCTTCTTCTACCTTTTTTTCTTTTTTCTCTTTTATTCCATCTTCTTCTTCTTCTTTGTAATCACTCCCTCCCACCGCCGTTCCACACAAGGGATCACTTCAATCTCGACGACAAGAGCGGCGACTCCGGCAACAAGGACGCCGCCGCCGAGCGGGAGATGTCGGCGAACCGGCAGCCGAGAGGGGTGACGGCGGTGAGATCGAGTCCAACGGGCGACGACGATAGCAGATCTAGGGCGGAGCGACGATGAGTTCAGGTACAGGAGGGCGACGGCGGCGGCGACTGCAGAGAGCCGGCGGCGGTAGAAAGATGAACAACGAGAGAGAGAGTGACAACTCGACGACAGCGGTATAGAGACGAACAGCGAGAGAGAGAGAAAGAGGCACAGCTCGATAGCGCCGGCTGCGACGGCGGGAGGGCGACGGCGGCGGTACAGAGACGAACAACGAGAGAGGCGCAGCTCGATAGCGCCGCCTGAGACGGGAGACGCGACGGGAGGCGTAGCGGGACGATGGCGGCGAGGACGTGTTCAGATCCGCCGACGGGAAGAAGCTTGCCAAAAAAAACGAAGAAGAAGATAAGCAGGAGAGAAAAAAACGAAATGGAGGAGAAGAAAGAAAAGAGGAAACTGAGATAAGAAAGCTAGAGAGAAAGAGAAAAAATGGGAAGAAGGGGTATTTTTATCCACAAAACATATTTTTTGCTATAATTTAACCATATTAAGTTCCTTAACAACTATTGTAGTCAATCTAGTCAAACTGGCTATATGGATGGATTACCTCAACAATAAAATAGATAGTAGTGTATACAATAATATGTTACTATAAAATCAATAAAATACATAGTAATATACAATAATTATGATAATTAGAAAGCAATAACAAAACAAGTCGTTGTATGATAACGTGAATGAAAAAAACAATATTAAAGTCTAATAAAACAACAAAAAATAGGCAACAAAACAATAAATATTAGCTAATAAAACAATGTATAAAGCAGCAATTATTACTGATAGAAAACATGGCATCTCATCTTTGTTTCATCTTAATATTTAAATAAATAATTTTCTCAAAATTTAATGAAGAAACAAACAATCTCACTCAAGGAAGAAGGAATGAGTTTGATATATTTTCTTCCTAATTTTGAGGGATTAATCTGGACGTATATAAATATAATCTAAATGGAATTACCAACGTTGTACGTACGTAAAAATTAAAATTTGATGTAATATATTTGATCAAAATTGTAATGTCAATCGTTACCCTACAAATTCTTGAAATTTATGGTGTACAATTATTTCTATTTAACACAAAAGAAATCTTTTCTATTATAGGCATCCCATATATAGGGAGTAATTCTAGTGGAAAAACTTCTTAAACTTAAAAATAGGAATGATCCTACACCATATATATCATCTAGATGGATGATCAGATTTAATCAAGAATTAACAATCCCCCAAAATTGTGAAAAAGCGATCCAATGCTACAGGGGAAAAAAAATCATTCATTTCTATGGAACTTTCAACCCACAACTCTAGTTTCCTTTCCCTTCGATTGAACCACCAAAATACATCGATCTCTGCGAGATTAATCCATTAGAAAACACCAAAAAATGAATTATCGAGAAGCAAATCGAGCTGTTATTTGATTTTCGAGCATTACATCGATATAAATTATTGAAATGCATATGCATGTAAGTAGAGTGAGAAGAATTAAACGAGAGATATTAATTACTTACTTTAATTTATAAGTACAATGTGGAGACTGCTGAAACAGCCCAGCTTTCCGGATTGACGGCTGACCCCACAAACATCACAAGTCCTTTCTAGTGTGCTTTATCCTTACTCGCATGCTTTCCAGGAAAACTTCCCATGAGGTCACCCATCCTAGTACTACTCCAAGTCAAGCACACTTACCTTTGGATTTCTTCCAGGATAGGCACCAAAAAAGAAGATGCATCTTGATGGTACGAGTAGACCCATCAATTCCTTTAGGCTCTCCTTGAATATGTCGTCTCATGCCGACATATTCTCGGCATCCATCTGGTTCGGATGTGTTCCAGTTCATCCCTGCCCCCTCCGCTTGGAAGTCTCATCGGAGCAGCTCTTTGTTCGTGCCTTGTGCACCGACGATCACTCTGTACTTCGGTCCCGGGCGTCACAGGCCCACCAGCTTCCGCTTAGTTCGTCCCCGAACCACACCGTACTGGGAGAGGTTCGACTCTGATACCACCTGAAACAGCATGGCTTTCCAAATTGACGGCTGACCCCACAAACCATCACAAGTCCTTTCTAGCATGCTTTATCCTCACTTGCACACTTCCCAAGAAAACTTCCCAGGAGGTCACTCATCCTAGTACTACTCCAAGTCAAGCACGCTTAGCTTTGGAGTTGTTCCAGGATAAGCACTAGAAAAGAAGATGCATCTTGATGCTATGAGTAGACTTATCAATTCCTTTAAGCTCTATTTGAATATGTTGTCCTATTCCGACATATTCTCGAAATCCCTCTCGTTCGGGTGTGTTCCAGTTCATCCCTGCCTCCTCCGCTTAGAAGTCTCATCGGAGCCGCTCCTTGTCCGTGTCTTGTGCACCGGCAATCACTCCCTACTTCGGCCCCGGGCGTCACAACTGCTGAGCATGAGCTTTGCATTCATTGAGCCTCTCAGATTTTGAATCATGTCTTGTTATGCTAGTTTTAGTAGTATATAAAACGTAACAAAACACTATTGCCTCTGTTCCTCAAAAGTGTGGCCTTTTTACTATTTTGGGATTGAAAGAATATCTTCCGTCATTATTCTCATTCATCAAACAATGTTATATACAAATTACAAGAGCCTAATTAGGCTACGATTAGGAAAGCTAAATATACACCTAACATATATAAAATATACTAAATAATGATGAATATATTTTCATATATTCTACACCCCCGCAGTCGAAGCCGGAGGTTTACGGATGCGAAGACTATCCCGAAAGTCTTCAAAAAGAACAAGCGGTAGACCCTTAGTGAATATATCTGCAATCTGATAATGGGATGGCATACGAAGGACACACACCTATCCTCGTGCAACCTTTTTTCGAACAAAGTGAATGTCTAGTTCAATGTGTTTGGTGCACTGGTGTTGTATGGGGTTTCCCGAAAGATATACCGCGCTTACATTGTCGCAATAGACCAAAGTAGCTTTACTAACCGGATAATGTAGTTCCAAAAGAAGGTTTCATATCCAGCACGACTCGGAGACAACATTAGCTACCCCTCTGTGCTCAGCCTCAACACTTGACCGAGATAGGGTAGGTTGTCGCTTTGACCACCAAGATATCAGGCTATCCCCCAAAAAAACACAATAGCCAGACGTCGAACGTCTAGTGTCGGGACACCACCCAATCAGCATCAGCGTAGGAAACAAGATTGATGACTGAAGATGAGTAGAGATGCAAGCCAAGATCAAGTGTACCTTGAATATATCGTACAATTCGTTTAAGTGCATGCATATGCTCATCTCTTGGGTCAAGCATATATAAGCAAATCTGTTGTACGACATAAGATATATCTGGTCTTGTGAAGGTAAGATATTGTAGAGTACTTGCGAGACTACGATAATGTGTGGGATTCTCATAAGAGTTACCTGATTTAGCACTGACCTTCGGTTTTATGTCAACTGGAGTAGAAGTAGGCTTGCATGTGGTCATGCCGGCACGATCAATAATTTCCTCAGCATATTTTCTTTGTGAAATAAACAAGCCATTCTTATGACGAGTGACAACAATGCTATGATAGAGCGACGAAGGGCATCAGATGAAGCAGTTAGTATAATATCATCAACATAGAGCAAAATGTAAGCCATTTCAGATCCCTTACGATATATAAATAATGAGTTATCAGATTTCCTGTGTGAGAAGCCAATGGAAGAGACAAAATCAGCAAACCTCGTGTACCAAGCACGTGAGGATTGCTTAAGACCATACAACGGTTTCTTCAATAAACAGACATAATCTGGATGAACAGGATCTTTGAAACCCATAGGTTGATGCATATATACTGTTTCCTTGAGCTCACCATGTAAGAAAGCATTTTTGACATCTAATTGATAAATAGGCTAGTTCTTCGACAAAGAGAGACTAAGAACCGTCCGAATAGTTGCCGGTTTCACCACGGAACTGAAAGTTTCACCACAATCGATGCCAACCTGTTGTGTTTTACCATCAGCAACAAGACGGGCTTTATGCCGCTCAAAAGAACCATCAGAATTTTCTTTATGAGAAAAAAATCCACATAGACCGAATAACATTAACACCAAGGGGACGAGGTATCAAAATCCATGTCCTATTTTTAATTTGAGCATTATGTTAATCAATCATAGCCATTTTCCAATTCGGGACACGGAGGGCAGCCAAAGAATTACGGGGTAAAGGAGATTTTGTAATCATGGTATTAAGATTATACTTAGGATTGGATTTTAAAATACCAGTTTGGCTGCGTGTGACCATGCGTGAGACCATGCACGAGTCTGGATATGGAGCGGGCTGATGAGGAATAGGAGCAGGCGACTGGTGAGGAATAGGATTGGACTGATGAGGAATATGAGTCGGAGAGGGCATGTCTCCGCCTCTTTGCACATGTTTAACACTTGAGGTAGGAGCTAGTGGGGAATTATGTGGTGACGGGCTTTGTGGAGGTGAGGTAGGAAGTGTATATGGTTCGGCCAATGGCCGGGGTACCACGACGTGAGTGGGTTGTGGGGCCTGATTAGGCAATGGGACGGGAGGTGGATTTTGAAGATGATGGATGAAATGAGGATGCAATCCATCTTCCAAAAAATCGTAAGTGTTGGGCATAGGTGAATGTTTCTTAGAAAAAGGAAAAACACCCTCATCAAAAACGACATGTCTACAAATAATGATTTTATTGTTAGTTAAATCATAACACTTGTAGCCTCTATGATTTGGTGGATAACCCAAAAATACACAAGGAGTAGAACGAGCTTGCAATTTATTAATCGTAGTAGACGGACAAAGAGGATAACACAAGCATTCGAACACTTTAATGTGAGAATAAGAGGGGTCCTTTTGGTAGAGGATTTTGAGAGGGGATTGACGATCTAATAACTTACTCGGAAGAATGTTGAGAAGATAAGTCGCCATTTGCAAAGCATGGTGCCAAAAAGATGATGGTAAAGAGGCATGAGCAAGGAGAGTCCGGATGATTTCTTTCGGCTTTACCATTTTGTGAAGAGGTATGTGGACATGAAAGACGGAAGGACATGTCGTGGGTTTCACAAAATTTCTGAAAAATACCATTATCATATTCCCTACCATTATCACATTGGACATTCTAAATTTCTCGTTCAAATTGAGTACGAATATGAGCTCTAAAGGATAGAAAGACATCATATACTTGGGACTTCTTAGCCAAAGGAAAAGTCCACAAATAATTTGAATAATCATCCAATAAAAACATATAATAACGGTGACCCGAAGAACTTAAAATTGGAGAAGTCCAAAGATCAGTATGAATTATATCAAAAGGCATGGAAGTATGAGAGGTAGATGGAGCAAAAGGTAACTTAATATGTTTTCCGAGCACACAAGAACAACAAATATTAGAACTACGAGTTCTATTACAATCTATGTCTTTATTTAACCGAAGAGTATTTAAAATAGTATTTCCCGGGTGACCCAAATGATCATGCCAAAGTGGAAGCTAAAGCAGTAAAGCTTGATGAAGGAGTGGCTTGGTTGGTGATAGAGTTGGTGATAGGATAAAGATCGCCCCTGCTCTCACATCTCATTAGACGCATTCCCGTCTGAAAATCCTTCACAGAAAACCCAAAAGGATCAAACTCAACGGACACAAAATTGTCGGTAGAGAATTTTCTTACTGACACCAAGTTTTTAATTAATTTTGGCGCATGAAGAACATTTTTTAAAGACAAAGGTGGGTTCGGGGGAGGCAAAAAAGTATGACCAAAACCATGAATTGGAATAGAATGGCCATTACCAACATTAATACCTCGATTTTTGCTCAAATTAGAATAGGACGAGAGATTATCTTGTGTTGACGTCATATGAGAGGTAGCACCCGTGTCCATGTACCAATTTGCATCGGGCTGGTTAAGGGTCATGGTGTGCATTGCCCCTTCGAGGTCTGTTGGAGTATAGGATGGCACGCTGGCTGCATAGGCCTGTTGTGGACGAGGACCAAGAACTCCAGGTTGCCTGTGGACGCTGGATATGGGCATGGGGGCATGGACACGGTGAAGGCATCCACCCCCATGCTACGGCTGGGTACTGCCATCCATGAGGAGCCATCGACGGATGGTGTGGGCTGCCACCACGTTCGCTGCCGCGGCCACTCTTTCCAGCACCGCGACCACCACCACCTTTCTTACCACCAGTTGTGTTCCGATGTGGCTTTATGTTACCATGATTTTTAGGCAAATTTTCAAATTTTGACAAACCATCATCAGAGTCTGTGGTGGGGGCAGCCATCATGGCGGAGTTTGATCTGGTGGCAGCTTGCTTGGCCAAACCCGCCTCCTCCAACGTGAGCATGGAACGGGCTTGGTAGAACTGTGGAAGAGTGTTACTTTGACGAATCAGCGTCCCAACACCCTTGTACGCCTTTATGAGGCCGGCAACCATCTGTAGAACGAGCCGGCTGTTTGTGACCGGGGCTCCAACGTTCTTGAGTTGATCCGAAAGAACCTTGAGCTTTTGACAGTACGCTGAAACATTTGAAAAATCCTCCATTCTGGTATGAGAGAATTCTTGTTCTAGCGATACGGCACGAGAATTCTTATTATCTTGGAATATATCACGGAACCTATTCCAAGCCTCCATTGCCATCCAGTCTGGTTTAAGAATTGTATGCAATAGATCGTGTGAAATCGTGGCATAAATCCATCCTAAGACCGTTGCATCGAGAGTGGACCAAAGCTCCTTCTCATCATTGGTTGCAGGCATCTTTTTCTTGCTCGATTCTGGTGGAATAATATGGCCGATCACCCTGTGAGAACGGGCATGAATTTTGAAGAGTTCCGCCCACGTTGCATATTGAACATTTTCCATCTCAAGGGTGATTGAGATGTGGGTCTTGATATTGGAAACAATAAGAGCCGGGTGAAAAGAAGTTTTTGAGTCAGACACCATGGCTGGCAGTTGAAAAAAAAAATGAACAGAGGTAAGCTAGGGCGCAGCGGAGAAGAAATAGATGATATTTTTTGCCCTAGGACTTTTGATACCATGAAAGAATATCTTCCGTCATTATTCTCATTCATCAAACAATGTTATATACAAATTACAAGAGCCTAATTAGGCTACGATTAGGAAAGCTAAATATACACCTAACATATATAAAATATACTAAATAATGATGAATATATTTTCATATATTCTAACAGGGATGTCCTTCATAACTCTTAATCTTACAACATCTACATACTTAATGCTCCCTTAATCTCCAAAAATGCAGTGCAAAGGGAGTGATACAGATTTTAAGCATGTTGTTGGTATAAAGGTATTTTGAGTGGAGAAATGATCTTACAACTTTTGCGTGTTAGGTTTTTTTTAGAACATTATTTTGTGCTAGGTTAAGAGTCCATAAAAGGGTTTTTTCAGAGACAATTAGTGGGTGAAATAATATTCAAAAGAGCAAAGAATACAATTTTTAGAGAAGGTCCAGTTATATAGTAATAAGATTACAATTTTCGATGACTGAGGAAATAGCTTTTAAACAATATTTATATTTAACGGGCCAGATCCATTCAAAATATCTACCAAACAATTTATAAAACTTATCGCCAACATCAACTTTGAAGGAAGGAGGAAATACTAGTATTTATCTAAATTTTTAGGGCTTACTAACAATATAGCAGTACTACAAGATTCTCACTCTGGTCCACTCATATTGTTATCTTTTCCTTATTTAGATGTCACATTCATATTGTCATCTTTCATACAAGGAAACTTTTAATACTGATAATCTTTCAAAAGTAATAGGACCTACTCATTTTCTATTTTTTTTACCCTTGTTCTTAATCTCTGTGTCAAACAATAGTAACATAACAATTTACATGGGTCGGAAAATTAATAGTACATTTTATAAATTATACACTATGAATAAATATAATCTATTTATTTGTTTTTAATTAAAGGTCTATGTGAAGTATGACTATGAACCACGTAAAAAGTTCCTTAGGCGGACTATTTTATTTTCAGAATATATATTACTATACTTTTTTCTTGAAAGGGAACACTATAGATTATATTTAAAGTGAATTAATTCAAGATAATTATTGTGATATGAAAGTCGAAAGTATTATTGTTATGAGAAAGATATAAGTGTGGTTGACCCTACGTTGCATGTGGAAGAAAACTATATTTGCAAAGGTGCATGGAATTTACAATTATTCTGAAGATAATAACCCTAGTTAAATAAAGCGACAATATAATTAACAAAGAGAAAATGACAATTTATCCTGAAAAAATTAATAATAATTCGAATTTAACTGCACGGTATGGTCAACCTCACTCAAATCCACCTCCAATATTGAAGAAAACACAAATATATTATTGTGGATGTGGTTGCATGATATGCTTTTAACTTTTAGATTATGCAAGTATGTTTTTATTTCTAGTATTGTAAATGTTAAATTCGTGTTTTCATGTTACGTTTTCTTTTAGATTAATTTTCATTTTCTTTTGATAGGCATGTTAGGATATAACAAGATAATTTAAAGTCAAGATATGTAACGTAGATAAAAAATGATTAGTACCATATTTTTGTGCTTGGTACATAAGATACAAAATGAAGATATGATAAATTAGTTGTTTGGTACCCAAGATCAAAGTCAAGAATAAATTTTATTTCAAAGAAAAAGTCAAGAATAAATTTAAATTGATAATTTTAACCCTTATCAAAAAATAAAAGAAAGAGTGAGGGGAGAGAAAATTAGGAGGAGAATTTTGTCTTTTTCTCATTAATCTCGCTGCACTGTAGAAGTAAGAAAATGTATCACAGGATAGTGAAGATCTTAACGCTTGTTTAAAGGTTGATACCCATCCTATCTTGGTGTTATCATATCCACCAAACACGGAAGTAAGGCCCATAATTTTAGTCCTTGATAGAATTTTCATTTAAAGTCATTTGTAGATATCAAGGGCACGCGCGTAGTTTCATTAATTAATTTTGCTAATGTAGTAAAGTTTGTAATACGAGTAGAGAGAGAAGAACATAAGTTGATGATAAAATTATCAAATTATGAATCAATAAACGTAGAGAGATTCATTTAAGAAATAGAAAGTATTAGGCGGACTTTTTAATTTCCGATTCTGTCTTATAGTAACTAAAAGAAGTTTCATGATTCACGGTGAAAATGGATGCATCTTATCTTGATGGTGTTTTTAATTAAAATCATGATGAATTAGATTAAGTAGTAAGTTTGTCTTATCCTTCCTCTGTCCACGAAAAAGATACATAGTTAGAACAAATACAGTATTTAATAAAATTGATAGAGTGTATTGTGAGTAGGGCGAGAGTCTCATTTATTATATATTTTTAATTTTTTTAATTAATGGGTTGTGTGTGCAGTGAGTGAAATAAAAGTCTCACATAGATTGAATAGAGACTTGGGGGGTGTATTGGTTTATAGAGTTTGAAGGATTTTAATGGAGTTTGAAATCTGAGTGTATTGGATTCACAAATTTCAAACTCCGTTAAAATCCAGGGGTATTCAATTCCACAGATTTCAACTCCATTAAAATTCAGGGGATTGGATTCACAAATTTCAAACTCCATTAAAATCTTGGTGTATTCAACATTAGCTCGATTTCGACGGATTCATTAAGAGACAAAACTCAAACTAGCACTTTTCAAAGACAAAAGTTGAACTATAGCCCCTTAAAAAAAGCTTGAAATGGCCTTTTGAGTTATTTCATGACATTTATACCCCTTACTTTACCTCAATTCCCTTCCTTCTCCCAAACTCTCACCTCTTCATCTCTTCATTTAATTTGTATCATACACGAAGTTTAATTTCTTGTATGAACTTCCGGCGAATTTTTCCGGCAAAAAATTTTCGGCGAATTTTTCCGACGAAAATTTGAATCATACACGAAGCCTAACTTCATGTATACATCATACATGAAAACTTATCTTCGTGTATACATCATACATGAAAACTTATCTTTGTGTATGTATCATACATGAAAACTTATCTTCATGTATGATACAAATTTGAATTTTGTGGAGGCAAAAATTTTTGTGTATGATGCATACATGAAAGTCAGGCTTTGTGTATGATGCATACATGAAAGTCAGTCTTCATGTATGTATCATACATGAAAACTTATCTTCATGTATGATACAAATTTGAATTTTTTGGAGGCAAAAATTTTCGTGTATGATGCATACACGAATCTTAGGCTTCGTGTATGATGCATACATGAAAGTCAGCTTTCGTGTATGATGCATACATGAATGTTATTCTTCGTGTATGATGCATACATGAAGTTAGGCTTCATGTATGATTTGAATTTTCGCCGGAAAAATTCGTCGGGAATTCATACATGAAACTAGTCTTCGTGTATGATTCAAATAAAAGTTAGTCTTCTTGTATACTCATTAAGGGTATATTAGACTTTTTACAACTCAAAGTGCTATTTTGCAACTTTTAAACTCAATGTGACATTTTGAATCTTTTGTTTTAAAAAAGTGTTATTTCATAAGAACCTCTTTCATTAATTTATGGATTTCGATGGATTTCGAAGGATTTCAAAGACAAAATACAAAGGATTGAAATCCGACCTCCCACCTTCAGAATTCGATGGATTTCGTATCCAGCGAGCGACGATGTCGAGCGATCGCTGGCGCCGTGTACATCCAGCTACCGCCCCTAGCCAGTGGTCGTTGGCCCGATCGCCCATAGCCAGCGGTCGCTGGGATGTTGTATCAGCGATTGGAAGTAGCGACCGCGCGAGTGCAACGGTCGCTGGGATATTGATTTCAAATCCACGAACTCCTTAAAATTCCATTTGAAACTCCTACAAACTCTACACAACTCCTACAAATTCTACACTCAATTCCTACAAACTCCATAGATTTTAACTCCATAGATTTCAATTCCACAGATTTCAACTCCATTAAAATCCTTCAAATTCTCAAACCAATACACTCCCCTTAAATTAAAGTAAATGTGTGAAGTGAGTGGAATAAAGGTCCGACTTGAGTTGAGTGGAGGATTAAATTAAAGTAAATGTGTGAAGTGAGTGGAATAAAGATTCCGCTTGGATTGAATGGATAATTAAATTAAAATAAATTATGTGGGTTATATCACCAAAAATGAAGTGTGCATCTTTTTCATGAACAGACCAAAATAAAAAGTGTGCATCTTTTTCGTGGACGGAGGGAGTATTAATTAAAAGAAGGATTCACGAGGAAAATGGATGCTTCTTATCTTGATTGTGTTTTTAATTAAATGAAAAACGTGGATCATGATGAACGAGATTAGGTATTAATTTCCAATCAACTTATGCATTCAAATTACAATAAGAAGAAAGCGTACGTAGGTCATATAAAATCCTAGGTCCTTATTCCTACTATAATACGTTAATTATATACCCAAATTCCAAATATGCAATTATTCTTTATTAATTATATTATTACTCTGTACAGCTTAATTGAATTAATTTGTAAGATGGCCGGGCTGAAACTTAAACTTAATCGATTTGGTGTGATAATATAGTATTATCTAAACAAATTAAATATATATAGTACTTTGCAAATGTGAAGATGAATATGTTTATTTTCTGAGATGGTGATTATATATGTTTACTAAGGGTGCGTAGTGAAAATGAGGGAAAACGAGGTATAATATTATTTTACTTTCTTATATCTTGTTTGGTTTCTTTTTAAGAAAAATCCGGGTAGGAGGTATAAAGTTTCGGGCAGCCCCCTTTCCCTTGCCTAGAGTATAAATTTATACCTCGTTTTCCCTGCTTTTCACTCCAAGTGAACGCACCCTTACGGTAAACTCCAATTTTGCATTCTATTGATCTACACCATAAACTCTCTTACATCTTTTTGTACTTGTAGAGTGTGGTTAAAGGACGGGGATTACCAATGCGCATCGAAGGTAATGGTTGTGGGAACCCACAATATCAAAAAATACTCTTCAATCGATCGGCGGGAAATATCACGTGAAATTCATTCATGGTAGATACAAAGATTGATGGAGAGCATGCATAAAGTCTAAAAGTCGAATCTCTCTTTGAACTCTATTTCAATCGTGTCCTTTATAGAAACCTCAACTCTCTAGGTATCATTTGTTCAAGGATGAAGATATAATAACATTGGAGATCCAGTTCCCCCGGATTTTTAATTGGGGTATGATGTGGGAGTACAGTTTCGTGTTAAACTGAATCTTTCTGCTACTGCTGTTTCAGTTGTTCATTCGTCTATTAATGACCAGGTATGAGAACAAGTAAAGGATTTATTTGCCTAATATTTGTTGCTATATTCTAATTTTAAACTCCAAGACAACTTCACTTCCTCTTTTTAGGCCTTAATTTATAGTACTACTATATGTTTGATGACTAATTGTTTTGTTGGTGAGTTCTGATCATCAATGTAGATACTGAAGATTGTTTTCTTATATTGAAAGGGCACGGTTTATGCTGCTAACTTCTTTTCTTTCACTTATTTCACATCCCGTTATATTTTCATTTTTTTTTAATCCAGAGAGCATATACAAGTCCAACTTTGGTGTTTATTTTCAAAAATTGAAGGACCGTTGATATTCAAGAATATTTCAGACAAACTGCAGAGTTTGAATAGAGGATAACTTTAAATAAAATGAGTAATTTTTGGATGAGTTAGACATTATTTTCTATATTTTCGTAATAGCACTATGAATATTGTATAACAAGTACTCCCTCCTACCTATTGCTCATGTCCCCTATTTCTTGGGTACGGTTATTAAGCAATGAGGATAAAATGTTAATAAATGGTAGGCCCAAAATATACCCACGTCTCCTTCCCTCCCTCCATGTCAGCTCGAAATTCGCCGGAAATCAAGTCGGGTTGCAAAATCAAACGAAACTAAATGTTTGAAAATTGTGAGACAGATTTTTTTTAAGGTGCAAAACGCGATAACTCGAAAAGTTTTTAAAAATTTACAGGCCATTGAACCTTTTTTATATTAGTATATTTTTTACAGAAAATATCATGTGATATAGGCATAATGAACATTAAAATATAAATTTTGACCAACCCTCTTTATAAATATTCCCTTCGTCCCGTTGAACTAGTCTCATTTTGGAATTGGCACGGAGATTAAGGACAAGAGTAATAGATAATAAAGGGTGTGTTTTGTTTACTGAATAAAGTGTTATATAGTATTTTTTAATTGATAAAGTAATATAAAATGTTTTTGAAGTGACATAAAGTGAATAAATAAATTTCTTAATTGTTTCCTTAAAAGGAAATGTGACAAATTGAACGGGACAGTCAAAATGGCAAAGAGGGACAAGTTGAACGGGACAGAGGGAGTATACATTATGGCCATTTTTTTGAACTTAAGACCTAAATACTCTTTTCCCTTTTCTATCTAGATCCATCACTCCTTGACTCGTTTTATTGACACTTTTTTCCCTTTCCAAGTTTTTTATTTTTTTTCTGTTTTTTTATTTCCAGTTTTTTTTTTTCAGATTTCTTTTTCCTTTTTTTTAATTTTCCAGATTTTATTTCTTTTTTTATTTTCCAATTTTTTCTTTTTACGGTTTTTTTTCAGATTTTTTTCCTTTTTACTGTTTTTTTAATTTTCCAGAATTTTTTTTAATTTCAAAATTTTTATTTGCCTCTTCATTTTTTGTCTGTCTCTTCATTTTTTTGTTTCTCGCTTCTTTTTGGTCAAGATTCGAGCGAGGGGAGCCGAAGGCCTAGGAGCGAGCCGGAGTATTTTGCCCTACGATTATCCTTATATTATAATCGAAGCGAAGTCAGAGCCGTAAAAAAATCAGAGCCAAAGGCAGAGCTGCAAAATTGGAGCAGTATAACTTGGAATAATTGGAATATTCGTCCCAAGAGTACCATGTCATAACTTGAAACATGTGGAACTAATTCAACAATTCGTCTCAATTGTACCAAATCTGGAATAATTGGCACTAATAAGACTAAATTTGTACCAAATGTACTAGAACAGTTGGTACTAATAAGACTAAATTTGTACCAGATGTACCGGATGCCTAATACCCGGCCCGAACCGACCGGCGCCCGTCCGCGTCAGACCCGACCCACTCCGCGTTTCATTAAGGGTATTTTTGTCCCAAATTGAAAAAAGATGGCCAAAATTTATATTTTAATGATCATTATGACTATTTCAAAATTTGTCTCTTTTTTATACTCCCTCTGTCCCACCGAATACGATATGTTTTCTATTTTTGGACGTCCCACTATACTTGACATGTTTCCTTTAAAGAAAACAATTAGTTTATATACATGGCCCACCATCTCATCTAAAACCCACTAACCTACTCCCACTACACACTCAATCATCTCATCTATAACTTTATTAGCATTATAAAATATTGCAAACACTTTCTTTATACTCAATACTCTTTTTCTTAGTTTCCGTGCCCATATGAATTATGACGTATTCTGCGGGATGAAGGGGGTATTAATTAGTATAGATGATTGATGAAACCTGAATGATATGTCTGTGATTGTGATTTTTATTTACTAGTTATTTCATTATTCCTTTTTTTATGTATAAATTATTAGCTCTTCCCTATAAAAAGCAAGTTTCATCTATAACAATATCCACAACTATGATGAGAATGAGATCGCTCTGCTTCGTCGCCAGCCTGATCTTCTATCTTGCTCTGGTATGCGTCGACATAATTCTTAATCCTACTATAACTTCATTTGCTACGTACTCAGGGACAAAGTCAGATTCTGGCTGACACTGTTATATATATATATATATATATATATATATATATATATATATATATATATATATATATATATATATATAACTTAATAATAGTAGTAAATGCATGAGACTAGCTAGCCTAGCCTAGTAGCACTGAGGTCATTTTTGTTAAAAATTCTTTACATGTTTCATGTTTGTATTAATTTTTGAGTTTCTACCATGTTTTTTTAATATTTTGACATTATTTTTAGATTTTTTGTTGTGTATTATAAATTTGTTTCTTATATATTACCAAAATTTTCGTTAGTGCATGTGTGCTCGATACTATTTTTTCGTTCCTAGTTGAACTTGATTCTATTTCGATCAAATTACAAGGCCGTAATTAGGTGAAATGAAATATTTAGTCGATTGAAGTGTTTTTAAAATATATGCATGGATCGGCGGTGAGAAATGTAGGTTGCACGAGTTAACGATGCAAGAAAAGATCCAAGTGATCATCAGCATGTCTTGGAGGAAAAAAGCAATTGTCAGACCTCCTGTGTTGATGTTGATGCTCTCATCAAGTCCACAAGTGAGAAAGCTGTTGTTAGAGAGTTTGAACCGAGGCCGAGGGCTACAACATATATCGATGCTGGCAATCCTATTGGTGACAAATCTTTTGTAAGAGATTTTGAGCCGAGACCGAGTGCTACAACCTATGTGGATGGTCGCAATCCTAAAGGTGAGAAATCTTTTATAAGAGATTTTGAACCGAGGCCGAGTGCTACAACATATATTGATGGCGGTAATCCTATTGGTGACAAATCATTCGTAAGAGATTTTGAGTCGAGACCGAGTGCTACAGCCTACGTGGATGGTCGCAATCCTAAAGGTGAGAAATCTTTCGTAAGAGATTTTGAACCGAGGCCGAGTGCTACAACATATATTGATGGCGGCAATCCTATTGGTGAAAAATCTTTCGTAAGAGATTTTGAGCCGAGACCGAGTGCTACAACCTACGTGGATGGTCGCAATCCTAAAGGTGAGAAATCTTTCGTAAGAGATTTTGAACCGAGGCCAAGTGCTACAGCATATATTGATGGTGGCAATCCTATTGGTGACAAATTTTTTGTAAGAGATTTTGAGCCGAGACCGAGTGCTGCAGCCTACGTCAATGGTCTCAATATTCTAATTGGTGACAAATCTCTTGCAAGAGACTTTGAGCCGAGACCGAGTGCTACAGCCTACGTTGATGGTGGCAAGCCCGCAAGTATTAAATCTGCAGCTGCTTAGACAAAAGATTTGGAGGCTAGAGCAATTAATTTTATACAACACTGGACTTATGCCAGTGGATAATGATTTTGGAGCTTCAAACAAAATCATGTGTGTGTTTCTATTAATCAGTCGTACTTGCTTCAATAAATAAAGTTTGTATTATTATTGAGTTCGTTTTAGGTAGATTAATATAATGTGAACTTAGCGACCTGGTAATTATGTGTTAATATATAAAGCTCTCCCTATATACGAAGGGCCGACGTAGAAAAAAATGTTGGTTGGCGGGGGCTTTACTGAATAACCAATAATTTTATTTAAATCTAATTTCGCTTCTATATTGGGTGAATTTTTCACCGGTTAAACAAAGATCAATAGCAAACGAGAAAGAGACATCTTTATGTTTTTTGTTTCTTTTTGAAATAAGGCTCTTATATCTACATAAATTTTTGTTCCTATTTTAAATTAGAACAACGAGATTTTGTTTATTATCTAAGAAATGCTCAATTTGAATCCAAATTTTAAAGCCTAATTTAATCTCCAGTTAACAAAATTTATCTCAAAAGTCTTAAAATAATAAACTAGTTAAGAGGTGCAATTAAATCTTTATATGATAACTTAATTAAAAGAAGTAAAAGAAAAAACAAATTACCTTTGAGGGGAGAGGGTAGGAAGACGCAGAAGAGAACAAATTGAAGTACTGAATCAAAATTGATTTTTTATTTAAATTTTTTAAAGATTTCACTTATTTGACTTTTTAAAAGTGCTAGACACTAATAGCAACGTTTTTGGTTTGGATGTCTTTTACATTTTATTTTTATTTCCTTTTACTCCATCTTCTTTCCTAATCAATGGCGCCTCCTCCTCCTCATTTCTGACCATTAATCTTTTTCCAATCTAGTTTCAACCACTTAATCTCTAATTTTCAACAATTTTTCCCTTCATTTACATCGCAAATGGTAGGAGTTGAAGTTTGATTTCAATAATTCCGACGAATTTAACACTAAGACAACAAAGGAAAAAAAATCTTGGCTAGCCCCTAGAGGCTTCTTACTGTGTCCGCCCCTATATATATACACTGTTATGAACTAACAAGTCGTAAATTATTCCAATGAAAGTATAATATATAGGGAAACACTCCCATGCGACCTGCTGCTGACCCGTTGACCCGGACAAAGTTTTTTTTTTTTTTTCAATTTTTTTTTAATTTCAGTTTTTTTTTTCGTCTCCGCCTTCGGCTCCGATTTTACGGCTCCGCCTTCGCTCCGATTACAAATATAAGGATAATCGGCGGGCAACAATTTTGACTTTTTCGGCTCGCTCCGAGGCCTTCGGCTCCCCTCGCTCGAATCTTGACCAAAGAAGAAGCGGCAAACAAAAAAACGAAGAGGCAAAAAAAAATAGAATTAAAAAAAAAATTAAAATCTAAAAAAAAACAAACAAACTGAAAACAGAAAAGGAAAAAAGGAAAAAAAAAAAAAAAAAAAAAAAACTGAGCGCGTGCGCCCCACGCGCCGCGCGGTCGCATGGGGTGCGACCAGTTGCACGCAAGTTTTTGTGTAATATATATGAATAATTCTAGAGTAATTTTGCACCAATTTGGTCCAACAATCTTGTATTTGAGAGTTCCCTATAATTTTTAATCCAACTTAATAGGGCCAGGTGACTCATGAGATTGAGAGACATTGAAAAATACTACCTCTCGTCCTCAAGTCTTTTTCTATCTTTCTTTTTTAGGGTGGTCCCCAAATTTCTTCCTAGCTATTTTTGATACTACCTCACAACAAATTATTATCTCTTACCCTTACTTTATCAACTTATTTACTCAAAATACCACATATGGCCCACCACTATCTCAATTAATTAATATATTACTACCCTCAATGTGGGACCCTTTTTCCACTCACAACAAATTCAATCACTTTTTCTCTACTCATAACTAACTCAACAAAATTTTCCTTAATACCCGTGTCACTTCCTCCTAAGAAGAGACTTAGGGACCGGAGGTAGTATATCTTTTACATGACCAGCTGCTATCTGATTAATGCGCGTGATCTTCGTTTTTATAATCACATCTAAATTAAATTTGCAGACCTTGAGCTTTCTTATTGTTTCTTTTGTTCCCAATGTAATCACTTTCTGTCAAGCTATATGTAAACGTTTGATGAAAAACGTTGTGAAAATATATAGTATTATTACATTAGCCCATAATCTTTTGTTGCTTATGTGTAATTGAAATTTAATTGATTACGTGTTTCTCAAAATGACTATAATTTTATTTATTTGACTAAATTATGATTGAGTTTACACATGATCATAAAAGAATTGGACATATTACATAAACGCAAAAACTCATATGCGACCTGCTGCACGGTATGTGACCGTCCCCACGCGCACATAATCCTTCGATCAGAAGCGTGCGATACACGCGCGCAAAAAAGCACGTCCACGCGCCATAATCCTTTGTTTTTATTTTTAATAGGTGGCGTGTGTAACACACGTGTCTAACATATTATTATTAATTAATTCGTCCCAGAATTATTAGGTGTCCTAATATGTATTTTCAAGTGTTTTTTTTAACTATCACAATATCTATTTAAGTTTTTAATTATTTTTTTCAGTTTTTTTTAAATAATTTTTTTTTTATTTCTAGAATTTTTATTTTGCCTCTTCTTTTTTGTTTGTCACTTCTTCTTTTGTTAAGAGATCGAGCAAAGGGAACCGAAGGCCTCAGAGTGAGCCGAACGATCCAAATTGTTGCCACTATGATTATCTATAGATTAAAATCGGAACCGAAGGCGGAGCCAGAAAAAAAAATCTGGAAATTAAAAAAAATTCTGAAAAAAAATGCAGGATTGACCCGGGTTGACTGGATCGGGTTCAACCAGATCCGGTCGTATCAATCCAGTCCCAGAGGATCCGATTGCACAGGAGATCTCTTACATAAAAGTTGCAAAGGCACGCTGTTTTAATTTGCTTGCTGTGTATATTAATATGAAATCAGTTAGCTTGCAATTCAGTTAAAGAAATTGAACATGGACGAGAGTCTTGGCGCTATAGACCCTGTAGTTAAAAATATGTCCATAGTGATTCTTCTTAATTATCTTCCAAGTACGTACAACCAAATATATCCTATTGATGGTAGGATTTTTTTTTTTTGCCCAAGTTTTTGTCTATAACGAATGGGATGTCATAATTTAATTTTTTTTTTTTTTGGTTTATTGATTGTATTAAATAAAATGCTAGTATTTGATACTCCTTGTGTCTTGGGTTACTTTGTAGTTTTAATATTTTATACCTCATAACAAATTAAATTTTGTGCACACTCATTCGGGGGAGAGGAATACTCACCCGATTTCAAATATAAGATGTTTTGGCATTTTGCACTACGATTAAGAAACATTATTTAACTCTAAACTTTAATGCAAGAAATTTATTTGGTCAATTGCATTATTGTCTTTTGGGTTTCTTTTTGCAATTCATGATAATGTGATAAGATAATACTATATTGTTGAAGTTAATGAAAGGAACTCAACAGACATTGAAAAACGAGTACATCATTAATGATGAGTTGAAAAGTATATAAAATTGATGGAAGTGAGAGAGAACACTCTTAATATCTGGAAACGTCTTATAAAAAAAAAGAACCAAAACTTCTTATATTTGAAATCAAAGGGAGTATTACGTTCTATAAAGTTTGCGATCGGTGAGAAAGTTAATATACGAATTTTTGTCATCACATAGAAATCAACAAATAAATAACTGAAGAAATCCTTACCGTTCATTGCATTTGCATTGGGTGGCAGACTAGTACTATTATAAAAAATTAGATGGTTGTAGACATGCATTAAAATTATCGACGACAAATGACGAAAGAAGTAGATAATTATATAAGTAGTATTTAGGAAGACAAGTGCGATCGAGTAAAGACAAAGAAGTTACAAGATTGAGAAACATAACTAATATTAATGCAGTAGTAGTTGAAATGCCGCTGTCATCCAAACTCCGGATCCTCTATTACCTCTCTATGTGAATTGCTTTAATAACAAGATGACATGTGGTATCACTAATGATTTAAAATTTAAGGTATATATTATTTTTATATAATTCCGAAATCTTAAACTATTAGTTATACCACATGTCATTTACTTATTAAAGCAATAATAGATGTCACATGGAGAAGCAATAGAAGATTCAATCCGGCCATCCTCATCATCAGCATCTTCTTATTATTATTGAAGCAGTGTTGGATATACTATATCGATGGTCATGTCATGGATAAGCCTCAATAACTGATACAATGGAGCGAATATGTTTGAATGCAAACCTGGTAAAGCCTGCTTCTCTCACTAGATTCTCCCATTCCTTAGCAGTCCTCTCTTTTCCTCTCTCAGTGTGAACCAACATCACCATGTCCAACGCCAAAGTAATATCGCAGTACTCATCCTCCTCTTCATCTTCTCCTTCCCGGATTACCGCCTCCGCGATTATCACTTTCCCAACAGCCTCTCTACATTTCTTCAGTATCTCTACACACTCCTCATCGCTCCAATCGTGCAGCACCCGCTGCATTCATTCATTTTAATACAATTCTTTTCATACTATATATAACTACTGTTAATTAAAAACAATAATAATTAATTGAAATCAATAGTATACCATAATGAAAGCAGCATCAGCCTTAGGAACAGCATCAAACATGTTTCCACCAACATGCTCGATCATGACGTCATCAACGGATTCCGACACCACATGCGGCTGATCCAAGTTTATGCCGCGAATCGACGGAAACGCCTCGATCACAGCCCGGAGAGCCGAGCCGTCGCCGCCTCCGACGTCGACCAACGACCTGATCCCGTTAAACGCCTCCGGATAGCGGTCGACGATGGCGGCAACCGAGTGTCGGGCCATGCACGCCATTCCTTCATTAAATAGCTTGTTCTGTGCCGGATCTGCGGAGTTGTACTCCCACAGATTCCGCCCATGCTCCGCCTCGAACGGCGTACCGCCATTTTCTAGGGTCCGCGAGCTCAATCGGTGCCACGGATCGATCATGGCGGGCGAGCTCTCCAGCTCGATTATGGCAGCCATGTTGTTCTTGTCGTTTTTCAGGAGCAGGCGCGACAACGGTGTTTGTGCGTAGGAGATTGAAGCTTCTGCAGCTGTGGCCGTCGTTGTCTGCTTGAAGAAACGGCGGTGGATCAAGTACCGCATGATGCGCCGGAGGATCTGCGGGGAGCAGCCCACTGCGGCGGAGAGTTGGGAGTGTGTCATTACGCCGCCGTGGCTTTCGAGAACGTCGGCGATTTGGAGCTGAATGGCGCATTTTAGCACCGCCATCGGAGTGAAACCGAGAGCGTATCCCCACATCTCCAACTTTGCCTGCTTTTCAACGTCTGAATTCATCGTTGCCTTTTCACTTGCTCTATATATTGTGCTTCTCCTGCCTCAAATTATCTTATATATAGACGCCATTTTAATTTTTTAATTATTTTATATATAGACGCCATTTTAAAATTCATTCCGATACTCTCTGTTCGACCAATAAATATTTTCGATTCGGAAATTTTTATTAACTATACATTCTAATAAGCTCCGGTCCTTTCCTTTAAGAAAAAAAAAAAAAAAAAAAAAAAAAAAAAAAAAAAAAAAAAGTTAATAATAATAATAATAAGAAGAAGAAGAAGAGAGGTATGAAGCTTTCTTACATAGCTCCTACTTTGAAAAATGACATCCCAATAGCTTGTTTAGAGAAATCTGATGTTGAACTTGAAGCTGAGAAGTGGAAATTTGCGATTATTCTCTATGTTGCGGGTGATTCCCCCACTATATCATATGTGAGCATGTTCTTAGAGAAGCTGTGCAATATAACAAACAAATTAGAGATTTTCTACCACAATGAAGGGTATTTTGTTATCCGGTTTCAGAATTTGGAGGATAGAGATGCAGTTCTCTTTACTGGACCACACATCATAGCATTTAAGCCAGTGATTGTTAAAGCTTGGGATTCCGATTTTTACTTTGACAAAAAGTACTAAAAGTGGATCCCCTTTGGATCCAATTACCCAATCTACCTCTAAACTGTTGGGGAGCAGCTTCCTTGAGTAGAATAGGTAGTGCGGTGGGTACCCCATTGTATACAGATGAATTTACTACATCACAGAGTAGGATCTCATATGCTCGGCTATTGGTGGAAGCGGATGTGACAAAAACTATAGAAAATAATGTTTGATAGAAGGAGCAGATGGGAAACAGGTAGAACAAAAAGTGGAGTATGCTTGGATGCCACCCTTCTGCAAGCTCTGCCAGAGAGTGGGGCATAACTGTGATGTTGTGAAACAAAAAACGTATCAAGAGGCTTTGAAGAAGAAACAATGGGTACCTAAAGCAAAAAATCAACAAGAAATTCCTCCTCGGGAAAATGCTAAAAAAGAAAATGACAACAATATTGGGGAGTCTTCCAAGACAGCTTCCAATCCCCTTCAAGAGCTGAGTCCATCTGAGTGGCGAATTCCCAGAAAGTGGCTACTAAAGTAAACAATATGGAGAAGTCTGAAAATGCTCCAACAGGTAATACCTATCATGCTTTTGTGGATCAAGGAGGTACTTCTAGTTTCAATGTGAAGGGTGGGGACCTTATCCCCTTTAGTTCATTATGAAGCTCCTCTTTTGGAATGTCAGGGATTGTAACAAACTCTTTAAGCAAAAGGAAATTAGAAGTTTTTTGCATAGTAATAAAATTGATTGTGTTGCACTTCTAGAGACTAGAGTGAAGAAGGAAAAATTCAAGCAAGTTGTTGAGAAAATATGTAGGAATTAGAAGGCTACTAACAATTATTTGGATACACTTAATGGTAGAGTCTGGCTTTGTGGGAATCCTAAAACTGTGAGTATGAATTGGAATGAAAATGAAGCTCAAGCTATCTTTTGCAGAGTTACTGAGATTAGCTCAGGAATTTGCTTTCACTTGTTGGCAGTGTATGGTTATAATACCAATGAGCTTAGAAAATCCTTGTGGTGTTTTATTGATAGAGTATGCAGAAATATGACTGAACCTCTTGTCATATGAGGGGATTTCAACTCTCTCCTACAAAGTCAAGATAGACTTCAAGAGAATCTTGTGTCTGAAAATTATTACAAAGATTTTGCTTCTTGCTTAAGGAATAATGACCTTTTTCCATTGAGGCATGTTGGTTTTGAATTTTCTTGGCGCAATAATCAAGATGGGGAGGAGAGCATTCATTCTCTAATAGATAGAATTTCTGATCATTGTCCTCAGTTGTTGAATATTAAGAGCAACACTTTTTCCAGAAACACTCCGTTTAAATTTTTAAATGTCTTTGGTGAGCATCAGGACTTTAAAGAGATGGTAAACTTCTTAATATCTGGCTTAAACTGAGGAAGCTCAAGACCCATCTAAAGACTCTCAATACCATGCACTTCAAGAATATCAGCTTGCATATAGATAATGCTAGATCTGAGCTACAACAGATCCAACAACAATTAGGAAGAGATAAGCTTAACCAAGAACTGATCCAGTAGGAGAAAGAAGTTTTGGCAAAATTAGAAAAATGGAGTGATGTGGAAGAAAGGGTGTGGAAGCAGAAGTCCAGAGCTGATTGGCTGAGACTTGGATATAGAAACACCAAGTATTTTCATGCATGTGTGAAAGCTAGGCAGAACTCAAATTCAATCAAGCTTCTATTGAGAGATGATGGTACCACTTGCAGCACACAAGCTTCAATTCCAAACTGAGATTAGAGATTTTTATATGAGGTTGATGGGAACTGCAGCTCCTAGCTTGCCAATGGTGGACAGACATATAATCTCTAGAGGTCCAAAGCTCACTCACAACCATCAGTTGTAGCTTAGTGCTCCTTTTTCTAACCAAGAAATAAGAGATGCACTTTTTAGTATGAATCCAGAAAAAGCACCTAGTTTGGATGGCTATAATGTCTTCTTATTTCAAAAGACATGGGATTGGATAGGTGTTGATATCATTGAAGCAGTCCAAGAATTCTTTGCCACTGGGTTCTTGCCTAAAGTTATGAACTCTACTCTGATTACTCTTCTACCCAAAATCAGTTATGCTTCTTCAGTTAAGGACTTTAGACCCATTACTTGCTGCAATGTACTATATAAAATCATCTCTAAGACCTTAACCAATAGAATGCAAAGTGTTTTACATTATCTCATCAGTGAAAATCAGTCAGCATTCAGCCAAGGAAGGGTAATATTTGTCAACATCATCTTAAGTCATGAGTTGATAAAAAATTATGGCAGAAGGGGTGTATCTCCTAGGTGTATGGTCAAGATTGACATACAAAAAGCCTATGATTCTGTGGAGTGACCTTTCATACAATATCTCTTGTTAGAATTGGGATTTCCTCATCAGTTTGTCATTTGAGTAATGACCTGCTTACAGGCAGTAGCTTATTCTATGGTGGTTAATGGAGTTGTCACAGAACCATTTCAAGCCAAGAAGTTCTTAGACAAGGAGATCTTATATCTCCTTATTTATTTGTGTTAGCAATGGAATACCTAAATAGATGTTTACTGGAGCTGAAACAAGACAGGAGTTTTCATTTCCACCCTAGATGCAAAAGACAAAGCCCCATTCATCTATGTTTTGCTAATGACTTGCTTTTGTTCTCAAGAGGAGATTAGAGCTCTATTAGAAAACTTTTGCAGGCATTTGATAAATTTTCTGAGGTTTCAAGGTTAAAAGCAAATAAAGCTAAGAGCTCAATATACTTTCGGGGGGGAGGTAAGTGACGCTACTCAAAATTCCATGCTTGCGCAGTCTCTGGAATGACAAAGGGCAACTCCCTTTTAAGTATCTTGGGGTTCCTTTCTCTTCTAAAAAGCTAACCATTTCTCAATGTCAGCCTTCGATTCAGAAGATCTTGGGGAGGATTGATTGTTGGTCTGCAAAGTTTCTCTCTTATGCAGGAAGAATCCAACTCATAAAATCTGTTTTGACAAGCATTCAAGCTTATTGCAGCCAAACCTTTCCTTTACCTTAGAAGATCATCAAGTTGATACAAGCAGCATGTAGGAATTTCCGTTGGTCAGGGAAATTAGGTGCTACCAAGAGGGTTCTAGTGGCTTGGGAGCAAATGTGTAAACCCAAATAGTTGGTGGATGGAATCTCACAGACATTAGATGGTGGAATAAAGCTGCAATAAGTAAACAATTTTGGAAAGTTGCTCAAAAGAAAGACTGCTTATGGATTAAATGGATTCATGAATACTACATTAAGAATCAAAGCTGTCTCACATGTGCCATCCCTAATCATCCTTCATGGTTGATCAGGAAAATTTTGGAGGCAAGAAATCATTTCGTGCAGTTCAATCCAGGTTTAGGTTGGCTTTCTCAGAATACCTTTTCTATTCGAAACATGTATAAATCAATGAAGGGTGCTTCTCCAAAAGGTAGAATGACATATTATGTTAATCAGAAATATACCTCCTCCCAAAGTTGTGTTCATTACTTGGTTGGCCATCTTAAGAAGATTATCTACGGTTGAAAAGTTGGAACAAATTGGAATACATTGTGATCAAAAGGAATTCTCTCTATGTCTGATTGATGATGAAAATATAGACCACTTGTTCTTCAAATGCTCTTTCTCATCTGTGGTCTGGCTTCAACTTGCAAGCTGGTGTGGAGTTCATGATCAGGTTATGAATTGGCAAGAGGAGTTACAGTTTATGAAAACTCAATGCAGAACCAAATCTGAAAAGTAGATGCTCTATAGATTGGTAGTCTCTATTGCAGTATACCACATTGGGAAAGAATGCAATGATAGGAAGTTTGGAGGCCATGAAAGCACAATTGATCACGCGGTTAGGCAATGCCAACTCCTTGTTGCAGCCATAGGCCAGAAGAATAAGAAAATTTTGAGCTATTTAAAGAGTTAGGTCCTGTTGCATAGTTGATTTAAGCTGGTTGGTTTGTATAGTTTTGCTTAAGTTGTTGCTTTGGTAATAAAATTTTCGTACTGACAATAATAATAATAATAATAATAATAATAATAATAATAATAATAATAATAAATAATAAAAATAATAATAATATATTATATTATTATATTATTATTATTATTTTTATTATTATTTATTATTATTATTATTATTATTATTATTATTATTATTATTATTATTATTATTATTATTATTATTATGGTTTGGTGGTCCTGACTACACATGGGCTCAAGGCGAACCTATTAAAATGAGGCATCTAATCTTCATATAAAATCGTAATCTATACTGATTATAAAAGAGCGAATTCTTACAAATTTTAATTTGTCTAATATATCTTTCTTATCATATTTATATTCAGGGCAATCATGTAAATTTTTATTATTTAAGAATCCTAATTATATTAAAAGTCTACCAATAATTGTGTAATAATATATATTAGTTTGTTTTCATTAATTCAATAATAGTTTAACTAAATTATTTTTCATATATAATACACGATAAGATAGTTTAAGACTTTAAGATGATAATTCTTTTCGCCTTTTGTATCCTTTAACTTATCTAACAGATTATCATGATAAATAATTATCATACTTGAAAATTGATTAATTTAATATTTGATAAATTAATAATTTCTTATATTTGAATCAACTTAATAATATATAGATAGGATTAGTAAAATTAGAAATATTAGAAAATATAGAAAAAATAGAATTAGAGGGATTTATTTTGAGCAAGACGTATAAACTCATATCTTCTCCTAATTACATTCTGCCACACATTACTCTCAATAAATTACAAGCTCCAACATATGCATGTAACTTACTTACCAATGAATAGGTCGGGAAAGAAAATGGTCGGACTGTATGAGGTAATTTTTTGTCGTATTATTTTTGGTATTCATTTATTAAAGATTATTTTCCAGTTTAATTGTATAAAATAACTTTTCAAAATATAAACGAGATGAGGGGGGCTAGGTTGGTAGTCACGACGGGTTGCAGTGGTGTGGTGGTTGTGAGATAGAGGGAGAAGGAGGAAGGGGTGGTGGGTTGTGTTTCAATTTCAAAAATCATGTGTAGAATATGGGTAAAAGGTCACATATTTTTCGATAATTAATCTCTTAGTAATTGAACTTATCATAGTAATTGACATTAAAATTTAAAGAATAGGGTATAAGCTAAGATGACAGTAATTTAACAAAATTGTAATTGAAAATATATACTAATATGTATGTTTGCTTTTTCACAAGTCACTTAAATAATTAGACATCATTCATTTTTTTTTTTTAGTTTTTCCACTAGCTAAAATTTTATACATAAAAGTTTTATGAGAGGTCTAATAAACTTGTTATATCTAGAATTTAAGTTCTGGAACTCTCCGTTCTTTTTTCTTATATACATGCATTCGTAATAAATTATTATTATGAGTATCGTACATATAATATAATTAAAAAATTTGGTTTCATTTTTTCTACTCTTTATACATACTTGCTAACATTTTGTTGAAATAAATATATAATCAATAATTAATAATTTTATAACTTTACAAAAATTATGTCGAACATATTTTATTTATAATAAATTAATCATGTTAGATGAGAGGTTATACGTGCAATACACGTAATCTCCTACTAGTATTATTTAAACACATACAAAATATATACTTTATTAATAATGAAATGATTTCTTCTAGCTCTTTTAGTTACCTCATCTTCTGCTTTATGATATTTTTTGAGGAGAATTTGCTAAAAAATATCACAATTTAATAATAAACACATGTAAAACTATTATTAACCCAAAAATGAAATTGATACATTGATGAATACGAACTAGAAGAATAGAAAATACTCCGTGTCTAAATACATGTCTAGAAACAAAAATAAAATTAAAATATAAAAATAGACATTCAAGAAATCTAAAATTTAATTTTTAGATAAATTTAACTCATAATTCTCTTCGTTTATATTATTAATATATACTTTTGCAAACAACTAGTTATATGTGAAAAAAAAAAGTTAGTGGCCTATTATTTACTAGGATATAGAATTGTGGGTTCTTCGAAAAAGGGACTTAATAATTGTAATAGATGGGGGGTTTGAAAGAGGAATCGATCCTACGACTTAATATTGCTAGACAAACAATTTTCCACAAGAATGAGATTTATGACTAGTTACTTTCTTATAATTATTACATATATTAAAATTTAGAAAAAAAAAAATAGGCCTTTAAAAATTTGGGGCTCAAGGCACAAGCCTGCTCAAGTCCGCTCTTTTAATATACTCCCTCCGTCCACGATAAGTGTGACATTATTTCTTTTCTCGTCCATAATAAGTGTGACCTTTCAATAAATAGAACTATTTTACTTTTTTCAGTTTACCCACTCTACTTCATTCTACTATAATTAACACATTTACCTTTATCACTCTCACTTACTCTCATTTTTTCTTAAAACCTGTGTCACTCCCTCCGTCTAACCTTCCGGGTCACACTTATCATGGACGGGAGGAGTTAGTACCTATTAATTTAGTAATAAGTATATATCTTAATTGAGCTGATGTAATCCTACAACTTACTTGTTCAAGTTCAAAAAAAAAAAAAAAAGACAAAGGCGCCAAACTACAACTTACCATCGTACTTATTTTTTCATATTGCCCCGTTGCATCAATCTAACAAAACTAATAGAGGGTATCACATAATGAGACAAAAAATATCATGCGTGTTATTCCTTCGTTTCTCAAAATGTGGTTAATGTGGGGAGTGCGTCACGGTTTTAAGAAATTATTTGTAAATATATACTGAGTTGAGTAATAACTCCACAATGTAGATGTTGTAAGGTTAAAATGCACTCTCTCCACTCATATTATCTTCTTTTCCTTATTTAGGTGTCTTACTCATATTATCAGCTTTCAAATAAAGAAAGTTTTAATACTTTTAAAATCCTTTAAATGTATTGAGACCTACCTACTTTCTATCTTTTCACTCTTATTCTTAATTTCCGTGCTGAACAGTAATAGGACAACACCAATGGATCGAAAAGAGTATTAAGTATGGGCCAATAATAGATGTAGGCACCACACTTGGAAAATCATACTTATGACCGACAAAGGTAGTATATTTATATTAAAATTGAATTGTGATTAGGGGTGAGAATCTACCAATAATATAATTGTCAAATTCTTGTATTTATGTGCAAATTATGTGAAAAAATATTCTTAATCCGTCATTGATTTTCTCAACCCCCAAAAAAGGATAAATCCAATTATCGGTCCATTTAGGTTGGCTGGATGTTCATTATTTAAAGCCACAATGTTTGAATCCTTTCAAAAAAAAAAAAATTATTATCCGGGCATGTGAAAATATTATTGCATAAATAATTGTCCATGTATTTTCTCACCTATTTTGTCTATATCAAGATTCCAGCACATAATTTCTTGTTTTCTTCCACCTCGATTTTCATAGAGCACATGCAATCTCTGCTTGTCTTATTTTTATTTATATTTTTTTCACCTCGATTGCTCCCGATTGTTCATTCATCTGATAATCACAGTCATTCATCTTTAATAAATAATCACTATGAGTAAGACTCAATAGAATTTGATCAATCTTATTTTTTTGTGGTTCAGGTGGAGAACTGAACATTTTACTTGAACACATGCAACCTATTAAGATATAGGGTTAATTAGTCCACAACTGGAATTGGAATTTGTTAATCTTATTAGGACTAATTAAACTTTAATTAGAATTGGTTAAGTCTCAATTAAATTTAATTAATAAATATTAATCAATTTTAAATGTTAAAAATCATAATTTATTATTTTGAGAACCTATGAGACTGAGAGACGTTCTCCTCGTCTTTTAACGTCTTTAGGTCATAAATGCAAGTTAATACATTAAACTAGATTTCAATCCATCAGTTTCTTTTTCTCATGCCTACAAACGAATTTATAATTTAGGTAGGAACTTTGTAATTTGGATATATATCGAGTAGAGAAAGAAGAAGAGACCTCCACTTAATTTGTTGTTATTATTGAAATATTAAAAAGTTAAGTGGGTTATTTCCCAAAATACCACGCTTATTGTGGATAGTCCAAATTGGAAATAAGACCACAATTTTCATAGACAAATGAAGTACATGTTTACCCTTATTCATGTAATTTGATAATCTATACATATTTTTGTAATGCATTCGATCGTGCAACGCGTGGGTACGACGCGCTACTACTGTGTTAAACACGATAGATTGAGAATTCTCATCATATTTTAAAATGTTTTAGGTCATAAATGCAAGTTAACACATTAATTAAAGTAGCTAGGATTTCAATTCATAAATGTATGTTTCATTTTTCACACGTAACTTAAATAATTAGACATCATTCATTTTTTTTTTTTGAATTTTCCCGCTAGCTAGAATTTTATACATAAAAGTTTTATGAGAGGTATAATAAGCTTGTTATATTTAGAATTTAGGTTCTTGACCTCTCCATTCTTTTTTCTATATACATGCATTCGTAATAGATTATTATTATGAGTATCGTATATATGATATAATTATGAAATTTGGTTTATTTTTTCTACTCTTTACACATACTTGCTAACATTTTGTTGAAATAAATATATAATCAATAATTAATAATTTTATAACTTTACAAAAATTATGTCGAACATATTTTATTTATAATAAATTAATCATGTTAGATAAGAAGTTATACGTGCGTTTGCACATAATCTCCTACTAGTCTTTAATAAAAGTCCGAATTTGAATTTCAATAGCAAATTCGTCGCCCTCAACTTTTTCCCGTGGTCGAAAAACTGACATGACACGGTCATTTTATTACTGAAATTATAAAATCAAATTAAATTTTTGTTTATCTCCTCTCTCTCCATGTATCCTCTCTCTCCCAAAATCAAACCTCTCTACTAACTAGCAGTACTACGACAGTACCACTACTAGTTTACTATACGTACAAACTACTACTACTATCTGCCACTATCAGTCACCGATATAGTTAACTAGGGCTCCAGTATCTTGAGTTTGGGTATAAAATTATATTATTAATTTAATTATATTTTAGTAAATTAATAAACAAAAACTAGGTGTGGCCCTTGATTTTCATGTGAAGATTACAAATTGTGAAAGACTTGGTTAACTTTAGGAGGCTAGCCTTCTCATATTAGGTTTGCCGAAGGAGAAGCGGACCATAAATGATTCTATTGTTTTAAAATTTAGTGGTTGTTTGATTCAAATAGAGAAATGGAAAGACTATGAAATGAAGTAGAAAGAGAAATGGTAACAATAGTGTTACCTTAATTTGGTTTTTGGTTCAACAATGAAAATGAATCATTTGCAAGGGAATTTCGATAAAATAATTTTGTTGATACTCTAGTTTGGAAGGTAACATTTTGGAGGTTTTAAAATAACCAGATCATCTGAAGTTAAGCTTTTGCCCACAAGACGAGAATACGCCCTGGTAGTGCTCACGGAAAGGCAGCTCGTCCCCAAAGGTTAAAACGATCTTAACGTCTTGGCAGTAGCAGCACCGCAAACTGAACCGAGCACCGGCGAACTAGACAAGAACGAAGACTGAACTAGAATGCTATGTTATGCTTTGAGAGAGGAGAGAATGCTTTTCAATTGAGTGAATTTTGCAAATGAGCATGCCTCCTATATATAGGCTCTCGAACCATGTGAAGTGACTCGTCTCCATAAAAGCCATTATGAAGAAGCCAAGATGGCTGGCGGTTTCGATGTGAAAAGGCTCAGTTAGATGAAGAGCCTTGACAGTTACAAAAGGCCAAGAGACATGACTTAAATACAAGTCAAATCATCCACATATAACCGATGTGGGACAACTAACATATTATTAATTATAATAATATGTTAGTTACTACTTCAACATCCAACCTTTAGCATATAATATCTCACTCACCAGATATCGGTTTAGAGATATTAAATATATCACGTTCATCTACTCACGACGTAAATTAACATCCAATAAACATTTTAATTAAATATTAAATATTCAATTAACAATATTTATCCTCAATTAATGGTTAAATACTAAACCATTTCCAACAGGGATGTTTTTCCTAACTCTTAATCATACAACATCTACATACTTGATACTACCTCCATCTCCAAAAATACAGTGCAAAGGTAGTGACACAGATTTTAAGAATGTTGTCGGTATTAAGGTATTTTGAGTGGAGAAATAGTCTTACAACTTGTGTGTGTGGTTTTTCTTTTAGAACATTATTTTGTGCTAGGTTAAGAGTCCATAAAAAGGTTTTTTTTTTCCCTATTGAATGGGAATAATGTTTACAATCTAAATTAGTGGGTGAAATAATGTTCAAAAGAGCAAAGAACACAATTTTTAGAGATGGTCTAGTTAGTAATTAGATTACAATTTTCGAAGACAATTTTTAGAGACGGTCTAGTTAGTAATAAGATTACAATTTTTGAAGATGGAGGAAATAGCTTTTAATCTTACAATATCTATATTTAAGGGGTTAGATCCATTCAAAATATATCTACCAAACAATTTATAAAACTCGTGGCCGACTCTAACTTTGAAGGACGGAGGAAATACTAGTATTTATCTAAATTTTTAGGGCTTACTAACAATATAGTAGTACTACAAGATACTTCCTATGACCAACTCATATTGTCATCTTTTCCTTATTTAGATATCCCATTCATATTATCATTTTCCATATAAGGAAAGTTTTAGCCCTTGATAATCTTTCAAAAGTAATAGGACCTATTCATTTTCTATTTTTTTTACCCTTGTTCTTAATCTCTGTGTCGAACATTAACATAACAATTTCAATAAATCGGAGAATAGTACATTTTATAAGTTATACACATTTGAATAAATATAATCTATTTATTTATTTTTGACTAAAGGTCTATGTCAAGTATGACTATGAAGTATGAACCACGTAAGAAGTTCCTTATAAGGCGGACTATTTTATTTTCAGAATATATATTACTATAATATATACTATCTCCGATCCCCAAATCTCTTACTAAGAGGAAGTGGTACGGGTATTAAGTAAAATGTTGATGAGTTGGTTGTTAGTGGAGAAAAAATGATTAAATTTATTGTGAGTGGAGAAAGGGTCCCACATTGAGAATAATGATATATTAATTAATTGAGATAGTGGTGGGCCATACGTGATATTTTAGGTAGATAAGTTGATAAAGTAAGGGTAAGAGATAATAATTTGTTGTGGGTAATGTCCAAAAATAGCTAGGAAAAAATTTGGGGATCATCCCAAAAATGAAAGATAGGAAAAAACTTGGGGACCAGAGGTAGTATATATTTTTTTTGAATTTGTGGAAACCCGCAGTCGCTACCTTTGGTGCGCACTGGGTAAACCCCCGTCCTTGTGCAGTAGTCTGTAAACCACACAAGGCAATTAAACCACACCTTTCAAGTATAAGTGTGATAGGCTCGACCTATAAAGGCGTCAGTGGAGATTGAATTAGAGACCTCTGAGTCCCAGACAGCCCACTCTACCACTAGGCCATCTCAAAGGGACGGGAATACTATATATTATATTTAAAGTGAACTAGTTCAAGATAATGTGATATATGAAAGTAGAAAATATTATTGTTATGAGAAAGATATAAGTGTGGTTGACCCTACGTTGCATTTGGAAGAAAATTATATTTGCAAAGGTAGAATTAACAATTATTCAGAAGATAATAACCCTAGTTAAATACCAAGCGACAATATAATTAACAAAAAGAAGAATGACAATTATCTTGAAAAGATTAATAATAATTCGAATTTAGCTGCACGGTATGGTCAACCTCAATCAAATCCACCTCCAATATTGAAGAAGACACAAATATAAACATTGACCACAACATGAGGTAACAAATAAGCGTTAAATTAAGCAAATAAAAAAAAAACTTGGATTGAACTTGTCGATTGAATAGGATTGACAATTATTTGAGAAAGACGCCATTAATTGAATATGAAAACCAATAAAGGGAAAGTAATAATAGTTATACACAAATTTTCATATGGTAACCAGAACACACAGAATACAAGAAAATCCAAGTAAAATCTCTGACCAGAAAAATTAACTCATCTAACTAATTATGGCGTTCATGAAATTACCTTGCAGGAAATACTCAATTCTTTCCCAGGCCTATTTTCAATATTCATTCAATTGATTAAAGACTCATGCTGATAATGTGTTGTAATATAAGTAGAACATGAGAAGAATGACATCGCAGAATAAGAGAACCATATAGTAAGTACAAGATAGGGATAATAATAATAATAATAATAATAATAATAATAATAATAATATAACATGAAACCCTAACCAACTTTACAAATAGAGTCCATATCTAAATATATTATTCATAACAAAATTCATATTTTCATGTTACGTTTTCTTTTAGACTAATTTTCATTTACTTTAAGTAAGGCCTTAATTTTAGTTTTTTATTGAAATTTGATTTAAAGTCATTTGTAGATATCAAGGGCACGCGCGTAGTTTCATTACTTAATTTGTGATAATGTAGTATAGTGTGTAATACGAATAGAGAGAAGAACATAAGTTGATAATAAAATTATCAAATTAAGAATAGTAAACGTAGAGAGATTCATTTTTAAGAAATAGAAAGTATTACGTGGACTTTTTAATGTCCCATTCTATCTTATAGTAATTAAAAGAAGTTTCATGATTCACAATGAAAATGTATGCATCTTATCTTGATGGTGTTTTTAATTAAAAGAAAAACGTGTTTCATGATGAACGAGATTAGGTAGTAAGTTCCAATCAACTTATGCATTCAAATTACAATAAGAAAGAAAGCGAAATAGGTCATATAAAATCCTAGGTCCTTATTGTATAGCACTATGAATATTGTATAAAAAGTACTCCCTCCGATCCTCATTGATGATGTCCCATACTTTTTGGGCATGGTTATTAAGGAGTGAGGGTAAAATATTAGAAAATGGTAGCTCGTCATTTTTGAAGGGTTAAATATTTTATTTATAGAAAATAGGACATTATCAATGGAACAAACGAAAAAGGAAAGATGGTTCTTATCAATCGGTTGGATGAGTAATATTTTCGTCTAAAAAAAAAGATTTCCTAATATTGTATATTATGATTTTGCATATAGATTTTTTTGATTTTGTATACATTATTTTATGATTTTACTTATAGATATTTAAGGTTCTATAGGATTATCAACTCTTTTTGAAGGAAACTTACATTTAACATTACATTTTTGTTATAGAGTTTTAAACGTAATGTCTGTGCATCACATGCAGCACTACTAGAAAAATGGGCATACATGACGGAGTTTAACCATCATGTATGTGTGTCACGAACAGTCATTATGTAATCTATAGTAGGTGCTATACATGACAATTTATAAGCGTAATCTATAATACAATGTAATGTAATGTATATTCTATCTATAATGACGTTTTTAGTAAAGAACTGTGATATATTTTGCAGACTACAAGTGATATTATTGTTAAACCGTCATCTATGTTTGAGCCAGATTTTTTTTTTTTTTTTGCTTTAATTTCAAATTTAATATATCAAAATCACAATAAATTAGTTCATACAAAAGCTAATAAATACTTTATACTTGCTAAGTAAAAGGTTCATTCATTGATCATCCAAATAATACATATTTTGAATAAAGTCATAAAAATAAAAATATGTTATATCCATAATACCAATCAAAAGGTACAAAATACATCATCTCCATTACAAAACCTCAATTCTATGAACCCCCAACTCGAGTCCTTCTAGCTACACATTTTTAGTGCTATGGGCTCACGTTCAGTCGATTAACTAGTAGAATTTTGTGAAGTAAGAAATAATATCAACTATATAAACATATACACACACAGATACAAATTATCACAGTACCAACATAGCCTTATCGTTAGATCACAATTCTTTATTTTCATTTGTATATATTATCACAAAGCCATTCGTATGAATCTATATATATTCAAAGAACAAATTGCACAGAAGAATAAAATGTCTATTACTAGTAGATGATCAAATGAGTTAACTAAACCCTTCATTTTCCAATACCAGAGGTGTTCTGTGAATCTATGACCATGAGCTTAATTATACTTATTACTTTTATTCCTCGCCAATTATCACAAAACTAGAACCATGAGCTTAATTATACTTATTACTTTTATTCCTCGCCAATTATCACAAAACTAGAACATATTTAGCTCAAATACCCACCATATATATACACAATTATATCACGCTTTGATTAAGCAAAAATTACAATAATAACACAAATGCATGGAATCTTATGAATAATATGTACCTGATTAGGTATCTCCATGCTCAATTAGACAAGTAGCTCATTCCTCATGAACCTCGTCGATCTCAACTTGAGTGTATTCTTGAACTGTGAGCAAAACAAGTGTACAAAGATTCTTGAACTGATTTTTCTGGAAATGACTAGGATTATCTTCATAAGCATCATATGCATCATGAATCATATTTATGTAATCCTCCTCAGTGATGTAGTTTGCATCACTCTGCTAAACTCTATTACTATCACGTGCTGATCGTGTCGATGTGTATTCCCCATGCCATATCCACTTCTTATATGAAAGATCAAAATCATTGACTATGAATTGTGCTCTAATGATATCAACCTTTTTCTTACTAGCTAGTGTTATCACATTTTGAACACGGACAATGTATGAAGTTAGCATCATTTGCATTCTGTAATGCAAAATTCAAGAAAGCTTCTACTCCATTTTCGTATTCTTTTGAAGTTAGCATCATTTTCGTATTCTTTTGACAATCTATTCACTGACATCCATGTTCTCTCCATTTTGTATGAACAACTAAATACATAAGCCATTACAACATCAATTAATGCAACAAAAATGCCACAACATATGGAATTTTATAAATAAGAAAAATCCTATTAAACATTTACTAGTATCTGCATTAACTTTAATCAGATAATATGACATGCAACCTACCAGATTCACTAAATTGCCTGTAACTTGGCCTAGTTTTTTTGTACATGAAGGCTAACTAAGAAAAATCCATCTTCTAACTAATTAAACCTTAACTTAACCTTAACCCTGCAACCTAATAAATAAATAAAGCTAAGAATTAAATTAAATAGAATAAAGTTTTTGATTAAGTGCACGTTAATTATTTTGTGTATCAACGCGTAAACTGTATTGCAATAATTTGTAACAATTGGATAGCCAGTAGAGAGAGGCATAACTTCGTCATTTCTATCTTCAGTCCAAGTTTCAATTTCAAAAATTAAAATCTCTTATAATCTATATCATCAGGAAGAGTAGAGATATCTGACCAGTCTTGTATCTTTATAGAAACAGAAAATATGTATTATTCTCAACTAAGAACACAGGCTACTAGGTCATCATTCGAAAGTGACACGGCGAGACTATTCTTGAAAAATAGGGATCACTCCAGGTTCAAGGCTCAAACCATATAAATCCATTGTGGAGATTAGTATGAGCCACTGAAATTTATAGGAAAGCCATATCTATAGATTTGAAAGAAGAAAAAAAAATGGAAAATTTAAAATTCCTGAAATGAGCATGAAGTCAGTTAAAAACTGAATTTGGAAGCAACGAGTAGTGTGAAATTCTACAAAGAGCATACATTATTTAATGAATTATCAACTTTTCGCTGTTATATGATTGATGATTGCATTTCTTGATTATTAGCATTTCTTTTTATTCAAATAATGTATCTTTGTAACAGAGGTCACAATGGTGGGTCTTAATCTATGATAACCATGGTCTTTCAATACCCTTTTACTGCAAGGTTAATAAGTGAGTTTTGGACGAAACCAATTTAGAAAACTGGTAACCAGAAATAGTATAAACATCAAGAAGATTCACATATGAACTTATCAGAGTAAACAAAAGGAACCTTCAAGAAGTGTGAAGTGTAAAAACTGAAATGAAGTTTTTCAATGATCAGTAGATATGCTTTCAACCAATATTCAAAAAGGAACAACAATAAGCTGATTGCACCCAGACAGAAAGGCAAGTTTCACTAACACAGGCATCTAAAGTGCAGAAGTTTTCGTACATCTTTTCCCACGTAAGATCTGGACACTCCGAGTTGTCTATCTAGTCTAATAAAAAAGACTGGATAAAAGCATAATTAGCAAATTTTGTGCTTGGCCAATAAATTTATCGTTGTACAAGAGAATCTCACTTGTTCCTCTCAAGGTTTGGTTTTACATTAGAGATTTAATTTAACAAAATAGGAATACCATATAGATCCCCAATTCTAACCCAAAAATAAAGAGCAAGTTAATCTCCTTCAACCCAAGAAAATCAGCTTTATCTTCTTCGAACAAAAAATTGAAACTTTTTCAACGAATTTTTGTAAGATCATCATATTATTAATCCAAAAAAACTGAAAATCCTTAGGACATAACACAACAAGTTTCACTAATTCGCTCCACCTCAATTCTTCATCAAAACCTAACCCAATTTCATGACTCCCAAAATAATAACAAATCACAGCGCTCCAAAAACTTGAAAGAAAAATGAAAGAATAGAAAGCAAAAGTTACAGAACAATAAGAGCAAACAATGGGCATAAAAACGAGTCATACCTCAATGCAACCAAGTCCAATTTGTTGATTGTAGCTGTGTTCCAATATATGACTTTAGGGATTAGGAATTTGCGGCGACAATTAAGGATTTGTGAGAAATTGAGTGTATTGAGAGAAGACTATTTGAGAAGAGGGTGACGACGGACCGGGTAGAGCAGCCGTGGCTGTGGTTTCAGCTGCTGGAATCGAAGGAGAATTACTCGACAAGTCGCGGAAATGGAAAGAGACGAGAGGGAACGAGGTGAAGTCGCCGGAATCGATATTATGAAATCATTGAAGTCGCTGGAATCGATATGATGAAATCATTGAAGTCGCTGGAATCGATAGAGATTGATATTTGTGGCGGGTTCTCAATCTGAATTTTGGTCTCGCGGATTACACAAGGCGCGCGAGTTCTATGAATTTTGTGGCGGGGTGAATTGAATGAAGGGGGAATTTTTAATTCATTTATTTATAATATATATATATATATATATATATATATATAGGAAAGTGATTCCCATGCAAACTCTCCTTAAAATGAGAAATATGAATTAATCTTCACCATTAATTTTATCTACATGAAGGGTCAAAATTTAGCTTGGTCAAAGTGGGTCAAACCCGGGTCAACCCGTTGACTTTTTTTTTTAAACTGTCACACAAGATGCACAACTTCACATATTCAGATGCACAAATTCACATATTCGGATGCACAACTAAGTGTATTGAGATGCACAAGATTTTAAGTTTTTTTTTTATGTTTTTTTTTTCGTTTTTTTTAAGGTTAGGTCATATGCACCACACTATATAATGAGATGCACCACTAAGTGCATTAAGATGCACTAGTTTTGTTTTCGTTTTTTTTATTTTCGTAAAACATTGTGTATCTAGTTACACTATTTGGTACATCTAGTTACACTGTGTGGTGCATCTAGTTACGCATTGTGGTGCATCCAATTTTTTTTCAGGTTTTTTTTTTTTTTTACAAATTCGGTGCATCTCACTACACATAGTGGTGCATCTCATTATGTATAGTGGTGCATCCGAATATGTGAAATGGTGCATCTTGGGTGACTGTTTTAAAAAAAAATTGAAAAAAAAAACTGAAAATCTTGTGCATCTAAATGCACTTAGTGGTGCATCTAGTTATATAGAGTGGTGCATCCGAATATGTGAAGTTGTGCATCTTGGGTGACAGTTTATTAAAAAAAAAATTGAAAAAAAAAACTTGAAAATTTTGTGCATCTAAATGCACTTAGTGGTGCATCTAGTTATGTAGAGTGGTGCATCTGAATATGTGAAGTTGTGCATCTTGGGTGACAGTTTATTAAAAAAAAAAATTGAAAAAAAAAACTTGAAAATCTTGTGCATCTAAATGCACTTAGTGGTGCATCTAGTTATGTAGAGCGGTGCATCCGAATATGTGAAGTTGTGCATCTTGGGTGACAGTTAAAAAAATAAAAATAAAAAAAAATAAAAAAATAAAAAAAAAACGAAAAAAAAGTCAACGGGTTGACCCGGGTTTGACCCGCTTTGACTTGGCCAAATCTTGATCCTCCATCACCAATAGATCTATGGTGGAGATCTATTCTCATTTCTTAGGATAAGATCTATTCTCATATGATCTATTTCATATATATATATATATATATATATATATATATATAGATATAGATATATGGAGTGATTTCCATGCAAATAGATCATAAAGTGAGAATTACGAATTAATCTAAACCATTGATTATATCTACATGGAGGGTCAAGATTTGGCCTGGTCAAAGCGGGTCAAACCCGGGTCAACCCGGTCAACCCGTTGACTTTTTTTTTCGATTTTTTTTAACGTTCAACTTACATGCACTACTTCACATATTCGGATGCACCATTTCACATATTCGGATGCACCACTAAGTGCATTGAGATGCACAAGATTTTAAGTTTTTTTTTTATTTCGTTTTTTTTTTCGTCTTTTTTTTTTCTTATAGTCAGGTCATATGCACCACATCATGTATTCATATGCACCACACTATATAATGAGATGCACCACTAAGTGCATTAAGATGCACTAGTTTTGTTTTCGTTTTTTTTTTTTTCTGTAAAACGTTGTGCATCTAGTTACACTATGTGGTGCATCTAGTTACACTATGTGGTGCATCTGGTTACACATTGTAGTGCATCCGATTTTTTTTCAGTTTTTTTTTTCATTTTTTTTACAGATTTTACAAATCTGGTGCATCTAAATGCACTTAGTGGTGCATTTGAATATGTGAAGTGGTGCATGAAAATATATGAAGTGGTGCATTTTGGGTGACCCCTTAAAAAAATTGAAAAAAAAAAACTGAAAATCTTGTGCATCTAAATGCACTTAGTGGTGCATCTAATTATATAGAGTGGTGCATCTAAATATGTGAAGTTGTGTATCTTGGGTAACCGTTTAAAAAAAATCGAAAGAAACGGGTTGACCCGGGTTTGACTAGGCCAAATTTTGACCCTTCATCATCCATAGATCTATGGTGGAGATCTATTCTCATTTCTTAGAATAACATTTATTCTCATATGATCTCTTTCCTATATATATATATATATATATATATATATATATGGTAGGGATCTGGTGAGAATAGATCTTATGTGAGAACGTGAGAATGATATATTTTAATGCATTTTATCATATCGGTAATGCATATATTGCAGAAATAAAATACATATACATTCTAATGCATAAATTGCAGTAACTTAATGCATAAACATTGTAATGCATAAATTTGTGTAACGTAATGCATCGTTAAATCTGAGTCATTGATCAACAAAAATCAAGGGTCCAGATTTATTCTCATTTCTCATTTCTCATTTTAAAAAGCATTCTCACATGATCCTCTTTCTATATATATATTAACTACTCCTCCGTAATTGAAAAAGTGTAATGTTTGCCCAAAAACACTATAGTTGAAATAATGTTATGTTTCACTTTATAGACTTTTATACCCCAAATATTCCTCTCTATTTACAGTAATATACCATTACTTATCCCACAATTTATTTAATTAACTTAAACTAATTAAACTAACTACCCAACCATTTATTTAATTAACCTAAACTAATTAAACTAACTACCCAACCCAAACCCAAATTCGGATGACCTATCACCCAGCCCAATTTCCCCCAAATATATTTCCCCACTCTTATACCCCCAAATCCTAATCGGCGCCGATCTCCCTATTGTTCTTCACAAATCTCTCATTTAGGGTTTACTCCTCTCACTCTTAAACTCTGTAATCTTCGTCTCCACTCTTATCTCTGTTAATGGCGCCGATCTCCCTCTTATTCTTCACATATCTCTCATCTAGGATTTACTCCTCTCTCTCTTGAACTCTGTAATCTTCGTCTCCACTCTCATCTTCGTTAATGGCTCTGATAAAAAACTTTACTCCCATCTCTAAAAGTTTGGTGGCGAAAATCGAATCGCCGTCGCTCTTTGAAGGCTCTGAGAATCAATCGGCACCGATCTGTGATGAATCTCAGACTCAATCTCCTTCGCCGCTACTCTATGACGAGTCTCAGACTCAATCTCCTTCGTCGGACGAGTCTCAGACACAATCTCCTTCGCTGTCGCTTTATGACGAGTCTCAGACTCAATCTCCTTGGTTGCCGCTCTATGACGAGTCTCAGCTTGGTGATGCGCCGATCTATGATGAATCTTTTCCCCTTTGTCACACCATTGTGCCAGAAATACAATTCGCCGATTTTGGTGAAGGATCTACTTTTTTGAGGAAAAGGGTGCGCGAATTTGAGAGCTTGGTGCCTAATCCAGAGGGCATGGTGGCGAAGAGTGAGAGCACGATGCCGACGATGAAGTGGGAGGATGAAGCTGACATTTATCTGTCCTACGAGGAATGGATGCAAAAATACATTGCTAAGGGTTTGCTAGAGTATAAAAGCTCCAGAAAATAGGTGACTGCGTTCTATTTTATGGTTTTCAGTATTACGATTATGATTATTCTGTGATACTGCATTTTTGAAACTGATATTGAACTGATACTGCATTTGAGTGAGTGGGGGAAGGCTGGTGATGCCTTATTTGTGCAATTTATGATCATTATCTCAATCTATGCTATGTTGTATTTGATTGTGAAACTGATATTGAACTGATACTGCATTTGAGTGAGTGGGGAAAGGTGGTGATGCCTTATTTCTCTCTGAAACTGATTATGCATTGATACTGCATTTGTGTGTTTGGTGTTGAATGTGAATTGTTGTCTTCTTGGGGGTTGTTTGTTGAATCTTATTAATGCCACCACTAGAATTATTTGTGTTCTATGTCTGGAGGCATAAATAGGATATATAAAGAGTCAATGATGCAAAAAAACTTCATTTAATTAAGGCTGAGACTACAATCACTAACTAAACAACTGATCCAATGACAAATTTACATTCCAAACACAAAAAGTGATCTATTTTCTATTTGTCCCTGTAAACCATAAGCCAAAAAATCTATACAGAGCCCCTAGTCTGGTAAATGTATGTCTTTTACTCCTCTGGCGATATCTTCATTCTGCAATATTGTCCCTCCATCAACTCCATGCATCTTCAGATATTCCCATCTTTCTTTGACAATACTTTCATCTACTAAGATAGAATATGGCAATGTCCCCTCTCTCACCATTCTCTCATTGTACATATGTGGGATTTTGTATGTGTTATTTCCCTTGCTCTTGATGATTTCTTGATGGCAACCTTGCAAAGTGAGAAACACATTGTTTAATTTTCATGCTGGAAAATTCTCAAATGCTTCCTTGATATTTCTGATCATGTCATCTGCATTTCTTGCATCCTTCTCATCCTTCAGTGTCTGTATGGCTCTAAAAAGTCAAGATCATTGATGTTAGTGTTTGGTAAGTTTGGTGGTTGTTGTACAAGCTGTATGTTGAATCCATCTGATGATGCAGCAGCTCTGAAATCTGGGTCATTGTTGTCTATGTGTGGTCTTGCATTGTCTTGCTGGATTATGATATTTTTGCTCAGTCCTTCTGACCATTTTTTTTTAATTAGTGGTATCATCTCCAGTAGTTAAGGGAATAACATGTATAAGCACTAAATGATTAATCAAATTGATTATGATAGTGAATTACACATGATAGAACCTTACCTCCTGCAGAAAAATTTGCTTCATCACCTTTCTTGATATCTATGTAACCGGTTTAGTGATCATTGTACCTTTATCTCTATGTTTAGAATTTCTTTGTGCTGGGACCTCATAAGTGAACGGTATAATTCTAAACTTGCCATCAAATATGACTTCACCATTGTTGTCTATGATTGGTCTTAAAACCATACACTCAAACATGATTTTATCAATATTGTTTTTGGATTGCAATGCTCTGCGTGGTGCTGTTTCACCTTTTAGTAGGTAATACCTTCATGTTTTTCTACTTAAATTGAAACATTTCTCATCTATATGGATCACATTATAATTGTTCTGAAAAACAACCTTTCCTTCCTCACCAATGCAGCTAAGTTGATTGAGGCTAAATTCTATTCTAGTGAGCATGTTCTTGGGAGTTAAGTAAGGTTTAATAGCACTAGTATGAGGTCTTATATCTTCTGTTTTCAGCCAACATTGTACCTGAAAAGGGCTGACTCCCATGTGATGTGCTGTTTTTTCTGATTGAGCTTCTCTGCAAAACTAAGAGTGCCTTGAGTTTTTCTGCATCTAATTGTTTCTTATCACTGTGCTGACAACCTTTCTTTATGCTTTTAACATGTATAGGTCTGCCCAATACTTGTTGAGCTGCAGCTTGCTTCCATATGCGCCATACAGTGACGTATTCCACATTGAAGATTGTTGCAACCTCTTTTTTGGCACCATGCTGCAAACCAGAAGTAGTGGAGTGTTGGAGGAGCCACTGAACCAAGGCATTTCTTTCGTCATCTGTCAGATTTTTTTTTGCTTTGGCCTGGCAGCATTGCTGCAGATTTTTTGGAGGACTTGAGGTTGTTGTAATGAATGTATTTTGCCTTTAATGCTCTCTATTTATTGTTGATAGAATGTGTTAGGTGATGTTTATTCCCTCCAACATTTTTAGTGAGAAATTTGAATTTAGACAGAATTTTCCCTCTCACTGCTGTAAGACAGTAGCATTAAATGTACTTTTCAGACAGAATTTTCTCTCTTCAATGAAATTTTATTTTCTTGTTATTTCTGTTCAATGCCTTCATGCAATTGATAAATTTTGATGCAATGTAGTTTCATATCAATGCAAGAAAATAAAACGTGATGAATGCAATTTCATATATATGCAGGAAAATAAAACGTGAATGAATTTTTTTTAAGTCATGGAAGGCATGAAATTAATCAAGCATATAAAAATTAACGTGCATGAAAAAAATAAATCCATGGAATAAATCAAACATGAGTTGGTTGTGATTTTTAAACCACAAATGCTAATTGCAATTAACAAACCTCACCTTCACTACCCTTATTGTCTTTTTATACCACTTTATACAACTTTACCAGTTTTTCTTAAACTTCGCACAAACAGTAAACATTACATTTTTTCAATTACAGAGGGAGTAGTTTTTTATACATGACGTTTTTTGTTAAAATGTCATGTTTAGGTATAGTAAAAGATGACGTTTCAGTAAGTAATGTCATAAATACGAAATAAGACACGCACATACATGACGATTTTATTAAAAAACGTCATAAAAAATAAAATGATGCACATCAATGACGGTTAATATAATAAACCGTCATCTAAGTACTGTCATGAAAGCCTGTTTTTCTAGTAGTGATGGGATGACATACTAGTACAATATGATAACCAAATCATGAAATATTCTTAAAAGAGTTAGAGAAAAAAAAAAGCATATCCTAAAATGCTTTCATAAAATGCTTAAATGGTTCTATCAAATTTTGTCAAAAGTTCACTTTTGACAAACATTGGGTAAAATTGTATCCTATTTGACCCTTATAGATAGGTTTGTATGGTTATTGCATCCCACATTTATTACTTTTCAGTTTCTCTCTCTTCCTCTCATTCTCTCTTCCCTTCCCGCTCCCTCATCTCTCTCCCTTCTCTGCGATGTTCGCATTCTCCGCTTCCATTCCGCTGATGAAATCCTCCACTCCGCCGTCCTAAACTCCGACGCCAACCACAACAATGTCGTCGCGCTCCAAAAAAGCGAAAACAACCGGCACGATGCAGATTTTCTCTCTCTTCTCTTCCCTCCATTTTTCGTCTATCTCTGTTCATCCCCGCTCATTGTTTCCGCCGCCGTCTGCAACATCTAGAACCGCCACACCAACTATTATCGCCGGAAATCCATAGATCTCGCCGGAAATTCCTAGATCTAAAATTGGGATAAATGAGTTTATTTGAAATTTTTTCAATTTATGATTTTTTTAGAATTGTTTTTAGTCATTATATAGGTTATTCGTATAGTTTCTAATGATTTCTAGTGTATTTGGATTGAATTTTGAGCGATTTTGATGTATTTGTGCAGATTTTCGGTTTGTTTTTGTTGTTGCAGAGCTGCTATTTTTACTGTTAAAAATCCGTCGGTACGCAGTACGTATTTGTAAATGCGTACTGCGTACACGTAATATGCATTTACAAATGCGTACTGTGTACCAAGTAACCACACTTAGGTACGCAGTACGCATTTAGAAATACGTACCTAATTTGTTGCGTACAATGAATTTGTTCTTCGATTAGAGTATGAGTTGCTTGATGTCACAGCCCGAAATCCGGTGTGTAGGAACGACCAGACTCCATTTGAGTGTGAAGGTGAAACCATCCAATTAAACATCTCACTTATGTTACAACTCAATTCGAGATGTAACGATACACCAACTTTATCGAATTAAGAATGTGAAACCATCAAATAAGACTTAACTCAACAAGAAATCATGCTCAAAAATAAAGAATAATTGACAAGAACATTAACGAGTCTTAGCATGCTTTCAAGGAATTATCAAGATAAGTGAGCATGAATAATTTACATCGATTTCACAAAAAAATATATAAAGTATTTGGGATCCAAGTCAAGAAGAAATAAAAGAAAATAGGTAATTGTTTCGAGCAAACGGCTCATTGTTTCAACACTTCATCAGCGGTTATCAAAAAGACATAACAAAAGAAATTGTTTTTGCAGTGGAGACATCAACTCATTCCCAACAAATACATGTATGAAGACATGCATTTGCCAACTTCAACTTTCAACTTAACCAAAAGACACACCACCAAGATTTCATCCTCGCCATCCTTATCCATAGCTAACAGCACGTTTAGAAATACATGCAGGGCTGAGTACTTCATACTCAGTTAACATATGCCAAAAACATTTTGAAAACAATGCTCATTAGAGCTATATAATTGAACTTGCATTGTCACTGCATCACAAATGTTAGTTCATTTGAAAACATTTTACTTGTGAATGCATAAATCATTTTATTTTCTGAAATCGACAGCGCTGTCAAAACATAATTTATACAGGTACGAATCATCTACCACATCTGTCACACCTCCGACTCCCGAGGTGCGACTAACGAACAACAACACAACTTAACCAACTAACAATCAACTCAGATACGAGGAACATGCTCGGGGAAACATTAATGAAAAGCAGCAACACTCGAATAAGGCTATCAAAGACATAATGAAGCGATAACCGAGCATTTAAATTCACATATCAACAAGAATATTATAAGAACTTCAAGTTATAGAGAACGAGATTCAACAAAAAACATTTGAGTCATCGAGCATATAGCTCGGAATAAAAACAAGTATCAAAGTGTATATCAACAGACTTTCATTTCAAAAGAGTTGCAGCGAAAACTTGACTCAATTCCCAATATTCACACGTATGAAGACGTGTAAATGCCAGTCCGACATCCGACTCGACTGAACCAAAAACACCACACCACCAAGCATCCATGCCATCACCATCCCGTCAACCTGCACGTTTAAAAATACACGCAGGGCTGAGTACTTCGTACTTAGTGAACATATGCCGAAAATATTTGGAAAAAGATGCTCTTAAAGGCTATATCAATTGAACTTGCCTTGCCGAAGCATCACAAGTATCTATACGATTTAAAACGGTTTTACTTGTGCATGCTAAAATATTTTCTTTTAAATAGACTGCGCAGTCAAATATAACATATACTCAACAGTATGCATCATCTGTCATAAATTCACTCACTGTGCCGAGAAGTAGGCCTCCTTCTCGAACACTGTGACCGGCCTAATCGAAGTAAGGCTCACAGTCACCTCAATATTTAACATACCACACGTGGGTTCCTGCCTTTCACAGGATAATAATAATCTCAAGCAAACAGATGATAACACATACCAAATTACATAAAAACGGCAAGTCAATTGTATTTAAAAATCACATAATAATACTCAATAGCATAATAACATTCATCGATAGTTTTGGTTCAGAAAAGCCCACCTGATTCTCGAAGATTCTTGCTAGGCGGTTTAAGGGCTATTGTCCTCGCTTATCTTTCCGTCCGGCTTGATCCTTCACAGTTCGATATCGATAAAGAAAATAAGATATTACGCAAGGATGGATAAAAGACGTTGGTCTCGACTGAAGGACTTCTACTTGAGTCGTTTCTCTCAAAGCTATTCTTTTCTAAATCAATCTCGCATTCTCGACTCGAAGCCATTACTATACTAGATGATTGGTTAATACTATTAACCAATGTCTTAGCACTTCTCGCTTTAATTATGAAACGGCGTCTATCTAAATTCTATTACTCGAGCTTTCTTTTAGGAACTTAATCAATTCTTGATTTAATTAACAACTCAATAGCTTAATTATTTTGCATACAAACAAACTTAATAATTCTTCATGTTATCACCAAATAATATCATTCACTCAAACATATCAATTCAATTGCATAATAATTCCAAATAAATCAAACACATTGTTTCAACTTCAATCACATTTCAAGACACATTAACATTTACTCAATTTTTATTTTAGAACTTAATTCAAATAAGAATTCCTTTTTATAAAACTCAAACAATATAATTTATCTTTCTCCACTTATAAACAACACTTTTCTAAACTCGTTGTCTTATGAAAACATATTTTAAATCTTTACTTAATTAACAAAAATTCTCTTTAATTTTTATTAAACTCTTATAAAATAGGAATTTCATTTCTATTTCTAACTCGATTCTCATTCTTAACTCAACTATTACTTTTCTAATTATTATCTCGGCAATTCTTCTCGGTTTATTCTTAATCTACACGGTTTGAAACACAACTTATTTAATTAATTTAATTAATTACTTTCAAAATCATTACTCGATATCTTATTCCATTATTTTCTTGATTAAACTATACGAGTATTTAAACTTAACTCGTCTAACATCTTTTTCTCGACTCGATTAAATCTTCTTTTCATTTTCTTATTATTTTATTCTCTTTATTTTAACTTTATTTTCTCGACTCTTATTTATTTAATTAATAAATTTCTTTTCTTCTTTATTCTTCAATTAATTTTTTTTTATTTCAATAAAAACTAGTTTATTTTATTAATTAAATTACAAAATTTCTTTTTTGCTTTAATTTACTCAAAACTCAAATCTTCAAGTCTTATTTTAGGAATACTTAGAACACTTAAAACACTTACTAGATTTATTTTTCTATGTATTTTCCAATTCTTAACATTTTTAAAGCTTTAAAACTTCAATCTTTTATCACAATAAATCCTATCTTCATCTAGAATTCAACTTAACACTTTAATACACATCAACATCATTTTAACATCAAAATCACTCAATCATCATATAATTATTTTCTTTAAAACTTCACATGCAAATTGATTTTCTTCACACTTAATCGACATCAAAGATTAAATCATCACATCTCATACTAATCTCATGCTTAAAACATCACTTAGATAATCAACAAAATCAACAAAATAATTCCTTCTTCCTACCCTAAAACTCACGGCAATTATAATATTTTTAGGGCAATTCATTTCTCGATTTTTCATGCACATAAACTCATTCAAAACATGATAAAAATAATAAATCAAGCATCAAGATAACAATAACTCAAGAAATTCAAATTCTCCTATTTTTCTCTAAATTTTCGGTATTCACCATATTTTAGGGTTTTTAATTTTTTTTTCTTCTCTTAATTCATCGATTAAATCCTAGAGTTCGATTCTCCTATCGATTTCTTCTCACTTAATCTTCACATCGATAACCTAGGTTTGCCTAAACACAAAATAAATGCCATGCATGCATGTTTTCTTTCTTTTAGGGCTTATAGAGATACATATATACAAGAAATCAAATGAATTATCATACTTTAGAAAATAAATGGATCTTCTCCTCTTGATCTTCTTGAAATCGAATTTGATGGGGGAAATAGGGCTCAACTTCTAGCTTGGATTTCTCTTGGAAGAACTTATATTGAATCCTCAAGAAAATACAAAACAACAATTAATCATCCATTTTTTTAGGGCTTAAGAGCCGAAAATGAAGAAGAATTTGGATGATTTTGGAAGTTTAATACTAAAAAATTGGGGAAGATCAATACTTAAGATTAGGGCTTTGGAAACTTGATGATGGATTGATCCTCACTTGATCTTCATGGTGGATTAGAGCTTGATTCTGAGCTTGCATGGAAGAAATATCAAGTGTGTGAGGTGTGTGTGTGCTCACGGCAATGGGGAAGAGAGGGAGAGAGTTTTTTCTTTCTTGCTTTCTTAGGAATTTTCGAGAGAGAGAGATATGGGTAGAATGAGAGAATTTCTCCTTTTGTATAAAGAGAGAGATCGAAAGAGTGAGAGAGAGATAGATAGATTGTGTAAATTTTGCATGCACTTGATTACCAACATAGAGAATAAAAATGATGGTGTTTGTATTGGAACTTGGTTTGAGAGAATGATAGATGGAATTGATGTGATGGGCATTTGCATGCAATCTTTCATCACAATTTACTAAGATTTGCTTCATAACTAAAGAATATTAATGATTAAAGCTATATAGTAGGCTTGGAGAGAGACAGAGAGATGGCGGTGGAGAGGGAGAGAGATGAGTGGAATTTGTCTCATTATTTTATTACGGGTATTATTTACCAGGTCGTAAAAAGTCCGTATTATTCTATTTATGCTAAAAACAGGTCTAATCTCTCCTCGTCTCGTTTTCGACATTAAAAACATCTCAAACCTAATTCCATCTCAATAGATAAATTATGAATTCCGATTATCTAATTTTTAAGTCTTGATTCCATATAACGAAGAAAACTTAAGAATTAATCGGCTTATTAATCCGTTAATAATTCAATTCTTATAACCTTCTCAAAATAATCTCGGGTAAGCTTTTATCTTATCCCAATGATCTTAGAATTAATTCTAGGTTCAAAGATTTTAATTAAAATCTATTCTAAGTTCATCGGCGTATAGCGACTTCTCGGTTATCAACAATATTCACTTCAAATCAAAATCCTCGGAGTTTTCTGAAAATCATACTCGTACTCATCCTCATATAAGCAAGCTCAAAATATGCATCACATTATCATTTCAAGAAATAGAACATATAATCTCACGTAAAAACACATAAGGGCATTTCAGTCATTTTACTCATTTATACTTATTTAGAAAAAAATTTATTCTTCAAATCTCAACATTTAAACTTACTCGGTTAATTAATACGCTCTCTAAGGTTATAGAAGTTCGGGGTATTACATCCTCACCCTCTTAAAAAAATTTCGTCCCGAAATTTACTAACCTTGAGAAAATAGCTCGGGATATTTTGCCCTCATCTTTTCTTCGAGTTCCCACGTGGCTTCTTCGAGATCATGATGACACCACTTGACTTTCACTAAGGGAATTGATTTCGTTCTAAGCTGCTGAACTTTATGATCTGAAATTCTCTCAGGTTTCTCTTCGTAGCTTAGATCGGGCTTCATCTCTACATCTTTTTGGCGTATCACGTGCTTCGGATCGAAGACGTACTTTCTCAATTGCAATACGTGAAAAACGTTATGCGAGTTTCCAAAACTGGGAGGTAACACTAAACGATATGATATGGATCCAATCCTCTCAAGGATTTCGTACGGTCCTATAAAACGAGGTTTAAGCTTTCCTTTAACTCCAAAATGATACACTCCTCTCGAAAGGGACAATCTCAAGAATACTTTATCTCCTACTTCAAATTCCAACTTGGATCTTCGGTTATCAGCATACGACTTTTGTCGACTCTGAGCTTCCTTAATCTTCTCACGGATTTGGTGCACAGATTCTATCATTTCCTCAATCGCTTCTGGCCCTATCACCTTCCTTTCGCCCACTTCATTCTAATAAAGCGGCGATCTACACTTCCTTCCGTAAAGAGCTTCGTAAGGGGCCATTCCTATCGTATTCTGATAGCTATTGTTGTACGCAAATTCGACAAGAGGTAAGATTTTCTCCCATTCAACTCCTTTATCTAACAAAACAGCTCTCAACATATCCTCGAGGATTTGAATCGTTCGCTCGGACTGACCATCGGTTTGGGAATGATAAGCAGTGCTGAATTGCAACTGAGTTCCCAACTCCTTGTGGAAGCTTTCCCAAAAACGGGCTGTGAACTTCGAATCTCTATCCGACATAATCGTTTTTGGCACTCCGTGCAACCTTACAATTTCCTTAATGTAGACCTGGGCTAACTTAGCTGATCCATAGGTGTGTGGAATAGGTATGAAATGAGCAGACTTTGTCAATCTATCCACTATCACCCATACTACTGTGTTTCCTTTCCTTGATCTTGGCAATCCTGTCACAAAATCTATTGTGATTTCATCCCACTTCCACTCTGGGACTGGTGATGGCTGCAGAGGTCCATACGGTCTTTGACAAGCTAGGCATCTCTCAACGAACAATGCCACATCCATCTTCATTCCATCCCACCAAAACTGTTTCTTTAGGTCTTGGTACATCTTCGTGCTGCCGGGATGGACTGTATACGGGGTTTCATGAGCTTCACTCATTATTTCATTTCTTAGCTTGTCGTCACTAGGCACACAAATTCTTCCTTGGTATAACAAGGCATTATCGCTCGACTCAGAAAATTCTTTAATTCCTTCACTTCTCACCTTCATTCTTAACTCCTCCAACTCTTCATCTCTTCTCTGGCCTTTTATGATGCAGGTTCTCAAATCAGGCATCACTATTAAAGTACCAATCGTTTGATCTACCGTCGCTAGAGGTACAATCACTTCAATTCTCATCTTCCCGAATTCTTCAATCAACTCGACTTCATCAGTTAGAAGGAATCCTAATTCGGTCTCTTCCGAATTTTCCTTCTTTCTCCTTCGACTTAGCACGTCGGCTACTACATTAGCTTTACCGGGATGGTAAGATATCTTGCAATCGTAATCTTTCACCAACTTGAGCCATCTTCGTTGTCTCATGTTTAACTCCTTCTGTTCGAAGAAGTACTTCAAACTCTTATGATTCGAAAATATTTCACACTTGGCTCCATAGAGATAATGTCGCCAAATCTTTAAAGCATGTACGACAGCTGCTAATTCCATGTCATGATTTGGATACTTTTCTTCATGAGGTTTGAGTTGTCTTGAAGCATATGCAATCACTTTTCCATCTTGCATTAGAACACATCCTAATCCTTGAGCAGATGCGTCGGTATATAAGATGTAATCTTTGTCTGGTTCGGATAAGGCTAATGCTGGAGCTATAGTCAATCTCGTCTTGAGCTCTTGGAAACTTCTTTCACATTCTTCCGTCCACTCGAACTTCGTTTCTTTCTTCAACAGGCTCATCATTGGCTTCACGATCTTGGAGAATCCTTCTATGAATCTCCGATAGTATCCTGCTAAACCGAGGAAACTACGGATTTCATGCACTGATGTCGGGGATTTCCATTCTTGCACAACTTTCACCTTTTCCATATCCACCTTAATTCCTTCGGACGAAACAACATGTCCTAGGAAATTCACTTCCTTCAACCAGAATTCACATTTACTGAATTTGGCATACAAATTTCAGTTCTAAGCTTTTCCAACACAATCCTCAAATGCTTTTCGTGCTCGGCTTCGTCTCTTGAATACACCAAAATGTCGTCTATGAAGACAATCACGAACTTATCCAAATATTCGTGAAAAACTCTGTTCATCATATCCATAAATACTGCTGGAGCATTTGTTAATCTGAATGGCATTACTATGAATTCGTAATGTCCATATCTCGTTCTGAAAGCAGTCTGATGCGTCTTCGACTTTTGGGCCATTTAGCCCTATTTTTCATGTCTTTTTGTGTCGTTAGTGTCTGTCCAGGGGAAGAAAACTATTATTCGAAGGAAGGAAGCTCAGTCCAAGTCAAACAGAGGAAAGGTGGTCAGAATGAACAGAATTGGAGTGAATTTAGTCGGTTGCAAGGATTACGCAAAGGAGTATGCAGTGCAGGAGACAAATTGAAGCAAGAGACGAGATTGAAAGGAGGATTCCATGTGAACCCTGAAGCTAAGTTGCTGTTCATCATTCACATTCGTGGTATTAACGCAATGCATCCAACAACAAAGAAGATCTTGCAATTGTCTTGCCTACGAGGAATCAAACCATGAAGCATGCAACCAGTTTGACCACTACAAAAATTGCCAGTCAGTCGCCAAAGCTCAAGAAGGAAAGTCGCGTGGAGAAGATTTGCACAATATCTGCCAAGCATCTATGGAAGGAAGGATTTGGAGGTCAGCGCATTACCCTAAATAAATCAATCAATCGGAGATTGCCAATCATCAATCCATTCAATCACAGATAATCAGAATCTCGCTCAACATGGGAAGTGTCAATCATGCCGATTCAGTCCACTCGCTTAGGGTTTTGTCCGCGGCCATTGCTACTATAAAAGTTTAGCTAGAGCGGCTGGCGCGATGTTGGTTACCACACTATTCTCTAGTCTTAGTTCGGAAAAACACTTTCGTTTCCAGTTCTATATTTATTTTACGTTCAAAATAATTTATCTGCTTTGATTTACATTCCGCTGTGAAGAACGAATCCAAGGCTGTTTGCCTTAGGTACTATTTTAATTCAAGTATTTCACATTCCTCTTTATTCATGCATTCTCATTTATCAGTTATTATGTATTTAAATATGCGTGAGTAGTCTACTTGGTGAGATTTGGGTATGGGAAATGGTTGACTGTTGATATATGAAATATTCGTGAGGCACTTGTGCCATCGGTTGAGTCTAGTAGTTCCGGATAGATCTGAGCAGAACTCATGGGCAGTCCTGACCTAACGGGTGATCTCCATTCGGTTGGAACTGTACTATTCCAAGCAAAGACAAGGCATGACAGACGGCAACGTTCGGTGTGCCCATGACCGAGTAGCTGAACAGCACCTAACATGGTGCTGTAGATTTGGATGGCGAGGAATGGGTAAGGGGATACTGCGCCTTTTCTCGGTGTTGGGCTTCTCTAACAATCAACCACCAACTGTGACGAGGCATCAAGCCATGGTTATTGACCGAAGGACTCATCTCGCGTATCGTAGACATATCAATGACTGGTTGGACGTAGTACCGGAAATGGATATCCCGCGAGTTATGTCTACTCTGTAGGTACGGACATGGGAAGCTTGGGAGAGAAGGTTGGTGAGGGTCATACTTGGAGAGATCGGGTATGACTACTATCTAAGGAGGAGTGAAGCACGGCCTTGTGACCGGAGTGAAGCGTGACCTTCGCACCAAGACGACAACAAGGGATTCAACCATCCCAAGTGTGGAGTATAGACTCTTGAAACGCCCCAATGTCTTTAGGCCACGACTTGAGTTTATACGAAGCATGGACGGATCTTCAGTGTGCCTGTGACCGAATTAACATATCAACAATGATCATGACCAATCCCAAATCTTACCCCCTTTTTATATTTCATTTCCGTTTAGTTTATTGTGCAGATATACAGATCAGACCGTGACAACTCAATTTGTGCACCGAAAGGTAAAGTAGTTGCTCATTCTCCGTGGGATCGACCCTAGCTTACCGCTAAGACTAACCAGTCCGGTAGTGGGCATAGGAGCGTGTACTGTCCGCCTGGGGCATACACAAGTATTTTGATCGTACCATACGACGGATGCGTGTCAAAATTGGTGCCGTTTCCGGGGAGTGACGCGCAATAATTTTACTCTTCTCATTCCATCTTCCGCTACTAGTGTATGCGTGGAACTCGTCGAGTACAGAGAGCATTAGCTTTTGATCCAAACATCGGCCGAACTGAACGATGACTACGCGCACTTGCACGGATAGCGAGCCGCGAAGCTATGGTAGACCAACCACAGACGGCGCAGACCCTCAAACAGTTGGCATACCCAACTAATCTGAATCTCAGACCGAATGGGATCACCTTACCAGAGAATCCCTTCGCCCCTGCGCGGTTTGACCTGAAACCTGCATTAATACAAGTCTTACCGAAGTTCAATGGATACCCAGGAGACGACCCACACACCCATCTCCAAGACTTCGAAATGACGGTGATGCACCAGTCCAATGAGAATCAGCAGGAATATGTGAAGCTGGTTCTTTTTTCCATTTTCATTGGTGGATGGAGCAAGGAGATGGCTGTATAATCTACCTGAAGGGAGCGTTACCTCTTGGGCAGAAATGCAACAAAGCTTCCTGGAAGAATTCTTCCCAGCCACAAGAGTTGAAAGGATGAGATGGGACATCTGAAACATCAAGCAGGATGGACTGGAGACCTTTTATGAGTACTGGACTCGCTTCAAACAGTTGTTAAGCAACTGCCCTCATCACCAGATCACTCCGAAAGATCAAGTGGAAAGTTTCGTAAAGGGCATGCGGAGGAGTGATCGAGGACTGGTATTAGCTGCATGTAATGGATCGTTGATGAGCAAAACACCTCAAGAGATTTTTAAACTCTTGGGAACAATGGCAGAAGAGTCCAGAGATGATGGACATGAAAGAAGCAGAGAGATACCAGAAAAAGACGGAGAAAAAGACAAGCTTACAAACCTAGAAAAGGAGATGAAGGAGATAAAGATACTGCTAAGTGGTCTGACCGTGCAGAAGAAGGTTAGACAGTGTGGCCTTTGTGACGCAGTGGGGCATCAATCTGAAAATTGCCCCAACTTCGGTGAAGATGTAATGGACGTGAACGCTATGGGGGGCAGTGAAGGATTTTAGAGGAAGAATGACCCCTTCTCCAATACGTACAACAGAGGGTGGAGGGATCACCCTAATTTTCGATGGAAACAGGATGGTCAACCATAACAGAATGGTATAGGTCTACCGGGAGCACCTCAACCATTTGCCCAGCACCAACAACAAGGACAATATCAGGGAGGCCCACCACAACAACAACACTACCAGCCACAGCAGCAGCAGGTGTATCAACCACCTCATCAGAGGAGAGCACCGTGGGAAGAGGCCATAGAGAGCATGGCTAAGGAGAGTGAGAAATTCCGGAATGAAATCCGAGCCGGCATGAATCAAACCAACGTGCAGATTGGTCATTTGGCAAAAGCACTGGAAAAGGTAGAAGAGAATACAGGAAAACTCCCACCTCAGGGGATCAACCATAAAGAGCAAGCACAGGTAATCATAACAGAGGTGGAGGAAGAGCAAGCTGAGAAAATTTTGGCAGAGGCAGAAGTCAACCGAAAAGGAATGAAGAGACCAGTCATGGGTTGACCAGAGAGCAAAATGATGAGGAGCAAACTGAACCTCCTTATCCGGGTAGACATCGACAAAAAGCCAGGGAAAATGAAGCCAATGATATGATGAAGATCTTTCGGAAATTGGAACTCAGCATACCACTACTGGATGCGATTAAACAAATTCCCAAGTATGCCAAGTTCCTTAAAGATCTATGCTCAAGAAAAGTGAAGATTGACGAGGATGTCCGATATATTATGGGAGAGAGTGTGTCAGCCATCATACAGCAGAAACTGCCACTGAAAAAGAAGGATCCGGGGATGTTCACTATCCCTTGCAACATCGCAGGAAGGGGCATGGACAAAGCCATGATGGATTTGGGGGCGTCTATCAACGTGATGCCCCTAGCAGTTTTCAACAGGCTCAACTTGGGGGAACTACGAAACACCCGAGTTGTCATACAACTAGCAGACAGGTCAAACGCGTATCCAGAAGGTGTGATCGAAGATGTGCTGATCAAAGTAGGAGAGTTGATTTTTCCTACGGACTTTTACGTGTTGGACACAGGATCAAAAGCAAAGGAAAATTCCATTTTACTGGGCAGACCATTCATGATGACTGCCGGAACTAAGCTGGACATGAAGACAGGAATTCTGTCTTGTGAATTCGATGGCGTGGTGGAAAAATTCAACATCTATGAAGCCATGAGAAGGAAGCCTGAATTAGAGTCTGTGGAAATGATTGACATATTCGAACCAGTGGTGCAAGAGCAAAGCCTAGAGTTCAGTTCCAGCGACACTACAGAAAGAGTGATACAAACCGGATTGACTGATCGGGATGCCATGCAAACAGAAGATCTCGATATGAAGGAGGATATAATGGAGCTGTACTCATTAAAGGAAAGCACTATGGAAGCAGCAGTGGAGGTTGACAAGAAAATTAAGGAGATTATCTTGGAAGTATATTCCATCGGAGGATCGGGAGAGGGCAAACCGGAGTTGTTCTCTCAGTATGGGCAACACGAGAAACTGTTACCATCAATTGTGAAAGCTCCAGTCTTAGAGTTAAAAAAACTGCCAAAACACTTGCAATATGCTTACTTGGGACTGGAGGAAACTCTTCCGGTGATTATCAGTTCTGATCTAACCATAGTGCAGGAAGAAAGACTAGTCAGAATATTGAGAGAGAACAAGAAAGCCATCGGTTGGACCCTGGCAGATATAAAAGGGATTAGTCCAACAGAGTGTATGCACCACATATACTTGGAAGACAGAGCACGACCAGTACGGGATTCGCAGAGGAAAATGAATCCTGTAATGAATGAGGTGGTACTTAAAGAGATCCTAAAGCTTTTGGAGTTGGGAATAATTTACCCTATTTCCGATAGTCAATGGGTCAGCCCGGTCCACGTCGTGCCAAAAAAATCTGGGATACAGGTTGTGGAGAATGACAACGGCAAGCTTGTTCCAACGAGGCTACAAACTCGATGGAGAGTCTGTATAGACTACCGGAAGCTGAACATGGTCACACGGAAGGACCACCTTCCATTACCCTTTATCGACCAAATGCTGGAGCGGCTAGCCTGTAACGCCTGTTACTGTTTCATGGATGGATATTCAGGATATATGCAAATATTCGTAGCTCAAGAAGATCAAAAAAAGACTACGTTTACTTGCGTGTATGGGACTTTCGTATACCGAAGAATGCCATTTGGTCTTTGTAATGCACCTGGAACATTTCAACGGTGCATGATGAGCATTTTTTCGGATTTATTGGAAAATTGCATAGAGGTGTTTATGGATGACTTCACGGTGTATGGTGATTCGTTCGACACATGCCTTAATCATTTGGAGCTAGTATTGAAAAGATGCGTGGAGAAAAGCCTGGTACCCAATTATGAGAAATGCCGTTTTATGGTGAAAGAAGGCATCGTGCTGGGCCATGTCATATCGGAGAGGGGGATCGAGGTGGACAAGGCAAAAATCGATTCCATCGCCAAGCTGCCGTATCCGACTACGCTCAAGCACATACGGGCATTCCTTGGTCACGCGGGATTCTACCGCAGATTCATAAAATATTTCGCGAAGGTTGCTCAACCCATGACCCGTTTGTTACAACAAGATGTACAGTTCGACTTTGATGACGACTGTAAGGAGGCGTTTCTGAATCTACGGGACAGATTGGTATCAGCCCCTATTATTCAACCGCTAGATTGGGAGATGCCATTCGAAATCATGTGTGATGCTAGCAATTACGCGGTTGGAGCAGTACTGGGGCAGAAGAAGGGCAAGGAAAGCCATGTTATATACTATGCTTCGAAAACTTTGAATCCAGCTCAGTGTAGCTACACCACAACTGAGAAGGAATTGTTGGCAGTGGTTTTCACCATCGAGAAATTCAGACCATACCTTTTGGGCACCAAAGCGATCATTTACACCGATCATGCTGCTTTGAAGTACTTAATGGCGAAGAAAGAATCGAAACTACGACTTATCCGTGGATATTGCTACTCCAAGAGTTTGACATAGAAATAAGAGATAAGAAAGGAGCTGCCAACCTAGTGGCTGATCATCTAAGCAGGCTACAAATGGGAAATGATGATGGTGAACCAATCGAAGATGCTTTCCCGGATGAGAGGCTGTATGCCGTACGTGATCATATGGAGATGGAGACTTTGTATGCCCTGACCGAGAAGGAGCCCTAGTTTGTAGACATAGCAAATTATCTTTTTACGAAGGAAGTGCCACCAGGGAAGACCAAGTTCGAGAAACAGAAATTGGTGACACAGGCCCGCTCGTATTTTTAGGAAGCACCGCATTTGTGGAAGATTGGTACAGATCAAATCATACGGAGGTGCGTTCTGGAGATTGAACATGCTCAAATATTGGGGATGTTTCATAGCACAACGTGCAGTGGACACTTCGGTGGAAGAAGAACAGCGCAAAGAATATTGGATAGTGGATTCTATTGGCCTACAATCTTTGCTGATGCCAAGAAATGGGTACAGGGATGCCCGAAGTGTTAGCTGGTCGGGGGTATCACCGCAAAAGATGAAATGCCTCAAATGCCGATTATGCCTGTAGAAATCTTCGATGTGTGGGGAATTGATTTTATGGGACCATTTCCCAAGTCTGGGAATTATGAGTACATACTGGTAGCAGTCGATTATGTCTCCAAATGGGTTGAAGACAAAGCCACAACAAGTAATGACGCCCAGACGGTGGCAGATTTTTTGAGAGAGCAAGTATTTAACAGATTTGGCATTTCGAAAATCCTCATCAGCGATCAAGGATCTCATTTCTGCAATGCCGCCATTAGAGCCCTCACCAAAAGGATGGGGGTAAAACACAAAGTCACGACTGCATATCACCCCCAGGCTAACGGACAGGCTGAAATCTCAAACAGGGAGATAAAAGGCATATTAGAGAAGGTGGTCCATCCAAATCGAAAGGACTGGAGCAATTACTTGGGAGATGCGTTATGGGCATACCGCACCGCCTATAAGACTCCAATTGGCATGTCACCATTCAGGCTCGTGTTCGGAAAAAGGTGCCATCTACCGGTAGAAGTGGAACACAAAGCTTACTGGGCGATCAAGAGAATAAACTTCAGTATGACCAGGGCCGGAGAAGAAAGGAAGTTGCAAATGAATGAATTGGAAGAACTTTGGTTAGAGTCCTACGATATTACAGTCTTGTACAAAGAGAGAACAAAGAGAATCCATGATGCAAAGCTCAGGAAGAAGGATTTTTGGTCCGGCCAGAAGGTGTTGTTATTCAATTCTAGATTTAAGTTGATGAGTGGGAAGCTTAGATCAAAATGGGGAGGACCTTACATTGTGAAGGAGTTATTCCCAAATGGAAGTGTCGAAGCTTATGATTTGAATGGAAAAGATACATTTGTGGTGAACGGTCATCGCTTGAAGCCATACTTCGATTATTCAGAGTTGAAGAAGACCAAGGAGAAATGCTCTTTATTAGACCTTATTTATCAGTAAGAGCCAAAGCTGGAAGTCGAGCTCAAGACATTAAACAAGAGCGCTGACTGGGAGGCAACCCAGGAGTGGTCATCAGTATGATCACAACCGCTATTTCGTTTGTTATTTTTTAGGAGTCGTTTTAAGTTGAGTGAGTATTGGACTAAGTTAGAACTGGAGAATGTGGGTCAAGGTGTTTTAGAAATTCATTTTGAGTTCGAACCCACTTTGCGATGCAAAGTGTGTAGGTGGAAGCCCAGGGTGAATTTTGAACCCACTTTGCAATGCAAAGTGTGTAGGTGGCAGACCGGTGTGTTGAATGGGAACGGTGTAATCAAAAAATGACGTGGAGGCGCATCTGACAAGGACAGCTGGGATATAACTGCGGCGCTTGGGATTTCGACGAAATATGAATTTCAAATTTGGTAATGATTTTATTCCCTAAACGTTTCAACTTCCCATAACTATCACCTTACCATTCCATCAGTTAATGGAGAAAACCCTCCTCCATTAACCCTCGTCGCCTCCATAACCGCCACACACCCAGCCACTTTCTCCATTTCACCATAACTACCGTCCACAAATCTGCCATTTAAACACCCAGTTCCAGCTTTCACTCCACATACCTTCACCAGCCTTTGCCGTCTTTCTAAAACCCTAATTTTCAACCAGCATAATCGCCATGGTCAGAATCAAGAATGCCACGCACAAAAGAACGAACAAGAGTATCGCCGCCTCCGGCAGTACCCAAACCAAGGGCGCGACCACTGCAAAATCTGTACCTGTGGGAGAGAAAAGAAAAACGCGCAGCACCACCTCTGAGAAAACTCCTGTACACAGTTCGGAGAAAACCACATCTACTCGGGGTGTGGAAGAAGAGGAACATGAGAAGATTCCCTCGCCGGAGAAGCAACCAGCCGGAGAAGGAGATGCTGCGGAGAACCAAGATCAGGTACAGGATGAAGAACCAGATGTTCAACCGCCTAGGAAGAAAGAGAAGAAGAAGTCTGCAGCCAAGGACACTACTACTGCAGCAGCAGCGAAGAAAAAGACCGCCGGAAAGAAAGCAGCCATTCCCCCACCAAAGGAGCCAACTCCAGACCCCAGTTCTTCCCGCTCCCAATCTCAATCAAAGGAGGGTGTTCCGACCACGTCTGACCACGAAGAGAAGGAGCAAGAAGGCGAGCAAGGGAAGGAACCAATCGGAGAGAAGGAGAGAGAGAAAAATTCTCCGGTGCAGGCCCAAGATGATATTACCCCGCAAAGCAAGGAGAAAGGGGTAGGAGCAAAGAGGAAGCTCGAAGCCTCAAAACCCCCCTTACCACAAAAGTCCAAACAAAGCAAATCAGGGGGTAAGGCTGGTACCATGAGCACGGTGAGGAGGGCTACGGCTGAGGAAAAAGAGAAGGCAAAAGAAGGAGAAAAACAACGAGAAGCAAAGGAAATCGAAGAAGAAGAAGTAGAGAGAGTAGAGATCATCGACAGCTCTGACTCGGGGGAGATACAAGTGCCTGTGAAGTTTACACCCAGTGTCACCACCAAGAAAACGGGAACCAAGAGGAAGGGCCTGCTACGAGCCGCATCATTTGGAGCAACCATACCGCGAGACAGCCAGCGGCATGCCATCCTGCAAAACAGGGAAATCATCCCTTGGTACTTCCTGTTGACAGAAAGCTTGGAAGCATTTGGAATTAAGGAAAAGGTGGAGGGGTACTTCAAGGAATAGGCTGGGGAAAGGTATTAGAATGGAACTACCCCGCGTTCAAGAAGCTGTCGGAGGAATTCATGGAGACAGTGGAGTTCAAACCCCGTGGCAACTACGGTATCAAGACTCCGGGCACCCTGCACTTCCAACTGCGGGGCAGTATGTTCCCTCTTTCCATCAATGAGTTGAACATTCAACTCGGAGTACTCGAACCGCAGGAGGTATATGAGGATGAGTACAAGGAGGCAGAGACGTTGGCCTCGGATGAATGGAAAGCTCAGATTGACCACTACTGGTCAATCATCTCCACCAGAAATCGATATTTGAAGAACAACAGCAAATCCAATGAGATCAGAGATCCAGCGCTACAAATTTGCCACAGGTGGCTGGCTTACAACATCTACGGGCGTTTAGAGGGGTCTAATGTGGTGACCCAGCAGGAGATGTTCATTTTATGGTGCATGATGGAGAAGAAAAGGGTGAATTTTGGGTTCATAGCAGCGCAGCAGTTTCAGTTTGGCGTGACCCACCACAACAAATACCTTTCACTCTGCCCTTTGGCAACGATTCTTGCAAAGAATCTCACCAATTTTAATTTGGAGAAACCAGACGATCTAGAAGTTGCTGATACAAGATTTCTGGACCAAGGGCGCTTCGTACGGTGGAGGGTTGTTGAGGTGGATGAGCATGGGAATTACTCGCTGGTATATCCGAAAAGTACAGCAGGCAGAGCAGAACCGAGCAAGGCGAAGGAGCAGGCGGTTCTGCGCCGCTCAAACAGCGAGATGGCATCCATATTGGCGGAACTGAAGGAGCTGCGTGAAGAAGTAACAATGCTGAGGGCAGAGATGACGGCGATCCATACTAACATGAAGAAAGGCTTTGAGGCGTTGATGGCAAAAGCGGACGGATAGGAGGAGGATGCCTCCGACCAGAATGAATAAGTTTTCTTTCCCCTATCTGTAGTTTAGGATTTATTTTCTTTATTTTTCTTTTATTCTTTTCATTTCTGATTTTTATGTTTCATGTCAGCTGGAGTTTAGTGTAAATTGAGTCTGTGAGTCTGTGTGTTGTGCATGATATATGGATTAGGGGAATGTACGCATGTTGTTTGGTTTGACTGGTGTGATTGGTATGATGAGCAACATTACATGAATAGCAGTAGAGGGAATACAGAAGTCCATACCTGTGAGGATTGAGCCTATTTATTTCTATCTTCTGTGTGTTCATGCTGCTTGGTAATCTTAGAACTTGTTAGTGGATTTTTAGCTGGTGGTGTAGATTAAAGGATAAGGGCAGTTTCTTCATGATTAGAAGCCCCAAAATTATCTAGTAAACATGATGATCCATTGTTAAACCCTTTGAGCCGAAGCACTTTTTCTTTAATAAGCCCTTGTAATGATATTTAATTAAGAGTGTGTCTCCCACACCATACAAGATAAGAAGGGGTACATAGATGCTCTAAGTGAAAAAAACACAAGTAAAAAAAAGGGGGTAGTCAGTGTTTAAGAAGAAGGCATAAATGAAAAGAATGGAAATTCTAAGTGTGATCAAAGAACAATATATGCCTAAGAAGAGATAAACCCCAAGGAAAGATTATGAGGAGTAGTGGGAGCACTGGTATTGAAAGAGTAGTCAATATGACTGGAATCAGGTTTTAACCCACTATCAAGAAATCCTTTCCCTGCTCTGTATGCCCCATTACACCCAAATTAAGACCCTTTGATAATCTGCACTAGATTAACTAATAGCCATAAATCCTCCAACAAGCTAATAGGAGAGCTAATACAGCATGAAATGAGAGTAAACACTAGCCATACACTTGAGTGTGTGAGGAAGACTGTTAATGTGATCATGTGATGTATTTGCTCAATGGGTTTGTGGAATGTTAATTTGGTGGATACATGCATGCACCAACTGATCCATTTGATTGCGCACTTTCGTGTCTTGAAGTTTTATTCCTTTTCATTCATCTTTGTTCTTGGTGTCTTCGTGAATCCACCTACATACTTGAGGGTAAGTATGGTTTAAGTGTGTAGGTGTGATGCGTCTTCGACGTTTGGGCCTTTTGACCCTATTTTTCATGTCTTTTTGTGTCTTTAGTGTCTGTCTAGGGGAAGAAAACTATTGTTCGAAGGAAGGAAGCTCAGTCCAAGTCAAACAGAGAAAAGGTGGTCAGAATGAGCGGAATTGGAGTGAATTCAGTCGGTTGCAAGGATTACGCAAAGGAGTATGCAGTGCAGGAGACGAATTGAAGCAAGAGACGAGGTTGAAAGGAGGATTCCATGTGAATCCTGAAGCTAAGTTGCTGTTCATCATTCACATTCATGGTATTAACACAATGCATCCAACAACAAATAAGATCTTGCAATTGCCTTGCCTACGAGGAATCAAACCATGAAGCATGCAACCAGTTTGACCACTACAAAAATTGCCAGTCAGTCGCCAAAGCTCAAGAAGGAAAGTCGCGTGGAGAAGATTCGCACAATATCTGCCAAGCATCTACAGAAGGAAGGATTTGGAGGTCAGCGCATTACCCTAAATAAATCAATCAATCGGAGATTGCCAATCATCAATCCATTCAATCACAGATAATAAGAATCTCGCTCAACATGAGAAATGTCAATCATGCCGATTCAGTCCACTCGCTTAGGGTTTTGTCCGCGGCCATTGCTACTATAAAAGTCCAGCCAGAGCGGCTGGCACGACGTTGGTTACCACACCATTCTCTAGTCTTAGTTCGGAAAAACACTTTCATTTCCAGTTCTATATTTATTTTACGTTCAAAACAATTTATCTACTTTGATTTACATTCCGCTGTGAAGAACGAATCCAAGGCTGTTTGCCTTAGGTACTATTTTAATTCAAGTATTTCACATTCCTCTTTATTCATGCATTCTCATTTATCAGTTATTATGTATTTCAATATGCGTGAGTAGTCTACTTGGTTAGATTTGGGTATGGAAAATGATTGACTGTTGATATGTGAAATATTCGTGAGGCACTTGTGCCATCGGTTGAGTCCAGTAGTTCCGGATAGATCTGAGCAGAACTCATGGGCAGTCCTGACCTAACGGGTGATCTCCGTTTGGTTGGAGCTGTACTATTCCAAGCAAAGGCAGGGCATGACAGACGGCAACGTTCGGTGTGCCCATGACCGAGTAGCTGAACAACACCTAACATGGTGCTGTAGATTTGGATGGCGAGGAATGGGCAAGGGGATACTGCGCCTTTTCTCGGTGTTGGGCTTCTCTAACAATCAACCACCAACTGTGACGAGGCATCAAGCCATGGTTATTGACCGAAGGACTCATCTCGCGTATCGTAGACATATCGATGACCGGTTGGACGTAGTACCGGAAATGGATATCCCGCGAGTTATGTCTACTCTGTAGGTACGGACATGGGAAGCTTGGGAGAGAAGGTTGGTGAGGGTCATACTTGGAGAGATCGGGTATGACTGCTATCTAAGGAGGAGTGAAGCACGGCCTTGTGACCGGGGTGAAGCGTGACCTTCGGACCAAGACGACAACAAGGGATTCAACCATCCCAAGTGTGGAGTATAGACTCTTGAAACGCCCCAATGTCTTTGGGCCATGACTTGAGTTTATACGAAGCATGGACGGATCTTCAGTGTGCCCGTGACCGAATTAACATATCAACAATGATCATGACCAATCCTAAATCTTACCCCCTTTTTATATTTGATTTCCGTTTAGTTTATTGTGTAGATATACAGATCGAGACCGTGACAACTCAATTTGTGCACCGAAGGGTAAAGTAGTTGCTCATTGTCCGTGGGATCGACCCTAGCTTACCGCTAAGACTAACCAGTGCGGTAGTGGGCATAGGAGCGTGTACTGTCCGCCTGGGGCATACACAAGTATTTTGATCGTACCATACGACGGGTGCGTGTCAAAATTGGCACCGTTGCCGGGGAATGACGCGCAACAATTTTACTCTTCTCATTCCATCTTCCGCTACTAGTGTATGCGTGGAACTCGTCGAGTACAGAGAGCATTAGCTTTTGATCCAAACATCGACCGAACTGAACGACGACTAAGCACCTGGTTCGATTCTTCTACCTTCAGATCTAGGTTCTCTACACAAATGCTAGATATAAAAGAATGCGAAGTTCCCGTATCGAACAAAACAATAACAGGTATGCCATTAAGCTTTCCCATACCTGCCAAATTTCCTTTATCTTTTTCTAGCGGCTTCTGCTCAATTGCGTAGGCTCTTTGGAAGTGCGAAGGCTCTTGCTGAAGAGGTTGCTGCTTTGGCTGCGGCGGCTTACGTTGATGCTGGACAAACTTTTGCAGAGGAGTTGCCTCAATGGCTTTCATTTGCGAAGGCTGGAACTGATTCGGTCTTCCGTCTCTCAATCCTTGTTGCTTACTCGGGCACTGGTTCGAAAAATGACCAGGCTGACCACAAGTATAGCAAACATTACTCCCGCTCTTACAGACGCCTTGATGCATTTTGTCACACTTCGAGCAAGGAGGGAATCCTAAGGGTCCTACAGGTAGGTTGCTTCGATTAACCTGCGGAGCTCTTCCCTTCTGGGGTTGCTGTTGGCTTTTCCCTTGCCACGGTTTCTTGTTCGGGTGGGTTCAACCACTCCATTTTCCCTTTCTCTTTCCATGCTGGCCAATTGGGATTGTTGGGTAGATACAATCGTCATTGTCTGGCTTTGAAATTGAGGATTCTCTGAAGGATGCGATCCTTTCTCTGGTTGCATGGCCAACTCCATGTCTAGGGCTCGGTTCAAGGCTTTAGCATAAGTCAGACCACTCTGACTAGCAAGAACTACTCGGATATCTTGCCTCAGTTCCGCTCGAAATAACTCACACATTTTCTCATTAGTGTCCACCATATCAGGCGCAAATCGAGCTAATTCACAGAACTCTCGATCATACTCGGCCACAGACTTCTTTCCTTGCTTCAGATTGGTGAATTCGTTTGCTTTCTGCTTGCGATAACTCCTCGGCACGTACTTCTCATACAAAGCTTCTTTAAACTGATCCCACGTTAGGTTCTCACGCTCTTCGGGTGTATACATTCTTTGCTTCGTCTCCCACCAGTAGTCGGCAGTTCCTTTCAACTGATACGTCATACACTTAAGACGTTCACGATCGGTGCAACGAAGAAAATGAAAAATTCGCTCAAGAGAACGAATCCAGTCATCAGCATCAGCTGGACTACCTTTACCATCGAAAGTTGGGGGATTCTGACGAAGAAAAAAGTTCTTCGACTCGTCTCTCATTCGGAGGGGGCGGAGTAGGATCACGCTGTCCCTCAGGGTTATCTTCAGGGTTTCTGACATTTCTACGTCTTGGCGGCATTCTAAAAATTACAACAAGAAAATTTTAGCCATTCCAATACTTTAGTTCACTAGGAACCTTTCTCGATTCTGAAAACTTGTCCCTTTTGGGAGGAATACGATTCTCGATCGGTACTTAAATAAATAAAAGGCAAATCAAGGATCTTTTCAAATAACTTTATTATTTCCAATTCTCATATATACATACATCTCATTCAATCAAGCATTCACACCATCATTAAAAATTTACATCTTCTCAAGACAATTGTTGTTCTCAAGCAATCAATCACAATCATAGAATAAAACATCACCACTTTCATATTCACATACTCAATTCAAATTAATAACTCAGGAGACTCATAATTAATTTTTAATAGCCTAACGGCTCATCTTTTATATCGCCCGACGACGGCCTCTTCAGAGGACTTATAAACAGTAGGGATTCCACTGAAAATTTCTCTTTCTTCTACTTGATAGCTAAAGTTCTATTCGAATTACGCAAGTTCTCAAGCCACAAATTACATTACTGCTGAAAAAATAAAAGAGTTCATCTCTCAAACACACACGATAAATTACTTAAATTTCCACAGCTTCCTTGAATCACTTCTACATGTAAGAATCATCTTCACTCGGCCTATTGTCATCATATTGCTCTGCGTCAGAGTCTACTTCAAAGTGCTCTATAGGATCTTCCTCTTCCTCATGGTCCTCTTCTTCTTCTTCCTCTTCCTCAAGCATGTTGTCTACAAGTTGCCCTTCTTCCTCGACGTTGTCATCTTCAATAGCGAAACACTCACGTTCGGCTACCCTCAAAGCTTCCTCGCAATCTTCTAAAGTGTAGTTCAATGCGGCTAGCTCAGACTCAACCCAAGGCGGGGTGTTGGAGTTTTCTTCTTGGCGAAGGTAAGATGCTATGTCAGCTGAGGCACCAAACTGGGAGTTGTGCTCATCTTCTGGCCTTGCTACAGAGGTAGACGCACAAGCATAAGGGGCAGGAAAGACATCGCTGGGTAAAGCTTGGAGGTATCCTTTTCCTACTGTCGCTGCATCGGCCGGCTCATTTTCATTCTCATTGCCGTTGCTTGAACGGGCTGGTCTAGAGGACTCCGCTTCGGGATGAATTGGAAGAGTTTCTTGGTAACGATGCATATAGGCGGTGAACTGATCCTCATTTGGTGACGGATTTCCATTGCATCCGCTCGGAATTGAATAATCTTGAGGGAATTCTCGAGGTTCAAGTTCAGTTCGTGGCGGTGAATTAATTTGAAGGAAAACAGGGTCATCTTGAGGAATTGGTGGAGGAGCACGGACAATTTCATTTAGCAAGTTTGGAGAGTCATCATCATACGGCTCTGGCGGAGGAGCACCATACGTCATGAAATGGGCTGAGATAGTGGAGGTAAACGCATTTACATCACCGTACAAGGTTCGGTCAAAGTAACGATAACCTAGGAATCGAAGAACGAGGGATGCTGCCCAATCTTTCCATTCCTGAGGTAGAGCCTGGATTAAATGCCTCATGCCTTCCAGCGGTCCTATGTCCATATACTGGACTTTTCCCCAAATCGTATGATAACGCGTTAGAAATTCCGCTATTGACTCAATACTCATCTTTCTTACGTGCAAGTACTCCTGCATCCAGTCATTATCGTCCATCCTATACGAATTTTTGAAACAATAAGCACACTTAATAATTAATCAAGCATACTAGAATTTCCACCATATACTCATTCTTGCGCTCCAAAGGGGGATTTTCGTTCATAGTTTCGGGCAATTCCAAATCACGTAACCATTTGCACACGCGTTTCATCCTTTCCGATTTTTCCACACGAACACGCATTGGGGAGGACATTCTAGAGCAATCTAGTTATCAAACAACTTAATAGCTTTTATCTCTAAACATCATAACTCATAAATAACTCAAAAGAAATTCTTAATACTTGATAATTCAAACATCACTTTAAATTGAAAAACTTTTAGAAAATAAGACATACCTGGTTGCCGGATGAGATTAGAGGATAGCTTGATGTGGTTACTGACTCAAATAAGTCTAGGAATTAAATCTAGACTCGACTCATCAAAGAATATCAGACTTCAGAGCCGTCAAAGCCTTGCTCTGATACTAACCTGTCATACCCCAACTCCCGAGGTGCAACTAACGAACAACAACACAACTTAACCAACTAACAATCAACTCAGATACGGGGAACATGCTCGGGGAAACATTAATGAAAAGCAGTAGCACTCGAATAAGGCTATCAAAGACATAATAAAGCGATAACTGAGCATTTAAATTCACATATCAACAATAATATGATAAAAACTTCAAGTTATGGAGAACGAGATTCAACAAAAAACATTTGAGTCATCGAGCATATAGCTCATAACAAAAACAAGTATCAAAGTGTATATCAACAAACTTTCATTTCAAAAGAGTTACAGCGGAAACTTGACTCAATTCCTAACATTCACACGTATGAAGACGTGTAAATGCCAGTCCGACATCCGACTCGACTGAACCAAAAACACCACACCACCAAGCATCCATGCCATCACCATCCCGTCAACCTGCACGTTTAGAAATACACGCAGGGCTGAGTACTTCGTACTCAGTGAACATATGACGAAAATATTTGGAAAAAGATGCTCTTAAATGCTATATCAATTGAACTTGCATTGCCGAAGCATCACAAGTATCTATACGATTTAAAACGGTTTTACTTGTGCATGCTAAAACATTTTCTTTTAAATAGACTGTACAGTCAAATATAACATATACTCAACAGTATGCATCATTTGTCATAAATTCACTCACTGTGCCGAGAACTAGGCCTCCTTCTCGAACACTGTGACCGGCCTAACCGAAGCAAGGCTCACAGTCACCTCAATATTTAACATACCACACGTGGGTTCCTGCCTTTCACAAGATAATAATAATCTCAAGCAAACAGATGATAACACATACCAAACTCAATAAAAACGGCAAGTCAATCGTATTTAAAAATCACATAATAATACTCAATAGCATAATAACATTCATCGATAGTTTTGGTTCAGAAAAGCCCACCTGACTTCCGAAGATTCTAGCTAGGCGGTTTAAGGGCTATTGTCCTCGCTTATCTTTCCGTCCGGCTTGATCCTTCACAGTTCGACATCGATAAAGAAAATAAGATATTACGCAAGGATGGATAAAAGACGTTGGTCTCGACTGAAGGACTTCTACTTGAGTCGTTTCTCTCAAAGCTATTCTTTTCTAAATCAATCTCGCATTCTCGACTCGAAGCCATTAATATACTCGATGATTGGTTAATACTACTAACCAATGTCTTAGCAATTCTCGCTTTAATTATGAAACGGCGTCTATCTAAATTCTATTACTCGAGCTTTCTTTTAGGAACTTAATCAATTCTTGATTTAATTAACAACTCAATAGCTTAATTATTTTGCATACAAACAAACTTAATAATTCTTCATGTTATCACCAAATAATATCATTCACTTAAACATATCAATTCAATTGCATAATAATTCCAAATAAATCAAACACATTGTTTCAACTTCAATCACATTTCAAGACACATTAACATTTACTCAATTTTTATTTTAGAACTTAATTCAAATAAGAATTCCTTTTTATAAAACTCAAACAATATAATTTTTCTTTCTCGACTTATAAACAACACTTTTCTAAACTCGTTGTCTTATGAAAACATATTATAAATCTTTACTTAATTAACAAAAATTCTCTTTAATTTTTATTAAACTCTTATGAAATAGGAATTTCATTTCTATTTCTAACTCGATTCTCATTCTTAACTCGACTATTACTTTTCTAATTATTATCTCGGCAATTCTTCTCGGTTTATTCTTAATCTACACGGTTTGAAACACAACTTATTTAATTAATTTAATTAATTACTTTCAAAATCATTACTCGATATCTTATTCCATTATTTTCTTGATTAAACTATACGAGTATTTAAACTTAACTCGTCTAACATCTTTTTCTCGACTCGATTAAATCTTCTTTTCATTTTCTTATTATTTTATTCTCTTTATTTTAACTTGATTTTCTCGACTCTTATTTATTTAATTAATAAATTTCTTTTCTTCTTTATTCTTCAATTAATTTTTTTATTTCAATAAAAACTAGTTTATTTTATTAATTAAATTACAAAATTTCGTTTTTGCTTTAATTTACTCAAAACTCAAATCTTCAAGTCTTATTTCAAGAATACTTAGAACACTTAAAACACTTACTAGATATATTTTTTTATGTATTTTCCAATTCTTAATATTTTTAAAGCTTTAAAACTTCAATCTTTTATCACAATAAATCCTATCTTTATCTAGGTTTCAACTTAACACTTTAATACACATCAACATCATTTTAACATCAAAATCACTCAATCATAATGTAATTATTTTCTTTAAAACTTCACATGCAAATCGATTTTCTTCACACTTAATCAACATCAAAGATTAAATCATCACATCTCATACTAATCTCATGCTTAAAACATCACTTATATAATCAACAAAATCAACAAAATAATTCCTTCTTCCTACCGTAAAACTCACGGCAATTATAACATTTTTAGGGCAATTCATTTATCGATTTTTCATGCACATAAACTCATTCAAAACATGATAAAAATCATAAATCAAGCATCAAGATAACAATAACTCAAGAAATTCAAATTCTCCTATTTTTCTCTAAATTTTCGGTATTCACCATATTTTAGGGTTTTTAATTTTTTTTTTCTTCTCTTAATTCATCGATTAAATCCTAGAGTTCGATTCTCCTATCTATTTCTTCTCACTTAATCTTCACATCGATAACCTAGGTTTTCCTAAACATAAAATAAATGCCATGCATGCATGTTTTCTTTCTTTTAAGGCTTATAGAGATACATATATACAAGAAATCAAATGAATTATCATACTTTAGAAAATAAATGGATCTTCTCCTCTTGATCTTCTTGAAATCGAATTTGATGGGGGAAATAGGGCTCAACTTCTAGCTTGGATTTCTCTTGGAAGAACTTATCTTGAATCCTCAAGAAAATACAAAACAACAATTAATCATCCATTTTTTTAGGGCTTAAGAGCCGAAAATGAAGAAGAATTTGGATGATTTTGGAAGTTTAATACTAAAAAATCGGGGAAGATCAATACTTTAAGATTAGGGCTTTGGAAACTTGATGATGGATTGATCCTCACTTGATCGTCATGGTGGATTAGAGCTTGATTCTAAGCTTGCATGGAAGAAATATCAAGTGTGTGAGGTGTGTGTGTGCTCACGGCAATGGGGAAGAGAGGGAGAGAGTTATTTTCTTTCTTGATTTCTTAGGAATTTTCGAGAGAGAGAGAGATATGGGTAGAATGAGAGAATTTCTCCTTTTGTATAGAGAGAGAGATCGAAAGAGTGAGAGAGAGATAGATAGATTGTGTAAATTTTGCATGCACTTGATTACCAACATAGAGAATAAAAATGATGGTGTTTATATTGGAACTTGGTGATGGTCCCGAAACGAGTTACTGGTGTATGGGGAGGGGGGGAGGAATACACCAGTTAGGATTTTAAAACTTAACCCTTAAAAATTACTTCAACCGAGTAAAACGGACTCAGTTGGAATCTCACAGCTGAGTAAGCAACCTCAGCTGGAAGAGTGAGGCTGTGCAGAATGTGGTGGAAATTAAAACTCGTTAAAACAACTCACGCTTTTATGCTTAGTTGGTCAAAAACCAAAACAGTTGAGAATGTGCAGATATGCAGTTTGTATGCCGGTTAGTTTGGTCAGTTAAAAATGCAATAAGTAACTGAACAGAAATAAACACAGACACACAGAATTTAACGTTGTTCGGAGATAACCCTCCTACATCCACGGGGAGTTGTGAGTCCACACAACTCTGTCCAAGTTCTTCTGGACAAACCATTCAGCTTAAGCGGGCTGAGCAACCGTTATGGATAAGTTTGCGGGTACTTATCAACCTTACAGTTTAGTTTACGGGTACTAAACGACCTAGCTACTCAGTTGCAGGAAGAGTAGAATCCTAAACCTTTTCAGGTGAAAGAGAAAATATATTTCCAACTAAAAGCTCGAACGGAAGGTGAGCTGCGATCTAACTCTCTACGAACTCTCACTAAGTGATGTTCTCAAGGTTCAATCTAAAGACACAAATAAAACTATCTAACTCTAGAACCCTCAACAAGTGATGTTCTAAGAGATTCAGTTCAGTTCGGGAAGAATATTACTCTTTTCTTTTCGCTCTCAGATTTCTTCTCGCGTGTGTGTCTTGTCTCCTCTTCGAATGAATGAGGGCCTCTATTTATAGGCGGGGAGTATCAACTAGCCGTTGGAGGAGCTGTTGATCTCTGATCATTGAAAGCGATGGCTTGTCTCTCATCTCTGCAGACTTTCCCGATATGGCACCTGAGTTCTTCTGCTTTTCATCTGAGACAGCCTTGTGTTGGGCCAAATGGGGTAATGACTGAACGGTCAAACCCTCATGTGACTTCCTTTTGAAATTCAAATTCAAACCTTTCTGACAGTCAACCTCGGTTAGTCGGTTGAAAGTCTTGATCTTTATCTGAGTGGTCTTCAGCTGATGTTCTGTCTGAACCGTTGAACTCTCAGCTGACTTTGAACTTTATGTTGAGACTTCTTTATAACTTCCCCCTTCTTGAAACATTCTCTTTATCGGATGGCATTCTATAGCTGATGTTCCAACTGAACAGTTGGCTTGAACTCTCAGCTGTCAAAAAGCATAGCTCTCTCATCAGGCAGTCTTGTAACTGATGTTCCTCATCCGATCTTTCATCCGAGGTTGTATCCGAGTGTTGCTATATTGCCGTCTTCAGCTGGAGATCTGTAAAGATAAAATCTTAACATTGCTCAAACAGCGAGCCTAACAGCTAACATTAGGAGCTGACAACATCTACTCGGTTGGGGTCAGTTGGTTTTGGAATTCATCAAAACTCATACTAAATTTCCCAACAATTCCCCCTTTTTGATGATGCCAAAACCATTTACAACTTTTAAACCACTTGATCTAAACCTCACTAACTTATCTAAAATCTCAGCTGAAATTCTAGACAGTCTATAAGATAAAACATCAAAAGGGTTAGCACAGTTATAACATGGTATTAAAAAAGAAACTTTGTGATTCAGAGCTTGGACAATGAGGGATTGTTCATCAAGGTAAATCTTATATATAATTTGAAGTTTTCCTTACAACTGATGATTACAGGAAAAAGTTACAAACCAGATGAAGATACATCAGTTGATCAAAAACTACAACATCTCAAAAACTGTATCAGCTCAAAAACTTCATTATCTCAAAAATACTGTTGACCGTACTTGCTGAAGATACGGTCAAAGATCTCTTTCTTCGCAGGTGACTCAATCCCATTGTTGACACCATGTTCTTTGCAGACTTGTCTCGCCTCAGCCATGATCGCATTTCTGTTCGGAGTACTTGTGCCTTTGATCATCTGATGGCGATATTTAAGCATCTGCAGAACTGGAATGGTGTTGGGATCGAGCTGAGCTTTCAGCATGGCCCTTTTAAACTGACTAAACATTCAGGGTCTCCAGATCTGAGCTCCCACAGGGCTTCCTTGAAGGCTTGCCTTGGGTCTTCAGTTGAGTAGACCTTCCTGTAATAAAAGTCATTAATGAATTCATGCTTGAACTGCTCCCAGTCATCGTTCCACTCAGCGTTCATCCATTTGTCAGTATGTGGGAACCGAGACGGGAGCGGGGCATTCTTCTGCAGCTGTTGTGTCTTCTTCCTAGCCTCAGCCTTCATCTGATGTTTATTTATTCTTCGGACGCTTCGACTGGCTTTATTCCTATCAACATTCTTTTCAATTTTGGCCAGTTCCTTCTCGAACTTGGCCACCTTCTTCGCTTGGCCACCTTCTCGACTCAGCATTCATCCATGTGAACTTCTTGATCCAAGAGGGATTCAAGTACTTCTCCTTGAACTTCCCCATAGCTTTGGCAGCTTCGATGCAATCTTCAATAGAGATCCCGCCGTCAAGATCGGCATCGAGCTCGGCTGTAAGCTCGGCTACGAGGTCGTGGGAGATTTCCAGTTCCTGCTCAGACTCCTTCAGCTGCGATCCTTCAGCTTCAGCTGGCACTTCTTCTTCCCCCTGCTGAACTCCTTCTTTCCCCTGTCCAGCAACAGCTGCTGGCTCATTGTCTTCCCCCTTTTTGGCATCATCCAAAAGGGTGGCAACAGTGCCATCCAGGGAGGTCAGCTTGGCCTCAGCTTGTTGAACTCGGGAGAAGAGTTCGTCCACAGCATCCTTCTCTTCCACTTTCTTGGCCAGCTCCAGGTCCTGGCGTTCATGCTCGGCTCTTTGCAAGGCTGCAAAGGTCGCAGAGACCTCTTTGTGGAGGGTGATGAACTCAGCTCGGAAATTTGCAAACTGAGACATCCACTCCCGGTCTTGAGTCTGCTGGGACTTTGCCAGATCAGATTCAGCAACGGACTTGAAGACGTTGAAGTCCGAGCTGAGTCCCTGAACCGCCTTCCTTAGATCCTTGACCTCCGAGTTGGAAGAATTGGAGAGGTCTTCGAGCTTTTGCTGTAGGGAGGAGGAGAGATGTTCCAGCTGATTCTTCAAGCTCGCATTCTCTGCCATCAGCTAATTCATCCTGTCAGCGTCCTCCTCCTTGTTGAGCTTGATCTTGGACAATAGCTCCTGCCTCAGCTGGTTGACCCTCTCAGAGATCAGCTCACAGATAGCATCAGTTGAGTGTGCTAGCTGATCTGAGGGTCCAGGCAGTTGTTGTTGTTGTGGCTGGGCAGTTGGGTCCACGACAACCAGGGCTGTTCGGCTGGCCAGGTATTGTTTCAGCTTGTCTTCTTCCCTCTTGGCCGCCTTTTCAGCTGCGTCGACATCCTCCATGTGGTTGGCATTTTTGGCCAACATATGGTCAAGAAATTGAACAGCTCCAGGATTGTCGCACAGCTCCCTGGTGTCTGTCCCTTCTTGTTGGCTCTTATCCAGATGACGACGGAGCACAGCCACCTTCTGGTTGTAGGCTACCTCCAGGTTCTGGTAGTCGAAGTACACCCTCAGGTTGGATTCTTCAACCTTTAACCTGTCCCAACCATGGATTCTGAGGGTTTCCTCCTTGACGTACCAGTAGCTGCATATGATGCTGAACTGATAGAGCAGTTCCGTCCCGAACATGGCGAAGATGGGCATCGAGCTGGCCTCGGGGAACATGCCTATCAGCTTGCGAAAGCAGTAGTCTAGCCTGCCTTCGTATTCAGCCAAGATAGCCTGGCGGTTGGCTTCTTCATCAATATGCGGGGGGTCTATATCGAAGGCAATGGGTTCGAGGGTGTCATCGACGTTGGCCAAAGGAACGGTCTCAACGTTGGCATCGAGCGAGAGGCTCGGAATATCTGACTGAGGACCAGTTGAGAGAACTGGATCCTCTTTGGGTGGTGAGTGGGCAGGCTCAATTGTTTCTTCAGACACAGGTGGGATTTCCTGTCTGGCATCAGCTCCAGTTGGACTGTCGTGGGACTCCTCAGATGAAGAAGAGTCATCTGAGGAGGAGCTGGATTCCTCCACGTTGATCTCCACCCCTTCAGCCGTCTCTTCTTGTTGGCGTGGCTGAATCATGAACGCAGCTGCATCAACTGACTGGCTAGATTCGGTTGATTTCTCAGCTGGTGTCTCCACCACGTGGCCAGATGTAGTCGGTTGAGCTGCTGGCTGTATGATCTTGATCCTGGGCTTTTTCTTGAGGGGTTCCACCTCTTTTTCTTCTTCTTCTTCTTCTTCTTCTTCTTCTTCTTCTTCTTCTTCTTCTTCTTCTTCTTCTTCTTCAGCTTCCTCAGCCACCTCCTCCAACTGGCGCTTCGCAGGCTTGGACCTTGATGGGCGGCGAGCTGCTGCGGCCGACTCCACAGCTGGCTTGGAGGCTCCCTTGGGAGTGTAGACTGCTTCCACAACATCCCTAGCCTTTTTGGCTGTAGGGAACAGCATCAGCTTGCTGAACGGAGGGTCCTCACTCCCTTCCCAGGTCAGCTTCTGTCCCTTGGTGGCTTGGAGGATCAGGGCAGAAATTTTTGTGCCGAAGTTGAGTGTCCCCTTGACACTCAACAGCTGCTCTCCGGACTCAGCAACCGTCTCGGAGATTTTCAGCTTCTCCGCCCTCAGCTGGCTTTCAATGTAGCCTAGCCAGTCAATCTTATGCTGTTCCTCCAGGGCCTTCTGCTGCTTGAGCTTCGGTCTGCTAATATCACCGAAAGCTCCTCCGTATGCGAAGGCGCATTTTGAAATTAGGTCAAAAAGAAGTCGGTGCTCCGGCTTCAGTTTGGTCCTCTGCATACTCACCTTCAGAGGTTCGGGGACAAGGAGGATTGTCTGTAAAAATGCATCTGCATCCTTGTCTGAGAAGTTCCCCATTACGTCTATGGCTTCCCGATCTCTGGGGATGATCTTCTCCAGTTCTTTGGACACTCTGATTTCGACGGCGGTGTCTTCCATCGAACGGGAAGTGCTATTTCGTTGCTAGCACGGGATGGTCGTGACAAGGCCCAAGTCTGCATCGCGCTGCAGATTCCTGTAGAAGTGGGCGACCTGCTTCCTAAGCAGCTTGAAAGGAGAGAGGGTTGCCCAGTTTAGCAGGCCGTGGTCGGAAAGAATGGTGGTGACTGGAGCGAGTTCCGGCGAGGTCAGGGCATCCCTGGAAAGAATTTGTTCAAAATGAATCTTCGACATCATCATGTCGAAAGATTCCTGGAATGTAGCTGGTTCTGCGGAGACCATCTTCTTCGAGGCTTTTGATTTAGGTGCCATCTCAGAGGAATATATATGCAAAGAAGGAAGAAATATGTTACTGAAAATGGTGAGACAATTTCGGAGAAGATGATGAATAGTTAGTAAAGATATGCACGAAAAGAGAAGGTAAGGATCACTTCCGGATTTGCCGCCTTATAAAGGTATTTGACTCGGATGAGATCAACGGTTGGGGTTAAATGGCGCGAATCCATCAACGGCTGAGATTACGCGACTGTTGGGTAATTTTGACTGACGCTCCACGCGCAAGTGAGAAGGTGAATAGTTTAAGGTGTCAGCCCAGTTGCACTATAAAGTAAGGCTATAGGAGTTCAGCCAGACTTTACATTAAATGCGATATGATGGCTTGTTTAGTTTAGCTGACATGTTCAGGAATGTTTGAATTTATTTCAAACATTCTCATTTAATATCATAACACCTTCAGTCATAAATGATACCTACCAGCTGATGTCTGAATCAGCTGTGTTCATCAGTTGAGTTCCTCAGTTGCCGCACACCATCAGCTGACTCGAGTTCGTCTGTTCAGCTGACGTTTGATATCTTCAGTTGGCAATCCGCATCTGAAATTCCCCCTTCATCTGAGCTTCCCCCTCAGATGGATATCTGACTCTTCAGCTCGGATGGATCCTCTCCAGCTCGGATGACTCTTCAGCTCGGATGGATCCTCTCCAGCTCGGATGACTCTTCAGCTCGGATGGATCCTCTCCAGCTCCGATGACTCTTCATCTGATGGATCCAATAGTCCAAGAAGATCACATAACATCTTGAACCGGGCTTCAGGAAGAGGTTTGGTGAGGATATTAGCTCTCTGAATCTCAGTGGGATCTTCTCCATGGACACATCCTTCTTCTCAATATGATCTCGGATGAAATGATGACGAATGTCGATATGCTTTGTCCGAGAGTGGTGAATAGGATTCAGAGAGATAGCTATGGCACTCGAGCTATCACAATGAATTGGAACCTGTCCAGTTGCGACTTCATAGTCTCTCAGCTATTGTTTCAGCCACAACACTTGCATGCAACAGCTTCCGGCAGCCATATACCCTGACTCGGTTGTAGAAGTTGCAACACATGCTTGTTTCTTGGAGAACCATGAAACCAGCTTGCTTCCCATGAATTGACAGTGTCCAGAGGTAGACTTCCTGTCCAACCGATCTCCTGCTAGGTCCGCATCTGAGTATCCAGTCAGTTGGATATTGTCGTCAGTTGGATACCACAATCCAACATTAACAGTTCCCTTCAGATACTTGATGATGTTCTTTGCTGCCAACATGTGTGCTTCTCTTGGTTGAACTTGGAATCAAGCACATACTCCAACTGCGTATGATATGTCTGGCCGGCTGGCAGTTAGGTATAGCAGCGAACCGATGATCCCTCTAAACTGGCTGGCATCTATGAGCTTTTCCTCAGCTCCGGGTTCAATCTTCCAGTTAGTATTCATCGGGATCCTTGTTGTCTTACTTGTTTGCAATCCGAACTTGGTGATGAGCTCATTTGTATACTTAGACTGATTGATGAAAATCCCTTCTGGTGACTGCTTCACTTGTAACCCAAGGAAATAATTCATCTCGCCCATCATTGACATCTCGAACTTCTCCTTCATGAGAGCTAAGAATTTCTTGCACAGCTCCTCCGACTTGGAACCGAATATGATGTCATCCACGTAGATTTGCACAACAAGTATATCTTCTCCAACTTTGATGGTGAACAGGGTTTTGTCAACTGATCCTCGTTTGAATCCCGAGTTCAGTAGAAAACCACAAAGAGTGTCATACCAGGCCCTTGGCGCTTGCTTTAGACCATAGATAGCTTTCTTCAACTTGTACACTCTTCTATCTCCAGTCTCAAAACCAGGAGGCTGTTCGACATACACATCTTCCTTGATATCTCCGTTGAGGAATGCACACTTCACATCCATCTGATACACTTTGAACTTGTGATGTGCGGCATAAGCTAGAAAGATTCGGATGGCTTCCAGCCTTGCAACAGGCGCGAAAGATTCTTCAAAGTCGATTCCTTCTTGTTGGCAGTATCCTTGAGCTACCAACCTTGCTTTATTCCTCACTATGAATCCAATGGCGCCTCTCTTATTTTTGAAAATCCACTTCAATCCAATCACCTTGACACCATTTGGTCTTTCTACCAACTCCCATACACAGTTGCGTAGAAACTCATTCAGTTCTTCTTGCATGGCTGTTGTCCAGTGGACACAGTTGAGAGCTTCCCCAACATTCTTCGGTTCTAGTACATCAGCTACAAAGCAAGAAATCATGGCAACATCTCCAGCTTGCTCGAACTCCTCTAGAACTGCCAACTCCTCAGCATATTGAGCATAAGTGTTGGAGTTTTCTTCAGTTGATTCTGGATTTGCAACTCGGCTCCTTGTACGCACACCCTCGGTTGGATCGCCGATGATGTTGTCAGTGGAATGGACTTCATACCATCTTCAGTTGCGTCTTCCTTCTTCTTCCAACTGTGGCTGTTCCGAAATCTGAGTTGGAGTCTTTAGAGCTGGTGATTGATCAGCTGTTGAGTCTGGATCCTCAACATTGACATTAGTTTGAACTGGACTCGGTTGGGCTTCGGATACTGATGCAGTTGGAGGAGCATCAGCTGAAGTTCCCCCTTGGGATGAGCTGGGGTCTTTGCATTCATCTTCAGAGGAATATGGATCCTCATCCTCAGTTGCCCAAACCAGTGGTTCAGCTAGGTTCTTTTCCCTTAGAGCTTGCGATCTGGTGAGAACTGGTGGAACAGCTGGATTTGCTTGTTGTCCTTTAACCTTTTCCCTACACTCAAAGGTAGATTCATTAAAACTAACATGAGGTGTTATTTCCACAACACGAGAGTTGTTGTTGAAAACTCTGTATGCCTTGATTTGAGCAGCATATCCAAGGAATATGCCCTTCGAAGCATTGGCATCAAAAGTTTTCAACTGAGTCTTCCCATTGTTGTGAATATAACACTTAGAACCAAAAACGCGAAAATAAGAAATATCTGGCTTCCTGCATCTCCATAGCTCATATGGTGTCTTTCCCAACCGCTTGGTTAGAAGAGACCGGTTCTGAGTGTAGCATGCAGTGTTGATCGCTTCAGACCAAACTCTCTTTGGCAGAGCTAAGCTGGCTAACATGGATGTGGCTGTATCCTTCAGCGTTCTGTTCTTTCGCTCAGCTACTCCATTCTGTTGCGGAGTACGTGCGGCTGATGTCTGATGGGTAATTCCATTCTTCTCGCAATACTCGATGATGATTTCATTTAGGAACTCGGTTCCATGATCTGATCGGATAGAAATGATCTTTATCTCTTGTTGGTTTGATATCCGATCCATCAGCTTGGGCAGCTCATCTCAGGTTTCACTCTTGTGGCGCATGAAGATGGTCCACGTGTACCTCGAGCAATCATCAATTACAACCAGTGTATATTCGTTGCCATTTATGCTCTTTGGTGTAACTGGCCCGAAGAGATCCATATGGATCAGCTGTAACACTCGGTCGGTTGAGGGAGTTGACTTCAACCGGAAGGAGGATCTAGCGAGCTTTCCCAGCTGGCATGCACTGTAGATGTGTGTTGTTGAAAATACTCGGTTAGGTATGCCTCTTGCATGTTCTTGTCTGGCGAGCCGGTTCATCGTCTTGAAGTTCAGATGGTTGAGCCTTTTGTGCCACAGCCAGCTCACATCAGAACTGCTCTTTAATAACAGGCAGGTGTTAGGGAGGCTGCTGTTCCAGTCAGCGTAGTAGACATTCCCTGTTGGTGATCGATTTCCCAACAATATTACCTGTTTTGATCCGACATCTTTAACCCTGCAACCCTGTGCATCAAACTTGACAGAGAAACCATTATCACAGAATTGGCTGATGGAGAGCAAGTTATGCTTCAATCCATCAACATAAAAGACATTAGAAATTGTAACCTTTTGAGTCATCACCAAAAGTAACTGATGGACCTTCTTTCTCCACGAAACTTCCAAGAAAATCCTTTAGATTCGTCATGTGTTTCGAGCATCCACTGTCCATTACCCATTTTGTTGTAGACGCTTTCTTCTTCCTCAGCTGTTTCTCCTGTACCTGCAAGGAGAAACTCGCTTAGGTCCCCAATTTCAGTTGGGTCATGGAGGGTTAGAACCAGTTTCCCCTAGAACTGTGCGTCGCTTTTCCCTGTAAACTCGGATGGATTTATCATTCCAGATTACTTTTCCTTCATCATCAACTATGACAACACCTCGGTTATCCTTAGGCTTGTTGTTAGTAGTGATGTTCTATTTCTTGGGAGGAGTTGGATTTCTCCCATGTTGAGCTTTAGGAGGTGAGGCTTTCCCCCTGTTTTGATGGCGATTCTTATCCTGTTGAGTTTGTCTGTGAGGTCGGACGCCATGTTGGAATCTTTGTGGCTGATTCTGATTCCAACTCCTTGAGGGTTATCTATAGCTGTTCATGCCCTGTTGATGATTCATATTATGGCATGAATATCTCCAGTTGTTCGACCTGTTCCACATTGGTTGACTTCGTTGGAACCTTTGGTCAAACTGATGCTGGAACCACTGTTGATTCAGATGATTGAACCCTTGTCGGTTCTGCGGTCGGTTCCATTCTTTCTGTTGTTGATTCTGAGGTTGATGCAGAGGTCGGTTTTTATTCTGAGTTTGGTTGCGATTATGTCTTCGACGCCTCTGATTCCTCTTCTGACTTTTGGAACATTCCCCCTCGGTTGATTTTCCAGCTGATGAAATATTCTGTCCTTCATCTACTGTTCCTTTTCCCTTCTCAGGTGTGGTAGTATTGGTCGGTTGAACTTGCTGAGAGATGGAGGTTGGATTAGCTTCTGAAGACTCAGCTGTGTTTGACTCGACAGCTGTGACTTCTACAGCTTTGATGTAGGTGGCTGGTGGAATTCCAGTATCCTTAACAACATCATAACCAAGTCCTGACATGTCATCCATCTGTCTACTATAACTGATAAGATTCTCTATGATCTTGGATGACTGATACAGCTTGATTAGATTGTCCTTCTCAGTTTGCAACTCCTTGACGAGGACAGTTATCTGCTCGGTTTGTCCATCTGACTTCTTTATCAGCTGTTCGATCTGAGCCTTTTGATTTTTCAACTGATCTTGCTATTTCTTGATCTGCTTTGTCAACTCCTCATCAGTTGGAGCCTTAGCTTCATTCAGCTGACTCTTGAGATTTTCAATCTCCTCGGTTTGGCTTTTTATCAGATCGTCCTTCTCGGTTAAGGAATCTTCAAGTTTGGTGAACTGAGCTTGAAGACTCTTAAACTCAACCGATTGCTGAAGCAGTTCCTCACTGAGTTCTTGAAAATCACTCCAGGAGGGTTCCAACTCATCGTCCAGAGATTCCTGCATGTTAGAAGTATTGGAAGAATTTAACTGAGCAGGATTAGATTGTACCTCAATATCATCTTGGTCCGTTCCAAGTGCCATGAGGCATTGATCCTGACTGATGGCGTTGTTGGTAGAAGTCAGCTCATCTTCATCTTCAGTATCAGTGAAGATATCCATATCGTCAGCTGCTTCTTCTGCTACCATGGCCTTGTTCTTTGTAGATTGCTTGGCCCTCAACGCTTCCCTTTCTTTCTTTGAAAGGTCTGGACAGTCAGCTTTGAAGTGTCCTTCCTTGCCGCATTCGAAGCAACCATTAGTGACTGGCTTCGAGCTGTCTCGAGTTCGGTTTGATTAGTAGAATCGTTTGTATTTGCCGAACTGAGTGTCCATGTCGGCTAGCTTCTTTGACAAAGCTGCGATGTTCTGTTGCAGTTCCTCTCTGCTTGGCTCCTTTGCAGTCGTGTCAGCCGATCTGGTTGGCCTCGATGATCTCGATTTCGAGTAGTCAGCTCGGAGAGCAACTGACTTTGAGGCTGAGCCAACATCCTCAATTCTACTTGTCTGACCTGAGGACTGAGATCTCCTCCTGTTGACCTTATACTCATTTCCTTTTAAGATTGAGAACAATCTTTCAGTTCCCATTTCACCAAGGTCAGCTCGGCTTTCGTGGATATTGGTGAAAGTATCCCACTTAGCCGGTAGAGCTTGCAACACTTTGAGATTGATTTCTCTTAGTATGTATTTTCCTCTTCGGATGGACTGGATTCTTCTGATGATGTCCATAAACCGGAGCTCTAGCTGATCGATGGTCTCATCAGGTCGCAGACTGAAGTTGTCGAAATCTTGACATGCATGTGAGAATTTGTTTTCCTTCGTCTCATCGCTTCCTTCACTCAGCGATGCTAGGATGTCCCACATCTCTTTTGCAGTCTCACACTCCTCTATCCAAGGCAGATAATCTTGTCCAACTGTGGACATTATTGTACTCTGAGCCCAGATGTCTAACTGGCTCACCTTGGCTTCCTCTGGAGTATAATCTTCAGGCTGTTTCTCCACAAACTCCACAACAGTATCCCCATCGTTGGGATTTGTGGGAGTGCGAGCTATTCTTTCTTTGATGACGATCGGTCCGGAAGAGAGAACTTGTTGCATCCTATGATGCTTCGAAAGTAGGATCTTCTTCATCCGTGTTCTCCATGATGTATAATTGACTACTGAGAACATGACGACGATCTTGTCCTTAACGTCCATCTGCACACAACAAACAAAACAAATATGCAAGCAAATATGCACTAGCGTGAAAAGATCTGTTCAGTTGACCACTGAAGAAAATTTCTCGAAATCACACCTTGTGAAACAGAGTCAGCAGTCTTTTGAACCACTGCTCTGATACCACTTGATGGTCCCAAAACGAGTTACTGGTGTATGGGGGGGGGGGAATACACCAGTTAGGATTTTAAAACTTAACCCTTAAAAATTACTTCAACCGAGTAAAACGGACTCAATTGGAATCTCACAGCTGAGTAAGCAACCTCAGCTGGAAGAGTGAGGTTGTGCGGAATGTGGTGGAAATTAAAACTCGTTAAAACAACTCACACTTTTATGCTCGGTTGGTCAAAAACCAAAATAGTTGAGAATGTGCAGATATGCAGTTTGTATGCCGGTTAGTTTGGTCAGTTAAAAATGCAATAAGTAACTGAACAAAAATAAACACAGACACACAGAATTTAACGTGGTTCGGAGATAACCCTCCTACGTCCACGGGGAGTTGTGAGTCCACACAACTCTGTCCAAGTTCTTCTGGACAAACCACTCAGCTTACGCGGGCTGAGCAACCGTTATGGATAAGTTTGCGGGTACTTATCAACCTTACAGTTTAGTTTACGGGTACTAAACGACCTACCTACTCAGTTGCAGGAAGAGTAGAATCCTAAACCTTTTCAGGTGAAAGAGAAAATATGTTTCCAACTAAAAGCTCGAACGGAAGGTGAGCTGCGATCTAACTCTCTACGAACTCTCACTAAGTGATGTTCTCAAGGTTCGATCTAAAGACACAAATAAAACTATCTAACTCTAGAACCCTCAACAAGTGATGTTCTAAGAGATTCAGTTCAGCTCGGGAAGAATATTGCTCTTTTCTTTTCGCTCTCAGATTTCTTCTCGCGTGTGTGTCTTGTCTCCTCTTCGAATGAATGAGGGCCTCTATTTATAGGCGGGGAGTATCAACTAACCGTTGGAGGAGCTATTGATCTCTGATCGTTGAAAGCGATAGCTTGTCTCTCATCTCTGCAGACTTTCCCGATATGGCACCTGAGTTCTTCTGCTTTTCATCTGAGACAGCCTTGTGTTGGGCCAAATGGGGTAATGACTGAACGGTCAAACCCTCATGTGACTTTCTTTTGAAATTCAAATTCAAACTTTCTGACAGTCAACCTCGGTTAGTCGGTTGAAAGTCTTGATCTTTATCTGAGTGGTCTTCAGCTGATGTTCTGTCTGAACCGTTGAACTCTCAGCTGACTTTGAACTTCATGTTGAGACTTCTTTATAACTTTCCCCTTCTTGAAACATTCTCTTTATCGGATGACATTCTATAGCTGATGTTCCAACTGAACAGTTGGCTTGAACTCTCAGCTGTCAAAAAGCATAGCTCTCTCATCAGGCAGTCTTGTAACTGATGTTCCTCATCCGATCTTTCATCCGGGGTTGTATCCGAGTGTTGCTATGTTGCCGTCTTCAGCTGGAGATCTGTAAAGATAAAATCTTAACATTGCTCAAACAGCGAGCCTAACAGCTAACATTAGGAGCTGGCAACATCTACTTGGTTGGGGTCAGTTGGTTTTGGAATTCATCAAAACTCATACTAAATTTCCCAACACTTGGTTTGAGAGAATGATGGATGGAATTGATGTGATGGGCATTTGCATGCAATCTTTCATCACAATTTACTAAGATTTGCTTCATAACTAAAGAATATTAATGATTAAAGCTATATAGTAGACTTGGAGAGAGATTAGGGAGAGAGATAGAGAGATGGCGGTGGAGAGGGAGAGAGATGAGTGGAATTTGTCTCATTATTTTAATACGGGTATTAATTACCCGGTCGTAAAAAGTTTTCCGAATAAAAAGTCTGTATTATTCTATTTATGCTAAAAACGGGTCTAATCTCTCCTTGTCTCGTTTCCGACATTAAAACATCCCAAACCTAATTCACATCTCAATAGATAAATTATGAATTCCGATTATCTAATTTTTAAGTCTTGATTCCATATAACGAAGAAAACTTAAGAATTAATCAGCTTATTAATCCGTTAATAATTCAATTCTTATAACCTTCTCAAAATAATCTCGGGTAAGCTTTTATCTTATCTCAATGATCTTAGAATTAATTCTAGGTTCAAAGATTTTAATTAAAATCTATTCTAAGTTCATCGGCGTATAGCGACTTCTCGGTTATCAACAATATTCACTTCAAATCAAAATCCTCGGAGTTTTCTGAAAATCATACTCGTACTCATCCTCATATAAGCAAGCTCAAAATATGCATCACATTATCATTTCAAGAAATAGAACATATAATCTCACGTAAAAACACATAAGGGCATTTCAGTCATTTTACTCATTTATACTTATTTAGAAAAAAATTTATTCTTCAAATCTCAACATTTAAACTTACTCGGTTAATTAATACGCTCTCTAAGGTTATAGAAGTTCGGGGTATTACATCCTCACCCTCTTAAAAAAATTTCGTCCCGAAATTTACTAACCTTGAGAAAATAGCTCGGGATATTTTGCCCTCATCTTTTCTTCGAGTTCCCACGTGGCTTCTTCGAGATCATGATGACACCACTTGACTTTCACTAAGGGAATTGATTTCGTTCTAAGCTGCTGAACTTTATGATCTGAAATTCTCTCAGGTTTCTCTTCGTAGCTTAGATCGGGCTTCATCTCTACATCTTTTTGGCGTATCACGTGCTTCGGATCGAAGACGTACTTTCTCAATTGCAATACGTGAAAAACGTTATGCGAGTTTCCAAAACTGGGAGGTAACACTAAACGATATGATATGGATCCAATCCTCTCAAGGATTTCGTACGGTCCTATAAAACGAGGTTTAAGCTTTCCTTTAACTCCAAAATGATACACTCCTCTCGAAAGGGACAATCTCAAGAATACTTTATCTCCTACTTCAAATTCCAACTTGGATCTTCGGTTATCAGCATACGACTTTTGTCGACTCTGAGCTTCCTTAATCTTCTCACGGATTTGGTGCACAGATTCTATCATTTCCTCAATCGCTTCTGGCCCTATCACCTTCCTTTCGCCCACTTCATTCTAATAAAGCGGCGATCTACACTTCCTTCCGTAAAGAGCTTCGTAAGGGGCCATTCCTATCGTATTCTGATAGCTATTGTTGTACGCAAATTCGACAAGAGGTAAGATTTTCTCCCATTCAACTCCTTTATCTAACAAAACAGCTCTCAACATATCCTCGAGGATTTGAATCGTTCGCTCGGACTGACCATCGGTTTGGGAATGATAAGCAGTGCTGAATTGCAACTGAGTTCCCAACTCCTTGTGGAAGCTTTCCCAAAAATGGGCTGTGAACTTCGAATCTCTATCCGACATAATCGTTTTTGGCACTCCGTGCAACCTTACAATTTCCTTAATGTAGACCTGGGCTAACTTAGCTGATCCATAGGTGTGTGGAATAGGTATGAAATGAGCAGACTTTGTCAATCTATCCACTATCACCCATACTACTGTGTTTCCTTTCCTTGATCTTGACAATCCTGTCACAAAATCCTTGATCGATATCCAAAATCTTGGCAAATGGTCATTTCTTGAGAAATCATTAACTGATAACCCATATTATTGTGAACATAGTTGGTTGTTGATGTTATTCCTTACTTAGCGAGCATGTTTCTTGAGTAAAAGTTAGTTGTTCCACCTTACTGCTCATTACATTCTAGTCGTTTTAATACATTAGGCTGTGACAATTTGAGTCGAGTTTGAATTTTATTTCAAATAGAAGCTAATATGAATAGTAAAAAATTAACAAATGTTTACGTTTTCTTCGTTATTCGGAATTTTGATCCGAAAATTGGATTTCTAGAATCGATGAATTATTTTATGACTAATGAGATGAATTAGAGAGAATTTGGATGTCGAGAAAGAGTCATGGTGAGTTTTAAATGATTTGAGAGTTAATCGATAAAAGTGGGGATATTTTTCACCGAAATTATTTTTCCTTATGGCAATTTTTATCGCACATTTGACTTGTGTGCAGCCTTCTCTCTCTTTAAATTTACCTCACCCACTCTCATTTTTCTCACTCTCCTACACTCTCCTCTCTCTGTCTCCAACTCTCTCTCTCTCTCTCTCATCTTTCTCTCTTGATCATATCTCTCTCTCTCAACATACACCCACAACACACACACATCTTCACCATTGAAGCTTGAGGTTTGAAGCTCCAAATCAAGCTAGAATCGATCTTCAATCATCCTAATTCCCGAAGAAAGGTTAGATTCTTTTTCTTTGTTGGATGATTAATCAATTAAGCTTGAAAATTCTATTTCCTTCATTTTCTTGAGTGGTCGAAAATTTTTATGAAAGAGAGAAGTATTGATCTTCATGATTTGAGTTTAAAACCTTGTTCTTGGCTTAGATCCACGCACGACTTTCACGAGTATAAAGCCTCGATCCTCCCTCTCTCTTGGCCGAAATTTTAAAAGGATTTGGGGGTTTTTTTATGGTTAATTTTGATGATCGATTTGATGGTATAATTGTGATCTATGAGTTGATCTAAGATTGTGTGTGTAACCAATTTGAGAAAATGAAATTCTATGTTCCTAATTGTGTCAATTTCGATGGATTTGAGTATAAGAAATTAGGAGTTTTGATTTGTGATCTTGATGATTAAATTAAAAGTAAGTATGATGAAATTGAGACTAATTTGAGAGCATGAGTTTATTATTTTGATTCTTTAATTTTACGAAATACATTCATGAGTATGAGACTTTGATTTTGTATTCTTAAGATTTATTGAGTAATTGATGAAAGATAAATGAGATTAAGGATGATTTGAGCATGAATTTGAGATCAAATTGAAGAAACAAATTTCTATGATTAAAGCATGAAAATTTCGAAATATGTATATGCATAAGAAGTTGCGATTATTGTGCTCTTGAATTTAAAATGAAAAAAAACGTTGATGTTATAATTGAGAAATTGGATTTATTTTAAGCACTTTGGCATTTGAAAATTTCAAAATCAAGCATGTTATGAGGAAAAAGTGAAAAAGTCGATCAATAAGAGTATTTGAGATTGAGATTTTGAGATTTTGATGTTGTATTATGTTTGTTGATGATCTTATTGTTCAATTAAGATTAAAATAAGCATGCTAGTATTTTCAAGTATGAAAATTGAGTATCAATTGTACAAGAATTAAAATTTTCGATACTTATGTTATTTTTAAAGTTAGGATTTCTTGATCCTTGTTTTGATGGATGAAATTGATTGAGGATTTATGCAGTTGAATATTTTATAAGCATGATAGAAATTGAATTGGAAGAAAAGGAATCCCTATGCACGTTTTTCTTGGAAATTTAGAAAGATAGTGAAAATAAGAATTTTAGAATTTTTGATTGAGATGTTAGATGATGAAATTGATGATGAATATGAGTTCCTTGATCTATTTTAAGTGAGATGAGAAAGTTTCAATCGAAAATAATAATCCTAGCTTGACTCTTCAAAAATGTCGAACTAGTATGTGAATGAAAGAAAATGATTTTGAGATTGGATTGATGAGTTGAGCTTAAAATTGGTCTTTTGAAACTAAAAGAGTCGTGGAATTTTCCTAGAAATTTAAAATCGAGTTTTGGATGAATGTGAGTGATGAAGTTATGATATAAATGAACTTATTATGTGTTTTACAAAAATTAATCTAGAAATCTTTCCAAGATCATTGATAATCGAGAATTAATATAACTATGTGTTGTTTGAGCAAAGATGTTTGATTGAGTGAGTGTTGATTTAAAAAGCTTTGAAAGATTGAAACCTAGCCACGGCTAAAGTCTAGCCAAGGCTGTATTTTTTGTGCAGTAGGTGAACCTAGGCAAGGGTGAGGTTTAGCCGAGGCTGGCCCTCTTGTACAGTCTATACAGGTAGCCACAACTGGTAGCTAGCTAAGGCTACACTGTTCTTGATATCAAGTATGTGAATTTTCTAGTTGAATGAGATTGATAATAATGTTATGAGTGATGAATGTTTGATGTTAGAGTTGATGTTCATCTATTGGTATAGTACTTGACTAGAGTTAAGAGTCAAGAAAGTTTGATTAGTCGAGCCGAGAAAAATTAGAAAAACCCGAGTCAAGTAGAAATCCGAGTAATCGAGTTTAGATTCCACTTTCAATCGAGAAAATAGAACTCGTCCTTATAATAATGTTATCCTTGAAGGAACGAGTAATGTTTGATAGTAAGAAATGAGTGGAGTCAAGAAGTAAGGAGCAAGGAGAAAAGAGGTAATTCGAGCGAGCCACTGGATGACAGGTGGACTTTCTAATTTCAACAAATCGATGAATGCGATATTATAAGATATTATGATTATCGTATTATGTGAGCGTTTTTAAATTAATCGACTCGCCAATGTTTGAGTTTTGTGTATGTTGCCATCTACTTGAGAAGAATGAATTCGGTTCTGTGTGAGACAATATTTCTGTGTACACATAGAGGTGATCATGTGCTTTCCTTTGGGTTAGCCGGTCACGGTGTTCAAGAAGGAGGCCTACTTCTCGACACTCATATTTGATTGTAGAACTGGTACATGCATAAGTTATATATATTATTGTCTGCGTAGACATTTTTAAAAATGAAGTAATTTTTCTTGCATGCACAAGTTAACTGTTTTATAACTCTAACACCTGTGATGCAGTAAGAAAGGCAAGTACAATTTATAGCTCTATCGAGCAAGCTTTAAATTATTTTGGCATGTGTTCACTGAGTACAAAGTACTCAGCCCTGCATTTTATTTCTAAAACGTGCAGGTTAGTTAGGATGATGATGGTGCAATGTGCTTGGCGGCGTTGGTTGTTTTCGAGTCGAGTTTTGGTTTAAACTTGGGTTATATGTCTTCATACATATAACTTTGGGACCTGATGTAATTCTCCGCTGCAACACCGATATTTAATCGTATTTGAAATTCTTTCAACACTGATATTTAATTAATGAGTTTTGTGCTCGATACTTTGTTTTGATTCCTTCTCGACTCTTACTTAATAAACTTACTTCGTTGAGTTTGAAATGAGAAATTGAAAGCAAATTAATAAATGTTATCACTTTCAATAAATATTCTTTTGGTATCCGAGTATGTTCCCTTGATTATTCTCTGTTGTTTCACCTTCATTGTCCAATGAATTTTAGTCGTTCCTACACACTAGAATTAGGGCTGTGACATTAAGGGTTGGTGGTTGGGGGGATTTCTAACTAAGAAGCATTCAACACTGAGGGAAGTGGAGGCTTCGTTCTAAGGCTTCAGACTCGATCTTTTGGGAGAGAGTCTGGTCAGACACAGTATAAGCAAGAATTTATTGTCTAAACTCGATCAAAGAATGGTCTTTCTGAGAGGCTAGATGGAAGAATAGGAGGAGGTTTGGACACTCTATTTCAACTGGTCTTCAACTGAGGTCTTCTTGTTGGAGAGAGAGGTGGTCTACTGCTGCTACTTCACTCTTAATTTTGTCTCTTTTGGCAGTTCTGCGTGCTTGTGTATGCCCCTCGAGCTTTGATGTGGAGACCTCTATTTATAGAGGAAGATCTAACTAGCCGTTGGAAAGAGTCGTTTGATCTTTGCCAAAAGCATGACACTCCACCTCCTTTTATGGAAACTTTTCTGAAATGGTAACTGCGACCTTTGCTTTATGTACGTCGTTGTTGTCGGTCCATTTATAGTAAGTTCTCCAGCTAAGTGTGCTTCTGAGTGGATTTGAATCTGGACTGCAACTTTTCTGCCTTCAACGTCTTCAAAGTCTTCTCTTCTCAGCTTTGCGACGTCTAACTTCGACACAACTGAGTCCGTGGTTCACTGAGGTTGGGTCTCAGCTGACTTCTTCACGAACTACCTTCTTCAGTCCAGCTGTGTTCCTCTGCTTGAAACCTGTAAAGATAAAATCCCTACGCTCAAATAGTGAGCTCTAGCTAAGTTCAGACTGAGGACATTCATCTACTCGGTTGGGGGCAGTCGGGGTTTTGGTATCATTTGAAACCTTTTACTAATTTTCCCAACAAAAAGTTATATTAAAACGAGTTTAATCTCTAATTTTCCTCACGATATTCAAAAGCTCCGGTGTGGCATTTTTGAACAGCTATAAGAAAAATTATGAAATATTTTTGATGCTATTATTGATTTCTCATGTAACCGATTCATGGCACTTTATCATCATAAGCTTTATCATCAATTGCATTTTTAATTATGATATTGACAATTTCCCCTAAGATTTGGATACTAAATATGCTTCATTTTCACCCGTATAATCTAATAGGTGTTTGACATCTCTTTTATTGTCAAGTACCTCTTTAAATAATAAATTATTAATTTATTGATTAATTAATACCTCTCTAAAATAATAAAATTTTATGGTCCCAATGGGGATTCTACTGTACATGAATGCGAGAATGCAAGCGCGGGGCTAAGAAAACGAAGGCCGGTTGCGAATTCATAAATTGGGACTCTCCTAAGAATTAAATCAAAAGTACTTTATTCATAAATTTTGGTCCCTTTATTCAAGAAAATTCAAAATTGATGCAAAAAGTGAGTTAGAGGAATCAAACCCGTGACCTCCTGACGAGGCTGTCGTTCGCACTCTCAAAATGAATTTGTAGCCTATCCTCACAGCTATATAGTTAGCAAGTAAGTACAGGGTCGATCCACAAGGAGTTGAATGTTACTATCTCTTGAAACCTCCTCCACCTGTTCAGAAAAGTTGGTTTTGCTATCTTGGTCACTAGGGCTCTCTTGCCCAATTCGAGAACTCAATAAAACACTGAAAAGTAAACAAAGAACTTGATCAATAATAAAAAGGACTTGGTTTGGATCTAGACATCGTTAAGTGAAAACTCTAGCTTGGTCATTGGCGCAAATATATTCATCACATGCATGCATCGTTAGTTATAGGACTTGAATGCCGAGATCCCTTTTTACTCGTCACGCTCTCAACAAACCCTTCCCTTACCAATCCTTACTTAATCGGCGATGCTCCGCCGGCTCCCTACCTTGGGCAATACCTCTGTCGGAGTCATCGTTCAGTTTCTTGCCCAATGAGCATTTATCTCTAGAAAGGCCTAACAAGGAATCATCACGTCTAGCCCAATAGGGTAGACACCTTCCTCTAATGTTAATCGATCTAAATTAAGGAGATGTTGGAAAACACTCCTACTCCCCAATTGATTGGTGGTCTAATATTTCCTAAGTTATTAACGGCCTATTAATCCCCTACTCGTATTATCTCATATTAGAACAAACTCATTAACATTATGGGAACACATGCATGCAACTATCTAGCACAATTTAGACCACTCAAGTATTGGTTAACACTTAACTCGTCTTGCCCAGACCAAGTATAAAAACTTAGCTAGACATAATCATAAAATAACAAACACATGAATTGAAGAACATAATAAACACTATATTAAAACTCATAAAGTCTGTGCAGCAAAATAAACTCGGCCAAAAGTGCCGATCAACAAAGCATGAAATAAAGTATGCCCTTAGGACTTGTTTTTCTCCTCACCAACTCTCGAATAATTACAGGGAAAATAAAGCATAAAGACGGCGTATCATGCAGCAGCAGGGCTTCGATATTTATAGGAGAGTGCTTAGGGTTTGGGCCTCCTAGTCCTTAACATGGAAAGAATCCACGAGCTACCTTGGGATGCAAGTAATACTTGATAAGCTCGACCCCAACAAGGAAAGTCACATCTATCTCCAAGAGATCCCTTGCGGATCCTAAATCTAGTCGGAGAAGGAAAGATATTTAAGTTAGATCATCTTTTCCTTATCCTACTAGACCTAGGAGAGAAACTTCGCCTATTGACCACGACACTCCTCCTATCTGTCTTGGCCAATATGGTTCTTCCTGACCTTGTCACACCCCGACTCTCGAGGTGCGACTTACGAACAACAACACGACCTAATCAACTAACTATCAACTCAATTACGGGGAACATGCTCGGGGAAAACATTAATGAAAGCAACAACACTCGAATAAGACTATCAAAGACATAATGAAGCAATAACCGAGCATTTCAAAATCACATATTAACAAGGATACGATAAGTATTTCAGGTCAACGAGATTAAGAATTCAACGAACATTTAAACCATCGAGCACATCGCTCGAAATCAAAAACATGTATCAAAGTATATCAACAGACTTTCATTTCAAAAGGGTTGCAGCGGAAAACTTGACTCAAATCCCAACATTCACACGTATGAAGACGTACAAATGCCAGTCCGATATCCGACTCGACTCAACCAAAAACACTACCACACCAAACGTCCATGCCATCACCATCCTGTCAACCTGCACGTTTAGAAATACACGTAGGGCTGAGTACTTCGTACTCAGTGAACACATGCCGAAAATATTTGGGAAAAAGATGCTCTTAAAGCTATATCAATTGAACTTACCTTGCCGAAACATCACAAGTACTTAAGTAACTTAAAATGATTTTACTTGTGCATGCTAAAATATTTTCTTTCGAATAGACTGCGCAGTCAAAACATAACATATATCAATAGTATGCATCATCTGTCACAAATAATCTCACTGTGCCGAGAAGTAAGCCTACTTCTCGAACACTGTGACCGGCTCAACCGAAGTAAGGCTCACAGTCACCTCAACATTTAACATACCACACGTGGGTTTCCTGCCTTTCACAGGATGATAATATCTCAAATAAACAGATGATAACACATACTAAACTCTATAAAACGGCAAGGCAATCACATTTAAAAAAAATCATATAATAATTCTCAATAACATTCATCGATAATTTTGGTTCAGAAAAGCCCACCTGACTTCCAAAGATTCTAGCTAGGCGGTTTAAGGGCTATTGTCCTCGCTTATCTTTCTGTCCGGCTTAATCCTTCACAGTTCGACATCGATAAAGAAAAATAAGATATTACGCAAAGACGGATAAAAGGCGTTGATCTCGACTGAAGGACTTCTACTTGAGTCGTTTCTCTCAAAGCTATTCTTTTCTAAAAGTCTCGCATTCTCGTCTTTAAGCCATTAACTCTACTCGATGATTGGTTAGTACTACTAACCTATGTCTTAGCACTTCTTGCTTAAGCTATGAAACGTCGTCTATCTAAATTCTAATACTCGAGCTTCCTTTTATAAACTTAATCAATTCTTGATTTAACAACTCAATAGCTTAATTATTTTGCATAGAAAACAACTCAGTAATTCTTCACATTATCACCAAATAATATCATTCACTCAAACATTTAATTCAATTGCATAATAATTTCAAATAAATCAAACACATTGTTTTAAATTCAATCACATTTCAAGATACATTAACATTTACTCGATTTTTATTTTAGAACTTACTTCAAATAAGGATTCCTTTTTATAAAAACTCAAACAATATAATTCATCTTTTCTCGACTTATAAACAACGCTTTTCCAAATTCGTTGTCTTATGAAGCATTTTATAAATCTTTACTCAATTAACAAAAATTCTTTTAAATTTTAATAAACTCTTGTGAAATAGGAATTTCATTTCTATTTCTAACTCGATTCTCATTTCTTAACTCAACTATTACTTTTCTAATTATTATCTCGGCAATTCTTCTCGGTTTATTCTTAATCTACACGGTTTGAAATAACTTGCTTAATTAATTTAATTAATTACTTTCAAACTCATTACTCGATATCTTATTCCATTATTTTCTTGATTAAACTATACGAGTATTTAAACTTAACTCGTCTAACATCTTTTTTCTCGATTCGATTAAAACTTCTTTTTACTTTCTTATCATTTTATTCTCTTTATTTTAACTCGATTTTCTCGACTCTTATTTATTTAATTAAAAAAATTTCTTTTCTTCTCTATTCTTCACTTAATTATTTTTATTTCAATAAAAATCTAGATTATTTTATTAATTAAATTACAAAATTTCTTTTTGATTTAATTTATTCAAAACTCAAATCTTCAAGTCTTATTTCAAGAACACTTAGAATACTTAAAACACTTACTAGATATATTTTTCTATGTATTTTTCAACTCTTAACATTTCTAAAGCTTTTAAACTTCATTCTTTTGTCACAAAAAAATCCTATTTTCATCTAGGAATCAAATTAACACTTTAACATATATCATCAACATTATAACATAAAGATCATCAAATCTTCTAAATCATCATAAATTATTTTCTTTAAAAACTTCACATGCAATTCGATTTTCTCATACTTAACAACATCAAAGATTAAATCATCATATCACATAATAATTTCATGATCAAAACATCAACTAGATCATCAACAAAATCAACAAAATAATTCTCTCTTTTTCTCTTAAAACTCACGACATTCAAGTACTTATGCTTTCTTGACGGGTACTCGGGCTATATGCAGATCTGGGTCGCGGAGGAAGACCAGGGCAAGACAACGTTTACTTGCCCATTTGGTACATTTGCCTATAGAAGAATGTCGTTTGGTCTATGCAACGCTCCTGGAACGTTTCAAAGATGCATGATGAGTATATTCTCAGATTTGCTTGAGACATGTATAGAAGTGTTCATGGACGACTTTACTGTCTATGGATCAGATTTTGATAAGTGCCTACAAAATTTGGAGATGGTGCTTAAAAGATGTGTGGATAAGAGCTTAGTTTTGAACTATGAAAAGTGTCACTTCATGGTCAAAGAGGGGATAGTCCTTGGACACATCATATCCGAGCGAGGGATAGAGGTCGACAAAGCCAAGATTGACATCATAGGCAAGTTGCCTTACCCGAGAAATGTGAAGCAGTTGAGAGGTTTCCTTGGACATGCAGGATTCTACAGGAGGTACGTCAAGGATTTTGCTAAGATCGCACAGCACATGACCAGACTACTACAAGGAGAAGTGGAGTGGAACTTTGATGAAGATTGCAAGAAGGCCTTTCACACACTAAAGGAGATCTTAGTGTCGGCACCAATAATCCAGCCACCAGACTGGAAGATGCCATTTGAAGTAATGTGTGATGCAAGCGACTATGCCGTAGGAGCAGTTCTTGGGCAAAAGAAAGAAAGAGTGAATCATGTCATATACTATGCATCCAGAACCCTTAACCCTGCCCAATGTAATTACTCCACGACAGAAAAAGAGTTACTAGCTGTGGTATTCGACGTTGAGAAGTTTCGATCGTACCTGTTCGGGGGCAAGACCATAGTGTATACCGATCATTCAGCTCTGAAGTTTCTCATGGCCAAGAAGGAAACCAAGCCTAGATTGATAAGGTGGATTCTATTGCTTCAGGAATTCGATTTGGAGATCAAGGATAAAGCTGGAACTCAGAACTTGGTGGCTGACCACCTAAGTCGCATCATTCAAGAAGAAGAGATTGAGCAAATCAAGGAGACATTTCCAGACGAGCATCTGGCTCTAGCCCAAGACAACCCAGAGCCGTGGTATGCCGACCTTTGCAACTATATTGTTTTGGGAAAGCTTACAGGTGATCTCAACTCTTACCAGAGGAACAAGCTGAAGGTGGAGAGTAGATACTACATATGTGATGAACCATACCTATGGAAGCTGTGTACTGACCAAGTCATCCGCAGATGCGTTGATGAGAAGGAACAAGCAAGCATTCTAGCCCATTGCCATTCCAAGGTGTGTGGTGGACATTTTAGACCTAAGAGGACGGCTAGGAAAATCTTAGATTGCGGGTTTTATTGGCCCAACATATCTAAAGATAGCTTCGAATGGTGTAAAAGCTGTGCCTAATGCCAGAAGGAGGGCAACATTGGCAAGAGAAACGAGATGCCCATGACACCTGTAATGCCCGTGGAAGTATTTGACATATGGGGCATGGATTTCATGGGGCCATTGCGCAACTCAAGAGGAAATCTCTATATACTGCTGGCGGTAGACTACGTGTCTAAATGGGTGGAGGCCAAAGCAACAACAACCAATGACTCGAGGGTGGTGGTGGAATTCCTCAAGAGCAATATTTTTAGCAGGTTTGGTGTGCCAAGAGCAATAATTAGTGACCAAAAAACGCATTTTTGCAATGGAGCTGTCAAAGGATTGATTAGTAGATATGGAGTACACCACAGGATCTCGAATGCTTATCATCCTCAAGCAAATGGTCAAGCTGAATTGTCTAATCACATTGTGAAGGCTATCTTGAGGAAGACAGTTAGTCCAACAAGGAAGGATTGGAGTTTGCGTCTTGAAGATGCATTGTGGGCATATAAGACAACATTCAAAACCCCATTTGGCATATCACCGTACAGAATGGTCTTTGGCAAGATGTGCCACTTGCCCGTGGAGATAGAGCATCGAGCGTATTGGGCAGTCCAGAAGATGAACTATGATTGGGATGAAGCTGGCCAAGCCAGGAAGCTTCAATTGCAGGAACTTGAGGAGATCAGACTCAACTCATATGACAGTGTTGTGTTGCATAAGGAGCGGATGAAGAAGGCTCATGATGCCTTGATCAAGGTCAAGAAGTTTGAACCTGGGCAACAAGTGCTTCTTTATCAGTCCAAATTTAAGCTTATATCGGGCAAGCTATCCACTAAATGGGTTGGTCCGTTCGTAGTTCAAACCACATACCCTAATGGAGCTGTTGAAGTGAGAAACACTAAATCAGAAAAACATTTCAAAGCCAATGGAGAAAGGTTGAAGGCCTTCTTTGACCAAGCCTTTGAGAAACCAGAGGAATATTTGAAATTCCTCTGTGACATGGAGCCCTAATTGGGGCAAGAAGGACGTCGTGCCCACGACGGTAACTGGGGCGCTGGCTAGGAGGCAACCTGGTATGTTTTCTTTTACTTTTCTTATTTTGTTTCCTTTTGTTTCTTCTTTATAAAAAAAAACAAAAAAAACAAAAAACAAAACAAAACAAAAAAAAAACAATGTAAGGTAGGGGTTAAAAAGCCATAATTTAAATTTTTTCATTAAATTCAGGCATATTTTAATTCCATTATGGGTAGAAATGTCTAACCGTAGGATCAAGTACTTTTGTCTTGTGCATGGAAGAGTGTTTGTGAGTTGCAGAAAACAGGTACTGGGCAAGAGGAAGAATGAGGATTAGACACTTTGCTTCGAGCAAAGTGTGTGCGCAGGAGGGCACGAGCGGCGCTCTGGGCAAGGAGGACTACTTGGGCAACACTGCTGAGGGGGCATTAACTGCCAGACCACGTGCGATGTGACAACCGCACTCAATTCCTACCCCTAGCCCTATAACCGTCTGCCACCCTACCACAATTCTCTCTCCAACTCTTCCACTTCCCCACGTAAACCATCACTTCAAACACAACCGCCATACACCACTTTCCCCCTCAAACCCCCAATTTCGGAAGATCCTGCAGATTTCCTTCCTAAATTCTAAACCCTAAAATCGCAATGGTTTCAACTCGCCCCAAGAACAAGCTAAATAAAATCCCTCACGGTACCCACATTGACCTAGAAGAACCACAAACACTGCCGTCAGAGCCCTTTGCAGTCGAAGTAGACCCATTACCTTGGGTGATTCCTTACCCTCTCACAGCTGAAGTAGAAGAAGCGGTCAGCAAAGCTGTTAGCGAAGCCATGGTAATACCAAAGAAAGCGCAAGAGGAAGCCGCAGAGTCGGAGGACGATGAGGACGTCCAGATAGTGGGGGAGAGTATCACAAGATCATCCGCTCGGAAGGTCAAGAAGGAGGACTTCGAGTCGAGAGGTAAGAAGAGGGCCAGGAAGGCGGAGGATCCATCTGTTAGGAAGGTGTTCGTGCCTAGGGAGGTCGCCTTCAGTGATTTTGACGGTTTAGGCATAGCGTGTGCAGTGAGAGACCTGTACGAAGGATGTGGTTGGGGCAGATTTCTGACGCTACCCTGCCACATCTATGAAGATTTGGTAAGAGAGATGTACAACTAGCTGGAGTTTGAGCTGGATGGAGAAGGGAACTCGTCGTCAATTGAGTTTACTCTGAATGGGCAGCCATATGTGGCTGGGTTGAACGATGTGAACCAGATCTTGGGGTTTGCCACCATGGTGGAGCTGCAAAGGCCGGAGTTCTGAAGGGCAGTCAAGAAGGTGCCGGTGGACGTGCCCAAGGAGGAGTGGATCCGGATGTGGAAGAAAGTCAGTGTGGGGACGGAGTTCAGGTCTGGAGACAACAAAGCTTCTGATCTCAAGATGCCAGCCTTGTGTATTGCCCATAGGATCCTTGCATACAACATGTTTGGCAAGGGAGACAGCGGGAATTCGCTGACCAACAAGGAGATATACATACTGTATTGTATGTTGACCAAGAAGAGGCTAAACTTTGCAGCCTTCTTGATGGAGCAGCTGAGGACAGTGGTGGTCAAGGCGAGTCAGAAGTATTCATGTGGGCAATTTGTGACTGCCTACATTGATGGATTGGAGCTACATGATGAGGTGAAGGAGTTAGTAGTGATGCCAGCGGACATGCTCAACGTGGAGAGGCTGAGCAGAATGAAGGAGGTGGTGAAGCACGGCAAGGGATGGCGCCTGTTGGAGGCTCATGAGAAGGATCAACCAGCTTCAGCCCGCCTGCCGCCTAAGAAGTCAGCCAGATTGGTCAAGAAGTCCGCGATCGAGGAGGATGAGGAAGAAGAAGATGAGGAGGAGATCGAATCTCCTTCTGTCCAGCTCAAGGAGGTACTGGAGAGGTTGGGCAAGACAGAGAAGTTGCTCAAGGAGCTATGCGATAGGCAACTTACCATGCAAGCCACTCTTAACAGCCTTGCCCGCCACCTGAAATTGGGGTCAGCTTCTGGTCCCTCTGCTTAACTATGTCCTCCTATTTTGCTTAGTTTTGGTTTTAGTTTTTTGTATTTTTGTTTCTTTGTTTTGTGTCTTATGTTATTTGAGTCAGTAGAGTTGTTCGAATACCTCACCCACAATTTGCCTTGCCAATTGTGTGGTGAGGTAGGCGAATGACTCATGTTTGTTAGTGTCTTGACTTTCTTACGTCCATTACTTTGCTGCAAGCAAAGTGTGTGCGTGGGAAGGCCATCTGTTTATCAAAGTTTGTGTTGAGTCCAAGGTTGAGGTCTCCATGGATAGACTTTGCTCTAAGCAAAGTGTGTGCGTGGGGTGTCTGTGGCGTGTGTTTTTATTTTAAGTGTTTGTGTTGATCAGCATGGAGTTGTTGGGCAAGATGATATGATGATCTGTGAGCTTAATTGATGCTTGTTGAACATTGTTAAGTTTTTGCATGCTAGAAGATGACTTGTATGATGGATTGAGTTGTGAACATATCCTGTGAGGATTTTGAGCTTAATTGAATTCATTCTTGTGTGATGAAGAACATCTTGATTAGGAGGAACTAGAACTTGTCTGTACTTTGATTTATGATCTCTGAACTTAGATGATTTAGGCCATTCTTTCATTAGCCCATTTTGAGTTGAATTGACTACCTTGAATCATGATCCTTTGATAACCCTTTTGAGCCGAATTAATTCTTTCTATCACTTGGATACTGCCTGTTAAAAAGATGTTTATCTTGTTTTGGGAACCTGGGCAGTGTAAGAAGTTAGGGGCAGGGATGAGATGATTGGGGGTGTATCCTGGGCAGGATTTTTGTGTTGATAGTTGGGTTGTTTCTCAACTAAGAAAAAATGAAAGAAATAAGGGGAACAGAAAATACAAGAAATAAAGAATTTATAAGTTCCCCAGAAAAAAAAAGAGTTAAAGCTTGAGCCTAGAAAATAAAGGCTAAGGATTGAAAAAGAGTTGGGAACCTCTGTTGCCCAATATGAGTTTAATCTGCCCTTAGCCAAGATCTAAATATTTCCTATCTTTTGTTTCAAGCTTAAAACCTAAAAGCCCTAATGATTAGTTTTGAGATTTGAGATAAATGCTTAGATTTAAAGGGCAGGCAAGCCAATGGTGGTACCGAAGTCAAGATGGTTTATGAGTGTGAAAAAGAGCCAAAACACATGAGTGATGAGTGTTGAAAGGAGATCCTAAAAGTTCACAATTCTTTCTTGACTTGTTTGATAGCATTGCATTCTCTTTTCCCTTCACTTGCAGATTTTTATGAACGATTGTTGTATTGCTTTAACTAACTCTTCTGTGTTGATTGTGCCTTGAGTCTTTTTTTTTTTTGTCTTGAGCAAGTTGTTTGTGCACACTTGAGGACAAGTGTGGGTTAAATGTGTGCGCATGATGAGTCCATATTTCGTGTCTTTCTAGTGCCTATTTTAGGTAGTTTAGATCGAGTCTTTGTGTGTGTTTTGTCATGTTTCTATGTCTGGGAGGACATATACTGGGCAGGAGGATGTCTGCTGCCTTGTAGGTGGAAGTTGGGCAAAACAGGGAAAATAAGCAGCATTTCTGGAAGCAGGTCTGTAATACCCCGAACTTCTATAACATTAGTGAGCGTATTAATTAACCAAGTAAGTTTAAATGACGAGATTTGAGGAATAAAATTTTTCTAAATAAATAGAAATGAGTAAAACGACTGGAATGCGTTATGTGTTTTTACGTGAGATTATGTGTTCTATTTCTTGAAATGATAATGTGATATATATATATATATATATATATATATATATATATATATATATTGAGTTTGGTTATATGAGAATGAGTACGAGTATGATTTTCAGAAAAACTCCGAAGATTTTTGATTGGAATTGAATAATGTTGATAACTGAGAAATTGCTATGCGCCGAAGAACTTAGAATAGATTTGAATTAAAATCTTTGAACCTAGAATTAATTCTAAGATCATTGAGATAATAGAAGCTTATCCGAGATAATTTGAGAGAGTTATAAGAATCGAATTATTAAAGGATTAATAAGCCGACTAATTTCTTTTAAGACCTAAAAATTAGATAATCGGAATCCTTAATTTATTTATTGAGACGTGAATTAGATTTGAGATGTTTTTAATGTCAGAAACGAGACGAGGAGAGATTAGATCCGTTTTTAGCATAAATGGAATAATACGGACCTTTTTTATCCGGAAAACTCTTTACGACCGGGTAAGTAATACCCGTAATAAAATAATGGGACAAATATCACTCATCTCTCTCCCTCTCTACCGCCATATCTGTCTATCTCTCTCCCTAAATCTCTCTCCAAGCCTATTATGTAGCTTTAATCATGATATTCTTACAAGATCTTAGTAAGTTGTGTATTAAGATTGCATGCAAATGCCATCACATCAAACCATCCATCTATCTCTCTTAATACAAGTTCCAACACTAATTGTCATCATTTTTATTCACTATGTTGGAAATCAAATGCATGCATCCTACCTATCTCTCTCCATACAAAAGAGGAATTATTTTCATTCAAGCTATCCCTCTCTCTTTCGAAAATCTCTAAGAAAGCAAGAAGAAGAAAAACTCTCCCTCTCTCCCCCCATTGCCGTGAACCACCCACACACACTCATACTTGGAAATTCTTCCATTAAAGCCTTGTATTCAAGCTTCAATTTCATGCAAATCAAGAGAAGATCATCACCATCATCTTAGTTCTTCTAAACCCCAAGTTGAAAGGTAATAATCCTCCAAGTTCTTGAGTTTGAAATCCAATAATCATCCTTATTTCTTCATAATTTCGGCTCTTAAGCCCTAAAAAAATGGATGATTGATTGTTGTTTTATATTTTTTTCTTGAAGATTCAAGACAAGTTCTTCCAAAAGGAATCCAAGCTTGAAGTTGAGCCCATTTTTCCCCATCATTTCGGTTTCAAGGAAATCAAGAGAAGAAGATCCCATTTATTTTCAAAAGTATGATAATTCATTTGATTTATTGTATATATGTATCTCTCTAAGCCCTAAAAGAAAGAAAACATGCATGCATGGTATTTATTTTATGTTTAGGCAAACTTAGGTTATCGATGTGAAGATCGAGTGAGGAGAAATCGATAGGAGAATCGAACACTAGGATTTAATCGATGAATTAAGAGAAGAAAAAGAAATTTAAAACCATAAAAAATGATTAATACCGAAAATTTAGAGAAAAATAGGAGAATTTGAATTTCTTGAGTTATTGTTATTTTGATACTTGATTTATGATTTTTATCATGTTGAGAATGGAATTATATGTATGAAAAATTGAGAAATAAAATGCCCTAAAAATTGCTATGAATGCCGTGAGTTTTAAGAGAAAAAGAGAGAATTATTTTGTTGATTTTGTTGATGATGTAGTTGATGTTTTGATCATGAAATTATTATGTGATATGATGATTTAATCTTTGATGTTGTTAAGTATGAGAAAATCGAATTGCATGTGAAGTTTTTAAAGAAAATAATTTATGATGATTTAGAAGATTTGATGATCTTGATGTTATAATGTTGATGATATATGTTAAAGTGTTAATTTGATTCCTAGATGAAAATAGGATTTTTTTGTGACAAAAGAATGAAGTTTAAAAGCTTTAGAAATGTTAAGAGTTGAAAAATACATAGAAAAATATATCTAGTAAGTGTTTTAAGTATTCTAAGTGTTCTTGAAATAAGACTTGAAGATTTGAGTTTTGAATAAATTAAATCAAAAAGAAATTTTGTAATTTAATTAATAAAATAATCTAGATTTTTATTGAAATAAAAATAATTAAGTGAAGAATAGAGAAGAAAAGAAATTTTTTTAATTAAATAAATAAGAGTCGAGAAAATCGAGTTAAAATAAAGAGAATAAAATGATAAGAAAGTAAAATGAAGTTTTAATCGAATCGAGAAAAAAGATGTTAGACGAGTTAAGTTTAAATACTCGTATAGTTTAATCAAGAAAATAATGGAATAAGATATCGAGCAATGAGTTTGAAAGTAATTAATTAAATTAATTAAGTAAGTTATTTCAAACCGTGTAGATTAAGAATAAACTGAGAAGAATTGCCGAGATAATAATTAGAAAAGTAATAGTTGAGTTAAGAAATGAGAATCGAGTTAGAAATAGAAATGAAATTCCTATTTCATAAGAGTTTATTAAAAATTTAAAAGAATTTTTGTTAATTGAGTAAAGATTTATAAAATGCTTCATAAGACAACGAATTTGGAAAAGCGTTGTTTATAAGTCGAGAAAAGATGAATTATATTTTTTGAGTTTTTATAAAAAGGAATCCTTATTTGAAGTAAGTTCTAAAATAAAAATCGAGTAAATGTTAATGTATCTTGAAATGTGATTGAATTTAAAACAATGTGTTTGATTTATTTGAAATTATTATGCAATTGAATTAAATGTTTGAGTGAATGATTATATTTGGTGATAATGTGAAGAATTACTGAGTTGTTTTGTATGCAAAATAATTAAGCTATTGAGTTGTTAAATCAAGAATTGATTAAGTTTATAAAAGGAAGCTCCAGTATTAGAATTTAGATAGACGACGTTTCATAATTTAAGCGAGAAGTTCTAAGACATAGGTTAGTAGTACTAACCAATCATTGAGTAGAGTTAATGGCTTAAAGACGAGAATGCGAGACTTTTAGAAAAGAATAGCTTTGAGAGAAACGACTCAAGTAGAAGTCCTTCAGTCGAGATCAACGCCTTTTATCCGTCTTTGCGTAATATCTTATTTTTCTTTATCGATGTGGAACTGTGAAGGATCAAGCCGGATAGAAAGATAAGCGAGGATAATTGCCCTTAAACCGCCTAGCTAGAATCTTCGGAAGTCAGGTGGACTTTTCTGAACCAAAATTATCGATGAATGTTATTGAGAATTATTATATGATTTTTTTTAAATGTGATTGACTTGCCGTTTTATTGAGTTTAGTATGTGTTATCATCTGTTTATTTCAGATATTATCATCCTGTGAAAGGCAGGAAACCCACGTGTGGTATGTTAAATGTTGAGGTGACTGTGAGCCTTACTTCGGTTGGGCCGGTCACAGTGTTCGAGAAGGAGGCCTACTTTTCGGCACAGTGAGATTATTTGTGACAGATGATGCATACTATTGATATATGTTATGTTTTGACTGCGTAGTCTATTCGAAAGAAAATGTTTTAGCATGCACAAGTAAAATCATTTTAAGTTACTTAAGTACTTGTGATGTTTCGGCAAGGCAAGTTCAATTGATATAGCTTTAAGAGCATCTTTTTCCTAAATATTTTCGGCATGTGTTCACTGAGTACAAAGTACTCAGCCCTGCGTGTATTTCTAAACGTGCAGAGTGACAGGATGGTGATGGCATGGACGCTTGGTGGTGTGGTGTTTTTGGTTGAGTCGAGTCGGATGTCGGACTGGCATTTGCACGTCTTCATACGTGTGAATGTTGGGATTTGAGTCAAGTTTTCCGCTGCAACCCTTTTGAAATGAAAGTCTGTTGATATACTTTGATACATGTTTTTGATTCCGAGCGATGTGCTCGATGGTTTAAATATTCGTTGAATTCTTAATCTCGTTGACCTAAAATACTTATCGTATCCTTGTTAATATGTGATTTTGAAATGCTCGGTTATTGCTTCATTATGTCTTTGATAGTTTTATTCGAGTGCTGTTGCTTTCATTAATGTTTTCCCCGAGCATGTTCCCCGTAATTGAGTTGATAGTTAGTTGATTTAGGTTGTGTTGTTGTTCGTAAGTCACACCTCGAGAGTAGGGTGTGACAACGTCAGGAAGAACCATATTGGCCAAAAGAGATAGGAGGAGTGTCGTGGTCAATAGGCGAAGTTTCTCTCCTAGGTCTAGTAGGATAAGGAAAAGATGATCTAACTTAAATATCTTTCCTTATCCGACTAGATTTAGGATCCGCAAGGGATCTCTTGGAGATAGATGTGACTTTCCTTGTTGGGGTCGAGCTTATCAAGTATTACTTGCATCCCAAGGTAGCTCGTGGATTCTTTCCATGTTAAGGACTAGGGGGCCCAAACCCTAAGCACTCTCCTATAAATATCGAAGCCCTGCTGCTGCATGATACACCGTCTTTATGCTTTATTTTCCCTGTAATTATTCGAGAGTTGGTGAGGAGAAAAACAAGTCCTAAGGGCATACTTTATTTCATGCTTTGTTGATCGGCACTTTTGGCCGAGTTTATTTTGCTGCACAGACTTCGTGAGTTTTAATATAGTGTTTATTATGTTCTTCAATTCATGTGTTTGTTATTTTATGATTATGTCTAGCTAAGTTTTTATACTTGGTCTGGGCAAGACGAGTTAAGTGTTAACCAATGCTTGAGAGGTCTAAATTGTTCTAGATAGTTGCATGCATGTGTTTCCATAATGTTAATAAGCTTGTTCTAATATGAGATAATACGAATAGGGGATTAATAGGCCGTTAATCACTTAGGAAATATTAGATCACCAATCAATTGGGGAGTAGGAGTGTTTTCCAACATCTCCTTAATTTAGATCGATTAACATTAGAGGAAGGTGTCTACCCTATGGGCTAGACGTGATGATTCCTTGTTAGGCCTTTCTAGAGATAAATGCTCATTGGGCAAGAAACTGAACGATGACTCCGACAGAGGTATTGCCCAAGGTAGGGAGCCGGCGGAGCATCGCCGATTAAGTAAGGATTGGTAAGGGAAGAGTTTGTTGAGAGCGTGACGAGTAAAAAGGGATGTCGGCATTCAAGTCCTATAACTAACGATGCATGCATGTGATGAATATATTTGCGCCAATGACCAAGCTAGAGTTTTCACTTAACGATGTCTAGATCCAAACCAAGTCCTTTTTATTATTGATCAAGTTCCTTGTTTACTTTTCAGTGTTTTATTGAGTTCTCGAATTGGGCAAGAGAGACCTAGTGACCAAGATAGCAAAACCAACTTTTCTGAACAGGTGGAGGAGGTTTCAAGAGATAGTAACATTCAACTCCTTGTGGATCGACCCTGTACTTACTTGCTAACTATATAGCTGTAAGGATAGGCTACAAATTCATTTTGAGAGTGCGAACGACAGCCTCGTCAGGAGGTCACGGGTTTGATTCCTCTAACTCACTTTTTGAATCAATTTTAAATTTTCTTGAATAAAGGGACCAAAATTTATGAATAAAGTACTTTTGATTTAATTCTTAGGAGAGTCCCAATTTATGAATTCGCAACCGACCTTCATTTTCTTAGCCCCGCGCTTGCATTCTCGTATTCATGTATAGTAGAATCCCCATTGGGACCATAAAATTTTATTATTTTAGAGAGGTATTAATTAATCAATAAATTAATAATTTATTATTTAAAGAGGTACTTGACAATAAAAGAGATGTCAAACACCTATTGGATTATACAGGTGAAAATGAAGCATATTTAGTATCCAAATCTTAGGGGAAATTGTCAATATCATAATTAAAAATGCAATTGATGATAAAGCTTATGATGATAAAGTGCCATGAATCGGTTACATGAAAGACATCAATAATAGCATCAAAAAGTTCGTGAAGAACACAGCTGGACTGAAGAACACAGGTTTCAAGCAGAAGAACACAGCTGGACTGAAGAAGGTAGTTCGTGAAGAACTCAGCTGAGACCCAACCTCAGTGAACCACGGACTCAGTTGTGTCGAAGTTAGACGTCGCAAAGCTGAGAAGAGAAGACTTTGAAGACGTTGAAGGCAGAAAAGTTGCAGTCCAGATTTAAATCTACTCGGAAGCACACTTAGCTAGAGAACTTACTATAAATGGACCGACAACAACGGCGTACATAAAGCAAAGGTCGTAGTTACCATTTCAGAAAAGTTTCCATAAAAGCAGGTGGAGTGTCATGCTTTTGGCAAAGATCAAATGACTCTTTCCAACGGCTAGTTAGATCTTCCTCTATAAATAGAGGTCTCCACATCAAAGCTCGAGGGGCAGACACAAACACGCAGAACTGCCAAGAGAGACAAAATTAAGAGTGAAGTAGCAGCAGTAGACCACCTCTCTCTCCAGCAAGAAGACCTCAGTTGAAGACCAGTTGAAGTAGAGTGTCCAAACCTCCTCCTATTCTTCCATCTAGCCTCTCAGAAAGCCCATTCTTTGATCGAATCTAGACAATAAATTCTTGCTTATACTGTGTCTGACCAAACTCTCTCCCAAAAGATCGAGTCTAAAGCCTTAGAACGAAGCCTCCACTTCCCTCAGTGTTGAAGGCTTCTTAGTTAGACATCCCCCCAACCACCAACCCTTAGTGTCACATCCCTAATTCTAGTGTGTAGGAACGACTAAAATTCATTGGACAATGAAGGTGAAACAACAGAGAATAATCAAGGGAACATACTCGGATACCAAAAGAATATTTATTGAAAGTGATAACATTTATTAATTTGCTTTCAATTTCTCATTTCAAACTCAACGAAGTAAGTTCATTAAGTAAGAGTCGAGAAGGAATCAAAACAAAGTGTCGAGCACGAAACTCATTAATTAAATATCAGTGTTGAAAGAATTTCAAATACGATTAAATATCGGTGTTGCAGCGGAGAATTACATCAGGTCCTAAAGTTATATGTATGAAGACATATAACCCAAGTTTAAACCAAAACTCGACTCGAAAACAACGAACGCCGCCAAGCACATTGCACCATCATCATCCTAACTAACCTGCACGTTTTAGAAATAAAATGCAGGGCTGAGTACTTTGTACTCAGTGAACACATGCCAAAATAATTTAAAGCTTGCTCGATAGAGCTATAAATTGTACTTGCCTTTCTTGCTGCATCACAGGTGTTAGAGTTATAAAACAGTTAACTTGTGCATGCAAGAAAAATTACTTCACTTTTAAAAATGTCTACTCAGACAATAATATATATAACTCATGCATGTACCAGTTCTACAATCAAATATGAGTGTCGAGAAGTAGGCCTCCTTCTTGAACACAGTGACCGACTAACCCAAAGGAAAGCACATGATCACCTCTATGTGTACACAGAAATAATGTCTCACACAGAACCGAATTCATTCTCCTCAAGTAGATGGCAACATACACAAAACTCAAACATTGGCAAGTCAATTAATTTAAAAACGCTCACATAATACGATAATCATAATATCTTATAATATCGCATTCATCGATTTGTTAAAGTTAGAAAGTCCACCTGTCATCCAGTGGCTCGCTCGAATTACCTCTTTTCTCCTTGCTCCTTATTTCTGGACTCCACTCATTTCTTACTATCAAACATTACTCGTTCCTTCAAGGATAACATTATTATAAGGACGAGTTCTATTTTCTCGATTGAAAATGGAATCTAAACTCGATTACTCAGATTTCTACTTGACTCGGGTTTTTCTAACTTTTCTCGGCACGACTAATCAAACTTTCTCGACTCTTAACTCTACTCAAGTACTATACCAATAGACGAACATCAACTCTAACATCAAACATTCATCACTCATAACATTATTATCAATCTCATTCAACTAGAAAATTCACATACTTGAAATCAAGAACAGTGTAGCCTTAGCTAGCTACCAGCTGTGGCTACCTGTACAGATTGTACAAGAGGGCCAGCCTCGGCTAAACCTCACCCTTGCCTAGGTTCACCTACTGCACAAAAAATACAGCCTTGGCTAGACTTTAGCCGTGGCTAGGTTTCAATCTTTCAAAGCTTTTTAAATCAACACTCACTCAATGAAATATCTTTGCTCAAACAACACATAGTTATATAAATTCTCGGTTATCAATGATCTTGGAAAGATTTCTAGATTAATTTTTGTAAAACACATAATAAGTTCATTTATATTATAACTTCATCACTCACATTCATCCAAAACTCGATTTTAAATTTCTAGGAAAATTCCACGACTCTTTTAGTTTCAAAAGACCAATTTTAAGCTCAACTCATCAATCCAATCTCAAAATCATTTTCTTTCATTCACATACTAGTTCGACATTTTTGAAGAGTCGAGCTAGGATTATTATTTTCGATTGAACTTTATCATCTCACTTAAAATAGATCAAGGAACTCATATTCATCATCAATTTCATCATCTAACATCTCAATCAAAAATTATCAAATTCTTATTTTCACTATCTTTCTAAATTTCCAAGAAAAACGTGCATAGGGATTCCTTTTCTTCCAATTCAATTTCTATCATGCTTATAAAATATTCAACTGCATAAATCCTCAATCAATTTCATCCATCAAAACAAGGATCAAGAAATCCTAACTTTAAAAATAACATAAGTATCGAAAATTTTAATTCTTGTACAATTGATACTCAATTTTCATACTTGAAAATACTAGCATGCTTATTTTAATCTTCATTGAACAATAAGATCATCAACAAACATAATACAACATCAAAATCTCAAAATCTCAATCTCAAATACTCTTATTGATCGACTTTTTCACTTCTTCCTCATAACATGCTTGATTTTGAAAATTTCAAATGCCAAAGTGCTTAAAATAAATCAAATTTCTCAATTATAACATCAATTTTTTTTTTTCATTTTAAATTCAAGAGCACAATAATCGCAACTTCTTATGCATATACATATTTCGAAATTTTCATGCTTTAATCATAGAAATTTGTTTCTTCAATTTGATCTCAAATTCATGCTCAAATCATCCTTAATCTCATTTATCTTTCATCAATTACTCAATAAATCTTAAGAATACAAAATCAAAGTGTCATACTCATGAATGTATTTCGTAAAATTAAAGAATCAAAATAATAAACTCATGCTCTCAAATTAGTCTCAATTTCATCATACTCATTTTTAATTTAATCATCAAGATCACAAATCAAAACTCCTAATTCCTTATACTCAAATCCATCGAAATAGACACAATTAGGAACATAGAATTTCATTTTCTCAAATTGGTTACACACACAATCTTAGATCAACTCATAGATCACAATTATACCATCAAATCGATCATCAAAATTAACCAGAGGTATCGGAAAAGACCTTAGATTAACTCATGGATTAACGTTTCTTAAAAACGTCTAAGTTCTCGAGGTATCGGAAAAGACCTTAGATTTCAAGTCTACATTCTTATTGAACCGGGAAAAATCCCTAGATTCCTTCTAGGTTCTCGTGCCATGTATTTTTTTTTTTAAATAAAGGAAATTATTGCGCAAATAATTTCACATAAGATAGTACTCGTACTATCACAAAATCGCATAGTCAAAACAAAGTATAAATTAAATTATACTTCCATAAAATTCTTATTTTTGGCACACAACTCATTCTCATTCTCATTTTCATTGAATACTTGTTCATAAAATTTCTTATTAAAAAGAAATCACATTATTAAAATTATTTCCTTTCTTTCCTCGTGGAGTCGACATAGCGGGAGGTTGAGTTGTCGTCTACACTCTAAATCTTAACATTATAACTTAACTCTTAATTTTACTTGAAAGAAGACTCTGATCTAGAGTATAAACAAATTATTCTATCTTATGACTCGAAAGAAGACTCGATATAGAGTACGAACAAATATTCTATACTACTGCTCGAAGGAAGACTCGTATCCAGAGCAGAAACAATTGCTCTGATACCACTCTGTCACAGCCCCAAATCCCGAGGGACGGCAGAAGCCGGGGTGCGACTGGGGTTGGATTAAAGAAGCGGGGAAGAAGGGGACTAACTGAACTAAACATACATAGGAGACATCATACATTCTATGAACATGACTTTATTTACAAAAAGAAGAGTTAATCTCAAGGATTACTCGACGAAGTTTCCAAAAAGGTAAACTAGGTTATATTACAGAACTTATACCACAGTGTTTTACTAATATACATAACATCATAAGTTTAGAGTTTTACAGCGGAAAAGTGATTCATACTAACTAAAGTCTTCCTAAGACGACTTAATTCAAGCCTCGCCGCTTCCATCGCTTCAACCTGCACATTTAGAAAATATATGCAGGGCTAAGTACAAAAGTACTTAGTGGGGACGTTGCCGAAAATATATTCATAAGTATAAATAATCAGGCATTTCATAATCGTAGCACATCGAGGTTTTATTGAAAATGGCCCGTGTCTACTAAACATTTTCTGTCTCATTTATATAAATTAGCTTGTACAAGCATTTTTCTAGCATGTTACGTTCAAATCTTGACCAATTCCTCATTCACCGTGGCTGGTTACCCCTCAATAGGATACCACGTACACCACAGGTTACAAAGTGCACTAACTCTGGAAAGCATTTAATAGCTAACTCAGAGCCGATCGATAGTTAACATCCTAGCGGTTAACTAAAAATCTGGAAAACACGAATGTTAAGTCAGATAGGTACAAGAGAACTCACATAAAATATTTAAACAGTTTATGCCATGATTATCACTTTGAAAACACGGTTATCAAAGCGATAAAGAAATACTTTCGGGTTGTGGAAAAACCCACATTTTATTTGTTATAGAATAAAAGTCCACCTTTATACTTTACAGAACTTATTACTCATACTTTCGTCTTCTCGTCTTCCGTCCTTTCCTTACTGCTGACTTCCTCCTTCATCGTACAATATTCATATTTTAATAAATCGGTCGAAAAAGATTAAAGAGAACGGAGATTGGAATTAGGTTTTACTTTCCCTCTTTTTAGTTCTTTAGGCATTTGCACGCTACTAATTCTTTTTGATTAACCAGGAACGAGACTTGAACAAATCTCGTTTAGAACTTGAAAAGTTCCTTACTCGACTCTTAGGTCAGTAGAAAAGATAGTCGATAACTCATTACGGCTTAAAAGATCGAAAGAAACTAAGTTGCGAAGAAAACAACTTAGGAAATTGAATTCTGAAATTTCACTGCACAATACAGAAGTTCTGGGGACTGCCCAGAACAGAGCATCTGGAAACAGGGGAAGTGCCCTGTTCTGTTAGTAAGCCTTGGAAGTCTAGTTTACTCTCCAATTTACGGATCACAAATCCGATAAACGAGCTAAGAGATATTACAGTTTCCGGAAAGGGTCGCAAAACTGCCGCGGCTAACCCTAACGGCTCACTATAATCGACGTACGACATCCTAGGTTCGTTCTAAGTTATCGAACCTACATTATCACGATTTTAACACTTCAGGGCAGTCAACATGTACTCCCGTACGTGAAGAACTCCTTTTCGTTTCTTGTCTATAAGCACGACGTTCTAAACATCAACTTTCCAAACTACCAAGTACTATACCAAAACAAGTTAACATTCCTCAATTCTAGTTCTCGATTATAACTACAACTCGTTATTTAACAATCCGAAAGCTCATGTCCTCAACTACAAAGTCGTTCCTTAGTTCATAGTAAGCATTATTATCTAGTTAAAAACCTTACTCGACTTCTCGATTATTATTTACGTTCACTTGTTCGTCTCTTACAAATTTTCCAAAGTTATCGGATTTCAATCAAATTCTACGTCATCAATCCTCATCTATCGAGATTCATTATTATATATATCATCACCTCATATCATTACTTAAACTCAACTTAATTGGAATTCTTTGTCCTTATAATTTCCATTATAATTTTAGATTAATTCCAATTAATTCCTATTATCAACTAAGATCATAAGAAGTATTAATTCATCATTATATCATCAACTAAAACAAGCTATATGAAAACCCCCAATTTCCTCATAAAAATCGGTAATAATAATTATTTAAAGGGGGTGATTTTCTTCATCAAATAACTCCATTAATCCAATTCTCATACTACTACAACATCAATTAACCAATTACAAGTCTTATTACATCATTAATTTGAAATCCACCAACTCAAACCCTCACTAAAAATTCGGTCCTCTTCTAGTTCATAGGGGTTTTGATTTCTCTTTGTTTTAATCATCAATTAAGCATCTCCTAAGATCAATTATACATTCAATTTTAGAATTAAATCATCCTACATAGAACCCCTAAAATCGGTTCTACCCTAGAATTTAGGGCTTTTAATTCTTCTTCCAAATCAACCATAGAAATTGATTATTAACCATCTAATTACAAGAAATAAGACTTAATCACCATCCTAATTAAAACCCATATTTTCGGTCAAGACAAGAATTAAGAGAAACAAAAATCTAATTGGATAGCTTAGGAGCTATGAAGAATACCTTGATTATTAATGAAAGATGAAGTGAAAATGATGGATGGATGATGATCCTTAGTGAAATCCTTGCCAAAGCTTCAAGCTTTCTTCAATGGTGAAAAGAAAAATGGAAGAGAGAATTGTGTGTGTGTGTGTACCGAAATTGAGAGAGAGATGTGAGGAAGATGGTGATGACTTGCATTAAAAGAATAGTAACTACACTAGGTGGAAAGTTTGGAAGATTTTAAAGGACATTAGGTGTCCTACTTTATGTTATAAAAAGAAAAATCAAGGGAATGAGAGAGGAGAGAGGTCGGCTGCCATGAAGAAGTAATTAGGAAGATACGCGTTTTTCCGGCGCGATACGACGTTACGGATATCGAAAGACGAAAAACGTATCTCGGCACATTATCGTCAAAATCCGATTCTACCATAAATTCCGATATATTTAACTTACTCGGAAAATAATATTTTAAAATATAATTTCCGACAAAACCTCGGGACGTCACAATTAAAAACGAACTTTTTCGAGCGAATTTGTATCGCGATTTCGTGTATGTAAAAATCAAACGGTTTTCCGATCTGAGTTCCAGAACTAAAAAGTTATTGCACGCGATAACCCTAAATACAATAGTCATCTAACTGACTTCCGTAATTTATTTTCGGAAATAGATTTCACCGTTGGTTTTAGAATTTAATTTCATGAACTTAGGCGTGCAAAGCCATTTTTATTATTAACTTTAAATTTTTAAGTCAGTACGAAATTTCTGGGGTATTACAACTGACCTAAGTGCCGAGAAATGAGCCGAGTCAATTTGTAGACGAGAATTGATCGAGTCAAGGTATTACAACTGACCTAAATGCCTAAAAGACTAAAACCGATTTCGATTTCCTGTTTCTTTTATCGTTGCGATCAAGTTATTTAAGTTTGTTTATTTACGATAAAAGGAGGAAGTCAGCGCCAAGGATAGGACGGAAGACCGAAGACGGAAGCTCGTATTATAGTTCTGTAATCTTTAAGGTGGGCTTTTGTATATACAAAATAAAATGAGCGATGCTCGAAAATCTTTATTTACAGCTTTGATAATTGTGATTTCAAAGTGATAATCAGGGCATGAAATATTTGTTTTTATGTGAGTTCTTTTGTACCCTTCTGAGTTAGCCGACCTGCTAACTAAAACGATCGGACTTTGAGTTAGCCGACCTGCTATCCAAAGTTAGTGTACACAGTAGCCGTTGTGTGTGGAACCCTGTTGAGGGGTGGCCAACCACGGTGATAATTATTGGGCAAGATTGAACGTAACATCTGAGAAAAATGCTTGCGCAAGCTATATTGTGAAAATGAGAAAGAAAATGTTTAGTAGACACGGGTATTTATTGAAAAACCCCGATGTGCTACAGAAATGAGATATCTGATTTATTTATACTTATGATATGTTTTCGGCAATGTGCCCACTAAGTGCTTTTGTACTTAGCCCTGCATATGTTTTATAAAATGTACAGATTGAGTGACGGGAGCGGCGGTGGTTGATGTTGAGTTAAGAGTCATAACTTAGAATAAAGAACTTGTATCGAGCTTTACGCTTTCCGCTGCCAATCTTTTTGAGATAATGTATCTATCTTTTGGGTCTAAGCCCGTACAATGAACTCAGTTCCTTTGTGAACAACTTGTCGAGTGATCCTTCGAAATCAACTATTTCTTTTAAATGAAGTCTTGTTCATAGAAGTTATTCTGTTATTAATGTCTGTTTATTCGTTCATTCTTATTCAACCCCCTTCTTCCCCGCTTCTTTAATCCAACCCCTAGTCGCACCCCGGCTTTGCCGTCCCTCGGGATTTGGGGATGTGACAGGTTTGGTTATCAATAAATGTTGCATTCAAAAATTTATTCACATATTAAAAATTTGTTATTCTTTTAAACTAAATTTTCTCGATTTTCTCAAATCAAATAATTTCAAACAAATACGAGATCTATTCTCATTCACACATTTCACATTTCACTCATAACTGTATCATTTCACATTTGCATAAAAAATTCACAGATAGTTATCTCAGATATATTATGATGTTCGTTTTTCAACTTAGAATAATACTTCTCGGTTTTTCATAAATCTTAACTTCATTTTCCTTAGAAAATTTAAAGGATTTCAAATTTAATTTCTGTTTCTCATTCCGACTTTTCATATAAAATTTATCGGATTACTTTTGGCACGTTTTTCAAGTAATATATTAATTTAGTTGGTAAATTCTTATCTTCTCATATTTCATTTAAAATAATTTCTAGTGAACGATTTTTCATTCAATTTCAATCTTTAACTTATAATCGAGGAAAACTCTTTTCATTTTATTTTTCTCTTTAATTTCGACATTTACCAAATTCCATCTTTTAGGATTCGTTTTTGCTCGATTCGAGTTTTATTACTCGGTATTTATTCATTTTAGCTCTTATACTTCTTAATTTATTTACTTTCACTTAAATTCTCATAAGTCAAATTTTTATTTTCGAAATTCTTTGACTTTTTATAACTTTCTCATACGAACTCTAAATTTAGCGATTCAAGTGGCTAATATACTTGATTTTCTCTCAATTTCTTATTAACAATATCGATTTCATCTTTTACTCAATCAAATTTCATAAATTTTCTCTTAAAATTTTCTGCACTAGTTTATCTTTCTGTTTCTTGTTATTTTTCAAGAATTTCAAGTTCTATTGAACTTATAAAAATTCCAATTACTCAATTCCTTATCTATTTCATCTTTTAACCTCAAAATCATCAAACTCTTCGTTTTAGCTTCAAATGTTTCGATTTATTTAGGGTTTTCCCCTTGGATGATTTATTTCTTGATTTTATTACATAGTTCTACTCTAAAGTATTTTTTAATCTCATTATTTCCCTTTCAATTTGTCAATTGGTGCACATGAACTCAAAAAGCACAATTTTTTTTATTTCTTGTGGTTCGAAATTTTCATCTTTTAAACTTGAGATTTTATTTCTTCAATTCTTTTTAATCCCATACTCATTTCGTCTCAATTTTATTTTGTAACATCAATTCTTCCAAAAATTCATAGGAACTAAAATTCCCAATTTTTATATATATTGCGAAAAAATATATATATATATATATATTTATTTATATTAACTCATTTCTTTCTTTTGGTGGTAGTTTTATCCATAGATATTATTGAGTTTTATTTTTATACCACCAATTCATTAAATAACTCATAAAAATCAATATCATTATTATTTTTATACATAATTTTCGGTTTTAACAAGGTTTAGCTCAAATAAATTCATACTCTCAAATAAATCATAGAATCATGCTTATTCACACTTGAATTAATTTATCCATCATCAAATTAAACAATAAGCTCATTTCTCACAAACCCATTTTTACTTTTCATCGTCTTCTCCAAAAAAATGATGGCTGCCATGGAAGGCTTTGGAGCTTCAAATCCAGCAGCTATGGAGGATAATGATGGCTGCCATGGAAGGAGATGAAGGAGAGAAATATGATGTTGGTGATCAACCCTTGAACTCTTGATACTCTAGCTTCAATTCTTGAACTCGATGGAAGAAGAAATGAAGACTTGGAGATGGTGAGGTGTTGCTGCCATGGAGGAGCTTGAAGAAGAAAGAGATGGTGGTGATGAGCAAAAGAGAGAGAATGGTAGAGAGAGAGAGAGAGACTTGCGTGAGTATTAAGAGAGAAAGAGAGAGTGTTCCTCACTTGCTCAAGGGTGAGAGTGGGGAAACTAATAGGGAGAGAGAGGGAGTGAGGTCGGCTGAATGAGAGAGAGATAAATCAATTTTTATCAGATAAAAATCCCGGAAGAAAATATTTTATCCATATAATATATCCCTCTTTAACGTTAAACTTTATTCTCTCTTTTCGACACTTTATGGACATCGGATTTCACTCTCGTTTGCACCATCACTCACGAATTAATTTATAGATTCTAACAAGCCCAATTTCCATATATAAATTCCAATAACGAAGAAAGTCAGAAATCTCAACTATGCGTCTTCGTCTCCGTTCTTAAATGTAGCTCAAAACTCGATTTATAGAACTCGAATTTCTCTCTAACTTACGTCATTAATCATGAAATAATTTTTAGATTCGGAAACACCTAATTTTTATAGATAATTTCAGACTATCGAAAAAGTCATAAAAAGTCGTGATGAGTTACTATTCATCTTAGTAGCATTTTCAAAATAAATTCAAACTCGACTCGAATAACCTCGGAAAATTTTCAAACTTGTTTTATTGGTCTTAAAATAAATTCTAGATTCCAATGACACTGATTAAACTAAATTTGGGGTTCGTTGACCGATGGTTGACTTTTTCATTCAAAGTTACTATTTACTAAAAAGTCGACTATCTCAAAATTACCCGAAATTCGAACTCGTACTATATCTCGCATTATTAAACTCATATAACTCTTCACTTATTCGGTTCGAGTTGCCGAAAAGAGAAAATTAAAATTTTGCCCTTCAGGGGCATTTTGATAATTTCACGAGAAAAATTTATTCTCGGAAATTTTTAATCACACAGAATCACACAAAATCACATATAATATCATTTAAGAAGCACTTAGGCACGTATAATCACATTTAAGACAATCAATTAGAGTTATAAAGGTTCGGGGTATTACACAAATGATCTCAGAAAATTCTCAAACATTTATCAATGGTTATGGAATAAATTCTAGATTCAAAAGATACTAATTTGACGAAATAAGGAAATAGTCGATGAATAGTGAATTTTCGTCAACGGTTACTATTAATAATAAAATCAACTTTCTCAGAATTTCCCGAAATTCGCACACATACTTCATTTCATATTCTCATGCTCATATAACTCTTGACATCTTCGTTTCGATTCATCAAAATAAGAAAATTACATATTTGCCCTTCAGGGACATTTTGGTAATTTCACAAGGAAATTTATTTTCAAAATTTTTTATCACATAATTTCTCACCTAATCACTTATTAACACAATTAATAAACACTTAGGCACATTCAAGAATAATTAGGACGATTAATTAATAACTCGGAAAAACTTTACTTTTATCTTAACTCCTAATTCTCACGTCGCATCTTTTAAAGATCATGGTGTCTCTACCAGATCTTAACTTAAAGGAATTAACTTCGTCTTCGACTGCTGGGTTTTACAATCCAAAATCTCCTCGAGTCTCATCTCGCGACTCGAATTTGGCTCAAGGGCCACGTCTTCTTGACGGTCTACACGCTTCGGATCTTACGCATCTAAGATGCGTGAAAAACTTTTATACTAATTCCTGTAACTTGGCGACAATACTAACTTATAAGAAACGACATGAATCCTCTCTTAGGATTTTGAACGGTCTAATATATCTCGATTTAAATTCTTTCTTTACGCTTAAACGGTGGATTTCTCTCGAAGGAAACACCTTTCTGAAAAAAAAAATTATCTCTAAATGCGAACTCTAACTCTAATCTTTGATTATCGGATTACGAATTTTGTCAACTCTCGACTTCACTTATTTTCTCTCAAATCTGACGAACAAATTCTAACTTCTCTTTAACTCTTTCAGGTCTCATAACTTTTCTCCCGCCTACTTCACTGCAGTAAAGCGGAGAACAACACTTCTCTCTAAACAAAGCTTCTTACGACGTTATCCTAATCGTATTTAAATAACTCGTTGCCATAGGCAAGTTAGATAAGGGGTTTAACTTTGCTCCCAATTGTCCCCTTTGTCTAGAATAACTACTCTCAACATATCTTTTAGAATCTGGATAGTCCTTTCGGACTAACCATTCATCTATGGGCAATAAACGATGCTAAATTGCAACTGCATTGCCGACTCTTTCTTGAAAACTTTTCCAAAAATGCGCGGTGAATTTGGAATCTCGATCTAACGATATCAAACTCGGAACTTCGTGAAAACGTACTATAAAATTCATATCAAACTCATCCCATTCCTACTTCGGGATTGGAAATGGTTGCAATGGACCGTAAGGTCTCTGGTGCAAAAACTTCGTTCGCTCACTCACTAAACATCCTTCTACATACATTACTACTTCGCATTTCACTCCTTCTCACTCGAACTATCATCGCAATTTCTGGATTTACGGTGCAAGTAGTATCATGAGCTTTGCTCATAATTTCCTTTCTCAGCTCTTCGTCATTGGGTATGCAAATTCTACTATAGAATGGCAAGGCGTTGGCACTCGATTCTTGAAAAATCTTGAACTCCTCATTCTCGAATTTTAACTTTAATTTCTCGAACTTCTTATCTTTTCTCTAGCAATCTAGGATTAGAAATCTCATGTCCGGAAAACTAAAAAAGATACAATTTCTTACTCCCTCGACAACAGAAGCTAAACAATTTCTATTCTCATTCTCTCTAATTCTTCTATAAATCTTTCCTCTTCTGAAAGGATAAATCCTAACTCAGAACTTTCTTCTCTACTTAAGGCATCGGCCATTACATCAACTTTTCTGGGGTGCTAAGAGATCTTATAATCAACGTCCTTTACTAGCTCAAGCCATCTTCTCGATCTCATACTTAATTCTTTCTACTCGAAGAAGCATTTCAAACTCTTGTGATCTACAAATGACATCTCCATATCTTTAAAGCATACGCTAAAGTTGCTTATTCCAAATCATGATTCGGGCACTTCTGTTCATAAGGTTTGTGTTTCCTTCAAGCATAGACTATAACTTTTCCGTCTGGCATTAGGACACAATCTAGTCCTCTCAAAATGCATTTGTAGTCCTTTCTAACTCCAGGAAGGGCTAACACTGGAGCGAAGGTAAGTCTCGATTTAAGTTTCTTAAAAATTTTCCTCGTACACTTTTCAACCTACTAACTTTGAATCTTTCTTTATCAGACTGGTCATCAATTTTACTTTCTTGGAGAAATCTTCAATGAATCTCCAGTTGCATCATGCTACACCCAAGTAATTACAAATTTTCTTGACGTGAGGTTGGTGATTTCAAATCTTGAATTGCTTGCACTTTTGCTGAATCAACTTTCATTCCTTCGGTTCCTTAGGACGACGGAACATGTCCTAGGAAATTCACTTCTTTTGGCTAGAATTCACTCTCGTTGAATTTGGCATACAACTTTTCAGCTCTCAATTTATCTAACATGATCGTGGGAGACTTCCCACAATCGGTTTTACTCCTCGAATAAACTAGAATATCGACTTTAAATACGGTCTCCAACTTGTCCAAATAGTCATGGAGGACTTGGTTTATTAAATCTATGTATGCTACTGGGGCATTTGTCAATCCAAACAGTGTCGCAACCAACTCGTAATTTTTTGCATCTTGTTCTGAAGCTGTCTTTGGAACCTCTTCTTGCTTAATCTTCAACTGGTGATATCTGGGTCTTAAATCCGTCTTGGAGAAAATATTGACTCCTTAAGGTCGTCTATCCTTGACAAAGGATACTTGTTCTTGAGCGGAATCTCGATAAGCTCTTCCCAGTCAATACCCATCTTCAGACTATCACATATTCTCTTCATAACAGAAGTGGTTCTCCACACAGGGTTGCACTTGGTTGAAGGAAATATAAATCCAACATTTCTTATAACGGAACCTTTTTACTCTTGAAGCTCCTTTGGTGCCATATTGAATGGCACATTTGAAACTGAGGTTGCTCCGGTTTCTAAATCAATCGTGAACTTCAATTGCCTATCGGATGACATTTCGGCAGAACTTCTCGGAAAACATCTTCATACTCTCTAACTACGGCTACATTATAGATGCTCAACTCTTGCTCCTCATCTTTATGCTGATACACAAGTGTATCCTTTCTCTTCATCAACTTCTCTTCTTTCATAGCCGAAATCATCGGCAATCTCTTCTTCTTCCTCTTCTCCATACTATGAACTACGGTTGGCTCTTCTCCTTGGGATAGAAATGAGATCTATCTCTAATCGCATCTAATCATCGCAAAATTCTCAATTAATTAATTTATACTAAATTATCCATGTCCCATATTGAATTTGATTCAAGGACTTAGCGGATAATTCATGACTTCCCAACTCAAATTCTAAACTCGAGCAAACGCGCGAAACTATCACAGTCCTACCCAAAGGGGTCGACACTCTAAACTCTTGATTCGACTCTTCTCTAACTAGGCCAAGGGTATCTACGCGAGCACTTGCTAATAACGAATGGGGTGCACCAATATCAAATTGGCATACCTTGTTGCTTGTTCATATCTGTGAGATCTTCCCTGGTCCTCGTCTCCAACTTTCTGCTCCGTCGCGATAATTCTCTGATGGCGCGGCTACTTTTGCTAGGGAGACTATTACTTCTTCTACTGCGACTAGTGATGAATGTCACATCCTATTACTCTGGTGATTTCCACCATTTTACTTTAATTTATTTAATTTTTTTTTCTTCATTCTCTGGACGCTAGGAGAGGCTTGAGGGGTTGCAGCTTTCGTCATATGTCCTTGAAATTAAGGAGGCACAAAAGAATGCAATCCTCTTCTCGTCGGCAGGGCTAATTTCACTTCTAGGGCTTGATTTAAAACTTCGGTAGAAGTCAGACCACTCTGACTTGCAGGAATTTATTTGAATATCGCATCTCAAAATAGCACAAAACAAACGCACATCTTCTCGTCCGTATCCACCTCGTCGGGGCAAAACAAGCTAACTCACAAAACTCACAATCGCACTTGGCTACTATCATTCTTCTTTTCCTAGTCTTAAACTCGCAAATTCATTCGCTTTTCGCTCTTGATAACTTCTCGATACGTATTTCTAAAACAAGGCTTCTTTGAACTACTCTCAACTCATATTCTCGGACTCCTCGGAAAGATTCATGTTCTAATAGTTTTCCACCAGTAGTCGGTGGCTCCCTTCGACTGATACGATATGCACTCAAGACGTTCTCGTCTATCTAAAGAAGAAATTTAAAGATTCGCTCAAAAGAACAAATCCAATCCTCAACTTTGATAGGACTGTCTTCAGCGACAAATATTGGCGGATTTCGTTGAAGAAAAAGTTCTTCGATTCTCTGGTCATTTGATAAGGCGGGATTGGCTCCTGTTACTATTCTTCAACGTCTCTCGCATTTCTTCTTCTTCTCGTAGGCCTTAAAAATAAATGTTGAAACTAGGGAACTGGAGCTTTTTGCTAAACGAATCTAACTCAAACTAAACTCTTCTCAACTTCTAAATTTCTTTTACTCAAAGATTACTAATTCTCAAGCAATACTCGATATGTATATATAAACTTATCAGAGGCAATCACTTTCTCAATCAAAGTAGATATTTAGGCAATTGCACAATTTTTTTTCTCAATTCAATCATTTAAGACAAATACTCACTCACATGCTTACTTAATCATAACTCAAGCATTTACTCATAATCATTAACTTAAACCTTGGCATAAATGGCAAATTTAAGATATATGCAATAACTCAAACTCAAACATTTACTCACAATCATTTTCTTAAATAGTGTCGCGAACGACCATTTAAATAACTCAAAACTCATGCATGGATTTAACGATAGACTCAACTAATAACTCAAATTCTTTCTTAACTTATTCTCGGACCTCATACTTAAGAATTCAATCAATAACCCTGATTTAATAGACTCGACTATCAACTCAAACTTCGGCTTACACTCAAATATTCTACTCGAGGACTCAATAGATAAACTCAAACATCAACTCAAATATTAAAATCAGGCATTAATTTGAACTTTTATCTCAACACTATTCTCAAAATTGTTCTCAAGGACTCAATAATTAACTCAGTTAAACAAACTCAGGCATAGAACATAAAGGCTGACTTTTAATGATCTAACAATCTCTTTTCTCTTATTATCGAATGATGGCCTCTTTTGAGGACTTATACAAGCACAGGGATATAAACCACCAAGGTTAACCCTAGCATCAACTGGATGTGCTAAATTTCTCAAAACACACGAGAAACAAGCTACTACTTCATGTCTGACTCGACTACTATACTCGACATCAACATTCATCTCGATCATCGAATAAGAAGAGATCAACTCTTATACATAAAATAAAGATTACTCGATTTTCCGCAGCTTTCTAAACTGAACCCTAAACGTCATCTTCGATCGAGTTCTCATCCTCATCGTCTTTACTCAGCTCCTCTTTGGGATCCTCTTCTAGGTTCTTATCTTTTTTTTTTACTGCGGCTGGCGTCTTCTCGAGACGTCCAAGATCAGCTACAGGGGCTGTCCACAGTGAACTCTTGCTACCGTGTTGCTCGTCCTCGTAAGTTACTCTGATATCTTCCACTTCTCGTTATCCCACAAAGGGGTCTCGATGCTGCTATCATTGCGTCGAAGATTATGCGGATACGTTGATGTCTCGATTGAGTTCTAACTCTAACCCTAACTTGGCCTTAAAACGACGTCTCGAAGGCTGTAAACTGGAAACAAAATCAGCTGCTCAAAATGAGTTGGAGTGGCTTTTGCTTATCGTTGCTTCTGCAGAGGAGTACACGAAAGGCTCTTCATCGTTGCTACTCTTCGTTCGAGTTGGCCCGAAAGGCTTAGATATAACTATCACGGGAAGTAGGTGCTAATATGAATACTTTTAACTTATCGTACGAAGAAAGAAAAACTCGGAAAGAATCGTACGAATCGTCGGGCTGCATAGCTATAGAGCTAGCTGAGAAGTCTGGAGGAAAAAGAACTAATCAGAAAAACAACTCTCGATTATTTGCTAATTTGGAAGCTTAGCACTCGACACGGGCGAGGCAAAGAAGAAATAAGAAATGAAATAGGACTAACCTGAGATTAAGGCTCAGAACTGAGTTTACTTGACTCAAACTGGGGTAGAGGGTTGAATGGTCCAGGGGACAAAGCATTCTCCCTGATGAACTGACTCGAGATCGTGGCGATAAAACTCATTGCAGTTGCTGACCAGGTAGACTTCAAGGTACTGATGTTCGATGTGAGTCGGCACTGAAGAAGTTGCTTACTCGCTCCACTCTTCGGGAAAATGTAGATGAGATGTACCATCCCATCAAAAGCACTGATGTTGAGGTACTTCACTATCTCTCGAACTTGTGCTAACATGCTACGAATTCTACTAGCGTCTCGTGATAATTCTTTCTCACATACTCGTACTCTTGCATCCTTGCTCTGCTTCCTTCATCTTCTATCTTGCTCTTATCTCCCAGATGTGATTCTAAACTCAGGGGACTGGATAAGTCCACATCACGAGATTGATCGCACAGTCGTTCTGTCTTTTCGAATTTAAAAACGCTCAAACACTTTTAAGGGAGAGAACTCTAAAGCATCCTAGTTATTCAAGCAACTTATCAATCTCATTACTTCTAGATAAACGCAAATAGTAATAAATGAATAACTCGGAATTAATTGAAAACTTGGAAAGCTTTTAAAAATTTCGTACATGGTTGCCGGATGAGATAAGATGAGGTGCTTGGCTCGTTGTATTCTCAAATAAGTCTAGGAAATCAAATCTAGACTCTGACTCTCAAAGAAGTTTAAGCATAGAGCAGACGAGCTGCTCTGATACCACTTTGTCACAACCCGAATTCTAGTGTGTAGGAACGACTAAAGTTCATTGGACAGTGAAGGTGAAACAATAGAGAATAATCAAGGGAACATACTCGAATACCAAAAGAATATTTATTGAAAGTGATAATATTTATGAATTAAATATCAGTGTTGAAAGAATTTCAAATACGATTAAATATCGATGTTGCAGCGGAGAATTACATCAGGTCCCATAGTATATGTATGAAGACATATAACCCAAGCTTAAACAAAAACTCGACTCGAAAACAATGAACGCCGCCAAGCACACTACACCATCATCATCCGAGCTAACCTGTACATTTTAGAAATAACATGCAGGGCTGCGTTCTTGTTGCATCACAAGTGTTAGAGTTATAAAACAATTAACTTGTGCATGCAAGAAAAATCACTTCACTTTTAAAAATGTCTGTGCAGACAATAATATGTATAACTCATGCATGTACCAGTTCTACAATCAAATATGAGTGTTGAGAAGTAGGCCTCCTACTCGAACACCGTGACCGGCTAACCCAAAAGAAAGCACACGATCACCTCTATGTGTACACAGAAATAATGTTTTACACAGGACCGAATTCGTTCGCCTGAAGTAGATGGCAACATATACAAAACTCAAACATTGGCAAGTCAATTAATTTAAAAATGCTCACATAATATGATAATCATAATATCTTATAATATCGCATTCATCGATTTGTTGAAGTTAGAAAGCTCACCTATCATCCAGTGGCTCGCTCGAAATACCTCTTTTCTCCTTGCTCCTTACTTCTGAACTCCACTCGTTTCTTACTATCGAAATTTACTCGTTCCTTCAAGGATAATATTCATATAAGGACGAGTTCTATTTTCTCAAATGAAAATAGAATCTAAACTCGATTACTCGGATTTCTACTTGACTCGGATTTTTCTAACTCTTCTCGGCTCGACTAATCAAACTTTATCGACTCTTAACTCTACTCAAGTACTATACCAATAGACGAACATCAACTCTTACATAAAACATTCATCACTCATAACATTATTATCAATCTCATTCAACTAGAAAATTTGCATACTTGAAATCAAGAACAATGTAGCCTTAGCTAGCTACTAGCCGTGGCTACCTGTACAGATTGTACAAGAGGACTAGCCTCAGCTAGACCTCAGCCTTGGCTAGGTTCACCTACTGCACAAAAAATACAGCCGTGGCTAGGTTTCAATCTTTCAAAGCTTTTTAAATCAACACTCACTCAATCAAACATCTTTGCTCAAACAACACATAGTTATATAAATTCTCGATTATCAATGATCTTGGAAAGATTTCTAAATTAAATTTTGTAAAACACATAATAAGTTCATTTATATCATAACTTCATCACTCACATTCATGCATACGAGATTTTAATCCACTCGGAAAAATCGTCGGAAAAATAGAATATTTCCAAAACTCGTTTAAATTTCTAGGAAAACTTCACGACTCTTTTAGTTTCAAAAGACCAATTTTATGCTCAACTCATCAATCCAATCTCAAAATCATTTTCTTTCATTCACATACTAGTTCGACATTTTTGAAGAGTCAAGCTAGGATTATTATTTTTGATTGAAACTTTCTCATCTCACTTAAAATAGATCAAGGAACTCATATTCATCATCAATTTCATCTTCTAACATCTCAAATAAAAATCCTCAAATTCTTATTTCCACTATCTTTCTAAATTTCCAAGAAAACGTGCATAGGGATTCCTTTTCTTTCAATTCAATTTCTATCATGCTTAGAAAATATTCAATTGCATAAATCCTCAATCAATTTCATCCATCAAAACAAGGATCAAGAAATCGTAACTATAAAAATAGCATAAGTATCGAAAATTTTAATTCTTGTACAATTGATACTCGATTTTCATACTTAAAAATGCTAGCATGCTTATTTTAATCTTAGTTGAACAATAAGATCATCACAAACATAATACAACATCAAAATCTCAAAATCTCAATCTCAAATACTCTTATTGATCGACTTTGTCACTTCTTCCTCATAACATGCTTGATTTTGAAAATTTCAAATGCCAAAGTGCTTAAAATAAATCCAATTTCTCAATTATAACATCAATTTAGACTCAAGAACACAATAATCGCAACTTCTCATGCATATATGTATTTCGAGATTTTCATGCTTTAGTCATAGAAATTTGTTTCTTCAATTTTGATCTCAAATTCATGCTCAAATATTCCTTAATCTAATTTATCTTTCATCAATTACTCAATAAATCTTAAGAATACAAAATCAAAGTCTTATACTCATGCATGCATTTCGAAAATTAAAGATTCAAAATAATAAACTCATGCTCTCAAATTAGTCTCAATTTCATCTTACTCATTTATAATTTAATCATCAAGATCACAAATCAAAACTCCTAATTCCTTATACTCAAATCCATCGAAATAGACACAATTAGGAGCATAGAATTTCATTTTCTCAAATTGATTACACACACAAGCTTAGATCGACTCATAGATTACAATTATACCATCAAATCGATCATCAAAATTAACCATCAAAAATCCCCAAATCCTTCTAAAATTTCGGCCAAGAGAGAGGGAGGATCAAGACTTTAAACTCATGAAAGTCATGTGTGGATCTAAGCCAAGAACAAGGTTTTAAACTCAAATCATGAAGATCAAATCTTCTCTTTTTCATAAAAAATTTCGACCACTCAAGAAAATGAAGGAAATGGATTTTTCAAGCTCAATTGATTAATCATCCAACAAAGAACAAGAATCTAAGCTTTCTTCGAGAATTAGGGTGATCAGAGATCGATTCAGCTTGATTTGGAGGTTCAAACCTCAAGCATCAATGGTGAAGATATGTGTGTGTTGTGCGTGTATGTTGAGAGAGATATGATCAAGAGAGAGATGAGAATTATCGAGAGAGAGAGAATTATCGAGAGAGAGAGATGAGAGTGTAGGAGAGTGAGAGAAATGAGAGTGGGTGAGGTAAATTTAAAGATAGAGAAGGTTGCACACAAGTCAAATGTGCGATAAAAATCGCCGGAAGGAAAAATATTTTCGGTGAAAAATATCCCCACTTTTATCGATACTCTCAAATCATTTAAAACTCACCGCGACTCTTTCTCGACATCCAAATTCTCTCTAATTCGTGTCACGCCCCGACTTTCGAGGTGCGACTTACGAATAACAACACAACCTAATCAACTAACATTCAACTCAAATACGGGGAACATGCTCGGGAAAATCATCAATAAAACGCAACAATATTCGAATGAAGCTTTAAAGGCATAATGAAGCAATAACCGAGCATTTCAAATTCACATTCCAACAAAGGTAAGATAAGTTTTTCAAGTTAATGAAATTAAGAGTTCAATAAGTATTCAAGGTCATCGAGCACATTGCTCGGAATCAAAAACCAAGTATCAGAGTATATCAACAGACATTGTTTCAAAAAGTTGCAGCGGAAACTTGCATCAAAACCCAACATTTACACATATGGAGACGTGCAAATGCCAGTCCGACATTCTACTTGACTCAACCACAAACACCACACCAACAAGCGTCCATGCCATCACCATCCAGTCAACCTGCACGTTTAGAAATACACGCAGGGCTGAGTACTTCGTACTCAGTGAACACATGCCAAAACATTTGGATAAAGATGCTTTTAAAAGCTATAACAATTGAACTTGCCTTGCCGAACATCACAAGTACTTAAACAACTTAAAACAGTTTTACTTGTGCATGTTAAAAACATTTTCTTTTAAACAGACTGCGCAGTTAAACATAGCATATAATAACAATATGCATCATCTGTCATAAATAATCTCACTGTGCCGAGAAGTAGGCCTCCTTCTCGAACACTGTGACCGGCCTAACCGAAGCAAGGCTCACAGTCACCTTAACATTCAACATACCACACGTGGGTTTCCCGCATTTCACAGGATAATAACATCTCATATAAACAGATGATAATACATACCAAACTCAATAAAAAAAAGGGCAAGTCAATCGCATTTAAAAACATATAAGTATTCAATAGCATAATAACTTCATCGCTAGTTTTGGTTCAGAAAAGCCCACCTGACTTCCGAAGATTCTAGCTAGGCGGTTTTAAGGGCTATTCGTCCTCGCTTAACGTTCCATCTGGCTTGATCCTTCGTAAACCGACATCAATAAAGAAAAATAAGATACGCAAAGACGGATAAAAAGGCGTTGGATTCAACTGAAGGACTTCTACTTGAGTCGCTTTTCTCTTTTCGCTTTATCTTTTCTAGAAGATCTCGCATTTTCGTCTTTAAACCATTAACTCTACTCGATGGTTGGTTAATGCTATTAACCAACGTCTTAGCACTTTACGCTTTAATTATGAAACGTCATCTATCTACATTCCATTACTCGAGCTTTCTTTTAAAAACTAAATTAATTCTTGATTTAACAAATCAATAACTCAATCATTTTGCATACAAATAACTTAGTAATTCATCACGTCACAATTAATATCATGCACTTAAATACTTATTCAATTACATAACAAATCCAAATAAATCAAACACATTTCAAGACACATTAACATTTATTCAATTATACTTTAGAACTTAATTCGATTATGCATTTCTTTTCATAAAAACTTAAACGATATAATTTGTCTTTTCTCGGCTTATACACAACGCTTTTCCAATTCCGTTATTTTATGAAGCATTTTATAAACTTTTACTCAATTAATAAAAATTCTTTTTAATTTATATTAATTCCTTATGAAATTGGAATTTCCTTTCCATTTCTAACTCGATTCTTTATTTCTTAACTCAACTATTATTTTCCAATTATTAACTTGACATTTCTTCTCGATTTATTTTTAATCCACAAGGTTTGAGAAATAATTTACTTAATTAATTTTAATTAATTTCTTTCAACATCATTGCTTGACATCTCATTCTATTATTTTCTTGATTAACTACACGAGTATTTAAACTTAACTCGTCTAACATCTTTTCTTGACTCGATTAAAACTTCTTTTTTATTTCCTTATTAATTTAATTCTTTTTAACTTAATTTTCTCGACTCTTGATTATTTAATTAATAACTTCTTTTCTTCTTTGTTCTTAATTTAAGACCAATTTCTTTAATTAACAATTTCCTTTATTCTTCAATTAATTTTTATAAAACTAGCTTATCTTATTAATTTAATTACAAAATTTCTTTTCGATTTAGTTTATTTAAATCTTTAAGTTTTATTACAAGAATATTTATTAGCTATTTTTTTTTCTATACAATTCTCAATTTTTAACACTTTTAAAGCTTTTATAACTTTAATCTTTTCTCACAAAAATTTCTATTTTCATTAATGGATCAAATTAACACTTACACACATATTATAACATCAAAAAATCAAATCTTCTATATTATCATAAATTATTTTCTTTAATAACTTTACATGCAATTTGTTTTTCTTATAATTAACAACATGCAAGATTAAATCAATCAATTCACATAGTAACTTCATGATTAAAACATCAACTAGATCATCAACAAAATCAACAAAATAATTTTCTCTTTTTCTTCCCAAACTCAAGGCATTTATGGGATTTTTAGGGCATTTTATTTCTCAATTTTTCATGCATATAACTTCATTCTAAACATGATAAAAATCATAAATCAAGCATAAAAATAACAATAACTCAAGAAATTCACATTTTCCTATTTTTCCTCTAATATTTTCGGCATTCATCATTTTTTTAGGGATTTAATTTCTTTTTCTTCTCTTAATTCACCGATTAAATTCTAGTGTTCGATTCTCCTATCGATTTCTTCTCACTTAATTCTCACATCGATAACCTAAGTTTGCCTAAACCTAAGATAAACACCATGCATGCATGTTTTCTTTCTTTTAGGGTTTAGAGATATACATATATACAATTAATCAAATGAATTATCATACTTTGAAATTTAAAATTGGATCTCTTCTCCTTGGCTTCTTGGGATCGAATTGAAGGGGAAAATGAGCTTCAAACTTTAGCTTGGATGTATGGAAGAACTTCTCTTGAATCCTCAAAGAAAAATACAACATAATAATTAATCATCCATTTTTTTAGGGCTTAAGAGCCAAAAATGAAGAAAATGGGGCATGATTATTGGATTTCAACTCAAGAACTTGATGAATTTTTACCTTTTTCTTAAAAGTATGGATGAACTAGATGGAGAATGATGATCTTCACTTCATCTCCATAGATTTTGAGCTTGAATTCAAGGCTTGCATGGAAGAAAATCAAATGTATGTATGTTGTGTGTGTATTGCCGAGAGAGGGAGAGAGAGTAGGGAGAGAGTTTTCTTTTTTTTCTTGTTTTCTTGGAGGGTTTCGAAAGAAAGAGAGATAGAATAGCTTGAATGAAGAAAATTTCCTTTTATATGGAGAGAGAGAGAGATGGATGCATGCATTTGTGTCCAACAAAGGGAATAAACATGATTACAATTAGTATTGGAAATTGGTATGCTTAAGTGTGATGGAGAATTGATGTGATTGTATTTGCATGCAATCTTTTGCTAAGATTGTGGTGAAGACATAATGATTAAAGTTTCATAGAAAATTGGAGAGAGATGGGAGAGAGGTATGGTGAGCTGGCGGTGAGAGGGAGAGAGAGGGCGACACTTGTCCTCGTTGTGTCGTTACGGGTATTAATTACCCGGTCGTAAAGGTTTTCCGGATAAAACGATCCGTATTATTGCAGCGGAAGTAAGTCATAAGCTAAAGCATCTTATCTTCTCAACTCAACTTCAACCACCGTCACTACCGTCGCTTCAACCTGCACATGTAGAAAACACATGCAGGGCTAAGTACAAAAGTACTTAGTGGGCACGATGCCGAAAACTTAACATAAGTAAAGATAAATATGGCATTTCATAATTTGTAGCACATCGGGGGTTTTATTAAAAGGGGCCCGTGTCTACTAAACATTTTCTGACTGATTTTCACAATTTACTCGGCCGAGTATTTTCTGGTATGCTATGTTCAATCTTGACCAATTCTCATTCACCGTGGCTGGTACCCCTCAGCAGGATATCACATACACCACAGGTTACAAAGTGCACTAACTCTGGAAAGCACTTAGCAGCTAACTCAGAGCCGATCGTTAGTTAACCTATTTAGATTAACTCTAAAATCTGGAAAACACGTATGTTAACTCAGATAGGTACAAGAGAACTCACATAAAACCTAAAACAGTTCATGCCATAATTATCACTTTGAAAACACAGATATCAAAGCGATAAAGAAAAGGGTTTTCCGAGCATTGCTCGTTTTATTTTACATGTAAAACCGCACCTTTGTGATACAGAACTACTAAGTACTAGCTTCCGATCTCCTGATCTTCTGTCCTTTCCTTACTGCTGGCTTCCTCCTTCATCGTAAAATAATAACACTTAAAATCGGGTCGTAAAAGATAATCGATCACTGAAAAGCGAAAAATAGGTTTTTGTTGTTTCATTTCTTTAGGCAATTGCACGCTACTAGTTTCATTTTAATTAAACGGGAACGAGACTCGAAAAAATCTCGCTCAGAACTCGAAAGGTCTCATACTCGGCTCTTAGGTCAGTAGAGAGGGTAGTCGATAGCTCAATACGACTTAAAAGATCAAAGGAACTAAGTTGGAAAGGAAATCAACTTAGGAAATTAAGTTTTAGTTCTTTATACGATTTAGGCATTTTCACGCTTAACTAGATTTCTTTACTTTAACGGATACGAGATACAAACAGGGGTATCCATACTTGACACTAAGGTCGTTTTAGGAATCTCGCTCGTTTTATTTTACATGTAAAAGATTTCGTTTAGCACTCAAGGCTCCATACTTGACACTGAGGTCAGTAGGAAGATAGTCGTCAAGTTATTACGGCTTAAACGATCGAAAGAAACTAAGTTGCGAACGAAACAACTTAGAAGAATGAATTCTGAAAAATCACTGCACATTACAGAAACTCTGGGGACTGCCCAGAACAGGGGAACTGGAAACAGGGGATGAGCCCTGTACCGTTTGAAAGCTTGGGATGTGTAGTTTACGCTCCAATTTACGGATCGCAAATCCGATAAACGAGCTAGAAGTTATTACAGTTTCCGGAAAGGGTCGCAAATCTGCCGCGCTAACCCTAGTTGCTCGATAGAATCGACGTATAACTTCCTAAGTTCGTTCTAAGTTCTCGTATTCGATTTCTCATGAAACTTGACCCTCAAGGCAGTCAACACGTACCCCCATACGTGATGAACTCCCTTTCAAAACTCGTCCAATAGCACGACGTTCTAAACGTCGGCTTTCAACTATCAAGTACTAAACCAAAGCAATTAACAATTTCTCGTTTCTAGTTCTCGACTATCACTATAACTCATAATATAATAGCTCGAAAGCTCATGACGTCAACTACAAAGTTATACCTTAGTCCATCATAAACAATATTATCAAGTTAGAATTCTTATTCGACTTCTCGGTTATTAATTACGACTAATTGTTCGTCTCTTACGAGATTTTAAAAGTTATCGGATTTCGTTCATTTTCTACGCCATCAAACAACATCTAACGAGATTCATTTTCATGCATATCATCACTTCATATCAATACTTCATCTCAACTTAAATTGAGTTCTTCGTCTCTTACGACTCACGAAATATTTTTAGAAAATTCTAAATAAATTCATATCAACAACTAATATCAATTACAACATTATACAGGAATATGAGCGGAATATCACTCCATCCCCATCTCCACCCCCGTCACCATCACCACCACCTCCACCACCGCCCCGTAGAGATATTGAGGATCTTTTCCTCAAAAGGAACCCTCCAATGTTCAATGGAACTGGAAGCCCTAGCGATGCTGAGCTATGGGTGAGGTCGACTGAGAAAATTTTCAAACTCCTCAGATGCACTGATGAGGAGAGAATGCTGTGTGTCGCATTCCAACTGACGGGATCGGCAGATTACTGGTGGGAAGCAAGACAGAAGGTGATACCTATTGAGCATCTGGCTCGTTTTTCGTGGGAAGAATTTAAGGAGATTTTCTTTGACAAATACGTTCCCAAGACGTATAGGGCACAGAAAGAGGCCGAATTTTATAATTTGAAGCAGGGAAAGCTAACTATGACGGAATATGACGTCAAGTTCTGCGAGTTGATGAGGTATGCGCCGACATTGGTCGACACTGAGGAGAATTATCAAAGAAATTTTAGGGAGGTTTACGTCATGAATTGGGAATCGCTTTGGCTAGTCATGGAGGACTAGGTTATTCAGACATGCTGGGAAGAGCACTGGAAATGGAGGCCGTCGTGCCTGATGAGAAAAAAATTGAACCAACTGCGCCAGCACCAGCGCAGAATCAGAACCGAGGCTACTACAACAACAACAACAGCAATTACCAAGGGAAGAGAAAATGGAACGGAGGAGGTAGCGGAGGATACAATCAGGGCTACAACAATCAGGGAGGACAGAAAAGGGGCTATCAACAGCCTGCCAACAACAACAACAATGGCAAGAGGCCGTGGCAGGGAAACAACCAATAGGGGTTATTCATTCAAGGGAACAAGCAGAACTCGCCATGGAAGGGCAATAATCAGTTAAACCAGCCACAAGGGCAACAGAGGAATTTAAACCAGGGAGCGAATAACCCAGGGAGGGTTACCATCCCTGTCTGCCCGAAATGCAACCGAGCCCATCCTGGAGTCTGCCAGATAGGCACCCCTAACTGTTTCAACTGTGGACAGAAGGGGCACATGAAAAAGGACTGCCCTAAACCGCTTCAAGCAGTACCTCTCCGAGCTATCCAAGCACAGCCGTAGCAGCCGCCTATGAACCAGCAGCAGTTTCAGCAGCATGAACAGCAGCAACAGAATGCGAGGGCATGCGCTATCAAACAAAGTGGTCAGCGCAAAGGAAAAGGCAATCTAGCAGGTATGGGAAAACTCCACAACACCCCCATTAAGATACTGTTTGATACTGGCGCATCGCATTCTTTCATTGCTGGCTCATGTGCCGATAACTTAGACATCAGACCTGTAAGAGCTGCACAATCTATGATCAACAAAACATCATCTAAATCAACTACATGAAAACCTCTATTTTTCTTATAAATTTCGGTATTTTACAAACAATTAAAGAGGGTGATTTTCTTCATCAATCAAAACCATTTATCCTTAAATCATACTACTATATCATCCTTTAAACAATTGAAGTCCAATTGCAACATGAAATTGAAAATCCCCAATTCCAAACCCTAAACCCTAGAACTCGGTTTCATCATACTTGGGGGTTTCGATTTCTCTTGGTTCTAATCACTAATTAAACACTTCCTAAGCATTATTATAACATCAATTTAAGAATTTAATCAATCCACACTAAAGCCCAAAATTTTCGGTACTTGTCTAGCAATTAGGGTTCTTGATTTCAATCAATTTTAATTCCTAATTATCACATCTAACACATCTAATTTCACTAATCGAAGATCAAACATCTAATTCCATCACCCATAAAACTCGATCCAAAGAAGAAATAAAAAGAAATGGATTTTGGATGGATAGAATTAGAGAGGAGAGGATTACCTTGACAATTAATGAAGGAAGAATTAAAGTTCGACGGTTGGATGAAGACTTGTGAAGAAACACTTGCTCAAGAACTTGATCTTCAACAATGGAGGAAATGAAATGAGAGAGATGACTTGAAAGAGGGGGGCGGTATTGGTTGGAGGAGAAGAAGGATTGGTGATGACTAACATGTTAGATATTTCTAATTACATTAGGTGTAAAGTAGGAATAGTAATAGCATTAGGTGTCCAAATAATACTATATAAAAAGAAAATATCAAGCTTAAGAGAGGGAGTAGAAGTCGGTTATGAGGGGGAAAGGGAGAGAAATTACGCGCTTTTCTGACGCGATACGACGTTACGGAAATCGAACGATGAAAAACGTATCTCGGCACAAAATCGTCACAATCCGATTCGTCCAACAATTCTAACGTATAAAACTTAATCGGGAAATAATATTTAAAATTTTAATTCTGACAAAAACTCCGGACGACACAGTCCGAGTTTTGTCTGGAAAATCATAAAAACGAACTTTCTCGGGCGAGTTCGTATCGCGATTTCGTGAATGTAAAAATCAGACGGTTTTCCGTTCTGAGTTCACGAACTAAAAATTTCTCGTACGCGATAACCCTAAATACATTAGTCGTCTAGCTGACTTCCGTAATTTATTTTCGGAAACGGATTTCACCATTAGTCTTAGAATTTCCAATCGTAAACTTAGGCGTGCAAAGCCATTTTTATTATTAACTTTAAAATTATGAGATCGTAAGGAATTTCCGGGGTATTACATCCTACCCCCCTTACGAAAAATTTCGTCCCGAAATTTGCATACCTTCTGCAAAAAGATGAGGATATCTCTCCTTCATTTTATCCTCGAGTTCCCACGTGACTTCTTCTTGCCTGTGGTGGTTCCATAGCACTTTAACGATCGGAATCGATTTGGTTCTTAATTCTTGGACTTTTCTATCCAGAATCGATATCGGCTTCTCTTCATAGCTTAGGTCAGATTCAAGAATTACGTCTTGCTGACTAATGACGTGCTTAGGATCATAGACATATTTTCTCAACTGAGAAACGTGAAAAACGTTGTGAACACTTCCTAGACTTGGCGGCAAGGCCAATCTATAAGCGACGGGTCCTATCCTCTCGAGGATTTCATAAGGTCCTATAAACCTGGGTCTTAGTTTACCCTTAACTCCGAATCTAACGATTTCTTTGGTCGGTGATATCTTAAGAAAAACTTTATCTCCTATTTCAAACTCAAGGTTGGTTCGACGATCGTCGGCATAAGACTTCTGTCGGCTCTGGGCTTCTTTCATTCTATCTCGTATCTGCCGAACTATCTCAATCATCTCATCTACTGCATCCGGGCCTAGGTTCTTTCTCTCACCTACTTCGTCCCAATAAAGCGGTGATCTATATTTCCTTCCATACAAAGCCTCATATGGCGCCATTGCTATCGTGGCTTGATAGCTGTTGTTGTAAGCGAATTCGACTAAGTGTAGAATTTCTTCCCAATTCGCGCCTCGGTCCAAAACACTGTTCTTAACATATCGACTAAAATCTGAATCGTTCTCTCTGACTGTCCATCTGTCTGTGGGTGAAACGCTGTACTGAAATTAAGCTCTGTCCCCAATTCTTTCTGCATCGTAATCTAAAATATCGAGGTAAATTTGGCGTCTCTATCTGATACTATAACCTTCGGTACTCAATGCAGACGTACAATCTCTCTGACGTACAACTGAGCTAGTTTCTCTGATCCATACGTAATCTTAATCGGTAAGAAGTGCGCTGACTTCGTAAGCCTATCTATTATCACTCAAATTACTGTGTTTCCCCTTCTTGACTTAGGCAAGCCTGTGACAAAGTCCATAGCTATGCCTTTCCATTTTCATTCTGGGACATCCAATGGTTGTAGTAATTCATACGGTCGTCGGTGTAAAGCCTTAACTTGCTGACATGCTAGGTATCTTTCTACAAACGAGGCAACGTCTCGTTTCATTCCATTCCACCAAAAGTTCCTTCACAAATCTTGATACATTTTCGTACTTCCTGGATGTGCTGTATAAGGTGTGTCGTGAGCCTCACTCAAGATCTCGTTCTTTAGTTCGCTGTCGTCATCAGGAATACAAATTCTGCCTTCAAAAAGGATCGCATTGCCTGGTGCTTCGGAATATCCATCTGGTTTCTCTGTTTTTATCCTTAATCGCAACTTTTCCATTGACTCATCTTTTCTCTGAGCACTGATGATTCTTTCTCTTAAATCTGGTGTAGCTTCTAATGCTGCTATCTAACTTGTTATCGTAGCTGGCGTGTCGAGCACTCTGATATCCATCTTCTCGAATTCTCGCACTAAAGTTTCTTCTTCTACAAAAAGGCATCCTAACTTCGTTGGAGCCTTGCGACTCAATGCGTCTGCTACCACATTAGCCTTTCCTGGATGGTAATTGATTCCGCAATCGTAATCCTTGACTAATTCGAGCCATCTTCTTTGTCTCATATTTAGTTCTTTTTGCTTGAAAAAGTACTTCAGGCTCTTATGATCGGTGAATATCTCAACCCTTACACCATAGAGATGGTATCTCCAAATCTTTAACGCATGCACTACGACTGCGAGTTCTAAGTCGTGGGTTGGATACCCAACTTCGTGAGGTTGAAGTTGTCGTGAAGCATAAGCTATCACTCGTCCATCTTGCATTAAGACGCAACCTAATCCATTTTTCGATGCATCGGTGTAAACCACATACTCTTTGTTTGTGTCTGGAAGTGCTAGTACTGGTGTTGTGGTTAACTTTTCCTTAAGCGTTGGAAACTCTTCTCACACTCGTCCGTCCACTTAAATTTGGTATCCTTTCGAAGTAACTACATCATCAGGTGGGCGATCGTGGAGAATCCCTCAATAAACCTTCTGTAGTAACCGGCTAAACCCAAGAAACTTTTGATCTCATTCTGACTCGTCGGTGACTTCCAGTTGTGCACTGCTTCTACCTTAGCTGGATCCACTTTGATTCCTTCCGCCGATACTATGTGACCAAGGAACATTACTTCCTTTAGCCAAAATTCGCATTTACTGAATTTGGCGTAGAGTTTCTCAGTTCTTAGTGTTTCCAACACTATCCGTAGATGTTTCTCGTGCTCCTTTTCATTCTTAGAGTAAATGAGGATGTCGTCGATGAATACTAAAATGAATCTATCCAAGTAAGGGTGGAAAACTTTATTCATAAGATCCATGAATACAGCTGGAGCGTTGGTTAAACTAAATGGCATCACTAGGAATTCGTAATGGCCATATCGGGTTCTAAAAGCGGTCTTTGGTACGTCTTCAGGTTTGATCTTGAGCTGATGGTACCCTGACCTTAAATCTATCTTGGAGAAGACTCCTGCACCCTTGAGCTGATCGAACAAATCCTCGATCATTGGCAAAGGATATTTGTTCTTGAGTGTGATCTTGTTCAGTTCTCGATAATCTATACACATTCTCATCGATCCGTCCTTTTTCCTAACGAATAACACTGGTGCTCCCCAAGGTGAGACGCTTGGCCTGATAAAACCAAGGTCTAGCAATTCTTGTAACTGGATTTTGAGCTCTTCTAGTTCTTTCGGTGCCATCCTATATGGGGCTTTAGACTTAGGTGCGGCTCCTGGTTCTAAGTCGATTGTGAAGTCCACATGACGATCTGGTGGCAATCCTGGTAATACTTCTGGAAAGACGTCTTCGTATTCATTCACAACTTTTACGTCTTGGATGGTCTTCTCGGCTCTTGGTTCTCCGACTAGGTACACAAGATAGGCTGTGGTACCTTTCTTCTTAATGAGCTTCGTGGCTTGAAGTCCTGATATAATTGGTACGCCTCTACCCATTGAAATTCCGTGGAATTCGGTTGGTTCTTTACCCGGCGGTTGAAAAGAGATTTTTCTCTCGTTGCAGAGAATTGTAGCGTAATTCTCTGACAACCAATTCATTCCTAGGATTATATCTACGTCCCACATTATCATAACATTTAAGTTGTTCGCTATAACCTTATGAGTTCCGATTTCTAGTTCTAGGTTAGAGCAAACATGAGTAGAAGTAGTGATCTCTCCTGAAGGTGTAGCTACTCTCATAGAGTGTGCAGCTCTTACAGGCCTGATGTCTAAGTTATCGGCACACGAGCCAGCAATGAAAGAATGCGATGCGCCAGTATCAAACAGTATCTTAATGGGGATGTTGTGGAGTTTTCCCATACCTGCGAGATTGCCTTTTCCCTTGCGCTGACCACCCTGTTTGATAGCGCATGCCCTCGCATTCTGTTGCTGCTGTGCATGCTGCTGAAACTGCTGTTGGTTCATTGGCTGTTGCGGCTGTGCTTGAATGGCTCGGAGGGGTACTGCTTGAAGCGGTTTCGGGCAATCCTTTTTCATGTGCCCCTTCTGTCCACAGTTGAAACAGTTGGGGGTGCCTATCTGACATACTCCGGAATGGGCTGTGTTGCACTTCCAGCAGACGGGAATGGTAACCCTCCCTGGGTTAATTACTCCCTGGTTGAAATTTCGCTGCTGCCCTTGCGGCTGGTTCTGTTGTCCGTTGCCTCTCCACGGGGTGTTCTGCTTATTCCCTTGAATAAACAAACCCGATTGGTTGTTTCCCTGCCACGGCCGTTTGTTGTTGTTGTTGTTGTTGTTGTTGTTGTTCGGTCCAGGCTGCTGATAGCCCTGCTGATTTCCCTTTCTCTGACCTCCCTGGTTGTTGAAGTTCTGATTGTAGCCTCCGCTACCTCCTCCATTCCATTTTCTCTTTCCCTGATAGTTGCTACTATTATTGTTATAGTAGCCTCGGTTCTGATTCTGTGGTGGAGCTGATGCAGTTGGTACAATCTTCTTCTCATCAGGCACGACGGCCTCCATTTCCAGTGCTCTTCCCAATATGTCCGTGTAGCCTAGTCCCCCATGACTAGCTAACGCGATTCCTAGCTCATGTCGCAGTCCTCCTTGAAATTTCTTCGATAACTTTTCCTCGGTATCAACCAATGCCGGTGCATACCTAGACAGCTCGCAAAACTTAGCATCATACTCAGTCACGGTCAGCTTTCCTTGCTTCAAATTGTAAAACTCGGCTTCCTTCTGCGCCCTATACGTCTTGAGTACGTACTTATCAAACAATATTTCCTTAAACTTTTCCCACGTGAAATGAGCCAGATGCTCTGCGGGTATCACCTTCTGTCTTGCTTCCCACCAGTAAACTGCCGATCCAGTCAGTTGGAATGCGACACATAGCATTCTTTCCTCATCAGTACATCTGAGGAGTTTGAATATCTTCTCAGTAGACCTCACCCATAGCTCAGCATCGCTAGGGCTGCCCGTTCCATTAAACATCGGGGGATTTCTCTTGAGGAAGAGATCCTCAATATCTCTACGGGGCGGTGGTGGAGGTGGTGGTGATGGGGGTGGTGATGGGGGATGGTGATGGTGGTGGGGTAGCATTCTGCTCATACTCTTGTTCTCTGTTGTTCTGTGGTGGACGTCTACCACGTCCTCTAGGCTTTCTAGGTCCTCGACCTCTCCTATTGTTAACGTTTCTCGGTGGCATTTTCTTTGGTCTAAGGAAAAATTGAAATTCTCATTAGTTCTTTCTGTTAATCACTCTTAGTACTTACTAGCTCGTTCTCAACTTAATCAAGTTCACGGGATGGCAAATCGAACAAAATTCTGATATTACCCTCATAATCTTTTTAACTTCAAGTTAAGCTCAATTCTCGTCACACGAATTTATTCGACATTCTGATTTTAATTACACTATTCATAGGAAATTTCTCTTGATTAAAAACCCTCTTATGGGTCATGTATATATATATACATCAAAAAGAATATTAATTCTGCCTCCAATGAGGACTTATACACAAAAGGTTAGACTACTACTAGTCTAAACTAGGCTGACTGCCTACTATTTACCGGGTGCACTAACAAGCTGCAACTCCGTATCTACTAAAGTACTAGAATGGAAACGATTCATAAAATTTCGTATCTGCTAGAGTACTACCAAAAAAACTAGTTACTGATCCGACTCTATACAGGACAAAAGAACTACCACTACTACCGATATTTACCCGAGTCTACGACGCTCTGCTCAACTAAACTGCAGTCGAGTCCAAAACTACCCCCTATGGCCTGCAAAAATCCTAACAGTCCTCCTCTGGGTCCTCCTCCGGGTCCTCCTTCGGATCCTCGTCCGGGTCCTCCTCGGGATCCTCCTCCGGGTCATCCTCCTCAGACTCTGAACCAAAAACAAGCTGAAGTGCCTCGTCCTCCCTCAGAGTGGAGCCGTCAGCAAGTGTAAGCAAAGCGGGTGACGGTGCCTCTGAAACTGTCTCCTCTAGGTCGGAAACCATGTACTGACCTCTACCGCACGCTTCTTCAGGGGAAGAAGGTGCTCGGGAACTAAACCTGAACCTGAACCTGACTCGAACTCCTCTCTAGAACGGACCCTGGACGGTCCTGCCTCCATCTGCTCTCTGACTACTTCCCACTTTGCACAGATCTCCTCAAGCGGCGTAAGTGGAGATGGTAACTCTAACAAGGCGGCAAGCTCCGCGTCGATCTCTCGGTGGTCAGATTCCTCCCTAAATAGTCTCGTCTCTAAGGGTCCTCTGACTCTAACACAGACGTCAGGCAAGAACGGCGAAGATAGTCCTAACAACGCGGCTGTCTCGGCGTCGATCTCTACGAATCCCGGCCCTAGGATCAACTCCTCGATCTGTGTCCCAACTGGCGGTAGCTCCGGTGTAACAGCGGGCTCCGCGTCCTCCTCTAACTGCTCGGACTCTGCACCCTCCTCTAACTGCTCGGACTCTGCGTCCTCCTCCTCACTCGGTACACCGTCTGGTGGCAACTCCAACAGGGCGGAAAACTCTGGGTCTAAGTCGAGGTGCTCTGACTCGGTCTCGGCTGGAAACTGACTGTAGGGAAGGTGCAGCTCTAAAGGAACTGGGAGCATGTATTTGCTTTCAAAGAAGTGACTGTGCACAAACAGGGCGAATCCGGTGTAGTTTCCGGTCGGCTCAGTGTCGTCGCCGAAGATCCCTAGGAAGTACCACACCACGCGGTGCGCCCAACCGCGCCACTCGTCCGGTAGGTGTACAATCAGGTCTAAAATCGCCTGACTCTCCGGGATCAAGTGTCGCACTCGAAAGTAAGCTGAAGAAAAATTGCTAACAATCTGTCCCACATCTTCCTCACCGTAGTCTGCCTCAAACTCGTAATACTCGTCCTGAATCATGTCTAGTATGGTGCGCTCGCACTCGACCAAAGGCTGGCTCTTCCGAGCCGTAACACGAGTCCTAGCCATCCTACAAAAGTTGTAAGGAAACACGGATCAACAACAGGTAGGGAAAATAACTTATCTCAACGAAAAACATAAATTACAAAATGAATATTCCTTATTCAATTGTAACATCATCACTTAAGTCAACCACTTATCAAGACTTCTAGCAATTCAAGAAATTGCACTCAACAACATATATATATATATATATATATATATATATATATATATAATTAGAAATTTCAAGACTTTTATTTCCATTCTTATCTTACTACATTCATACTTACTTTAATTGTTTAGTATTTTCTCAAAAACATTTCTTAACGACTCTCACTTATTAAAACAAAGTACGTTTACTTTGTTCATGTTACTTATTCAAAAGTAACATCCATTCACAAAAGAATTTGTCGTTTACGACTCGTGATATTCATACTAGTTGTAGACGTCGCTCAAAGTCAGTAGAAGTTCTCCTCGTGTCGGGGATCTCCTTTCAAAATCATTTCATAATAACGTTTCTTAAAAACGTCTAAATCCTTGAAGAACCGGAAAGATCTTAGGTTTCAAGTCTACGTTCTCATTGAACCGGGAAAAATCCCTAAAATCCGACTATATTCTTGTGTCCAAATACTTTTCAAACGAAAGAAATTATCGCGCAAATAATTTCACATAAGATAGTACTCGTACTATCACACAATCACATAAAGTATAAAAATTTTTACTTCCATAAAATTCTTAAATTCGGAACACAACTCATTCTCATTCTCAATCTCATTTAATACTTGCTCATAAATTTCTTATTTAAAAGAAATTACATAATTAAAATTCTTCTCTTTTCCTCGTTGAGTCGACGTAGCGGGAGGTTGAGTTGAAGTTGACATCTACATTCTCAATCTTAGTGTTATAGTCTAACTCTTATCTTCTACTTAAAAGAAGACTCTGATCTAGAGTATATATAAATACTCTATCCTATGACTCGAAAGAAGACTCGATATAGAGTACGAATGAATACTCTATATTATTTCTCGAAGGAAGACTTGTATATAAATACCACTCTGTGATATTACTAGAAGGAATGACTCATACTAGGAAAGGATGACTCATAACCAGAGCAGGAAACAACTTACTGCTCCGATACCACTTTGTGGTATTACTGAAAGAATGACTCGGACTAGAAAACTGACTCGCAACCAGAGCAGAGAGCGAACCTCTGCTCAGATACCACTCTTTGGTATCACTAAAAGGAAGGACTCATACTAGAAAATTAGCTCATATTCAGAGCAGGAAACAAGCTCTGCTCTGATACCACTCTGTCACAGCCCCAAATCCCGAGGCACGGCAGAAGCCGGGGTGCGACTGGGGTCGGATTAAAGAAGCGGGGAAGAAGGGGGCTGACTAACTAAACATACATAAAAGACATCAAACATTCAATGAACAAGACTTGAATATTATAAAGAAAGAGTTAATCGCGAAGGATTACTCGACAAAAGTACACGATAGTAACTAAGTTCAAGTTTACAGACTTATGCTACAGTGGTTTGTTCAATATACATATTCTCAAAAGACTTAGAGTATTGCAGCGGAAGTAAGTCATAAGCTAAAGCATCTTATCTTCTCAACTCAACTTCAACCACCGCAGCTACCGTCGCTTCAACCTGCACATTTAGAAAACACATGCAGGGCTAAGTACAAAAGTACTTAGTGGGCACGATGCCGAAAACTTAACATAAGTAAAGATAAATATGGCATTTCATAATTTGTAGCACATCGGGGGTTTTATTAAAAGGGGCCCGTGTCTACTAAACATTTTCTGACTGATTTTCACAATTTACTCGGCCGAGTATTTTCTGGTATGCTATGTTCAATCTTGACCAATTCTCATTCACCATGGCTGGTACCCCTCAACAGGATATCACATATACCACAGGTTACAAAGTGCACTAACTCTGGAAAGCACTTAGCAGCTAACTCAGAGCCGATCGTTAGTTAACCTATTTAGATTAACTCTAAAATCTGGAAAACATGTATGTTAACTCAGATAGGTACAAGAGAATTCACATAAACCATAAAACAGTTCATGCCATAATTATCACTTTGAAAACACAGATATCAAAGCGATAAAGAAAAGGGTTTTCCGAGCATTGCTCGTTTTATTTTACATGTAAAAGCCCACCTTTATGATACAGAACTACTAAGTACTAGCTTCCGATCTCCTGATCTTCTGTCCTTTCCTTACTGCTGGCTTCCTCCTTCATTGTAAAATAATAACACTTAAAATCGGGTCGTAAAAGATAATCGATCACTGAAAAGCGAAAAATAGGTTTTTGTTGTTTCATTTCTTTAGGCAATTGCACGCTACTAGTTTCATTTTAATTAAACGGGAACGAGACTCGAACAAATCTCGCTCAGAACTCGAAAGGTCTCATACTCAGCTCTTAGGTCAGTAGAGAGGGTAGTCGATAGCTCAATACGACTTAAAAGATCAAAGGAACTAAGTTGGAAAGGAAATCAACTTAGGAAATTAAGTTTTAGTTCTTTATACGATTTAGGCATTTTTACGCTTAACTAGATTTCTTTACTTTAACGGATACGAGATACAAACTCGTCTCGTTTAGTACTCAAGGCTCCATACTTGACACTGAGGTCAGTAGGAAGATAGTCGTTAAGTTATTACGGCTTAAACGATCGAAAGAAACTAAGTTGCGAACGAAACAACTTAGAAGAATGAATTCTAAAAGCTTGGGATGTCTAGTTTACTCTCTGGGGACTGCCCAGAACAGGGGAACTGTAAACAGGGGATGAGCCCTGTACCGTTGGAAAGCTTGGGATGTCTAGTTTACGCTCCAATTTACGGATCGCAAATCCGATAAACGAGCTAGAAGTTATTACAGTTTCTGGCAAGGGTCGCAAAACTGTCGCGCTAACCCTAGTTGCTCGATAGAATTGACGTATAACTTCCTAAGTTCGTTCTAAGTTCTCGTATTTGATTTCTCATGAAACTTGACCCTCAAGGCAGTCAACACGTACCCCCGTACGTGATGAACTCCCTTTCAAAACTTGTCCAATAGCACGACGTTCTAAACGTCGGCTTTCAACTATCAAGTACTAAACCAAAGCAATTAACAATTTCCCGTTTCTAGTTCTCGACTATCACTATAACTCATAATATAATAGCTCGAAAGCTCATGACATCAACTACAAAGTTATACCTTAGTCCATCATAAACAATATTATCATGTTAGAATTCTTATTCGACTTCTCGGTTATTAATTACGACTAATTGTTCGTCTCTTACGAGATTTTAAAAGTTATCGGATTTCGTTCATTTTCTACGCCATCAAACAACATCTAACGAGATTCATTTTCATGCATATCATCACTTCATATCAATACTACATCTCAACTTAAATTGAGTTCTTCGTCTCTTACGACTCACGAAATATTTTTAGAAAATTCTAAATAAATTCATATCAACAACTAATATCAATTACAACATTATTTCATCAACAAAACATCATCTAAATCAACTACATGAAAACCCCTATGTTTCTTATAAATTTCGGTATTTACAAACAATTAAAGAGGGTGATTTTCTTCATCAATCAACACCATTTATCCTTAAATCATACTACTATATCATCCTTTAAACAATTGAAGTCCAATTGCAACATGAAATTGAAAATCCCCAATTCCAAACCCTAAACCCTAGAACTCGGTTTCATCATACTTGGGGATTTCGATTTCTCTTGGTTCTAATCACTAATTAAACACTTCCTAAGCATGATTATAACATCAATTTAAGAATTTAATCAATCCACACTAAAGCCCTAAATTTTCGGTACTTGTCTAGCAATTAAGGTTCTTGATTTCAATCAATTTTAATCCCTAATTATCACATCTAACACATCTAATTTCACTAATCGAAGATCAAACATCTAATTCCATCACCCATAAAACTCGATCCAAAGAAGAAATAAAAAGAAATGGATTTTGGATGGATAGAATTAGAGAGGAGAGGATTACCTTGACAATTAATGAAGGAAGAATTAAAGTTTGACGGTTGGATGAAGACTTGTGAAGAAACTCTTGCTCAAGAACTTGATCTTCAATAATGGAGGAATTGAAATGAGAGAGATGACTTGAAGGAGGGGGGCGGTATTGGTTGGAGGAGAAGAAGGATTGGTGATGACTGACATGTTAGATATTTCTAATTACATTAGGTGTAAAGTAGGAATAATAATAGCATTACGTGTCCAAATAATACTATATAAAAAGAAAATATCAAGCTTAAGAGAGGGAGTAGAAGTCGGTTATGAGGGGGAAAGGGAGAGAAATTACGCGCTTTTCCGACGCGATACGACGTTACGAAAATCAAACGACGAAAAACGTAGCTCGGCACAAAATCGTCACAATCCGATTCGTCCAACAATTCTAACGTATAAAACTTAATCGGAAAATAATATTTAAAATTTTAATTCCGACAAAAATTCGGGACGACACAGTCCGAGTTTTGTCCGGAAAATCATAAAAACGAACTTTCTCGGGCGAGTTCGTATCGCGATTTCGTGAATGTAAAAATCAGACGGTTTTTCGTTCTGAGTTCACGAACTAAAAATTTCTCGTAAGCGATAACCCTAAATACAGTAGTCGTCTAGCTGACTTCCGTAATTTATTTTCGGAAACGGATTTCACCGTTAGTCTTAGAATTTCCAATCGTAAACTTAGGCGTGCAAAGCCATTTTTATTATTAACTTTAAAATTTTGAGATCGTAAGGAATTTCCGGGGTATTACATTAATTCAACTCTATTCTAAATTCTTCGGCGCATAGAAATTTCTCGGCGATCAACATTATTCTTTTTCAATTAAACAAACTCTTCGGGGTTCTTCTGAAAATTAAACTCATACTCATTCTTATATAAACAACTCAACATATACGTCACATTATCATCTCAAGAAATAGAACAGATAATTTCACACACAAACACATAAAGCATTCCAATCGTTTCACTCATTTCTGTTTATTTAGAAAAGAAAATTTTTATTTCTCAAATCTCGTCATTTAACTTACTCGGTTAATTTAAAACGCTCTCTAAAGGTATAGAAATTTGGGGTATTACAATTCGTGTCATTAGTCATAAAATAATTCATCGATTCTAGAAACACAATTTTCGGATAAAAATTCTGAATAACGAAGAAAACGTAAAAATTCGTTAAATTTTTACTATTCATATTAGCTTCTATTTGAAAAAAAATTCAAACTCGGCTGAAATGATCTCCGAAAATTCTCAAACATGCATCAATGGTCTTAGAATAAATTCTAGATTCAAAAGATACTAATTTGACGAAATTCGGAAATAATCGATGAATAGTGAATTCTCGTCGACAGTTACTATTCATAATAAAATCAACTTTCTTGGAATTTTCATAAATTTGCACACATACTTCATTTCATATTCTCATGCTCATATAACTCTTCACTTCTTCGTTTCGATTTACCGAAACGAGAAATTACGTTTTACTCTTCAGGGGCAATTTGGTGATATTACAAGGAAATTCATTTGTCAAAAGTTTTTATTACATAATTTCGCACCTAATCACTTATTAACACAATTAATAAACACTTAGGGACATTCAAGCATAATTAAGACGATTAATTAAGACTCAGAAATTCGGGGTATTACACTTAGGTCCGACTTTGACCCCGTAATTAAAGTCACCAGGTTCCTTGGAACCCGCAATCCAAGACCAGGTCCCTTAGAACCCGGAATCTAATGCTAGGTCCCTTAGAACCCGGAATCTAAGCCTAGGCTGTGCACTTGCCTGGAAAAGTGTTGTAAGGTCTTGTTCGAACCCGTAATTCAACTGGTTAGGTTTGCTTGGTACCTGGAAACTAAGTGGTACGTTTGGTAAGCACGTTTATGCTTATCTAGTGGATTACTTTCCCGAAAAGAAAGTCATGGACGTAGGAGGTCAATCTCTGAACCACGTTAAAATAATGTGTCCTTTACATTCTGTATTTACATTCAATATTTTATATTCAAATTCCTAACCAACTGACCCAGCATACAATTCGCATACACACTGATGGTCCCCTTAACGAGTAACTGGTGTATGGGGAGGAGGGGGAGAAATACACCAGTAACAATTTTCGTTTTGCTTAATGTCGTTTCACTGAGGTATACTGCTTAGGTCAGTTTACTCACAACTAGAAGAGACAGTTGGAGTAGCTCTATAACTGAGTTGCCCAGTTGGAACCAATCACACATCCGGTAGCTCAGTTGACTCCTATGCCTGAAGATCAGCTGCTTGAACCAACTGAGACTTTAAATAGTTATGCAATGCTGAAGATAGTGAGAGATAAGCTCGTTACATAAACTGAAACCTTAGTGAAAGAGGAGAGTTGAACTCCCAAGTTAGTGCAGAGCATATGTAATGTTAGTTGGTTAGGTGCAGAAATTAAAATATTGAATGAAAGATACAGAAAGTAAAGCACACAGTATTTTAACGTGGTTTGGAGATCGACCTCCTACGTCCACGACTTTCTTTTCGGGGAAGCAATCAACTAGGTAAGCTTACGCGTGCTTCACCGAATGCCCACTTGGATTCCGGGTTCCAAACAAACCAAACTAGTTCGATTCCAGGTTCGAACAAGACCCCTTAACACTTTTCCGGGCAAGTGTTCAGTATGGTATTGGATTACTGGTTCCAAGATATCACTTCTTGGATTACAGGTTTTAAGCGACCTGATATTGGATTACTGGTTCCAAGGGACCACTGCTTGGATTATGGGTTCCAAGCAACCTAGGTTTGGATTTTTTTTTTTTTGGGGGGGGGGGGGATCCAACAAAGAAGCCTGCTACACTTTGAGGGATTGGAGGCTTCAACCCAAGGCTAAGAACTCAATCTCGTTGAGAGAAATCAATCAGGAAGGAAACATTCTGAGAGGCTAGGAGAAGAGGAGAGAAATCACTCTACTCCTTCTTCGCCAGTCAACTTGCTTTGAGAGAGAGAGAGAGGTGAAAAGCTGCTTGCGCCGCTTCACTCTTTGTGTTGTCTCTCAGCACTTCGGAGTGATTTTTCTCTACTTGTATCAAAAACCCTCATTTTAGCCTTATTGTGGAGACCTCTATTTATAGAGAAAAAGTCAAAGACAACTGTTGGAAAGAGTCGTTCGACCTCTGCCAAAAGTATGGCACTCCACGTAGTTTACTGGTAACTTTTCAGAAACAGTGCCTACGACCATGCTTTTTTCACGTTGGTGTTGTTGATCCATTTATGGAAAGTTTTCCAGCTGACTTGTGCTCCCGAGAAGATTTATGAATTGGACTGCAGCTCCTCCGTCATCACAACTTCTATTCACATCTATTGTATGCCTTCAGTTGCATGGTTTAGTTGTGAGTCAACTGAGCTGCTGTCCAACTGAGTTCGTGCTTCAGTTGGGGTTGATGTCCCAACTGACCTTGAGTCTAAACTGAGTGTGATCCCTCAGATGAGTCTGGACCTCAGCTGGGTTCTTTACGAACTTCCTTCTCTAGTCCGACTGACTTCTTCTGCTTGACTCTTGTAAAGATAGAATCCCTACGCTCAAACAATGAGCTCTAGCTAAACTGTCATACCCCGACTCCCGAGGTGCGACGCATGAACACTAACACTACTAAACCATCCATCAACTCAACTCAAATAAGGGAATCATGCTCGGGAAACAAGGGAATATTGACTGAAAGCGATTAACAAATAAGAACGTGCTTCCAAGTCACAATGAAAATATCAAACGAGCAAGGATAATTTACATAACAAACCGAAACGGCATAAGTAATTCCGATTCTAAAAAACGTGAACCAACAAAAACCAATAATTGTATCGAGCACAATACTCTTAATCAACAGAATATAAAGTATGGTTCAATAGATATCAACAACATTGTCTATCAAAACATAGCAGCGGAGACCTCGACTCAATCCCAACAATTACATGTATGAAGACATGCAATTGCCAGTCCAATTTCTGACTCAAAAGAAACACTCTACCAAGCTGTCCACGCCATCCACATCCTACCAACCTGCACGTTTAGATATACATGCAGGGTTGAGTACTTCGTACTCAATGAACACATGCCAAAAACATTTGAAAACTTGCTCTGAGAGCTATATCAATTGAACTTGCCTTGCCGAAGCATCTCAAGTATTAATGCATTGAAAAACAGTTTTACTTGTGAATGCAAATACATTTTATTTTCTTGAAACAACAGCGATGTCAAACATATTATATACTGAAACAGAATGTATCATCTGCCACATCCTCCGTCTGTGTCAAGAAGTAGGCCTCCTTCTCGAACACTGTGACCGGCCCAACCGAAGCAAGGCTCACAGTCACCTCAAACAAATCATATACCACACGTGGGTTTCCTGCCTTTCACAGGACAATAATATCTCAACAAGCAGATGATAACACATACCAAATCTTAATAGTTCTTGCAACTGAATTTTCAATTCTTGAAGTTCCTTTGGGGCCATTCTGTACGGGCTTTTGATATCTGGGCTGATCCAGGTTCTAGGTCAATGATAAACTCTAACTGTCTATCAGGAGGTAATCCTGGTAGCACTTCTGGAAATACGTCTTTAAATCCTCTCACAATAGGTACGTCATCGACACTTAACTCTTGGTTCTCATCTTTATTTAAATAAACTAGATACACTTGTATATCTCTTCTCCTCATTAACCTCTGCGCTTTCATAGCCGAGATTATCGGCATACTCTTTCTCACTCTCTTCTCGACTCCAAAAACTATAGCCGACTCTTCTCCCGGGGCTGGAATGAAATCTGTCTTTGGTCACATCGAATCATCGCGAAATTTTTGGTTAACCAATCCACTCGTAGGATTTTATCTACGTCCCACATTTGAATCAAGATTAAGGTTTTCGCTAACAACTTGCGATTTTCGAATTCAAATTCTAAGTTCGAGCAAACACGTGACAATAACGCTGACTTACCTAAAGGGGTAGTCACTCTAAGCACCTGGTTTGATTCTTCTACGTTCAAACCTAAGTTCTCTACGCAAGCGCTAGATATAAATGAATACGATATGACGATATAAAACAATATCAGGTATGCCGTTAAGCTTTCCCATACCTGCTAGATTTCCTTCATCTTTAGCTAACGGTTTCTGCTCAATTGCTAGGGCTTTTTGGAAAAGCGGGGATTCCGAAGGTTGATGTCTTGGCGGTTGCGATTTACGCTGATGCTGGAAAAACTTTTGCTGTCGGGTCGTCCCAACTGCTTTCATCTGTTGAAACTAATTTGGCCTTCTGCCACTCATTCCTTGTTGCTTACTTGGGCACTGGTTCAAAAAATGATCAAGTTGTCCATAAGTATAACAAACATTACTTCCAGCTTTGCAGATGCCTTGATGCATCCTGCAACATATCGAAAAGGGAGGGAATCTTTGGGATCCTATAAATTTGTTGCTTCTCTTTGACTGTGGAGCTCTCGCTTTCTGAGGTTGCTGAGGTTGTTGTTGACCTTTTTCTTGCCATGGTATTTTGCTTGGGTGGTCTCCACCACTCCACTATCCTTTTCTCTTTGCATGCTGACCGAACTGAGGCTGATTGGTAGTTATGGTTATTGTTATTTGGCTCTGGAATTGGGGATTTGCTAAAGACTGTGATTCTTTTGCTGACTGCATAGCCAATTCCACCTCTAAGGCTCGATTAAGGGCTTCTGCATAAGTCAAACTACTCTGACTGGCAAGGGCTACTCTAATATCCTGTCTTAATCCTGCTCGAAACAACTCACACATCTTTTCGTCGGCATCTACCTTATCAGGCGCAAATCGAGCTAACTTACAAAATTCACGGTCATACTCAGCTACACTCTTCCTTTCTTGCTTGAGATTGGCAAATTCGTTTGCCTTCTGCTCACGATAACTCTTCGGCACGAAATTCTCGTATAACGCTTCCTTGAATTGTTCCCACGTCAAGTTATTACGCTCTTCAGGCGTATACGTCCTCTGTCTCGCTTTCCACTAATAGTCGGTAGCTCCTTTCAATTGATACGTCATGCACTTGAGACGTTCGCGATTGGTGCATCGAAGAAATCTAAAAATTTGCTTAAATGAACGAATCCAGTCCTCGGCTTCTGCAGGACTGCATTTACCGTCAAAGGTTGGGGGATTTTGGCGAAGAAAAAGTTCTTCTACTCGACGTTCATTTCGAGGGGGCGAGGTAGGATTTCGCTGTCCCTCTTCCTCATTGCTAATATTTCTAACGTTTCTTCGTCTTGGCAGCATTCTAAAGAAATGCAAAAGAAAACTTTAAGCCACTCAAAAGGAACAATTATCTCTCTCGGAACCTTTCTCGATTTTGAAAACAGTTCCCTTTTGAATTGAATATGATTCTCGATCGGTACTTATCAAAGCATCAAAAGAAAATCTATTTAATAAGTATTGTAAATAAAGCAATCATCTCAAATCCTCATACATCTCAATCAATTCATGCAGTCACATCATCATTCATATGCACACATATATACATTCTTAAACAATATTTCTCACACATCATCACATCATGACTCACATATTCTCAAGTTAAATCTTTCTCAATACTCAAACAATCATGCATTCGAATATATTATTTCTTCAGCTCATATGCGTCTTCTAATCCTTCACTCGAATTTTATTAATTAATGCTAAAAATAGCTTACTTGATTTATTCAACTCTTATCTCGATACTCTTTCTCATCTCAATAATAATTTAAAGATCTCGAATACTCGGATTAATTTAATTACTTGGGAGACTCAAAGTTGATTTTAACGGCCTAACGGCTGCTTTTTCATTTCACTCGACAGTGGCCTCTTTTGAGGACTTACTACACGATAAGGAATTAAACATTTACACTGGAAAAATATTCCTCACGTCGACACGACGATCTACTACTCAAATCAAACTACACGATCTCACACGTCGCTTTCGATTCTTACTAGCTAACCAAACTTCAAGTCTCAAATATTTACATCACTGCGATAAAGTAAAGAGTTCAATCTTGTAAATATGGTTCAATATTTTCCCACAACTTGCTTGAACTGATTCTAAACGTTACAATCATCCTCACTCGGACCGCAATCGTCATACTGATCCGCATCGAAGTTTTCCTCGACATTCTCCTCTCCTGGGTCCTCTTCCTCGGGATCCACATCGGGATTTTCCTCCTCCTCTTCTACGTCATTGTTTATAATGTTTAAGCACTCACGCTCAGCTGCCCTCAATTCTTCTTCGTAGTCGCGGAGAGTATAATTGTCAACTTCCCAAGTATTGGTCATATTTCTTGTATCTTTGTCTTCAGAATTAGCGTTGACATCCTCTAGTTCTGACGTGACCCATAGGGGTATCTCAGGATTACTCATCACACCGGAGGTAAGATGCTATATCGGCCGGAGCGCCAAACTCTAACTCACGTCCATCATTAAGCCTCACAACTGGGGTCGGAACGAACGTATACGGAGTTGAAAAGTAGTCATTTGGCAGAGCTTGGAGGTAACTGCTTCCCACAGTAGCTTCAGCTGTCGAATCCTCGTCATAATCACCGTCGTTGCCGTTGCCGGTACGGGTCGGTCTAGAAGGCTCAGTTGAGGTTTGAATCGGAGGAGGGGTGCAGTTGCGACGCATATACTCCGTGATCTGGTCATTCAAAGGCGACGAAATTCTGTTAGGATCACGAAAGCCGTTTGATTGCAGAACTAGCGAGCTGGATGTAGAAGAAGGATCATAGGCTCTAATAGGAAGTACACCACTCGAATATGGGTAGTCTTGGTAAGCAGCTCGAGATTCGGGCTCAACATATGGAGGTGTATGATTACGGGGAGAAACTGGGCCATCTTGAAGAATAGGTAGGGGACTATAAACAAAACCACTTGGCCTGGCAGGGAGGTCATCATCATAAGGTGCTGGAGTAGGTGTGCCATACTGCATATACCATCCAGAAATCGTAGAGATAAATGCGTTGCAGTCACCGTAGAAGTATCCCTCATGATAACGTTATCCAAGAAATCGGGGCACAAGAGACGCTGCCCACTCTCGCCACTCACAAGGCAAAGCTTGAATCAGATGGTTCATTCCATCTAACGGTCTGACGTCCATATACTAGATCTCCTCCCAGATTTTATGATATCTCGCTAGGAATTCCGCAAGAGACTCACGATTCATCTTTCTCACATGCAGGTATTCCTACATCCACTCACGGTCGTCCATCCTATACGCATTTTAAACAAGTTAAGCACACTAAAGCAGCTAATCACATATGCTAGAATTTCCAACCACCACATACTCATTCTCGCTTTCCATAGGGGCACTCTCGCTCATGGTACTGGGCAATTCCATTTCACGTAATCGTTTTCACAAACGTTCCATCTTTTTTTATTTTTCCACAAAAACGCATTAGGGAAGACATTCTAAAGCAATCTAGTTATTCAATCTACTTATAAAGCTTTTTACCTCTAAACGAGTGCAAATAGTAAATAACTCAAAATCTTAATAACTTTAATAACTCGATCATCATTTTAAACTCAAAAACTTTTAGAAAATAAAACGTACCTGGTTGCCGAATGAGATGGGAGATTTCTTGGTGTGTTACTGACTCAAATAAGTCTAGGAAATAAATCTAGACTCGACTTATCAAGGAAATTAGACTTCAGAGCAGACAAAACCTTGCTCTGATACCAAACTGTCACACCCCGACTCCCGAGGTGCGATGCACGAACACTAACACTACTAAACCATCCATCAACTCAACTCAAATAAGGGAATCATGCTCGGGAAACAAGGGAATATTGACTGAAAGCGATTAATAAATAAGAACGTGCTTCCAAGTCACAATGAAAATATCAAACGAGCATGGATAATTAACATAACAAACCGAAACGGCATAAGTATTTTCGATTCTAAAAAACGTGAACCAACAAAAACCAATAATTGTATCGAGCACAATACTCTTAATCAATAGAATATAAAGTATGGTTCAACAGATATCAACAACATTGTCTATCAAAACATAGCAGCGGAGACCTCGACTCAATCCCAACAATTACATGTATGAAGACATGTAATTGCCAGTCCAATTTCTGACTCAAAAGAAACACACCACCAAGCTGTCCACGCCATCCACATCCTGCCAACCGGCACGTTTAGAAATACATGCAGGGCTGAGTACTTCGTACTAAGTGAACACATGCCAAAAATATTTGAAAACTTGCTCTTAGAGCTATATCATTTGAACTTGCCTTGCCGAAGCATCTCAAGTATTAATGCATTGAAAAACAGTTTTACTTGTGAATGCAAATACATTTTATTTTCTTGAAACGACAGCGCTGTCAAACATATTATATACTCAAACAGTATGTATCATCTACCACATCCTCCGTCTGTGTCGAGAAGTAGGCCTCATTCTCGAACATTGTGACCGGCCCAACCGAAGCAAGGCTCACAGTCACCTCAAACAAATCATATACCACACGTGGGTTTCCTGCCTTTCACAGGACAATAATATCTCAACAAGCAGATGATAACACATACCAAAAACTCAAGTAAAAACGGCAAGTCAATTGAACTTTAAAACTCACATAATAATACTCAATTATCATAATAGCATTCATCGATAGTTTTGGTTTTAGAAAAGCCCACCTGACTTCCGAAGACTAGCTAGGCGGCTTACTTTTGACGGTCCTCGCTCTCGTTCCTTCATAGTTTGACATTGATAAAAGAAATAAGACTCGATGCAAAGAGACGTAAAGTAGATGTTTGATTTCGACTGGAGCACTTCTACTTGACTCGTGTCTCTCTATTCTTATTTTATCTTTTCTAGGTCGATTTCCTTCTCGACTTCCTCGTTCTTGGTTCTCGATTCTACTCGATTGCTAAATATTTCATCCCGTACTCTCATTATAAATTATTAATGTCTTATCGTAAATCATTAATGCTAATTGTTAATGGTCAAGGCCTTAGCATTTCTCACTAATTAAGGAAATATCATTTATCTCAATTTCATTACTCGAATTCTTACTCACATTCTTAACTCAACTAACGTCATATCGAATCAATCACGTTGCACATAATAGCATTCTCAACAATTTGAACAAATCATAATATCATAAATAAAACATAAACATCTCACTCAACATAGGCTCGTTTAAGCATAATCATTTATTTTTAATCTCATAAGCTCACTCAACATAATAGCTCAACATAAAAATTTAATCAAACATACAATCTCAACATGATTTTTATTTCAAGTTCAATTAATAATTATTCAACATAGCTCGACTCTAATTTTAGGAAACATTAACTCCAATCTCATAAATTAAATTCTCGTCTTTCTAATAAAACAAATACAGGTTCAAGTACTAAGAATTCCTTTGAATTTAAAACTCAAATAATTATTTAATATTTCTTGACTCAATATACGACATTATTTTCAAAATACGTCATCTTTCCTCAACTTCATATACGTATACGAGTACGTACTATTATTTATTCTATTATAATTTCTCTTTTCTTTATTCTCGATTAAACTCTTATTTTAAAATTCATTTTCTAATTATAACTCGACTCTTAAAACTTCATCTCATTCCTTTTATTTTATGAAAACTCGACTCTAACTCAAAATCACGACTCGATTCTTAAATTAATCAAAACTCAAATACTTAATTTAATACTCAAAACTTAACAACCTCGTTGATTTATTTCAAATTAAATCGATTTAAAAAAAACAAACTCGATTAACTACTCAAGCATCATCAATTATTCAAGATTCGAAATAATATTCATAACCGAATACTTTAACACTCATCATTTAATAGACTCGATTCTCAATTAAAAAACAACTCCTATAAATCTTCTTCTCGGTTTTTCTAATACTTCTTATTTAATTTGATAATTAACTATTAAACTATTTTAATTCAATTTCATTATTTTAATGAACAACACTTACTCGACTCTATACTCATAAGCTTCTCTTACTCGACTTATCTCTTCATATATTATTATTCGATTATCTAAGCTCGACTCATTTATTACTCTTATATTTTATTATTTCATATTCAATTAAGAAATTTCTCTTACATTGAAAAACTTCTTGACTAATTTATAATTTAAACGAGTAAACAAACTCGACTCGATTAAACTTCTCATCAATTTACTTATACTTGACTCCTCTAATCTTTTTCTTTTTTTAAAAAAGGGAATTTATTTAATTTAGGAATAAACTATTATTATTATTATTATTTTCGTTATTCCTCATTATTTTACGTTCGATTGAACGACTCGACCTCGACTGCTCGTCTCGAATTTTATACTCTATTCTCTTGGCTCTAATTCATCATTTATTTCTCATTTATTATTACTTCTAATTCTCCATCGTTTAATTCTTGATTGCTAACTCCTCTAATCTTAAATTATTTAACTCGATTAACTCTTTATCTTAAACTCTAAATAAAGAAATTATTTTTCTTTATTATTCTCAATTTATGACTCATTACTATTTTATAAATTTTCTCTTTTATTTTCTATTTAATTTTTATTCCCAAAATATCTTGAATATTATATTATTTTTAATAATTAATTTCTTTTAGAATTAATTTTAATGATATTCAAATCTTCAAATAAACACCAAGAACACCTAGAACACACACTAGACATTCATTCAAATCTTCAAAATTTCACCAAGAACACCTAGAACACACACTAGGTATTCAACTTCATTTTTTTCAATTTTTGCATCCTTTAAGCTTAAAATTTCATTTCTTTCATCTCAATAATTCCTACTAAACATCTAATACATCAATTTACACACACAATCATGCTCAATGCTTCATAACATCAAAATCATCATAAATCACAAAATTATCATTTCATCCTCAACATGCATAAACCCGATTTTCTTCACATAATCAACATAGTAAATTAAATCACTATATTCTCATACACATCTCATATTCATAACATCATCGATTCATCAAACAATAAATCAAATATTCCTTCATATACTCAATAATTTCGGTATTCATCACAAAGATTAAACAAATTGTTTTCTTCGATATTTCATGCGTAATCTATTCCAAACATATTCATGAACACATATAAATAGTAAATTACCAAGAAATCATAAAAATCGATTTTTCTTCTTTCTTTTCCTATTTTTCGATTTCCATCCAATTTTTAGGGGTTTATATTTTCTTTTTCTCCTTTAATTCCTAGATCGATTCCTAGGCTCGATTTTCCTATCGATTTCCTCACTCGGATCTCACATCGAAAACCCTAGTTTTGCCTATGCATAAATTTAAATATTATGCATGCATGTTTTTCTTTCTTTAGCGATTATGAATATTACATATATACAAGTAATCAAATGAAATAAACATACTTAAAAGATTAAATGGATGCTCCTCTCTTGATTTCCCTTGGAACCGAAAATGATGGCTTGGGAAACTCAAATCCTAGCTTTGATTTCCATGGTAGATTTCATCTTGAATCCTCAAGAAAAATAAAACAAAGATTAATCATCTTCCTCAAGGCATGATTGCCGAAAATGATGAAGAAATTGGAGATGATTTGGATTGAATTTTTGAACTCAAGAATTAATGAATAATTACCTCTTCAACTTAGAGTATAAAGGATAAGAGAGGATGATGATGATTTCTTGAAAACTTGGATGTTTGAAGCTTGGATCTTGGGCTTCAATGGAGGATCTTCAAGTGTGTGTTTGTGTGTGTATGTTCGGTTGGGAGAGGAGAGAAGGGAGAGAGAATATTTCTTTCTTCCTTCCTAGAGAAGTCACGAAACAGAGAGAGTAGAGAGGTTGAGAGAAAGAAATGAATACAATGTTATGTTATGATGAATTTAGGGAATATCATGATTATTATTCCCTAGTAGGTGTTGAAAATAGGGAGGCTAGGGAGAGATTAGGGAGAGAGAGAGAGACAGGTCGGTAGAGAGAGAGAGGGAGAGAGATGAGAGAGATATTTTTTTTTACAGATAAAATTTTACCCGGATGAAAAAGTTTTCCAGATGAAAATATCCGTGTTATTTCATTTAGACTGAAAACGGCTCTAATCTCTCCTCGTCTCGTTTCCAACATCGAAAACATCTCGACCCTATCTCATATCTCACGAAATAATTTAAGGATTCCGAATATCAAATTTTTAGGTTAAAATTCCAAGTAACGAAGAAAAACTAAAAATTAATCGGCTAATTAATCCGTTAAGAACTAAACTCTTAGAATTCTTTCATGTGATCTTGGATAAGCTTCTAACATATCTCAGAGGTCTTAGACTTAAATCTAGATTCAAAAGACACTAATTAGATTAAATTCTGAGTTCGTCGGTGAATAGTGTCTTCTCGGTTCGCGTTACTATTTACTGGAAAGTAAAAGTTCTCGGATTTTTCTGAAAATCATACTCATGCTCAAACTCATACAAATATACTCAATCAATGCATCATATTTTCAATCGAATAATCAAAACGAGAAAAACTCACATCAAAGCACACAGGGGCATTTTAGTTATTTTCAAATAAATATCTTTTCTTGAAGATTCTCTTCACTCAAAACTCATTAATTAAGCATTTAAACTCATTTAAGGCATACTTAAGGGCTCATGAAAGTTCTGGGTATTACATAAACAAACTAAAGGCAATCATCTACTCAGTCAGGGTCAGTTGGATTTTAGGCATCTTTCGAAACCTTTATATTTTTTCCAACAGATTCCCCCTTTTGATGATGCCAAAAGCGCTAACTAACATCACCATCCTTTCTTAACTGATACCACTAGCTTATACATGCAAGACTAAAAGATAGACTCAATTTTAGTCTTTAAAAGGAAAGTGTGAGCACACAACAAACAAAAAAAAAATGCTAACCTCAAACTTGGACAACTAAACAAGTGAGGTCAACTACCGAAGATCTTTTAAAACCAACAACTTGTTACAACTAATAACAAATTGGGGAAGATTAGAGTTACAACTGAAACTACATTTCTAACTTCTAATCTACTCTAGGTCTTCGTCTTCACCACCTTCTTCTTCCGTCGAAGAAGGGTCTTCTTCAACTGCAAGGCTGGAGGCTGAGGTCATGCCTTTCCTTTCACAACCTTGTCTGTCTTTATCAAGGCTGGCAGTTGGACATATCCTCTTCAACCACCTCTCCTTCAGCCTTGATAACTGACAAAGAATCCTTCTTCTCCATCAAGAAGGTCTGTATCTCAACTCCTTCTTGCCATGGCTGGAGGCTCAAGCCTGCTCGCTTTTTCTGGAACCTTCAGCAACCAGGCAAAGAGTTCACTCCTGCTTCAGTTCACCTGAGGTGGCATCAATAAAGATGTGTTGACCCCAGCAAGACCTACAAGGTGACTTTATGTACTTCTTCTGTAATATCCCGAATTTTCCAAATAGACTATTAAATAAGTTAACACTCCTAAATATCTTAAAACTATTTTCAAATAAAAAAAGTCAATTATTGTTTGTGAAAATAAACATATCATGTTTATAGTCATTGTGTAGAATATTTTATTACGAGTCTATAGGCGCTAAGTTTGCTCAAAAAGGATTTTGCAAGAAAAAGTTATGCACGTTTAAAAGTTTTAAAACATAAGTTGCTGCACAACTGCTTTTGCCTCGCAGTTGTTTCCGCCTCGCAGTAGCTTACTGCTCAGTTGCTTCTGCACTGCAGCTGCTTCCACCTCGCAGCAGCTTACTGCTTAGCTGCTTCCGCATCACAGTAGCTTACTGCACAACTGCTTGCTTTTTCCTATAAATAGGCGCTTAAGATTTTCATTTTCATCGTTTAATTTTCTATTCTCTTTCAATTTTCTGATAACATTGGTTCGAGGTACTTACGTGTGCGATCATGATGTCTTGGTATTACTGTCAGCATTGGTATTCTCTATCAGGTGGGTTATATATATTTCCAAAAGTATATTTGAGTTATTAAACTCTGATATTTCAAAAAAAAAAATGGTTATCCATGGTATTGTTTTAGTGAGCTCTATGTGTTTAAGGTTCCTATGATACTGAACGGGATATTTTGTTGGTCTAACACACTAACAATGGGTTGTGTACACGTGGTTAGATGTTCGGTGAGTTGATCACCATCATTTTCTAACGAGGATATATGTTTTGAATCCGATGGGTTAAGATCGGGATCTTGTGTTGTGGTTGAAATGGGAAATGTAACCGTACCACAAAATGATTGGAATAACACTAGAACGGCACTTTTGGTGTGCAAATGAAAAAGGTTTGATATATCTTGGAAGTGGCTTTATTTTTTTAAACCTTCTAAGTTTACGAGTAAAACTTGGATATACCAATTGTTTTGTTTTTATAAAAATTGTATATAAAATCTTACCCACTGAGTGCTCTAGTACTCAGCCCAAAATATTTTCAAAATGTTTTCAGGTCGGAAGGCAGGTGATGGGACGCGAGGCTGAGGCAGAGGTTGTTGTTGTAGCTATTGTGTGCTTCAACTATGTTGTTTTAAATGTGCAATTCTGAATATGTTTCTCTTGTGTTATTTATTATTTTTATGGAGAGTGTCTTGTGATCAGCTTCTCTTGGACGCTCGAATTCCCAGTCCCTCATGATAACACCATTTGGTGAAGTGGATGGTCGACTTCTTTTGTTATGCTAGACACAGGTTTATCCCATATTTTATTTTAATGGGTGTAGCGCGGTTTTGTCGCCTCACTTCATTAGATTTGTGAATAAATTATTATATATGCAAAAAAATAAGCTCCGTTCTTTCCCGCTTCTTTATTCTCCTCTGTCGCATCTCGTTTTATGAGAACCGGGATATGACAAAATGGTATCAGAGCCAACCTCTCTCACTACGGTGTGGTTCGGGGACAAACCAGTGGAAACTGGTGGGTCTGTAATGCCCGGAGCAGAAGTAAGGAGCGATCGCCGGTGCAGAGGCACGGACAATGAGCGGCTCCTATAAGACTTGAAGACAGAGGGGAAAGTAATGAACTAAAACACACCCGAATGAGAGTGATACCGAGAATATGTTGGTATCGGACGACATATTCGAGGTTGTATTTGGGAAAGGCTCTGAGATCAACAGTCTATGTGCTAGGTCTAAGATTAGTATTTATAAATTTATATATGTGCTACAAACCCTCTCAGCTCGCCGTCACACTGCCCTCGACAAAAGAAAAAAAGGTATTTTACGGTTGAATTTTTTTTTTATGAAAGCATAGACTATGTTTCAAGTATGTTGTGTTGCAAAAATAAAATAATTATTGCTTTTTACAAATGAGTCAAAGAGATTTCACAAAACGTTGTCATGTTGAATCTACATGAGTTTTCCCTGAACAGAGAAAGTTGTCATTTAAAGGACAAATGTTTCAAAAAAGTGATGAATATCATGTTTTATTGTGTTGGAACTCCTTAAGCTCACCGACCAAGTTTATCTTGACATCATAGTATCTATATGAGCCATGTAAAATTTTGAAGATGAAATTTTTTTAAGGAGGGAGGGATGTAATATCCCGAATTTTTCAAATAGACTATTAAATAAGTTAACACTCCTAAATATCTTAAAACTATTTTCAAATCAAAAAAGTCAATTACGTTTTGTGAAAATAAACATATCATGTTTATAATTATTGTATAGAATATTTTATTACGAGTCAATAGGCGCTAAGTTTGCTCAAAAAGGATTTCGCATGAAAAAGTTATGCACGTTTAAAAGATTTAAAACGTAAGAGGCTGGACAACTGCTTTTGCCTCACAACTGCTTCCGGCCCGTAGCAGCTTACTGCTCAATAGCTTCTGCTTTGCAGTTGCTTCTGCACTGAAGCTACTTCCACCTCGCAGCAGCTTACTGCTCAGCTTCTTCCGCATCACAGTAGCTTACTGCACAACTGCTTGCTTCTTCTTATAAATAGGCGCTCAGAATCTTCATTTTATCATTCAGTTTTCTATTCTCATCTCGATTTTCTGACAACATTAGTTTGAGGTACTTACGTGTGCGATCATGATATCTTGGTGTTGTTGTCCGACATTGGTATTCTCTATCAGGTGGGTTATATATATTTCCAAAAGTACATTTGAGTTATTAAACTCTGATATTTCAAAGAGAAAAATGGTTATCCATGGTATTATTTTAGTGCGCTCTATGTGTTTAAGGTTCATATGATACCGAACGGGGTCCTTTGTTGGTCTAACATACTAACAATGGGCTGTGTACATGTGGTTAGAAGTTTGGTGGGTTGATCACATTGTTTTCTAACGAGGATATATGTTTTGGATCCGATGGGTTAAGATCGGGATCTTGTGTTGTGGTTGAAAAGGGAAATGAAACTGTACCACAAAATGATAGGAATAATACTAGAACAACACTGTTGGCGCGCAAATGAAAAAGGTTTGATGTATCTTGGAAGTGGCTTTATGTTTTAAAACCTTCTAAGTTTACGAGTAATACTTGGATATACCAATTATTTTGTTTTTATAAAAATTGTTTATAAAATCTTACCCACTGAGTACACTAGTACTCAGTCCAAAATGTTTTCAAAATATTTTCAGGTCGGGAGGTAGGTGATGGGACGCGAGGCTGAGGCAGAGGTTGTTGTTGTAGCTATTGTGTGCTTCCACTATGCTGTTTTAAATGTGCAACTCTGAATATATTTCTCGTGTGTTATTATTATTTTTATGGAGAATGCCTTGTGATCAGCTTCTCTTGGACGCTCGAATTCCCACTCCCTCATGATAACACCATTTGGTGAAGTGGATGGTCGACTCCTTTTGTTATGCTAGACACAGGTCTACCCCGTATTTTATTTTAATGGGTGTAGTGCGGTTTTGTCATCCGACTTCATTAAATTTGTGAATAAATTATTATATAAGCAAAAAAATAAGCCCCGTTTTTTCCCGCTTCTTTACTCCCCTTTGTCGCATGTCAGTTTATGGAAACCGGGGTATGACACCTTCTCTCTTTTTGGCATCAACAAAAAGAAGGTTAAGTGCATTGTGAGCAGGAGAACACTTTCGGTAGTGGCTCACGAGGAGGTAATGAGCACGGTAGAAATCCTTCCACTTCCAGGCAGGGAAAGATCAATTGCAGGGCTGTACGAGCATCAGCAGCTCTTGGTGCTTCTACTGGTATAGCAATTGCAAAGATAAAGGAAGGTAGATCAACTGAGATAAGCTTGTGAACGGGGAAAAGCCCTTCATGAACTCATCTTAGGATCAAGTGCCTAGAACTGGGAGGGTGACACGCACCCGTCGTATGGTACTATCAAAATACTTGTGTATGCCCCAAACGGACAGTACACGCTCCTATGCTCACAACCGGACTGGCTAGTCTTAGCGGTAAGCTAGGGTCAATCCCACAGAGAGTGAGGAACTACTTTACTCTTCAGGTGCATAAGTTTAATTGTCACGGTCCAATCCTGTTTATCTGCACAAAATAACTTGGAAACAATCAAATTTAAAAGGGGTAAGATTTGGGGTTAGGTCATGATTAGCAATGATATGTGTATTCGGTCATGGGCATACTGAAGATCCGTCCATATTTTTCATAAACTCAAGGTGTGGCCCAATGACATTGGGGCATTTCAAGAGTTTATACTCCACACTTGGGATGGTTAAATCCCTTGTGGTCACTTGGTCCGAAGGTCACGCTTCACCCCGATCACAAGACCGTGCTTCACTCCTCTTTAGATAGTAGTCATACTAGATCCCTCCAAGTATGACCCTCACCAACCTTCTCTTCCAAGTTTTCCGGCTCCGCACCTACAGAGTAGACATAACTCGCGGGATATACATTTCCGGTAACGCGTCCAACCGGTCATCGATATATCTACGATGTGCAAGATGAGTCTCTTGGTCAATAACCATGTCTTGATGCCTCATCACAGTTGGTGGGTGATTGTTAGAGAAGCCCAAAACCGAGGAAGGACGCAGTATCCCCTTGCCCGTTCCTCGCCATCCAGATCTACAATACCATTGAAGGCGCTTCTTTGCTACTCGGTCATGGGCATACTGAACATTACGTCTGTCATGCCCTTGCCTTTGCTTGACATGGTACAGCTCTAACCGAGCGGAGATCACCCGCTGGGTCAGGCTCGCATCATGAATTCTGCTCAGATCTCTCCAGAACCACTGGATCCCACCAAAGGCACAAATGTCTCATGAATGTTTCGCATATCAACAAGTAATCATTCCCCCACCCAAATCTCACCAAAGGGGATTACTCATACATATTATAATACATAAACACGAAATAGAATAAATACATGAATAACATAAAATACCAAATACTGAATTAAGAGAATACCTAAGGCAAACTGCCTTGGATTTGTTCTTCACAACGGAATGTAAAATGAAGCTGATAAATTGTTTGATGCGTAAACTGTAAAAGAACTGAAAGTAAAAGCGTTTCTTAGACTGAAGACTATCGAATGGTAGGGGGAACCAACATTGTGCCAGCCGTACTTGCTGGACTTTTATAGCTGAGATGACGGCAAATTGAAACCCTCCGCTGGTAGACTGAATCGGCATGATTGATTCTTTCCATGTTTAGCTTGATCTTGATTTATTCGTGATTGAGCAAATTGATTATTGGCAATCTCCGATTGATTGATTGAGGGTGATTAACTGGCTTCCAGATCCTTCTGCATACGGATGCTCTGCAGGATATTGTGCAAATCTTTCCCACACGTCTTTCCTTCTTTAGCTTCGGTGGCTGACTGCTGACTTCGGTAATGGTCATACAGTTGCATGCTTTAGTTAGTCTCGTACCATGGTTCTATTCGTAGACGCAGCAGCTGCAAGATCTTCTTTGTTGTTGGATGCATTGCGTTAATACCACGGATGCGAATGATGAACAACAACTTAGCTTTAGGGTTCACATGGAATCCTTCTTTCAACCTCGCCTTATGCTTTAGCTGCGCTCCCTCTCCTGTGCTGCATACTCCTTGGTTTAGTCATATTTCTGCAACTGATTGAAAATACTCCAATACTGCTCATTTTGACCATCTTTCCTCTGTTTGCCTTGGACGGAGCTTCCTTTCCACGAACAACAGCTTTTTTCCCTATACAGACACTAAAGACACAAAAGACAGGAAAAATAGGGCCAACTGGCTCAAAAGTCGAAGACGCATCACACCTACACACTTAAACCATACTTGCCCTCAAGTATGTAGGTGGATTAACAGAAGACACCAAGAAGAGAGATGAACAAAAAGGAATAAAACTCCAAGACACGAGATTGCGCAGTCACATGAATCAGTTCAAGCATGCATGCATCAACCATATTAACATCCCACAAACCCATTGAGCAAATACATCACATAACAGTGTTAGCAGTTCTCCCTCACACACTCAAGTGTATGGCTAGTGTTTTACTCTCGTCTTATGCTGCATTAGCTCTCCTATAGGCTTGTATGGATTCATGGCAAATACTTAATTTGGTGCAGATTATCAAAGGGTTTTTATTTGGTTGTAAGGGGGCATTCGGAGCAGAGGTGGGGATTTCTGGATAGTAGTTTAAAACTTGGTTCCAGTCATACCGACTAATTTTTTTAGTACTAGTGCTCCCACTCAACCTTTTTTTCCTCTTGTCCTGGGGTTGTTTCTTCTTTTCTTAGGCATGTACTATGCTTTTCCACTTTAAGTACTGATCTACCTTTCTTCTTTTTTATGGTGTGGGACACACACTCTTAATTACACATCAAAACAAAGGCTTATGAAAGAAATGCTTCGGCTCAAAGTGGTTAGCAATAGTTTATCATGTTTTAGCTTAGTAAGTCTGGGGCTTCTAATCATGAAAGAACTGCCCTAATCCTCTAAACTACACCAACCAGCTAGAATCCATTAACAAGTTCTAAGATCACTAAGCAGCATAGTCACACCAGAAAATGCATAGCGGCTCAATTCTCACATGTGTGGATTTCAGTATGCTCTCTACTGTTATCAATGCAATGATGCTCATCATACCAAACATACCAATCAGACCAAACGGCATGCATACATCACACCAATCCATATATCTTGCGCGACACACATACAGACTCTAACTGACACCAGACTCCAACTGACACAATGATATAAAACATAAAATCAAAAATTAAAAATAAAACCTAATCTAAAAGTAGGGAGTAGAAAACTTAGTCGTTTTGGTCGGAGGCATCCTTCTCCTCCACATCAGCCTTTGCCATCAACGCCTCGAAACCAGTCTTCATGTTTGTATGCATCACTGCCATCTCATCTCTCGGCAATGTAACTTCATCACGCAGCTCCTTCAGCTCTGCCACCATGGTTGCTACCTCGCTATTGGTAAAGCGTGGAACCGCCTGCTTACTTGCCCTGTGCGGTTTGGCTCTGTCTGCTGCTCTTTCTGGGTAGACCAACGAGTAGTTTCCATGTTCATCCACCTCAACAATCCTCTACCTCATGAAGCGCCCTTGGTCCAGAAATTTGGTATCAGTGACTGGAAGATCATCTGGTTTCTCCAAGTTGAAATCGGTGAGATTCTTCGCAAGAATTGTCACTAATGGACAGAGAGAGAGGCACTTGTTGTGGTGGGTCACTCCAAACTGAAATTGCAAGGCTGCTATGAACTCAAAGTTCACCATTTTCTTCTCCGCTATGCACCATAATATGAACAGCTCCTGCTGAGTTACCACATTCGAGCCCTCCAGGCGGCCGTAAATATTGTAGGCCAGCAACCTATGGCATATTTGCAGAGCTGGATCTCGAATCTCATTTGATTTGATGATGTTCTTCACATACTTATCCTTGGTGGAGATGGTAGACCAGTAGTAGTCAATCCAAGACTTTCATTCGGAAGAGGCCACTGTCTCTGCCTCTATACACCTCCCATGGCTCGAGTACTCCGAGTAAGATGTTCAACTCATTGATAGAGAGAGAGAACATCCTACCCCGCAGTTGAAAGCGCAGGGTACCCAGAGTCTTGATGGTGTAGTTGCCACGGGGTTTGAACTCGACCGTCCTCATGAACTCCTCCGATAGCTTCTTGTAGGCTGGGTAATTCCATCCCAACACATTTCTCCAGCCTATTCCTTCGAAATACCCCTCCACTTTCTCTTTAATTCCAAACCCTTCCAAACTCTCCGTAAGCAGGAAGTACCAAGGGATAATCTCCCTATTCTGAAGGATGGCATACCATTAACTGTCTCTCGGTATGATGTTCTAGATGAAGCAGATCGCACCAAACTCTTCTTCTTAATTCCAACCTTCTTGGTAATGATGCTTGGTGTAGACTTCACCGGGGCGGGTGTTTCTCCAGAGTTAGAGCTGTCCATAGTCTCCATTTCCTCTTTTTCTTCCTTCTCCACCCCTTTCTCTTCTTCTTTCTCCACTTCTCCTTCTTTTGCTTTTCCTTTCTCTGCAGCAGTAGCCTTCCTCACCGTGCTTGTGGTGCTGGTCTTACTCCCCCCCTTGCTTTGTTTGAATTTGGGCGGCAAAGGGGGTTTCGACACATCCAGCTTCCTCTTGGCCCCTACCCTCTTCTCCCTTCTTTGTGGGGTTGGTTCGCCTTGGGACTGCACAGGGGAATTTCCCTCTTCCTCTTCTTCCTCCAACACTTGTTCCTCCTCCCGTTTACTTCCTTGTTCCTCCTTCTTGTCGTCGGAGGCGGTCTGACCATTCTCCCCTGACAGAGAGTTGGAACGAAAAAGAATAGGTTCGGGAGTTGGTTCTTTTAGTGGGGTTTGCGACACAGAGGTTGCTTTCTTCCCGGTGGCTGTAGAGGTCTTCTTCATCGCTGCAGTGGTAGTCGTGGTGTTTTTAACCGCAGGCTTCTTCTTTTCTTTCTTCTTAGGCGGTTGGTCATCCGCCTCTTCCTCAGCCTGACCCTGACCTTGAATTTCTTCCACCTTCCTTTCACCGGTGGTTTACTTTTCCGGCGAAGGAACTTGCTCCTGTTTTTCCTCTTCAACAACCAAAGAAGGTGTAGTTTTCTCTGTACTTTGCGTACGAGTTCCTTCTGAGGTAGCGCTGCGCGTCTTCCACTTTCCTACTGTCAGTGCAGGTTTTGCAGCAGCAGTGCTTTTCTTCCCCGTGGTGGTCTGCATGCTGCCGGAGGTGGCGTTGATCTTGGTACTTTTTCTATTCGCAGGTAATTTGACTCTAGCCATGGTGAATGCGAAGGTTGGAAAATTAGGGTTTCTGAATTGTGAGTGATTGGGTGTGTGGAGAAAGCAAAACTGACTTCTTAAATTGAGTATTTCGAATGGCGGTTGCAGCAAAGTGGGGAGAGTGGGTGTAATGTGTAGCAGTTATGGAGGATGTGGTGGTTTAATGGGGGAGTGTTTAACCGATAAGATTGTGGAGATGACGGTTATGGAAGATGTGGAATGATTAAGGAATGAAATCATTACCATATTTGAAATTCAAATATTGTGCGAAACTCGAAGCGGCGCAGTCACTTCCTAAGCAGACTGTGTCAGACATGCTTCCACGTCACTCCTCGGTTAGACCTATCCCCGATGAAACAATACCATGGACCTCTACCTACACACTTTGCATCGCAAAGTGGGGTCAACATTTACCTTGGGCCTCCATTTTCTTTGGCCCATTTTCCCCAAGCTCTGATTCAGCCCAAAATCACTTAATAAAATAAAAACTTCTAAGTAACGGATGAAATACCGGTTGTGGTCATATCGACGACCACTTCTGGGTTGCCTCCAAGTCAGCGCTCTTGTTTTATTGTCTTGAGCTCGACAATTCCATTTGGAAATATTTCCTTCACGATGTATGGCCCTCCTCATTTGGATCTGAGTTTCCCAGTCATTAGCTTAAAGCGAGAATTGAAGAGTAATACCTTTTGTCCAACCCAGAATTCCTTCTTGCGGATTTTTGCATCGTGAATTTTCCTTGTCCTCTCCTTGTACAGAACTGCATTGTCATATGACTCCAACCACGCAATTCCTCTAACTCACTCATCTGCAATTTCCTTTCTTCTCCAGACAAAGTCATACTGAAATTGATTTTCTTGATGACCCAATATGCTTTGTGCTCCACTTCCACAGGTAAGTGACACCTTTTTCCAAACACAAGTCTAAAGGGTGACATCCCTATTGGGGTTTTGTAGGCAGTTCGGTATGCCCATAACGCATCCCCCAAATAATTGCTCCAGTCCTTCCGATTGGATTGGACCACTTTCTCCAGTATGCCCTTGATCTCCATGTTCGAGATTTCAGCCTGTCCATTGGCTTGGGGGTGATATGCAGTTGTCACTTTATGTTTCACCCCCATTTTCTTAGTGAGTACTTTGATAGTAGCATTACAGAAATGAGATCCCTGGTCGCTGATGAGAATCTTTGGAACTCCAAATCTGTTAAACACTTGGTCCTTCAAAAATTCTGCTACCGTATGAGCATCATTACTTGTTGTGGCCTTAGCTTTGACCCACTTAGATACATAATCGACTGCTACCAATATGTACTCATAATGTCCAGACTTAGGGAATGGTCCCATAAAGTCTATTCCCCATACGTCGAAAATTTCTACAGGCATAATGGGCATTTGAGGCATCTCATCCCTTGCGGTAATGCCCCCAAAACCATTTGGCACTTCAGACAGCCCTGTACCCATTTTCTTGCATTGGCAAATATTGAAGGCCAATAAAATCTGTTATCCAAGATCCTCTGTGCTGTTCTTCTTCCACCAAAATGTCCACTGCATGCAGTACCATGGCATTTCCAAGATTTGGTCGTGCTCATCCTTAGGAACACACCTCCGTATGACCTGATCTGTTCCTATCTTCCATAAATGCGGTGCCTCCCAAAAGTAGGAACGGGCTTGTGTGACCAATTTCTGCTTCTCAAATTTGGTCTTTCCTGCTGGAACCTCTTTTGTAAACAAATAATTTGCTATATCTGCAAACCGTGGCTCCTTATCAGTCAAGGCATACAGAGAATCCATCTCTGTATGAGCATGTACGACATACATTTTCTCATTAGGGAAAGCATCCTCTATAGGTTCTCCATCATCCTTACTCATTTGTAGCCTGCTCAAATGATCTGCCACAAAGTTGGCAGCTCCTTTCTTATCCCTTATTTCAATGTCAAACTCTTGTAGCAGTAATATCCATCGAATGAGTCGTGGTTTAGATTTCTTCTTCGCCATTAAATACTTCAAGGTCGCATGGTCGGTATATATAATTGCCTTGGTGCCCAAAAGATATGATCTGAATTTCTCTATGGCGAACACCACTGCTAACAATTCTTTCTCAGTTGTGGTATAACTGCACTGAGCTGGATTGAGGGTTTTTGAGGCGTAGTAAATGATATAGCTTTCCTTTCCTTTCTTCTGTCCCAGTACAGCTCCAACCGCATGATTACTGGCGTCACACATAATTTCGAAAGGTATCTCCCAATCTGGGGGCTGTATAATAGGGGCTGACACCAATCTGTCCCTTAGATTAAGGAATGCTTCTTTACAGTCATCGTCGAAGTCAAACTGAACTTCTTGTTGCAACAGTCGAGTCATGGGCTGAGCAATTTTTGCAAAGTCCTTGATGAAACGTCGGTAAAACCTTGCATGACCAAGGAATGCCCGTATGTGCTTGACCGTAGTTGGATAAGGCAATTTGGCAATGGAATCGAATTTTGCCTTGTCCACTTCGATCCCCCTTTCCGAGATGACATGTCCCAGCACTATACCTTCCTTTACCATAAAATGGCACTTCTCATAACTAAGCACCAAGCTTTTCTCCATGCATCTTTTCAATACCAGCTCTAAGTGATCCAGGCATGTGTCGAATGAGTCTTCATATACCGTGAATTCATCCATAAACACTTCGATGCAATTCTCCAATAAGTCAGAGAAAATGCTCATCATGCACCTTTGAAAGGTTCCAGGCGCATTGCACAGACCAAAGGGCATTCTTCGATAAGCAAATATCCCATACACACATGTGAAAGTTGTTTTCTCTTGGTCTTCTTGCGCCATAAAAATTTACATATATCCCGAGTACCCATCTAAAAAGCAGTAATAAGCATTACCAGCTAGTCGTTCGAGCATCTGATCGATAAAAGGTAGCGGGAAATGGTCCTTCCATGTGACCATGTTCAATTTCCTGTAATCTATGTTGACTCTCCATCCCGTTTGCAATCTTGTGGGAACTAGCTCTCCCTTATCATTTTCTACCACCTGTATCCCAGATTTCTTCGGTACGACATGGACTGGGCTGACCCACTAGCTGTCAGAGATTCATCTTCCTCTGTGAATCTCGCACTGGTCGAGCTCCTTCCTCCAAGTATATATGGTGCATGAATTCAATTGGACTGATTCCCTTAATGTCTGGTAAGGTCCAACCGATTGCTTCTCTATTTTCCTGTAAGACCCTGACCAATCTTTCCTCTTGCACCATTGTCAAATCTGCACTGATGATTACTGGAAGAGTCTCCTCAGGTCCCAAATAAGCGTATTTGCAGATATTTGGGCAGCTTCTTTAATTCCAAGATCGGTGCTTTCACAATTGAAGGAAATAACTTTTCGTGCTGCTCATACTGAGAAAATAATTCCGGTTTGCCCTCTGTTGATCCTCCAACTGAGTACACTTCCAAAATAATTTCTCTGATCTTTTTATCCACCTCTAACTCTGTCTCCAAAGTGCTCTCCTTGAGTGAATACAGCTCCATAATAGCCTCCCTTACCTCAACATCTTCTTTTTGAATAATATCTCGATCGGTAAGGCTAGCTTATATCACTTTTTCTGTGGAATCACTAGAACTGAATTCCAAGCTTTGCTCTTATACCAAAGGTTCAAATATGTTGATCATCTCTACAGACTCCATCTCCGGTTTCCTCTTCATAGCTTCATATATATTGAATTTTTCCACAACTCCATCGAATTCACAAGACAGTATGCCCGTCTTCATATCCAATTTTGTTCCGGCAGTCATCATGAATGGTCTGCCAAATAAGATGGAATTCTCTTTCGCTTCTGACCCCGTATCCAACACATAGAAGTCGGCCGGAAAGATTAGCTCACCCACTTTGATTAACACATCCTCTATCACTCATTCCGGATATGCATTAGACCGATCTGCCAGTTGTAAGATCACTCTGGTGTTTCTTAATTCTCCTAACTTAAGCCTGTTGAAAACTGCTAAGGGCATCACATTTATCGAAGCCCCTAGATCCATCATGGCTTTATCCCTATTTCTTCCTGCTATGTTGCAAGGAATGGTGAACATTCCAGGATCTTTACGTTTTGGGGGTAATTTTTGCTGAATTACCGCTGACACACTTTCCCCTATCACATATCGAGCATCTTCTTCCACTTTCACCTTCCTTGAACAGAGATTCTTCAGGAACTTAGCATATTTAGGAATTTGTTTGATTGCGTCCAGTAATGGTATGCTAAGTTCCACTTTCTGAAACATTTCATCTTCTCGCTGGCTTCTTTTTCTTTGGCTTTCTGTCGCAGTCTGCTCGGATAAAGTGGTTCAGTTTGATCATTACCAAGTTGTTCTCCAGTAAACCCAAGACTGGTCCCCTCATCTCGTTTTCTGTTAACTTCTGCTTCGGCCAAAATTTTCTCAGCTTGCTCATCCTCCACCTCTGTTATTATCACTTGTGCTTGTTCCTTGTGATTAATTCCCTGAGGAGGAAGCTTTCATGTATTTTCTTCCACTTTGGCTAATGCTTTTGCCAAATGACCAATTTGTACATTGGTCTGATTCATACCAGCTCGAACTTCATTTCGAATTTCTCACTTTTCTTGGCCATATTCTCAATGGCCTCTTCCCATGGTGCTCGCCTTTGATGTGGCGACTGATAAACATGTTGCTGCTGTGGTTGGTAGTTCTGTTGCTGTAGTGGTCCTCTCTGATACTGTGGCTGTTGTTAGTGTTGGGCATACTGTTGAGAAGATTCATGTATGCCTGTGTTATGCTGTTGGGGTTGATCATCTTGCTTTCATCTGAAATAGGATGATCTCTCCATCCTCGATTGTAAGTGTTAGAGAAGGGATCATGCTTTCTATGAAATCCTTCGTTTCCCCCCATAGCATTTACATCTATTATGTCCTCACCAAATTTAGGGCAATTCTCAGATTGATGCCCTGTTGCATCGCAGAGGCCACACTGTCTTACCTTCTTCTGTATGGTCAAACCACTCAGCAGTGCTTTGATCTCCTTCATTTCTTGACTCAGAGTTGTCAGTTTATCATTGTCTTCTTCCTTAGCTGGCAACTCCCTACTCCTTTCATGTCCATCATCTCTTGATTTCTCAACCATCGTTCCCAATATTTTGAAGATTTCTTTGGGAGTTTTGGCCATCAATGACCCATTGCATGCAGCTAACACCAATCCTCGGTCATTTCTCTGCATGCCTTTTACAAAGCTCTCAACTTGATCCTTAGGTGTGATCTGATGGTGTGGGCAGTTGCTCAGGAGCTGCTTAAATCGAGTCCAATACTCATAGAAGGATTCCAGCCCATCTTTTTTGATGTTTCTGATTTCCCATCTCATTCTCTCAACTCGTGTTGCTGGAAAGAATTCTTTTAAGAAGCATTGTTGCATTTCTGCCCAAGAACTAACACTTCCTTGGGGTAGATTATATAACCATCTCCTTGCATGATCCACCAATGAGAATGGAAAGAGCACCAACTTCACGTACTCATGTTGGTTTTCATTCCATTGGTGCATCACTGTTATTTCAAAATCCTGGAGATGAGTATGGGGGTCATCCCCAGCGTATCCATTAAACTTCGGTAAGACCTGTATTAGTGCTGGTTTGAGGTCAAACGGCTTAGGGTCGAAAGGGTTTGCTGGTAAAGTGATCCCATTCGGTCTGAGATTCAGATTAGTTGGGTATGCCAACTGTTTGAGGGTTTGCGCTTGCTGTCGATCTACCATAGCATCGCGTCTCGCTATCCGTACAAGTACGCATAGTCATTGTTCAGTTCGATCGATATTCGGATCAAAAATCAATGCTCTTTGTACTCGAAGAGTTCCACGCATACACTAGTAGCGGAAGATGGAATGAGAAGAGTAAAATTGTTGCGCATCACTCCCCAGCAACAACGCCAATTTTGACACGCACCCGTCATATGGTACGATCAAAATACTTGTGTATGCCCTAGACGGACAATACACGCTCCTATGTCCAGAATCGGACTGGTTAGTCTTGGCCGTAAGCTAGGGTCGATCCCACAGAGAGTGAGGAACTACTTTACTCTTCAGGTGCACAAGTTTGGTTGTCACGGTCCAATCCTGTTTATCTGCACAAAATAACTTAGAAACAATCAAATTTAAAAGGGGTAAGATTTGGGGTTAGGTCATGATTAGCATTGATATGTGTATTCGGTCATGGGCATAATGAAGATCCGTCCATGTTTTGCATAAACTCAAGGCGTGGCCCAAAGACATTGGGGCGTTTCAAGAGTTTATACTCCACACTTGGGATGGTTGAATCCCTTGTGGTCACTTGTTCCGAAGGTCACGCTTCACTCCGGTCACAAGGCTGTGCTTCACTCCTCCTTAGATAGTAGTCATACCAGATCCCTCCAAGTATGACCCTCACCAACCTTCTTTTCCAAGTTTCCGGCTCCGCACCTACAGAGTAGACATAACTCGCGGGATATATATTTCCGGTAACGCGTCCAACCGGTCATCGATATATCTACGATGAGCAAGATGAGTCCCTTGGTCAATAACCATGACTTGATGCCTCATCACAGTTGGTGGGTGATTGTTAGAGAAGCCTAAGACTGAGGAAGGACGCAGTATTCCCTTGCCCGTTCCTCGCCATCCAGATCTACAACACCATTGAAGGCACTGCTCAGCTACTCGGTCATGGGCATACTGAACATTACTGTCTTTCATGCCCCGGCCTTTGCTTGACATGGTACAGCTCTAACCGAGTGGAGATCACCCGCTGGGTCAGGACCACATCATGAATTCTGCTCAGATTTCTCCGGAACCACTGGATCCCACCAAAGGCACAAATGCCTCACGAATATTTCACATATCAACAAGTAATCATTTCCCCCACCCAAATCTCACCAAAAGGGATTACTCACACATATTATAATACATAAACACGAAATAGAATAAATACATGAATAGCATAAAACACGAAATACTGAATTAAGAGAATACCTAAGGCAAACTGCCTTAGATTTGTTCTTCACAACGGAATGTAAAATAAAGCTGATAAATTGTTTGATACGTAAACTGTAAAAGAATTGAAAGTAAAAGTGTTTCTTAGAATGAAGACTATCGAATGGTAGGGGTAACCAACGTTGTGCCAGCCACACTTGCTAGACTTTTATAGCTGAGATGACGGCAATTGAAACCCTCCGCTGGTAGACTAAATCGGCATGATTGATTCTTTCCATATTTAGCTTGATCTTGATTTATTCGTGATTGAGGAAATTGATGATTGGCAATCTCCGATTGATTGATTGAGGGTGATTAACTGGCTTCCAGATCCTTCTGCACACGGATGCTCCGCAGAATATTGTTCAAATCTTTCCCACGTGTCTTTCCTTCTTTAGCTTCGGCGGCTGACTGCTGACTTCGGTAATGGTAATACAGTTGCATGCTTTGGTTAGTCTCATACCAAGGTTCTGTTAGTAGACGCAGCAGCTGCAAGATCTTCTTTGTTGTTGGATGGTTGGATGCATTGCGTTAATACCACGAATGCGAATGATGAACAACAACTTAGCTTCAGAGTTCACATGGAATCCTTCTTTCAACCTCGCCTCATGCTTTAGCTGCGTTCCCTCTCCTGTGCTGCATACTCCTTGGTGTAGTCATATTCCTGTAACTGATTGAAAATACTCCAATACTGCTCATTCTGACCATCTTTCCTCTGTTTGCCTTGGACAGAGCTTCCTTCCCACAAGCAACAGCTGTCTTCCCTATACAGACACTAAAGACACAAAAAGACAAGAAAAATGGGGCCAACTGGCCCAAAAGTCGAAGACGCATCAGCAGGACTGGTGATGGACAGGTTATTTATGACTTGTTCAGGTGACGTGGGATTGCAGATCTTCAACCTGATGTGCATTCGGAAGAACACTTCAGGGAGTTGCATTAGCTAGTTGACGCCACAAAGTAGCCACATCATCAGTCGATCTTTGAGGCATCTGCGTCTCATGTAGCCACAAATATAATGTTCTTGCTGAACCGATTGTTTCACAGATTCAGGGCTGGCGGAAAGAAAGGACCGCTTTGCAAAGTGGGAAAGCATATTTTTGATCTGGTAGGTTTTTCTGAAGAGAAAGATAAACCTTAGAAAGAGAGAAACCACAAAGCAAAAACTTCATGAGAGAGAGGTAGAAAATTTCGAAGTAGTTGCAATACATATCCTGGATGATATGCAAAATGAATTGCAAAGCTCCCAATTTATAGAGGAGTTGAGATCCAAATCAACGGATCAAATCAACTCGTGCAGTTACTTCAAGATAAACGACATATTTAAATGTGTTGTTTCAGAAAAAGCTGCTCCAGGAATGACGGTGATGGAAACCGTCATAAGGCGGTGATGAATACTCATGCGCTAGAGGAGAGTAGGTGATGCTATGTCAGTCCGATTGCGATCTACACTACAAGTATAGTCTAAGGGACTAGACCAGCTTTCCAGGGAGGTGACCGCTTGGCTTAATTCAATGCGAATGACTTGTAACAAATGCTTGAATTAAATTCAAAGCAACTTCCTTAATGAAAAGGAACAAGTCAACATATCGTTACTCAGTCGGCGTTGACCTCGACTGACTCTTCCACTCAGCTAGCTCTCAACTAACTCAAATCATCAGTTCATGAAGAGGTCAGGTTAACCGGCACTCAAGTGTCCTAGCTTTCAACATTCAAAGCACCTTTTGCTTTGAATCTTTGAGGATGAATCTGTTGAGCGCCGCTTGCTCCAGCTGATCCTCCTTTGCTTGTCCATTTTGGAGTTCATCTCCTCGAGTTGATTGGTCAGCTCTTCGACCCTCTTCTCGAGTTTCGACCTACTCAATTGATCCCTAGCTGAGAAGACAGCAGACCGTGAGGGTCGGGCTAACTTGGACCAACCCGATTTAGCTCGAAGAATCATGGTCTTGGCAGATGAGCCTTCCTCGGTCTGTTCTGCTTCCTGAAGCTTTCTAGGCTTCAATCGGAGGATATCATACTCATTTTTTTTTAATATGGAGAACAGTTTCTCAGTTGAAAAACAACTGAGGTCACTCCGAGTTTGGTGGACAACTTTATAGACTGTCCAGTCTTTACCTAGCACGGAGAGAACCTTGAGGTTCATCTCTCATTGAGAGTATTTTTCTTTCCGAATACTCTCAATGTCTATTAGGACCTTTGTTAATCTCAGCTCCATCTTGTCGATGGATTCCCCGGAAAGCTGAGAGAAGTTCTCGAACTTCTGACATGCTAAGGTGAACTTGTTCTCCTTAATCTCGCCAGAGCCCTCACAGAGTGCAGCTAAGGACTTCCAAATATCTTTTTCCATGAGGCAATTGATAATCTTTGGCAATTAGGCTTTGCCGACTGTGGAAGAGATGACGCTCTTGGTGATGTCATCTAGCTGCGCAATGTCTCTTCCTTCCTTGATGTACAGGTGGACGCGTTTAGGTTCCTCCTTCATCATCTCTCATTCCCCTGGAGTGATGGGAGTCACCAGCACTGATTGAGTCACCGGAATGGGACCATTTTCAATGGTTTCCCACATCTTGTGATGTCTGGCAGTCAGAGCCATTTTAAGGTGAAATCTCCACGTAGGATAATCATCCAGAACTCTGACAAGCTCCCTAACATTGTCGGATTCATCTTTCCTACACACCACAAGAGATAAATAAAAAGATATGCAGCAAAATGCACTAACAATTTCAGAAAAAGATAAAGATTTTTTTAGTTGACTACTGACAGAAATACTCAACTCACACCTTGTCAATTAGAAATGACAGTCTTTTGAACCACTGCTCTGATACCAATTGATGGTCCCCGTAACGAGTAACTTGTGTAGGGGGAAATACACCAGTAGTAATTTTCGTTTTGCTTAACGTCTTTTCACAGAGGTATACTGCTCAGGGCAGTTTACTCACAACTAGAAGAGACAGTTGGAGTAGCTCTACAACTGAGTAGCCCAGTTTGAGCCAATCACACAGTCGGTAGCTCAACTGACTCCTATGCTCGAAGATCAGCCGCTTACACAAACTGAGGTTTTAAACATTTATGCAATGCCGAAGATGGTGAGAGATAAGCTCATTACATAAACTGAAACCTTTAGTGAAAGGGGAGGGTTAAACTTCCAAGTTAGTGCAGAGCATATGTAATGTTAGTTGGTTAGGTGCAGAAATTAAAATACTAAATGAAAGATACATAAAGTAAAGCACACAGTATTTTAACGTGGTTCAGAGATCGACCTCCTACGTCCATGACTTCCTTTTCAGGGAAGCAATCCACTAGGTAAGCTTATGCGTGCTTCACCAAACACCCACTTGGATTCCAGGTTCCAAGCAAACCTAACCAGTTCGATTCCGGGTTCGAACAAGAACCCTTAACACTTTTCCGGGCAAGTGTTCAGCCTGGTATTGGATTACTAGTTCCAAGGGACCACTTCTTGGATTGCGGGTTCCAAGCAACCTGGGTTTGGATTTTGGGGGAGAAAATCCAACAAAGAAGTCTGCTACACTTTAGGGGAGTGAAGGCTTCAACCCAAGGCTAAGAACCCAATCTCATTGAGACAGAGTCCTGAGGGGATACAAAACAAGCAAGGACTTAGTCGCTAGCCTCAATCAGGAAGGAAACCTTCTGAGAGGCTAGGAGAAGAGGAGAGAAATCACTCTACTCCTTCTTTGCCAGTCAACTTGCTTGGAGAGAGAGAGAGGTGAAAAGTTGCTTGCGCTGCTTCACTCTTTGTGTTGTCTCTCGGCACTCTGGAGTACTTTTCTCCACTTGTATCAAAAACTCTCATTTTAGCATTGTTGTGGAGATCTCTATTTATAGAAGAAAAGTCAAAGACAACTGTTGGAAAGAGTCGTTTGACCTCTACCAAAAGTATAGTACTCCATGTGTTTTACTAGTAACTTTTTAGAAACAGTGCCTACAAACATGCTTTTGCACGTCGCTGTTGTCAGCCCATTTATGGAAAGATTTCCAGCTGACTTGTGCTCCCAAGTAGATTTACGAACTAGACTGCAGCTCTTCCGTCGTCACAACTTCTCTTCACACAAACTGTATGCCTTCAGTTGCGTGGTTCAGTTGTGAGTCAACTGAGCTGATGTCTAACTGAGTTTGTGCTTCAGTTGGGGTTGATGTCCCAACTGAACTTGAGTCTCAACTGAGTGTGATCCCTAAGTTGAGTCTGGACCTCAACTGTGTTCTTCACGAACTTCCTTATCTAGTCCGGTTGACTTCTTCTGCTTGACTCTTGTAAATATAAAATCTCTACGCTTAAACAGTGAGCTCTAGCTAAACAGACTAAAGGCAATCATCTACTCGGTCAGGATCAGTTGGATTTTAGGCATCTTTCGAAACCTTTATAATTTTCCCAACACACACTGCACTTGCACACAAACTACACTAGCTTTGGGAACTTGACCTTCCCCGTTTTCACAAAGGTTTCAGTTTTTGTAACGAGCTTAAACTCCACCAACTTCCGCAACGCAAAACTGTCTTAAACCTCAGTTGGTCCACACAGCTGACCTTTAGTCATAGGAGCCAGCTGTGCATCCAACTGTGTGATCCGCTCCAATTGACTTTCTCAGTTGTTGAACTTCTCCAACTGACTTTCCCAGTTATCGAGCAAACTGTCCTAAGCAGTTTTACTCAGTGAAAAGATTTCAATAGCAATACGAAAATTACAACTGGGGTATTCCTTCCCCCCATAAACCAGATACTCATTATCGAGACCATCACTTTTAATGTTTAGAAAGCAAACAATACTAATTCATATTTTTCTAAGTTATCTTATCTATATTTGCAATTTAAAGAAGTTATTAAATTATGGTTTTGTTATATAACGGACTTTCGATTTTTTTTATCTTATATCAAAATTATTAATTTACACCTAAGGCCCAACTCGGAATCGGAAAAAATTATTATCTTAATTATAAAAGATTATTTATTTATAGAGTATTAATTTAATAAGGTTCCGATGTATATTATTTTGTTCTTTATTACACTCAGGCGCTTCATTGGTAAAGTAGACGATCTGAACTTGGAACAGGGTTGGATGCTTTCTGATGTTGCAAATAGGTTAAACCTTATTCTTCTATTTTTACCATGATTTTGATTTTCAGTTGATACCAACTTTAATTATACATGGACACTCATAAATATAAAAATGAAATGAACGGTAAACGATAACGCAATTCGATTTGATTCAACCCTCACAATTGACACCCCATTTCGATTATGCATTTCTGTTAATTGATACTCCCCCATCCCCACATAATATGTGATCACTATTTTACTAGCAATAAAACTGCAACTCTAACTGGTTATTGTAATAGTAGCAATCGAGTATCGATCCTCGAGGACTATCAGACAAAAATAAAGTGAAAACAAGGTTTATGCACTTTTCTACTATTCAAGCTCTAGGATTGACAATGATTTTGGATATTTCAACTTAATAGAAATAAGAATCAACAATTAAAGGGCAAACAAGAGGAAATAAAACAATAAATGATCAAGTAGGACAATATAAAATGGGGGTATTCTAGAAACCTTGCTCGACTCAAAACGAAGGAAAATTAGGCTATTGGTCTATTTAACCATTTTTAATCCAATTTAAGAAAAAGAATCACACACAAATGCACATTCTCTCTCACGGAAAAAAGCACAAGTAGATCAAATACTCGTCTATCTCGATTAAGACTCAAGACGAAAAATTAACTCCCAAAAACACCCAAGATTCAACACCTTCTATGAATGAATTAATATCCGCTAGGACTCATAACCATTCACATCATGCAAACTTGAATTCAATTGTCATAAAAACCGATTAAGCATTTTTACGAACACTTAGTATGCTAAAATAGAGGCCACCTATTCTAACATGATAAATAAGCACCAAGATGCACAAACTATAAATTGGAAGGTAAAATATCATCAATAAGTAAATTCCACCATCAAATGAGCCTCACAACTTCCTAGAATAAAACTAAGAGATTTAGCTAGACATAAATGAAGAAATAACAAAAGAAAAGATAAATGGAACCATAGAAATGATACTAATAAACCCAAATGGAGAAATCTTGAATTAATTCTTCAATGGAAATCCTAATCCAACATTCAATTCAATTACACAACTTAAAACCTACAGAAAATACTTGAAAAGGTAACTTTGGGAAGAGGAAATGTAGCTAACATTCAAAAGTATTTCATTTTTGGGGCTATGACCTTTTTTATAGGGTACAAGAAGTGCTATTATAAAGTAAAAATGTGAAAAGGGGCATTTTTAGAAGAAGCTGCACTAAAATGGAGAACCGGAGGTTCAACCGGAGACCCGGAGGTGGACCTCCAGTTTGCTACTCAGTAAAATCGGAGGTCACGCTAGACCTCCTAGCCTCCGGTTCTACTTAAATTATAGGAAGGACTGACGGTCTCCGGCTAGACTGCCAGTTTAACCCCCAAACCGCTGGTTTGCCATATTATGTCCTTTTCTTCGATTTCTTCACTTCCTTGTCCTGTTTATTCGATTATGATCTTCTTTGAGCCTCCACTTTAGCATAAAATAGTACTCATTTTACCTAAACACATGCAAAAACTCCACCAAAAGGTGATACAAATCAAAAATAAAGAATTCATGACAAAAGATAACACAAATTGGGTGAAATCTTAACAAAAGGAGTAGATAAAACTACTTAGTTGCTACAAAATGAGTGTATCACTCCCCCAAACTTAGCTATTGTTCGTCCCCGAACAATAAATTCAAACAAAAAAGAATAAGCACAAATAGGGTTGCAACTTTAGATCCTTAATGCCTCAGATTTCTCAAAAGATTTTCAAAGCCAAAATCAAGCATCTCTTTCACAATTCACACAAATTAGTGGCGTACCAACCTTAACAACTCAACAAATGAACCTCACAAGGAAGTGTATAGGTTAAACTCTCATCGAAATCGTACAATACAATCTATTTACCATAGGCTTGTGTAACAATCCACCCTGCCTAACTACTACTTTTGGAAGGGTGGACTAAAACCATATCACGATCCTACACCGGTTCTAGAGTGAAGATGACTAGAACAAGTGAACCATGAAGTCTACTTAAACTTTTCACTTATCTCAACAAGACTCCCTTTCGAAAATAAAGAATAAGAGGATGCCTAGTATGCTCGGGTCTAAGTTATTCACATGACTTTGAAGCATTGAATAAATTGAAGTCATGTTTATCAAGGAGTTCTAGCATGCTTTACTAAATTAAGCATTCAATCTTGAAACATCAAAAGAACTTGAATGTTTGATTATCAAAGAGGTCTTAGCATGCTTGGATCTAATGCTTCAAATCAATACCAAGAGCCAAATTTCAACAACTGAATCATATTATCAAAGACTTTCAACAGGTCCGTTGGAAGCCCAAAACCTGGTTTTTAGTTTGAAGAAGGAGATTCATGTTTCGATAGTTGTCAAGCATCAAAGGGGTTCGGGATGCATGCATCAAGGAATAAGTTACAGACCCAAATAAAATAATAAGGTTACAACCATATCGAATAAATGAATCTTGCAGCAGAATAATAAAGTTGTTAAGATATGAGTGTGAAGACTCAAATCCCAAACTTGGCAAAACTATGACAAATGGGGAATCCCCTGAGCTCGCCCTCATCCCGCCAAAAATTACCTACACGTTTTAAGAAAACCAATACAGGGCGTGAGTACAAAGTACTCGGTAAACACGTGCCAAAAACTTGCTTTTCTGCTTTAAGAAGTTGATAAGTTTAAACTTGTCACTTGAGCTTGAGCACCAAGGGTTTTTAATAACGAAATTACCTTGGGCAAAAGCCAAAAGATTTTTCTTACTTTAACGATTGCAGTCAAATCATAAGTGAGTGAATCCAAAATGTCTACAAACTTTACTTTAACAGTGAAGAGAAGGAGGCCTCCTTCTAATCACCGGAATCGGCTAGAGGCTCACGATTCCTATTGTGCACAAATCTCACCTTGTGTGAGACCGAATTCATTCTTCTTTCTTAGTAGACAGATCACACAAAACTTTAGAGAAAAAGACAAGTTAAACATTTATAAAACATATTGCATCACGTATTGAGGCCAAAAAGGTCCTCAGTTTAGAAAAGCTCACCTTAAGAGATGTCTTCCTAGCTTTCTACTTTTTTTCTTTCCTTGCCTTCACTTCACTTCTCCTACAGGTGTTCCTTCAATCAAACTTGATTTAGAAACGGAACAATGGAAAACGAGAAACAAATCTTATCTTAAAGGATACTTCTTAATCTTAATGAAGGCATCTTAACAACAAAAGAAATTCGAAAGATTCCTACTACGTCTTTGCACTTACTAAACTTACTTATCAACTTTTCATCTATGCATGCTTTGATATGATCATGATATGCATAACTTCAACATGCTTGGTCTCTTAGGACCACACAACTTGCAAAGATTCATGTTTTAAAACAATTAAGCAAGTCTAAATACTTCTACATCTTGCTTACTTTCATTTCTCATCAAAACATGCTACTACTTCATCACTTCATACTTAACTTCACTTTTTCTTAGTCTATTATGACAGCATACTTTCAAGACAACATTATAATTAGGAATCCAAAAAAGTCTTAATCATGATCGTCTAAATTATCATTTACAATTGCATCATGTTATCATAACATACTTGGAGCAATCATACTCACTTCATTCATGCACATTTTCGGCAATTATAGGGCTTAGAGCTAGGGTTTCTTATTTTCATGCAAACCACTTCCAATCCTGATCAAATATATCAATAAGGAATCATATATCCTCAATTCATCAATACAAGCTCATAATAAAAAAGCCATAATTCTTACTACTTGCATAATTTTGACTTTTATCCAATAACCATGCAAAAATTCTCAAAAATTCCATATAAGCTCCAAATCTACCCAAGAACAAGGTTCCATACTCAATTCATGCACATAAAATCATCATTATCAAGATCTCACTTCCTTCTACATGTAGAATTTTCGAAAATTTCATACAATTGAGCAAGGTTGTTTCAAATTATGAAATTCACATATGGATAGATACATCTAGCTCCCTAAACCTCAAATCTTGCTTCAATTTCATCATAAAAGACATGAATAAAAAACCCCTAAACATCATACCTAAAGAGTAGGAGGATTCAAAAACTCCTCCTTTGATTTTTGCTACGACTGAAAATTTTCCGAAAAAAAGAGAGAAAGGATTTCATGAATCTAACACCATAGAATGAAAGAAACTAGTGGAATAGGTTAGATTCCAACCTTTTCTCAAAAATTCTTAGAAGAACTTCTTGGATAAAGAGCTTAAAGTATGATTCTTGAAAGAAAAATATAGATATGTGTGTGGAATAGGGCAGCCGAAAATGAGGAAAAGAGGGGGAAGAAAATGTCTTGAACATCTTATATAGGGAGCATTTAGGTTTAGAATGGAAGGCTAGATTTCAATCCCTAAAATAGAAAGCTAAGATTGAAACTTGCATCCAAAGTAAGGAAGGTGGATTGTGGAAGTGACATGTGTCCATGGATGGACTAGTTTAGAGAGTGACAAGTGTCCCCTTTTTAAGACTATGGTCAACTTATTAAATGCAGTCTAACTACACAGTGTACTTATACTGAAAATCAAATAACACACACATTCTTCTTTTGAATCAAATGATTTTGAACTCAAAACTTAAACCAAAGTTCATGAAATTTTGTCACGAACAACATACTAAAATTTGGTGAAAAACGAACAACTTTCAATTTTTTTCACTAAAAGACGAAAAACTGCTTTTTTGACCCCAAAACCAGAATTTCGGCTTTTCATGCAATTCATCACAACAATTAACATTCTCATGCACACATAAGTCACATAAGATCATATAAACATGCACTTCACATAATCTTGCTTTCTTTCACCGAGTTTCGCAACTTCAGAAAAACTACTATTTTGGGAAACTTTCCTTTTATGAAAAATTTATATTTCTGGAAACTTTCTATCTTAGGATACTTTTAGAGATGGGGTGTTACAGCTTGCTTATCATCTAATATTTCCATTGCAAAATAAATTATGCAAGAACAAGGATCATAAAGGGTTTTTCTTAGGTTGTAATGTAGGCACAATGGTTTGAGAAGGAAAATTTGGCTAAGTGACTAATCATAATCATTCACCAACCTTATATTTTCTTCAAAACAAGCACAAAATCATTCGTCTTCCTTCTACACCAAACACTACTTATTTGGGGCTCAAACATGCATAAATTATGATCAAATATGCACCAATTCATTCCCTTATACTCTAATTTCATTCTTTTTTTCTTTCTTTTTTTTCGATTTCAAGTGAAATAAACAATATAGCACAACAACTATCAATTCTTTCAACTTTCACATCTTTTCATTTTCACAATATTGCAAGGGCAAGCTTTTGCCACAAGCTTCAAAGCAATCAACATAGTTGCACTCTCTAATATTTCTCTCTTCCAGCTTCTTCATGCATTGTAGATAGAAAGTGTCATCTTCTCATCATTAACTCTAAACGTCAACTCTCCATCTTCAATGTCAATTAAAGCATGACCGGTGGCCAAGAATGGACGACCAAGAATGAGAGGAATATTCTTATCCTCCGGCATGTCAAGCACAACTAAATCAGCTGGAAATAAGAACTTTCCAACCTTAATGAGAAGATCTTCAACCACACCTTTGGGATGTTTCACGGATCGATCCGCTAATTGTAAATCAATGGAGGTCGGCTTGATAGTTTCTATTCCCAAACGATTGTAAAATTGAAAGATGCATCAAATTGACGATTGCTCCCAAGTCACACAATACCCTATCAAATGTATGTCCTCCTATCTCACATGGGATTGTGAAGCTCCTCGAATCTTTTGCTTCAAAGGGAGCTTTCGAAGCAACACCACACTACACTCCTCGGACAAATTGATTGTCTCATACTTCTTAAGCTTCCTTTTTCATGAGACGACATCCTTCAAGAATTTAGCATATTCGGGTATGTCCCTCAAGGCATCGAGCTATGGGATATTAACTTGCACCTTTTTTGAACATGTCTAAGCACTTGGCAAGTTTCTCATCATCTTTTGCTTTTGCTAGCTTTTGAGGGTAAGGAGCCTTGGGTACAAAAGCCTTGATTGGAAGAGTGAGTTTATTAGGAGTTACCTTCTTTGGTATTTGAGGCTCTTGAATTGGCTTTTAAGGTTCCCCATTTGAATCGGGCGCTCCTCCACATTGAACTCTTCATCCCAATCCTTCACTTTCATATTTTCCTTTGAAATGTTTTGATAAGAAGCTTCACTCACCAAATAGATTGCATTGCATTGGACCGTTGGATTAACTTTCGTGCGGCTTGAAAATTGTACCAACTTGTGTTGTGCGGTAGTTTGATTTGCCATTAAGCTTATTTGCTCTTCACACAACGTCATTTGTTTTGCTAGAACTGAGACGAAGTTCTCTAAGGTCAATAAATTTTGCTCCATTTGACCAATGAAAATGCTTTGTTAGGTCACCATTTGGTTCATCATCTCTTCTAAGATTTGCCTTTTCGGCTCATTTATAACCTCATTGGTAACCGAGAATCGAAATGGTGGTTGGAAAACATTGTTTGGGTCCTCATAAAAGAAGTTTGAGTGATTCCGGTTGTTGAGATTGTAGGCTTGATTTCACGATGGATATCTCGGACGATTGTAGTTTTTATTCCATTGATTGGTGTAGTAAGTTTCCTCACTTTGAAATGGCTCAACCTCTTACCTTTGTATCACTCTAACCTCCATTTGATGTCGTATCTCTTGAATTTGCTTTCCAAAATGGCAATCCGGTTTGGAGCCTCATACATCATCATCTCCCTTTTCCTTTTCGACTTGCCTACCTACAAGAGAGCTCAAGAATCGAAGATTTGAACAATAGTATAAAATAGAAAAACAATGTTTGAACTAGTAATCTTAGTGTAAAGATTGTTAGCACAATATATTCTAAATAGTCCCCGGCAACGGTGTTAAAAAGTTTATCACTATTTTACTAGCAATATAAACCGCAACTCTAACGGGCTATTGTAGTAGTTGCAATCGAGTATCGATTCTCCAAAAAGTATATGACTATTTTACTAGCAATAAAAACTGTAACTCTAATGGGCTATTGTAGTAGTAGCAATCGAGTATCGAACCTCAAAGACTATCGAAACAAGAATCAAATACTCGTCTATCTTACTATTCAAGCTCTAGGATTGGCCATGATTTTGGATATTTCAACTTATAGAAATAAGAATCAACAATTAAAGGGCAAACAAGAGGAAATAAAAAAATAAATGATCAAGTAGGACAGTATAAAATGAGGGTTGATTCTAGAAACCTTTTTCGACTCAAAACGATGGGAAAATAGACTATTGATCTATTGAACCATTTTTAATCCAATTCAAGTAAAGGAATCACACACATATGCACATTCTCTCTCTCTCGAAAAGAAAGCACAAGTATACTCATTTTACCTACACACATGCAAAAACTCCACAAAAATGTGATACAAATCCAAAATAAAGAATTGATGACAAAACATAACACAAATTGGGTGAAATCTTAGTTGCTACAAAATGAGTGCTTATCAATATAGTACGGGGGCCGTGCACAAGTTTTAAGAAAAAGTAGATAAATGTTTGATAAGGGATATTTTAATTGGATGAAGGGACTCATTTAAGATATGTTGTTAATTTCTTAGGATGCGTTTACTTTGACGGAAAATGGTGGAAAATAAATATTTTCTCTCATTTTCCATCATTTTCACATGTTTACTTTGATAGAAAATTTTCTCCGAGCAGGGTTGATAACTTTCACGGGTAGCCCCTTTTCCATCATTTTCTCTCCAATGTTGGATAATATTATCTTTGGGTAGTGGTGTGAAAATATTTTCCAATGGACAAAAGGTATAAAAATCGGGATGAGTGGGGGACCATGTGATAATTTTCTTTTCCAACCTAGTAAACCTGAAATGAAAAAAAGGTGCAAAAGTTAATATTTTCCTACATTTTCTCATTCATCATTTTACAATGAAAACTTTACTAACAAAGTAAACGCATCCTTAGTGGATGAAAAAACTTTAAAGGAGTAAACATATTAAACTTTTAAGGGTAAAAAGGTAAAAGACATGTTCTAAAAAGGAGACACCATAGTAAATTGGGAAGGCTAAAAAAGGAAAGTAGTCATACTAACCTCATTTAGGGGCGGAGCTAGGATTTGAAAAGTAGCCGGTAAAAATTACGTTTATGTATCAAAAATTTGGATGGACCAACTTAAAATTCTACATATAAAAATGAGGAGGAAATAAAAAAATTCAACAAAAATATAGTAATAAAAATAAAATTTGTCCGGGCGACCGCCGGGGTTGCTCGGCCTTTACATCCGCTCGTACATTCATGCCATTTGTACCAAATTGCAAAAAAATTCAAATTATCAATTTTTTTAAAAATTTTAATTTTTTTATTTAACGATATTTAGGTTGAATTTCTGATGATATTTTTTTATGTTACTGATTTTTATTATTTTTATTTTTTCTACAATCGAGACGAATGGTCTAATTAGTTCCAATTGTGTCAAACTATGATTATTGCACTATAGTACTTTTGGCATGAATGGTCTAATTAGTTCCTATTGTGCCAAGATGTTGGTACATTGGCACGAATGGAATCCATTTTTGTGTAAAAATGTGCCAAATCGAACGACAAACCCAGATTTCACAATTTTTTAATTGCGACGACGATTGCAGCTACGACGAACGACTGTGATGGCCGAGACAGATATGAAGGGGGAGAGAGAGAAAGATAAAGAGAGAAAGAGGGAGATGCGACGATTGGGCTGACTGGCACGTCTCGTGCCAGAATGATGCCGTTGGTGACGGTGTCGCAGTCGGAGTCAAAGGAGCACAAACGACTCACATTCGTACAGACGTACCAAATTGACCCGCAACTCGTGCCTTGGCCCGTGATCGACGCCTTCTGTTTAGTTCATCTTTGTATGTTTTTCGTGTTATTATTTGTGTATGTTTTGCATGTTTTTATTCGTTTTTATCACAAGTTATGGTCGTATGTTTGGTGTTTGGTGATTTGGTGTGCGGGTATGCAAGTAGCCAACGAAGAAGGATGGAGAATCGAAAGATGGAAAAAGGAGCAGAAGTGAGAAGGAAGAAGTTGAAGTTGAAAAGTTCACTCCGCCGCCGCGGGGATTCACACCGACGCGGGAGCAGATTTCGGTAAATTGGCTCCCGCCGGCGCGGGAAACATGGAAGCAAAGAAGAATCCCGCCGGAACGGGACGGGCGGTTTCGGAAGAAAACTTACGTTTTCACCAGTTATTTAGAAGATTTTAAAAGAGGATATTGGACAGACTCGCATATCTCTCTATCTTTTAGTTTAGAAAAAAAAAACTTTGTAGAATTTTATCATTTAAATTCTTGTCAAACAATTTCCATTCCGACTTTACGTATTAGCTTTGATCAATTGGTGGAACAAGTGAAGTACTTTGTAAGATTTTTTATTTCGGTTTATGCAATGTTCATTTCCAGCCTTTTGGTTGCTTTCATTTTCATTTTCTGTATTCTGAACTAAATTCTTTAGTCTAGGATTAGGTATATTCAAGTTGAGATATGATCATTTATCATGTGCACTTGTTCGTTTGATTGAATTGGTTTGTATGTGATCGAACTTTTGGCCAAAGTTAGATCTTGTTAAATGATGAAGGAGATTGATAGAAGAATTCATTATTCGATTTAGGTTCAATCAAAGTTAGATTTAATCGGAAATGTGTAATCTAATTAGGATTGTTTCGTGTAATCTGCTTAGCTAAGACTTGATTTACGAATACGAAAGTTAGTATTTCAATTCTTATGTGTGTGGAGTTTGTATGAATTAATCTATTGCATGTTGCATGATAAATGAATGTGTTATCTCGAGTAGAAGAAATCCTAGTCCTAGACGTCTTTAATTTGATCGTTATATTTGCATTTTATATTTGTTCTTGTTTTTAATATTGACTATCAAAACTCATCGGACTAGAATGTGTAGGTTGTTTTTATTTTTCTTGTGCAAAGCATGAATTGATTATCCTGCTAAGCCTTCCTTGAGATTCGACTCGAGTTGGCTAGATGTACTACATTAGGACCTCGTTCTTTTGCGAGCAACTAATAGATACAATTTAGTTGATTCACCTTCATTAAGGGTAAATCCGTCCCAAGGTGCAAATATTAGCCAAAATTTATACTTACCAAAGTATTGTCTTTTAACGTCCATATGGACTATTTTAAAAGCTTGACTCCAAAATAAATACTCCAATATACTCCCTCAAATGTAGTTAAGGAACCTAAGCTATTGGGGACATGGTAGATTGCCTTCATATGTTTTGTATGTTTCAAATCTATCAGATGGTACATATATAGTAATTTTGTCATACCATACAAATACGATGAACGGTAAATCATGGTGCATATCGATTTGATTCAACTCTCACCATGACACTCCTTTTTGATTTTGGGGTACGATCTTTTTTTCTGGTAAAAGTTATGCTGCTTTCCACGTAAAACGGAAATGGTGCTGCACGCACAAACAAGAGACTCGCACTCCTACAAGTCAAATCTAGTAGAGAGAAACAACTAAAACAACAATAAAGTAATAAACTAGGGCTTGAAAAGCTCATGGCTGCCTGTTGGGCTGAGCCGAATCTCATTTGAGCCAAACTAATATTGTTGAATTACAATAGTCCATGAAAGCATACGTTTATATTGTGCAAGCTTAATAATTAAAAAAAATACTATATATATAGTAGTAATTAATAAATTCTAATTCAAATCAATAAACTCTAATTAATAATTAACAAATTCTCATTTGAATTAGTAAATTCTAATTATTTGTAGAGGTTAAATTTACAATTAATAATATGCCAAACACGTCTGAGTTGATCAGACACATGCAATTTGTAACCAATAAATACGTCAGAGCACTTTGGACAGCACCGATGAGAGTGTTGGTCGAAGGACCTCCGGCGCTCAAATAAGTAGATATAAATGTAATCAAACTGAAATAATTGAATGTAAATGGAAACAAATAAACACATAGCAATATATAGAAGTTAATAGACAATTGTAGTGGTAACAGTGAGGCCAGAGACTGAAACGTGATGGTTCATGTTATGACCGGATCCAAACGGTTGAGAGAAGATGTAGGTCGAAGTACTCATATGGAAGCAGATCCAGCAAGATGAGTTAGTGCGAAAATAGAGAATTGAATGTGTGTGAATTGGAATGAGTGTGTCTGGTTGTGACCTAGTCCGACTATATATGTACAACGGCTGGCCCCTTTTAGTTTATGTCATAAGCAAGGGTGGAACTACAACCATTGAAGAGGGTGCTCCAGCACCCCCAAAATTGTTTTTATTAGTAAAATTCGTGATTCATCGTAAAATTTATATTATCGACCCGTTGCATTTAGAGTATGGAGAAGTATTTTAAGGGAAAATGACTTCGTTTCTTAAAGATTATATACAAAAAAATCGAGTTCGAGCCAATATGTCTATCAAAAAAGTAAGCTTCACATTGCATACAAAGTAAGGCCCCCCGAAATAAACTTTCTGGTTCCGCCCCTGGTCATAAGACTTATTTATCCGGCCACACTTTGGGACGTCCCATTATACTTGGCATGTTTCTTTTAAAGGAAATAATTAGTTTATATACATGGCTCACCATCCCATCTAAACCCCACTAACCTACTCTCACTACACATTCAATCATCCCATCTATAACTTTATTAGTATTATAAAATATTGCATTCACACTACACTAAACACTTTGTTTATATCCAATACCATTTTTCTTAGTCTCCGTGCTCATATGAACTAGGCCGTATTCGACGGGACGGAGGGAGTATTAGTAACCCGAAAATACATTCTTATGACGATAGATTGTAATAATACATTAAATGCATTATTTTAATACATAAAATACATTTTCCTCATTTTTTATGGAAAAATATTTTTTATGTAAACCAACCCCACAAAAGATATAATAGTTGTGATAAAGTTTGTGTGCTGATAATATGGGTTATTGATTTTTTTAGGTGGTTTAGAGTATGCGGTCCTTTATTGAGTTTCTGCTCACATAAATTATACATATTATTTTACATTCTATGAGGTGTTATAAATGATGTTGCAACTAATTATAAGAATAAATTACTATAATTTCACACTCTTAACATAATTACTTGCACAGAATTTAATACACCTTAAACATAATGAGAGACCGCCTCAATGATTGGCCTTGGGGTAAAGGCCTGGGGCTCCAAAATTTAAAATTAGTCTATACAATAGGAGGACTAAATCATGCTATCTTGCATCTATAACATATTAAACAAAACAAGAATTCTCAACATAATTAATTTTAAGGTACAAATTTCATTTTGTAATATCTCAATCTTGAGGGAGATATTGTATTGATGTCGACGAAAAACAATGCTCGCAAAACGAAAATATGTAAGCTCATGCACTTATACAAATAAAAAGATTGTTATGTATTTGTGTTTGTGTGGGGGGGAGTGAAATGAATAAAGCTTAAGTATATACACTAATACATATTTAGGAAATTTAGTTTAATGTCTTAAAGTTCTTTGTATGTAAAAATGAAACGATATAAAAGGAGGAAGGGTTCCTTTTTTTCTTTTTGGCCGAGCCCACGAAATGTCAGGATCGATCCTGAAGAGAATAATAAATCTTTATACACAACTCAATCAAATATATCATTGACCTTATTTATCTCATAGTTGGTAGCAAATAAGTCCACATACATTCGTTCGTTCACTCAACCATATATATAACACTCAAAAAAAAAAAAAAATACCATGTATATAATACACCATAATTATTTCTATGCCCCGACCAAAGACGTCATGATCGGAACCCAAACAAAGTTATCAGCAGGGAAGAAATGGCAGACCGGAGTCGAACCGGGCTCGACTCCGAGCACCCGGAACGCCACGTGGGTGCGTCCCCACTGAGAAGTATCCATGTGACAAACAGCAATGGCTTCAACCTCATCACCATTCTCACCTGCCATCGACACTCTGTAAACCCTGTTGTCGCTGTCATGGTAATGGCAATAAAACACTGTGTAAGCATACGGCATCGTATGGCACGACACCATCTTCGGCGATGGAATCCGTTTGATTCCCATCATTCTGTACTTCTGTGCGAGGGCTTCGGATCGTTTGAGGTGAGCGGTGGCCACGGCCTGGATGGGGGTGCCGCGGCCGAAGATGGTTTCTAAGAATTGAGACATGGATTCTGTGGATGTGGCGCAGAATTTCTTCTCTCCTTGGATTGGTTGTCTGTCGCATTCCTCCAGCGTGGCAGCCATGGCCTTGGATTGAGGGGAATCTTGCGAGAAGGAGAAGAGATGCAGGATTTGAGGGAGTTGTTGTGAGGAGAAGGGAATGGAATCGGCTTCTTCCTTTGTGAGGAAGTGAGAGAAGGAATCCGAGAGTTCCCTTTTGGGGAAATAGATGGGCATCGTGTTTCCGACTTTGAGATCCTCAAAGAAGAAGAAGATCATGGCTATTCTTGAAGGATCATCCGTCTCATCGTGCACATGAGAATGAATGTGGGAATTACAAGAGCCCTGTGACTGTGAAGGATATAATTAAGTTAGTTAGAGTGATCGATATAATTAAATTGTTGAAATGCATGTAAGTAGAGTGAGAAGAATTAAACGAGAGATATTAATTAATTTAATTTACCAGTAGAATGAGGAGACTGCTGAGCAGGAGGTTTGCATTCATTGAGCCTCTCAGTTTTTGGATCATGTCTTGCTATGCTACTTTTAGTAAGTATATACAACGTAACGAAACACCAATCCCTCTGTTCCCCAAAAGTGTGGCCTTTTTGCTACTATTTAATTTGGATGTCCTTCATCACTCTTAATCTTACAACGTCTACATAAGATTATAGTTTTCGAAGATAATGTGAAATGAAAGTAGAAAATATTAATGTCATGAGAAAGAAGATATCAGCGTACGTGGTTGACCCTACGTTGCGTTTGGAAGAAAATTATATTGCATGATTCTGTCTTATAGTAATTAAAACAAGTTTCATGATTCACGATGAAAATGGATGCATCTTATCTTGATGGTGTTTTTAAAAGAAAAACGTTCCATGATGAACGAGATTAGGTAGAAAGTCCCAATCAACTTATGCAGTCAAGTTACAATAAGCAGAAAGCGAAATAGGTCATATAAAATCCTAGGTCCTTTATTCCTACTACATTCCATGCAATATGTTGATTATATATTTTACCCAAATTCCAAATATGCAATTATTCTTTATTAACTATACTATTACTCTGTACAGCTTAATTGAATTAATTTGTAGGATGGCCGGGCTGAAACTTAAACTTATTCGATTTGGTGTGATAATAATATAGTAATATCTAAACAAATTAAATATATAAAGTTAATTGTTAAAACAGGACTATAACTTTAAGTTTTTTCAGAAATAAGACTATATGTTACGAAATTAGAAAATGAGGACTGTAACTTCTATTTTTTGCATTTGCACTCCTATTTCGGGCCCAAAACTAATTATTTGAATTTTGTTGGTGAAAAATAGAGTCCGTTACTGACGTGGTCGTGTCATGTCACATTTTTTTGCATTTTTTCCCCTTTATATGTTGTTATCGATTTTTTTAACATATTTGTTATTATTGGAAAAAAGGAAGAAACCAATTAGAGCATTCACTGCGGTGCTCGATCGCCTGGGTCGAAGCCGGCGTCGAGCACCGCTCGACATAGCCCCCTCGACGCAGGGATAGATCTAGCTCATAGTGAGGGCTTCGACGCAGGGTAGGGCGAAGGCAGCGTCGATGGCTGTGTCGATTTATTGGCACAGCCTTCGACTCAACATCGATGTAAATTGGGGACACGTAGCGTGTCCCCATTGGTCCCATGCAATTTTTTTTCTAGATTAATAATAATAATAATAATAATAATAATAATAATAATAATAATAATAATAATAATAATAATAATAATAATAAGAAAAAATCAGCAACGGCTAGAAGAACAACGGCTATTCCCTCATTTTTCACTATATATACCTATTCATCATTCATTCATTCTCCACACAAATTGCCTTCTTCATCCATTCATTCTCCACACAAAATTTCAAGCTTTCAATCTTATTTCGTGCAAAAAAATGGGTTGACGAGCAGTTCAATTCCTGGTACTAGCAGTATTGTAGTTCAAACCCACCGAACCAATCTCCCAATCCGGCGAATCCAACTCCCAATCCGGCGAATCCAAATTCCCAATTACCCCTTTCTCCCGGTGGCCAATACTCGGCCTCTGCCGAGTTTGCACCTTTTTCGCAGACAATGGGTTTCTTCCAATTTCCCCCATCGACGGGGTTCTCACAACCGTAGGGGTTCTCCCAATTCCCCCGGGCGACTGGGTTCTCACAATTCTCCACGTCGGGGTTCTCCCAATTCCCCCCGTCGGCTGGATTCTCGCAGTCTCCGACGTACTCCCAATTCGCTCCGTCATACGGCTACTCACAGCCGCAGGGATTCTCTCAATTTCCCCCGACATCCGGGTATGAGCAATTCTCGCAGCAGCCAGGGGCTACTGCTCGATTCAGACGTTTCAACCTCAACGACGAAAACGACGATGTTGGGGTGGAGAAAGAGGAAAAGCAAGAGGCGTACGAAGATTCCCAACAAGAGAAATCGGAGGAACGCGAGCCAACACCACCGCCCCCGCCCCGCCGCAAGGGGAAAGCTCCCACCTCCTCAAGCACGGCCACTTCTCCAGCCAAGGAGAAGGGAAGGGCCCACCGCAAGGGGAAAGCTCCCGCAACCTTAACCGGCGAGCATAATAAGTCACTGCGATGTCTTAACTACACTGCCGCTGAAATTGAATTCCTCGCACGGTGCTACATTGATTTCGGACTGGACGCAGTCACCAGCAACTACCAAACCTCAAACGCGTTCTGGGAGAAAATAATGAACCGCTTCAACCAGTTCATAGCTCCCGCCTTTCCAAGAGAAAAGGTGCGATGAGGAACGCATGGGGCAGCGCCAAGAAACAGATCCAGAACTTCGCCGGCATCTACATCCAAGAAGAAAACCAGCTCGGAAGTGGGCAGAACGAACTCGATCTGTACACAAGGGCCCAAGATGTGTACACCGACAAGCATGGGAAAGAGTTCCCGTATAGGGCTGCGTGGGAGCTCTTGAGGCATATCCCGAGTTTCACCAACCCAAAGAAGCCGACAGCTCCAAAGCGGATGAAGATAAATGAAGCCGGTGAGTATATTTCGTCTGCTAGCGGCACCGCATCCACCACATCCGCGAGCGATGCAAACACGCTGCAGGTTCGCCACGAAGGAGTGAAAGCTGTGAAGAAGGGAAGGAAGGGCAAAACGGCGTTAAGGGAGGCGGCAGCAAGAGAGTTGACAACACTCAACGAGAACTTCGCATCGGACGCCACTTTAGTGGGGGAGCAGTGGTCGTACCGTGTCTCTATTATAGACACGTCGAATTTTACTCTCGCTCAAAAGGAGGCGCACGACCGAGTCGTCCGCAAACTTGCAAAAGAATTCAATTGGGAGTAGTTGGTCTTTTTTTTTCCTTATTATTGTAATTCTGCAGATTTTTTATTGTATTTTTTTATTAATTAGTGTATGTTTTAGTTTTTTTAAATTCAATAAAATAGTCATTTATTAATTTTTGAATTTAATTAAGTAAGTTTTTATAATATTTATTACAAATAAAAAAATAACAACAAAATAAAATCTATTCAATCATTAAAATCACGTTTCCCGGTGCTTCAACCTAGGTTTTACTCAACACCGCCATAGTGGAAAAATCAACATAAGTCTTATTCAACACCACCAATTATTAAAATCACACTTCTCGGTGCTTCAACCTAGGTCTTACTAAACCATTGTAGTGGATGCTCTTACCAAAACTAATTATCGAAGGTATTGATTGTCATACATTGGATGAGACATTGAGCTCCGTTCGATGTCAAACGAATATTGTACGGGGGATCTTTTGCAAAACATTGAGCAAAGGGCTAGCACCATGGCTCATACTCATCATGTCAAATTTAATGACAATAAAGGTTTTTTGTGAAAGAGTTTGAGCTAAGGCCTACGTTGGCAATATAAAACCAAAACATGAGACATCTTTCGTGAAAGAGTTTGAGCTAAGGCCGAGCATAATCCTCTTATGTTGGTAATATCAAACCAGAACATGATAAATCTTTTGTGAAAGAATTTGGGGGAAGGCCGAGCACTGCATCTTATGTCGACAAGTGAAAAACGAATTTAACTAATAGTTGTGCAAGATTCTTGAGAAAATACTCTTCTTTTCTTTTTGCAGATTACAAACATAACCATAACGCATTTCATTGTATTCTAGAAAAATATAATAGTATTAGGAAAAATCAGATATTTTCTGTAGGAAAATGAATCTTATTATCTATTGAATCCAATTAAATATTAAAAAGTGGTTGTAGCCAACTTTTTGTTAATGGGATTTCATAATTTAAATTTGTTGGTTCATTGGTATTTTAAATGAAACGCAATTTGATTAGATATAATACATTCTACATGTTTGCAATTCGCAAGATTTTAATAATGTACAAAACTTTTGTCATCATATAGAACTCACCAAATGAAATATTTTAAGAATTCCATGGCGTACATTGCATGAGGTGACGCGTAGCATTAGAATACCAAATGCTACTATTATTATAAAAAAATTGCATGCATGGGGTGACGCATTAGTAATATATACTCTACTATTATTATAAAAAGTTAAAGATTTTTGCAGATATTCAAACAACATTACAAAACAAAAGGCCTGTATAATGATAAATTTAAACCCGTGACTTTTGGTCTGAATATATGACCAGACTAACATACATAAAATGCTTGTAGACATTTACGACAAATATGAAATAAGTAGAATATATACTACGACCACGACTGCGGACTGCAGACTGCGACTAATCATTTATTGATGAGTGATGACACATATGGCACGCATAGTTGGAACATATGGCAAGATTTTAGAAACATATACTGGAATAATATGTAGTTGATGTTGGCCCTTAAAAAATAAACGTAATAAAAACAACTTGGGCATAGTAAATTATTTGAAGTACTTCAAAAATAATACAACAAATGATATTAATTATAGTATATATTTATAGGAAGAGGATAATGTGAAAATACTATCTTAGATGAGAAATGACAATAAATCTGAATCCTTGATTTTCAATGATCAATGGCTCAGATTTAATGATGCATTATGTTGTAATAATTTATGCACTACAATGTTTATGCATAAGGTTTCTACAGTTTATGCATTAGAACGTATATTCATTACATTTCTGCAATATATGCATTACTAATATAATAAAAATGCATTAAAATGTATCATTCTCACGTTCTCATATAAAATCTATTATATATATATTTATATATATATTTAATGTCGTGGGAACCCGCAGTCGCTACCTTCGATGCGCACTAGGTAAACCCCTGTCTCTTGTGCAGTAGCCTGCAAACCACACAGGGGCAGATGAACCACACTTTTCAAGTACAGGTGTGGTAGGCTCGACCTATAAACCACACTTTTCAAGGTATAATTTTAAATCAAACCTTTAATCTCTAACCAGAACCTTATAGATTAGATAAAGATATAAAAAAAATAGTGTATATAAAGCCCGTCGAAAATTGACGGGAAATTATTGTTTAATAAAATTAATAAATATAATATGTGATAGCATAAGTTAGATATTGTTCGTTAATTATTTCCTCTCTTTTTATAGATAATTTCAAAGCTCTTTTACTTCTCAAAATCGATGTGGAACAAAAATATATTTGGCAATCAAATAGACCATCCTACGTTGATTTCATATGGAAATTATAATGAATCATTTTGACAGCAAATATTTTTAAATATCGTCTATAAAAATAAATGTGATGCTAAAAACGAACCGCCGATTTGGAATCGGCCCGTCTATCCCCACGATTCTGAAATCAGCCCGTCTACTCGCCACAGTTCCAGGTCGAACCGGCCCGTTGACCATTATGTGGGGTGATACTTACTCCATTAAATAATACATAATAAATTGATTATTTATTTGACCGAATATTTATTTGCAAAATTAAACAAGACTATCGTTGAATTAGTGAAGACTATTAAAAATGGGGTCATTACTACCTATGTAGTGAAGACTATTACGTCCTATGTTGACAATATCAAACCAAAACATGAGAAATCTTTCGTGAAAGAGTTTGAGCAAAGGCCGAGCGTAATCCTCTTATTGTGTAATATCAAACCAAAATACGATCGATAAATCTTTTGTGAAAGAAATCGAGCGAAGGCCAAGAGCTGCATCTTATGTCAACAAGTGAAAAACGAATTTAACTAATAGTTGGGCAAGATTCTTGAGAAAATAACTCTTCTTTTCTTTTTACAAAATACAAACGTAACCAAAATACATTTTATTGTAGAGAATATATAATGAAATCGCCACAATGGATATTGAAGCACAATATTCAACTACCTTCTTCAAAAACACAAATTATAGCTATTATTTGTATTTTAGGACTAACTACCCTCACGCCTCTTCCATCAAAATATACTCCTTCAATTCGACCCGACTCACTCAACCCACATGCCTCACCTCTGTCCCTATCTCTCTCTCTCTCTCTCTCTCTCTCTCTTCCCCCTCTCCCACCCCCTTGATTTTCATCATCTTCTCTCGCCTTCACTGCCGTCGTGCAGATGTGTGGCGGTCTGTGCAGGTGATATCGCAAATTAGGGCGTGGAAGGGGGCTTTGAGAGAGGTAGAGTCGGTGGTGAAGCTGCATTTTAATCTGAACGTTTCTTACTGAATTTAGTTTTTCTGAATCTGTGAATCGAAATGAGGGTTTTTCTTTCTTATCTTTACTGTTTTTCCATTATTAGGATTTTTAGTTTCGTGGTTGTGGCGTCAGCCCTTTTTATTTATTTTTTGTTGGATGAGCGATACGGGTGAAAGATTGAAAAATTAGATTATTTTATATACTCTCTGTTTTCTAAGTCGGTCGATCATGATTGAACCAAAAATTTCGTTCCTCATAAATATTTGGTTTGTTGAGTTCTTGCAATTTTGATTTATCAATGCAAACACTGGGCAAATTGTGCAAGTCAGTTAGATTCCGATAGGAAGTTAGATGAATTTTCTTCTTATGAGATTATATGATTGTTGGATATCTGCTAGAAGACATGATCATTCTGATTTTAGTATTGTTTGTATTCTCCCCTCTGAAATTATCGAGTAGAGTAGGAAAAGCATAAACTCTGTGCAAAGCTCTTCAAAAATGGAGAAAGAATGTCTTGTTCATTCACTTGAACCATCATCTTTGCTACCTGGACTGCCAGACGACGTTGCTCTTTCTTGCTTGGCAAGAGTTCCTCGGAACTATCATCGTGTTCTCAACTGTGTTTCAAGGAGATGGAGGGAGTTGGTCGCGAGTGAAGAATGGCTTTCGTATAGGCTGAGCAACAACCTGGAAGAGACTTGGATTTATTTTCTTTGCATAGAATAAGTAATTTGGTAGTTTGGCACTAATGAGACATTTTTTGTTTCTCTCTTCATTTTTTTTGTTTACCGCTTCTTCTTTGGTCAATTCGAGTGAAGGTAGTCGAAGGCCTCAGAGCAAGCCGAAAAAATTCAAATTATTGCCCGATCCAAATTAGTAATCGGAGCGAAGGTAGAGCCCCAAACTCGGGACAGTATAACTTGTCATGTTCAAAAATAGACATTGTCGTGACGAAATGTGATAGTAAAAATTTGGTACTTTGCACTATGACCATATTAGTGCCAAATGTACCAACAGAGAGAAAAAAAAAAAACTTACGTAACTTGGTATTTTAGAACTAATGATAATATTAGTGCCAAAAGTACCAATAGAAAGCATAAAACAAAAACTACATAACTTGGTATTTTGGTACTAATGACCATATTAGTGCCAAAAACACCAAGAAAAAACACAAAAAAAATTATGTAACTTGGTACTTTGGCACTAATATATTAGTGCCAAAAGTACCAACAGAAAGCACAAAAAAATACTAAGCAATTTGGTACTTTGACACTTTGGTACTAATGATCATATTAGCGCCAAAGTACCAACTGAACGCACAAAAAAAAAACTAAGTAATTTGGTACTATTAGTGTGAAAAGTACCCGACTTCTTGTACCCGAATTCGACCCGACCCGCGCGCTCTTCATTAAGAGTATTTTTATCCCAAATTCAAAAAACTGTCTAAATTTTATGTATTTTAAAAAGGTGAGCTATATATTAAGTTTTAATCTCTATTATGAGTATTTCAAAAGTTGGCTCTTCATTGTATTTTAGAAAAATACAATGGTATTAGGAAAAATCAGATATTTTGCCGAAAATTAGTTCTGTAGGAAAATGAATCTTATTATCTATAGAAACCAATTAAGTATTTTAAAGTGGTTGTAACCAATTTTTTTATCTATAACGAATGGGATGTCATAATTTAAATTTTTTGGTTTATTGATTTTATAAATGAAATGCAATTTGATTAGATGTAATACATTCTAAATGTTTGCCATTCGCAAGATTTTAATAATATACAAAACTTTTGTCATCATATAGAACTCACCAAATGAAAATATTTTAAGAAATCCATGACGTACATTGCATGGGGTGACGCGTTAGTAATACCCTACTATTATTATAAAAAGAAAATGCATGGGGTGACGCGTTAGTAGTACCCTACTATTATTATACAAAATGTTTGTAGATAAATATCTACGATAAATATGAAAGAAGTAGAATAGTACTCTCTCCGTTCCATCGAATACGGCCTGTTTTCCATTTTTTGACGTCCAACTATATTTGGTGTGTTTTCTTTTAAAGGAAACAATTAATGCATATAGCATTATAAAATATTGTATTCATATTATATGTGATCTACCATTTCAACTAAATCCTACTAACATACTCCCACTACACACTATCCACCATCCTATTTATAATTTTATAAGCATTATAATATTGCATTCACACTATACTAAATACTTCCTTTATATTTTATACCTTTTTTTTAATCTCCGTGCTCATATGAATTTGACCTTATTCGGATGGAGGGAGTATACGACGACGACTGGTGACTGCGACTAATCATTCATACATGTGTGATGATGACACGTATGGAACGCATAGTTGGAACTTGGAACATACGGCAAGATTTTATAAAAATATACTAGTATAATAAGTAGTTGATGTTGGCCGGCAAGATTTTAGAAAAAATATACTATAGTTGATGTTGGCCCCTTAAAATATAAACATAATAAAAAACGTGGGCATAATAAATTGTTTGAAGTTCTTCAAAATAATACTCCCTCCCTCCAAAAATCATGTTTTTATTTGGGTTCTAGTATGCGGATTAAGAAAAATTGAAAAGTTGTTTTGAGTCGGTAAAAGTTATAATGTAGGGGTAGTGGGATAATGATAAAAAAACAGTGGTAATGACAAAAAAATGGTGGTATTGACCAAAAAGTAGGAATAAAGTTGTTGTGTTGACTAAAAAGTAGAAATATAGTTGTTGTAAGGTGGAGCCACCAATGGCAAAGGTAGTAAATAAAAGAAAAGTAAGAGGGTATGATTATACAAAAAGGTAAGTAAGAAGATGATTTGTGGACAAAAAAAACGAGGTAAGTAGGAAGATGATTTTTGGACGGAGGGAGTACAACAAATGATAATTAGTGTAATTTAATTTCAACCCACATAATATGATATATTCTCAATTTTATACTCCAGTGGCATTGTGTGTGAGATCCTTAATTACTCTACTCACAAATACTCCCTCCGTCCACTCTCATTAGACCCATTTGGTGTCTGGCACAGATTTTAAGAAAACTGAAAAAGTAGGAGAGAGAAGGAATAAAGGTGTATTTGAGGGGTAGTGGTAATTTATGGATTTAGTTTGTTAATTTGTGATTAAGAAAAAGTAGGAGAGAGAAACAATAAAGGTGTATGTTTGGAGAATTGTGTTATGCATTTTTTTATTTTTCGTTGACGGATTCGGGATACAGTTACGTTACTCGTTTATTTTCTTTACAATAATTTTTCAAAAAAACAGTTTTTTTGTCTTGTTTATTTCGAATTTTTTTTTTTCATACATTGATCAAAAGTGTCTTCTTCGATTTTGACATTGTTGCATTATCGAAAAAACTATTGCATTACTTGTTGCATTATCGAAAAAACCTACTAAAGTAAATTGGAGCCAAAAATTGTACAGAAAAACTTCATTACTTGTTCCTGAATTTAAAAACTGTACAGAAAATAAATTGGAGCCAAAAATTAGGAGAGATGGAGCCAAAACAGCCTGATTTTCATTAAAAATGCTAAAGTATTCCATGATGTGATCAAAATCCAAAGGAGGGAAATTTAAACCTAAAGGTACAACTAAAACCCCTATAAATATTGCTATACATGCAGCTTTGTGCTTCATTTTCAGAGTTTCCAATACAGAAAAAAAAACAGAGTGCAATGGGAGCAAAAAAAGACATCACAACGCAGGAGCAAAATGCCATTGCTCAATGGCTTCTTGCACGCAGCAGTGGTGGCAAACTGGATCATGGAGCCAAGGCAGCAGCTGCACAGAATTTCCAGGTCAGTTTGAAGACAATTTGGAATGTTTGGAGTCGGGCCAAATGTCAACAAGATGCTGGAATTCCTGTAAACATCGAAGGCAAAAGAGTAGTATCAACACGCAAGAAATTGAAGCCATTTGATGAACATAAGGTAAAAAGCCTCTCAGTTTTACAGAGAACATCACTGAGGATAATGGGAGAGAATTTGGGAGTGAGCAAGAGTTTGGTGCATAAATGGTACAAGGACAAGAAGCTCAAGGCACACACTAATGCCATAAAACCTTTCCTTACCCCAGAAAATAAGATATGTAGATTGAATTGGAGCCTCTCTCAGCTTGGAAGCATCATCGAGGGTGGCAAGATAAAATTTCAGAAGATGCACAACACAGTGCATGTGGATGAGAAATGGTTTTACCTTTCCAAAACAAAGGATAGGTACTACCTTTGTGCAGGTAAGACTGAGCCATATAGGACATGCAAGTCAAAGAGGTTCATCACCAAAGTGATGTTCAATTGTGCTGTTGCAAGGCCAATTATAGGCCAAGATGGAACTGTAATTTTTGATGGTAAATTTGGGATTTTCCTATTCATTACAGAGGAGGCAGCAATCAGGAGTTCAAAGAACAGAGAAAAAGGCACCATAGAAACCAGAGCAATGCATGCAGTTACAAGGCCTGTAATGAAAAATCAACTACTCATGGATGTAGTTAATTTCTCTTAAATTTTAAACTACTCACCAAAATTGCATATGAACTTCATCACAGAACCAGCATAATGTGTGAAACCAGATCACAATTCAAACACAAGGCATCAGCACACACATTTGCATCATATGCTTATGACTAAGGACAAGCATAGCATCTGACTTATCACAGAACCAGCAGCATTACACACACATTTGCATCAGATGCAAGGCAACCAAGGACAAACATAGCATCTGACTTATCACAACATAATATGCATATCATAACTGCATTTTATCACAACAAAATATGCATATGAACATCAGCAAGGGATCAAGAGTAGCATGTGACTTATCACAACACACAATCATACAGATGGTGCCAGCAATTAAAGCCAAATGGCCAGTGCATATTATAGGAAAAGAAATCTACATCCAACAAGACAATGCCAAACCCCATATTGTGGACAGTGATCCAGAATTTCAAGCAATAGCAAGAGCAGATGGATTCCATATCCAACTAATCAACCAACCTGCCAACAGTCCAGACACAAATGTGAATGACCTTGGCTTCTTTAGAAGTATACAAGGCATCAAAGATCAGAAACCAGCACACAATGTTGAAGAGTTGCTGCATAATGTAAAAGAAGCATACAACAATTATCCACCAGACAAGTTAAACTTCATTTTCCTCACATTACAGAGCTGTTATGGTGAGATCATGAAGGTGCAAGGAGGCAATAACTACAAGATACCTCATATGGGAAAGGAGAGTATGTAAAGGGAAGGGGTTTTGCCAGATTGCATTGAGGTGGATGAAACCCTTGTCAGAGAAAGTTTAGCATTCTTAAACACACATGGCAATGTAGAAGACAGATTCTACAATCTGGATGAAATCTCAAAGGCATTGGAAGAAGTGGGGTTAGAAGACTGAAGTCAAGTTGTTTACAGGGACAAACAGTATGATAGTTTTTGTTTTGCAGCTGTTTGGAATGTAAACTTATCATTTTGATGTAGTATCTGACCTATGGTTTAATTTTGCACCATATGCAAGGCCTAATCATGCAAAGAAACTGTCCTAGGCCTATTCTTTTCAGGGTTGCAATGACACACAAAGGCATCAGCACACACAAGACTGCATGAGCAGGGACAACTGCACCAGCACACACAAGACTGCATGAGCACACACAACTGCACCAGCACACACAACTTAATCAGCACACACAACGCATCAGCACACATAATTGCATCATCTGCAAGGCACTGATGAAGAATGCATGAGCACAAGAATGCATGAGCACACACAACTGCATCAGCACACACATTGCATCATCTGCATGATTGGCAATGATGAAGAGTAGTATCTGTCCGTATCACACATTTTACCTATGCACTGACAAACACAAGTGATAAGGGAACACAGAACTGCATCAGCACACACTTTTGCATCATCTGCATGCATGAATGATGGGCACACACAAATGAATGAAGAGTAGTATCTGTCTTTATCAAAAATGCATGAGCACACAAAAATGAATGAGCACACACAAGGCAATGAGCACACACAAATGCAATGAAGAGTAGCATCTGTCCTTATCACAAATGAATGAGCACACAAAAATGAATGAGCACACACAAGGCAATGAGCACACACAAATGCAATGAAGAGTAGCATCTGTCCTTATCACAAATGAATGAGCACACAAGAATGAATGAGCACACACAAATGAATGAAGAGTAGCATCTGTCCTTATCACAAATGAATGAGCACACAAGAATGAATGAGCACGCACAAATGAATGAAGAGTAGCATCTGTCCTTATCACACATGAATGAGCACACATTGCTGAATGAAGAGTAGTATCTGTCCTTCTCACACAAAATCAGCACACACAAGGCCAATAACCACGCAGCACTGCATCAGCACACAGAGGTGCATCATCTGCATAGGCACTGATCAGGAGTAGTATCTGAATTTATCAACATAGGCACAATTTTCAGAGAATAACATCTATCATAGGCAACATCTTCATAATGTATTTCAGTCATCATTCGCATGAAGCAGAAATTAACCAGCAACAAATCAGACATCACCCACTTAAAATAACGAGCAGAAATCAGAAGGAGAAGCAGAAGCCATCACAGAATTAAGGCATCACCAGCCATCCCCACGCAACAAACAAAGACATCACAGCACATAAGGCATCACCAACCACCCCCCAAGTTAAAGAAAAGCCACCTGATTCACTAGATTTTCATCTAGGGTTTTGGAATCGGACTGAGAGCCATATTGGGGGAAATCCTCATCGTAGGCATCATCGATTTCACCATTCATCAGCGCCGCACGGTAGATCTGGTATGGATCTAGGGTTTCCGCCACCGCCGCATCATTTTCAACGGACATTTCCATTTCAGGCACGACGGAGGGAGTACCGTGGTCTGAGGGGTTGGATTCTAGGGAAGATTCGTAACCTTCCGGCCGTGGTAAATCCGACAAGAACTCAGGGGAACAGTGGTGTGAATCGGTGGATTCTGGGGGAGTTTCATAACCAACTGGCCTTGGTAAATCCGACAAGGTAGGGGTGTCGGGAAGCTGCCACTTCATGGCGGTGGGGAATCGCGGTGGGGAGTAGAGGGAGAGATAGATGAGATACGGCGGGGGAGGGCCGAGTAGAATTTAGGGTTCGAAGATTTGGGGGTGAAGAGCATCGAGAGAGAGACACAGAGTGATGAGAGAAGAGAGAGAGTGCGTGTTACAAGAGTGGGTGGTGGGGTGGGGTGGGTGTTTTAGTTTAGGGTTAATTATAACCATAATTAGCAGTGTTAATTAACTGCTTAATTAGACAGTTAAATGGTTAAGGGTGGGTCCACAGTGGCAAAGGGTAGAAATTATGGTAAAGGAATGAGGGTATATGGGTAATTGAGTGCAAATGGGTACAATGAGAGTGGACAAATATTAAGGAGCAAATGGGTACAATGGGGTGGACGGAGGGAGTAATAATTACGAGTTTTACCTATATTATATTCTCAACTACCAACCGATTTCTTAAAAACTTGTACTCCCTCCGTCCATGAATCATATCCTCATTTGGGTTTCGACACGGAAAATAAGAAAGCTGATAAAGTTGTTTTGAGTGAGGTAAAAGTTAAAATGTAGGGGTAGTAGGATAATGACAAAAAAACAATGGTAATGACAAAAAAGATGTGGTATTGACAAAAAAAAATGTGGTATTGACCAAAAGTAGGAATAAAGTTGTTGTGATGATCAAAAAGTAGGAATAAAGTTGTTAGCTGGGACCACCGATGACAAAGGATAGTAAATAAAGGAAAAGTAGAAGTGTATGATTGTATAAAAAGGTAAGTAGGGATTTGATTCATGGACAAAAAAAATGTGGGTAAGTAGGGATTTGATTCGTGGATGGAGGGAGTATTGTATACAAGTATGTAATTATATCATGAATAAAGGTAGTATATATAATTTTGAATCAAACCTTTATTCTTTAACCAAAACCTTATAGATTAGATAAAGATCAAAATAAAATGGGTAGACTCAAAGGATTTTAGGTAAAGGCTATTAAAAAACGTGTATAAAATGACTTCAATCGTATACCTTGAAGTTGTATTAAAAAGACATAATACTATATTGATTTTCGTTACTACCAAAAGATGGTGTGCTGGGCATTATCACTTTGCTAGGATAAGATCATGTTTAATACAACGAAGATGGTGTGCTGGGCATTATCACTTGCTGGACATAATCGATTTCTTATCACTTGCTGGGATAAGATCTCCTAATCTAATCTTGGAGCATTGTAATGAATATTTAATTACAATTTAATATAATTAAATACTTCTTCCGTCCAATTTATGTCTACCTATTTACAATAAAAAAATTGTTCATTTTATATCTACCTAATTTAAGAATTTTACACATATACCTTCATCCATTTTCCCTATTTATTATCCTTTGTCATTGATGACCCCACCTCACATCAACTTTATTTATATTTTTTTATCATTCCAACAACTTTATTACTACTTTTTGGTTAATACCACTTCTCTTTTGTCATTACCACTATTTTTTTGTCATTAGCTCACTACCCCTCAAATACACTTTTATTCCACCAACTATCACTTTATCACCTTTCTTAAAATCTGTGTCACACCCTAAATGGGTAGACATAAATTGGACGGATGGAGTATTTTTTTCAGTTCATGGAGTGTGAACATAAAAGTAAAAATGAGTTAAATATAATAAAGTAATGTTAATTATCAATCTATATATATACCTATGTACATATTTATAAATATATTTATAAAATTATCTATTTAGAATAATAATTATACTTGATGATACAGTTTTATAATTCATGATGTAATTTTGAATATTTATTCCTCCTAGCAGCACGGAATTTTTTTTGTGATTAGCCCTGGAAAAAGAAAATTACCGATCACTGTTGTGAAAAAATTTAATTGAATAGCCTTTGTAAATAACTTGTTACAAAAAAGTTCAAAAAATTATTGTAGTCAATGTCAACAAAAAAGAATAAAGCTGGTAAATTTACCTACAACTTACTATCTATGTATATCCATAGGTAAGAACATTATTTTTTTTATAATTAGAATTCTAATGACTTGGAAACATAAATATCATTAGTGAAAAGTAATTTTCACTTTTTCTGTATAATTTGTTTATTTTTCAAATACGTGTGCTACTTTATTAATTGTCATTTCATAAATTAAACAATTTGGTATATATTATATTCCCTCCGTCCACGAAAAATATCTTACTTGTGTTCGGCACGGAAATTAAGGAAAAATGGTAAAGAATGTAAAAGTAGTGTGAATAAATAATAAAGAATGTAAAAGCAGTGTGAATGCATTTAATTATTTGTTGAAATGAGACATTTTTCGTGAGATAACCCAAAAAAGAAAGGGAGACATATTTTGTGAGACAGAAGGAGTAATTGTTAGAGATGCAAAAGACTAAAGTTCAGACTACTTTTGAGTATTCTATAACTAATCTAACATGACACCTTTATCATGATATATATAACATGATATAGATGCATTTATGTTTATGTAAGAGGTAATTCATCTATATAGCCACTTTGACTAAGTTGACTATAATGTTTGTCAAGGAACTTAATATTGTTAAATTCTAGCTAAAGATGTGTTTTTGGACAAAAACACCCTTTCTTTTCACTTTTTCTCCTTTTCTCCCTCATCTTTATCTCTTTTTTTCTTTCTCTTTCTTCTCTTTTTTTCTTCTTCTACCATCGTGTTTTTTTTTTCTTCATGCTACTTTTCTTCTTCATTTTTTTTTCTTCTCTTCTTCCCGTCGCCGGCGCGCTCTCTCTCTCTCTCGCCGCCGCCCTGTGCCCCTCCCGTCGCCGCCGCTCTCTCTCTCGCTTCTTCCCGTTGCCGTCGCTCTTTCTCTCTCTCTCTAGATCTGCTGTCGTCGCTGCCGTCGTCCCTCCGGTCGCCGCCGCCCTGAAGCTGCTCTTTTGGCGCCGTCGTTGAGCTCTTTTTATCGCCGCCGCCGTCGATTTGCTGTAGTCTCGCGTCGCCGTCGTTGCTATTGTGAATCTATTACGATTTTTTTTATTACGATTTACTTATTTCGTAATAGAATGAGTTTTACAATTTTGGTTTTGTGTTACGCTTTGTTCATTTCGTAACACTGTAACAAATTTAAATCTTATTATTTTTATGCAGATGAGTCCATCATGCTTAATTGTTGTGCATGGAGGGCATTGGAATGAGAATATATATGTAGGTGGGAGAAAGAAGTATATTCCCATTCCTCCAACAGGTATAAGCTTTCAACAATTTTTGAGTAAGTTTGAGGTGCAATTGAAAAAAGACAATAGCATGTATGCATTTGATATAGATGCTTTAGTTGAGTCGCCTCTAGGCGAGACTATGAGAATGTATGCATTTAATGTAGATGCTTTAGTTGAGGGGCATACTCGTTTAACGTGTGAAGATCCGAATAGATTTGGTTTATAGTTTTTATGATTATGTATGTTGACTGTTGGTATTTTTTACGACATGGTATTTTTGTTGTATTTTTATGGATTTTCGTTGTGGTCTGTTACGAAGTATTGATTTCATAATAGAGTAAGACAATTGGAAAGTCATATAAATATTACGCAATGACAATTTCGCAACATTTGTAACATATCTCAAATAGGAGTCTGTGTTGCGAAATTATAATTTCGTAACAGAGTAACACATAAAAATTATGAATTTCGTAACGGAGTAACACATAAGAAATTAAACTTCCTACAAACATTGATACGAAATATGAAATTCTTAACATGAGATCATGACACGATTGAAACGAATAGTTGAATTCGTAACATGAAATTATTTCAAAGTGATACGAAATCGTAAATTTGTAACAAGGAAATATGACAAAATGATACGAAAGCATAAATTCGTAACATTGAATTATGACATGATTGATACGAAATTGTGATTTCGTAACATGAAATCATAACAATGTGATACGAAAGCGTTAATTCGTAATAATGAATTATTATTGTGATACGAATTCATTGTTGATTGCTTCAATGTACAGATAGATTTGTTGCCGAAGGATTCAAACACAGACCTAATAACGTTCACTGTGCACTCACCACCGGTTAGCATGATTCGGTGGTGCTTGACTGCAAGATTTTTTCTCTTGACTGTCCATTCAATATACAATAAACAAACAATTAAACCAATTCAGTAATTCAGAACATGTAACACATGTTACGAAATTACAGTTGTAATAATGAATATAAAATGTGTTGAACTCACAAATGTTACGAAATTACACAATTCGTAACAGCACAATTTTTAAACACACCTAGCATCACAATTTTGTCACAAACATGTTACGAAATTCTAATTTTGTAACGTCAAATACACTTATCAAAATGCACAATTAGTTACGAATTACTATATTCGTAACACCAGCCTCGAACTTCGTAACAAAATGTTGCGAAATACGAATTTCGTAATATTTTATTACCTAAATTCCAATAAACGTGTTACGAAATAATGAACTAGCGACAGAATATTCAATATGAATGCTAATTTCGTAACATAACATAATTCATTTCGAAATTTTCAAATTGCCATAAACATGTTACGAAATTCTACTTTCGTAACTTTAAATAAACTTATGAAAATGCACAGTTAGTTACGAATTTCATTATTCGTAACACTATATACGAAATTCGTATGTGATGTTGCGAATTGTGAAATTCGTTACATGTATTCGAAACATTCAGATTGCCACAGTAACATGTTATTACCGAAATTCCAGCAAACATGTTACGAATTAGGGTTCAGATCTGGGAAAAATAAACAGATCTGAGAAACCAAAAACCAGATCTGGACATTCAAACAAGTTCTAAACACAAATCGTAAGAATTTATCAATTCGCATCAAGCGCGGGATATGAGAAATTCAAATTTTACCTCTCGTAGGGGAGGGTGGATTCTTCTTCCTCGCCGCCGCCGTCTGCGCCGCCGACGCCGTCGTCTCTCGCTTCGCTATCGGCAATGGCGCTGTCGTCGCTGTCTTCCTGCCCTTTTTCTTCTCCTACCTTTCTCTTTCCTGCTCTTCTTCTTCTCCTACCTTTGTTCTTTGTTATCGAAATCCATAGATGGAGGCGGTTGCGCGATGGCAGAAATAGAGGTGGCAAAAATGGTGGAGGAGGAAAATGGCGGAAGATGAGGCTTTAGGATTTGGAGAGAATTTTGACTGAGAGAGAATGTTGCAGACGTGAAAATAAGGGAAATGAAAAATCACGTTTTTGATTTTGGGGTGAAAACTGAAAATAAACTTTCACCCTATAGTAAGGGTATAATTGTCCAAAAGTCATGAATTTGGCTATAATTTTACCATATTATTATGTTACTTGCCAAACATTGTAATCTAAAGGGACATTTTGCTATATCACTCCTTCACTCTTTGTGTAATGTAATATAATATAATTTAATATATGTATACCAATATTAGCTTGTTTTGATAGTCAACTTATTGTTATCTTCGTCTTTTTTATTTTCTCGCAGTATTCTTTTGAGCTGAGAAGATATCTTAATCTAATATAATTAGAATTCTGTAATTAAATATTTATATTATCTTATTATCTTTAAAATAAATATAATAAAAGGGTATATTAGGTAATCAAATTTTGTAAGAATTCAGTCTTTTATAATATGTATGAATTAATAAACAATAGTTGGTTTAGTAACAAGAAGAAAAATTGGGACCAATTAACTTCCAACAAGCAATTTCCATCGAGGCCAAAGTTGTGATCGTTATTTATACATTTGCAATAACATTTGTCCTTCTCACTTTAAATACTTTAACAAATAAAGAATGTCGTCTTTGGTACAACTTATAGCACCCACACCTTATGCTGAAAAGTGAGAACCAAAAACAAAAAGAATAAAGATAGTCGGCCATACTGTGGCTAGCCACACGGGTAAAAAAAGGAAATTTGACTATAAAAATGAAAATAATCACATTTTCCCTTTAAGGTTTATGCTTTCCAATTAAAGTATATTTTTATTTTAAAAACTTATATTACTATTTTTAGCTCGTGTGGCCAGCCACAGTGTGGCCGAATATCATTACCCAAACAAAAACTGTAAGCAAACTATAAAAATTCATTTTTATAGTAGAAGATAGACATAACAGAACTACAAGCCAAATTTGTGTTGGCCTCACATAATTGGTTAAACCGTGGAGTAGCAACCTGGCCCGTGATTGATATTATTAATAAGGCCAAATGGCCAGCAAATTCACCAACTTTTTTCGAATTCTGATTTGGCAATCGTGAGATCGATTTTATCGAATTAATTCATAAACTTTCAATTTGATTCAATGTTCTACCGAGTTAGGTCTCCGGTTCCGATGAAGCTGACATGGATCCCTGAAAATGCCACGCTGGATACGCCGGTGATGCCTTAAAACGACGTCGTTTTTTTTTTTTACTTAAATTACTACAATTTCTCCCTGAACGACGTCGTGTCAATCTAATTTTCTGAATATATGCCCAAATCCCTTTTATTTTTGCCCAAAACTAATCGAGCCCTAGAATTTACATACGACGAAGGCCAAGAACTCAAACTCCGACCCATGACTAAGGCAACTTGTGCAACTCCGGCGAATGGCAGACTCTAGTTCTTCTCAGACAACTTCGGATGAAATTTACCCAAATTCGGTGCGAATGCCGCGCTATCTTCCTCGTCATCCTCATTGTTGCGAGCATGGAATGGTTGTGGTATGGAGGTCGCGTACAACTCAAAATCCCGGTCGAAGATTCTATTGTTGCAGGCTTAGAGATGTATTTCTCCACTCTTGATTTATTTATTCTCAATTTTATTTGGATTTACCTCGAGTTTACTTGTGGTTGTTATTATTCTTAATGATTATTCTCAATTTCTTCATTTAAAGTATGAGTAACAACGACAACCGTGAAGAACAAGAATAAAAAATAATGTCATCTGAAGCTTCAATTGAGGGTGTTTTTTTGGAATCGATGTGTTAGTGAAAATCGCTCAAATGGTAGTATATAGTCTTCAGTAAATTAGCACACAACGACGACGTTTAGCCTAATAAAAAACGACGTCGTATGGAAATACCTCGAAACGACGATGCTTAGCCGGTTAGAAAACGATGTCGTCTGGCTATTTTTGCCACATATGTGCCAGCGTGTTAAAATTTGGACACGTCTGCAAAATCACCAATTTGGGGTCACCGGAGACCTAACTCGGTAGAACATTGGATCAAATTGAAAGTTTATGAATTAATTCAACAAAATCGATCTCACGGTTGTCAAATCGAAATTTGGAAAAAATTGGTGAATTTACAGGGCATTTGGCCTAATTAATAAAGTTATTATCCAATCAAAGACCAATTAAAATACAGGTTTCATACAACGAACATGCTAACTTAGTTTGATTGTTGTCCTTTGATAATTAAAATAAAATACTTAATTGTCCCATCTTTATACCGCCATTCAACCTTCGCCTGTAAGTAAATATTTTATTTGCAAATATTTTTGTCTGAAATAATAATTGACGGGATGAAGACATATTGGAGATCCAATTCCCTCGGAATTTAAATTGGGGTATGACGTGGGAGTACAGTTTCGTATTTTTCTGAATCTTGCTGTCTCACTTGTTCATTCTTTATTTGCCTAATATTTGTCGCTATTTTGCTACTTTTAAACTCCAAGACAACAACTTCACTTCCTCTTTTTAGGCCTTAATTTATAGTAGTACTACTATATGTTTGATGACTAATTGTTTTAATTGTTGGTGAGTTCTGATCATCAATGTGTTGAAAATGGTTTACAGTTAATCATTAATTGTGGATAAAAATTATTAATTAAATATTTATTATTTAATTAAAATATTTATTGGATGTTAATTTACGTCGTGAGTAAATCAACATGGTATATTTAATATCTCTAAACCGATTTTCGGTGAGTGAGATATTGTATGCTAAAGATTGGATGTTGAAGTAGTAACTAACATGTTATTAATTATAATAAATGTTAGTTGTCCCACATCGATTATATGTGGATGATTTGACTAGCATTTAAGGCTATGTCTGTATGGACTTAATAACTTGTTGGGTTAGTGTGTATGGATGTGTATGGGTGCCTCGCGCGCGCACACGCACGCGCCGCCGCCGCCGTCTGTCCGGACGGGCGGGCTCGGGACTGGGACTTGGACTTGGATCTCGGCAATTGGTGCTTTGGGCTGGTGTTTGAGCCTTATCTTTTTGGACCAAACTCCACAAGTCCAATTCATTTAATTGTTGAGCCAAATCCGAAAGCCTAGTGTGTGATGCCCATCGGCCCAAAGACTCTTGGCTGCTGTAATCGGAGACTCTTCACATCTGGCAACCCTTGGCGTCTGAAACCGCCGGCCATCATGGCTGAATTGATGGCGACGAGTCCCTTCACTTGATCGAGAGCTGCTATATAAGGAGGCATGCTCCATTGCATTCTTCACTCAATTCTAAAGCAATGTGCACTCCTGCATAGCATATCATATCATACACTTTAAGTTCAGTCTTCGTTTCTGTCCAGTTCGCTGGAACTCGATTCTGTTTGTGGTGCTACTACAGTCGAGACGTCAAGATCGTTTTAACCTTTGGGGACGAGCCGCGTTACCGTGAGTACTATCGGGGCGTATTCTCGTCTTGCGGACAGAAGTTTTACTTCGGACGATCTTTGGTTCATTCTAAACTTGTTCTTTAGTTTTATTGTAATACTTTTCGTGTTCAAGTTTATCAATAAAGAAGTATTGTTCATTGTTATCCACACGAGTAAGTATTCGATTCTTAACACAATGTAGATAAGTGAAGACGGCTTTCTGATATTGATAGGGCACGGTTTATGCGGCTAACTTCTTTTCCCTCACTTATTTCACACCCTCCGTTATATCTTTTTTTTTTAATCCAGAAAGCATATACAAGTCCAACGTTTGGTGTTTCTTTTCAAAAATTGAAGGAACGATGATATTCAAGAATATTTTAGAAAAATGAAGAGTATGAACAGAGGATAAAAGTTAAATAAAATGAGTAATTTTTTGGATGAGTTCGACATTATTTTCTATATTTTCGTAATATCACTATGAATATTCTATAAAAAGAAATATTTTCGCCTAAAAAAAATATTTCCTAATATTGTATTTTATGATTTTAAATATAGATTTTTGTGATTTTGTGTACATTATTTTATGATTTTACATATAGATATTTGTTGTTCTATTCTATAGAATGATCAACTCTTTTTGAAAGGAAACTTACATTTAACATTACACTTTATTATAGAGTTTTAAACGTAATGTCCGTGCATCGCATGACTGACGTACTAGCTAGTACAATATGATAACCAAATCATGAAATATTCTTAAAAGAGCTAGAGAAAAAATTGCAAAATGATTTTACAATACAAAAAAATAATGAAAGATATAAATAATAATCTCCGTTCACGAAAGATTTGTCTCACTATTTTGTCATTTATGGGTATTAATAAAATGAAAAATTTATCTATTCTGTCATTTATGGGTGGGTGCGAAAAGAACAAAAAGTATATCCCCAATATTTGAAGATAAATTAAGGATTTAGAAACTTAGTTGACAGAGATATATCTCCTGCTCTCAAATGATTAATATCTAATAATTGCTTTTTTTAAATTGTTTCTCTAGCTCTCCCTTGTTTCTCATAGTGGTATACTACAACAATTCATTTGTTCTCAGTGTGTCTTGTTGCTTTTCTCTCTATAAATAGCAAGGTACCTTTACTCTATTCTCAATATACAGAAGAGATTCAGATTCAAATTATAGCAATGAGATACATTATAGCTATCCTCTCTCTTACACTGGTATGTACATTCTTCTCTGTCCTAATATGATTATTACAAGTTACAACTATCATTTTCCTAGAATCTCCACACAAACTTCATGTGTCTATGAGTTTATATGAGCTACTTATTTTCTTATTGATAATATTGCCTTATTCCGGTCAATTTGTTTCGAGTGGACTCTACTCAGCTCAATTCTAATTAAGGAATTTCATGAGAAATACAGGTAGCTTGCAGTATCAATGCAAGAAAGGATGCAGGGGAATATTGGCAAGGTGTTGCCAAGGATCAGAGAATTCAAGAAGGTGATGATTGCCGTACGTTGGATGAGACATCAATCTCTGATGTCAAACCAATGTACGAGGAATCTTTTGCAAAAGACTTTGAGCAAAGGGCTAGCATCATGGCTCATACTCATCATGTCAAATTTAAAGACAATAAAGGTTTCGTGAGAGAGTTCGAGCCAAGGCCAAGTCTTACGTCTTATGTTGGTAATGTCAAATCAGAGCATGAGAAATCTTTCGTGAGAGAGTTTGAGCCAAGGCCGAGTCTTACATCTTATGTTGGTAATGTCAAATCAGAGCATGAGAAATCTTTCGTGAGAGAGTTCGAGCCAAGGCCGAGTCTTACGTCTTATGTTGGTAATGTCAAACCAGAACATGAGAAATCTTTCGTGAGAGAGTTCGAGCCAAGGCCGAGTCTTACGTCTTATGTTGGTAATGTCAAATTAGAGCATGAGAAATTTTTCGTGAGAGAGTTCGAGCCAAGGCCGAGTCTTACGTCTTATGTTGGTAATGTCAAACCAAAACATGAGAAATCTTTCGTGAGAGAGTTCGAGCCAAGGCCGAGTCTTACGTCTTATGTTGGTAATATCAAACCAGAACATGAGAAATCTTTCGTGTGAAGGAGTCTGAGCCAAGGCCTAATTTCTCAGCATACAATGATGATGTGGTTGTAGCATAGACCAAAAAAAAAAAAAAAGGACCCTTGACAAGGATGTTTATGTTTATGTTTATGAAGAGTAGACAAGTGAAAATTAACACCAGTATCATGTTTATGTATGTGGTCATGTATTGCTATTTCCAATGTAAAATGGTGTGTGTAAGTTTATGCATTGAATAAATGTAGCCAGCGTGTTGTGCACAATCATAGTTGTATATATATCTATTTATGTGAAAAGCCTTCGAGTTTCTTCGTTTTCAAGTTGCAATCCATCTTTATAATAATGCACCTAGCTAGCATTCTGATTCTGGCATTCGTGAAGATTATTTTATTCTATAATATTGATTGGTCGTGGTTTGGTGATATATTTTGAAGTATTTTTATGGTGTTTTGGCTTTTATTATTTATATAATCATATTCATAGAGTTAATTGGATATTTCTTGATCTATTGTAGGTTTGATCTTAATTTGGAGAAATAAGCATGATTATAGAGAATTTTTGAAGTCTTAAAGATGTTGAGAGCAAGTCTGGCAGTCACGAGAGTCAAGCGGTATGAGCATACCGCACAGCATGTACTGAAAGTTGAATTTGCTGAAAGTGAAGTATCTTGCGCGTGAAGTTTTTGGAGGCCAACTAATGCGAGATTTTGGATTGGGCACGTGAATATTTCATGATTTTGGGCCATGGACTCTTAGTTGTAGGGCTTTATTATTATTATTAAAAAGTATTTTATTATTTTCCTAGCTAGAATAGGATTGAGATTCATTTCTTTATACACACATATTAGCATAGGAGAAGAAAAATTACAGATTTTTAGATTAGGTTTTACGTGTTTTTCTTCTCTTCTCTCCAGCGACATGAACATGAGCTTTAGCTTGAATTTGTCTATGAATTCAAGCTAAGCATTTTTATTCCGGTGAATATTGATGAAGCCCTAGCGTGATTTTCTTTGAGATCGAATTTGTTTTCTCCTTTAATTCTATGCATACATCTGTGATTCTCTGTGTTTAATGTTGTTAATTATTTCGATTCCGCTAGATAATTGCAAATATTTAGTAGTTCAGAATTAATTAGTAGCCAATTAAATCGGTCATCCGTAATTGTGGTTTAGATTTGATTTGTGGTACATTGATTCTTCAAAATCAAGGGAAGAACAGTCTTAATTCGATAATCCTGTGTCAGAGTTTATTGGTTTTGAATCGGGTCTCTCTCGTTGTTAATGTTGTTGGCTCATTAAATCTATAGAGTGTCTCTTACAGTTGTCAGTCGAATAGAGAAATAATTGGTGAAGTGTCTTTCCAATTATCGAACAATTAAGGAGAGAAGAGATCGCGTCAGAAGTGTCTTCGATGGTTATAACCGATTTGTTTGCAGGAATTAAAGTTATCATTGCATCGAGGATCGGAATAATCAAGCTAGGATGGAATTAATTGAAAATCGGAGTGCCTCTTCTCTTTGTTAAATTCTAATTTCTTGTTCGTTAGTTAATTTAATTTCTTTGTTTATAAATTCTCAAATCTGTTATTTAGTTCGTTTAGTTTAAGTATTTTGTAGATTGAAAATTAGGAAAATTCTCACCGGTCTTTTGGGAGACGATCTTGCTTACCACTGTATTGTTTAGTGTGACCATACCGACTGATTGTCGGATTATTTTTGGTGAAAAACGACGCACCAAATAGACTCACGCACTTCATTGGTAAAGTAAATAGTACAAAATACTAAGTCAAATGTAGCAGTGGATATGAACTTGGAACAAGGTTGTATGCTTTCTGATGCTGCAGGGTAAACCTTATTCTTCTGTTTTTACCATGATTTTGATTTTCAACTGATACCAACTTTAATTATACACGGACACTCATAAATATAATAATGAAATGAACGGTAAACCATAATGCAATTCAATTTGATTCAACCCTGACAATTGACACCCAATTTTGATTATGCGTGATATTTTTTTTAGAAAAATCGAAGTTGTCGGCACGATATGGAGAGCTGCACACAAGTGACATAACAAAAAAATGTTAAAAATGAAAAGAGTTCTACACATTAATTCCAATCAATTTACTGAAAATTTACATCCAGCTACGCCAAATTAGAGCAGTAAAGTACAGATTGAAGGAAATTAGCAAATAACAAACTAAATACACCAACTAGTATCCATGCATGAACTTAATGCAACACGACAACCTGATTTTTAGGTGTTAACACGTACGAAAAGTTTTCAGTTCGTGAACTCAGAACGGAAAACCGTCTGATTTTTACATTCACGAAATCGCGATACGAACTCGCCCTAGAAAGTTCGTTTTTATGATTTTCCGGGCGAAACTCGGTGTTGGGAAATTCATTAGTAAAAGTTTTGATGAATTCCAAAACTGACTGACCCCAACCGAGTAGATGTTGCCAGAACCTAATGTTAGAAGTTAGGCTCGCTGTTTGAGCAGAGTTAAGATTTTATCTTTACAGATCTCCAGCTGAAGATGGCAACAAGGCATCACTCAAACAGAACATCAGTTATGATGAAAGACAACTGAGAGTTCATATGTTCAGATGGAATGAGGGGGAAGTCTTCAGAACATCAGTTGTGAAGGAAACCAACTGAGGGTTCATCAGATGAAAAGCAGTAGAGAGGAAGAGAACATCAGATGAAAAGGAAGTCATCTGAAGGTTCAAACTCAACTGACTAAATACAAGGAAGACAACTGAGGGTTCAGTTTCAGAACCTCAGTTGTAGAACTCAAACAAGAAGATCAACAGCATGAAGTTCAAAGTCAGCTGAGAGTTCAACGGTTCAGTCAGAACATCAGCTGAAGACCACTCAGATAAAGATCAAGATTTTCAACCAACTAATCGAGGATGACTGTCAGAAAGGTTTAAGATTTGAATTTCAAAAGGAAGTCACATGAAGGTTTGACCGTTCAGTCATTACCCCATCTGGCCCAACACAAGGCTGTCTCAGAAGGAAAGCAGAAGAGCACAGATGCCATATCGGGAAAGTCTGCAGAGATGAGAGACAAGCCATCGCTTTCAACGATCAGAGATCAACAGCTCCTCCAACGGCTAGTTGATACTCTCCGCCTATAAATAGAGGCATTCTCTCATTCGAGAGTTATTTTTTTTACACGAGACAAGAGACAGAGAAGTGTAATCACAAGAGAAACAAGCGCAAGAAAAATCTGTAAAAATCACATTCTAAGAGCATCAGCAGCTGAGAGTTCAAGAGTGATAGAACATTAGTAGCTGAGGGTTCATAGAGTTATAATCTGTCTTAGATCTTAGTTTGATTGTTTATTCGTTCAACCCATAGATCCAGCTCTCATTCGTGATCGAGCTGTAGTTGGAAAATCCACCCACATACACACCTTAAAAAGTGTCTTTTAGGATCATACTCTTCCTGTAATTGAGTAGCTAGGTTGTCAAGTACCCGCAAACTTGACATAGGTTGTTAAGTACCCGCAAACTTAACTTTAAAGGTTGATAAGTACCCGTAAACTTATTGCAACGGTTGCACAGTCCGGGTAAGCTGTGTGGAACTGTCCAGAAGAACTTGGACTGAGGTGTGAGGATTCACATCTCCCCGTGGACGTAGGAGGGTTATCTCCGAACCACGTTAAATCCTGTGTGTCTGTTTTTTTTTTAATTCAGTTGCTTATTGCATTCTTATCTGATCAAACTAACCAGCATACAAACTGCATTTTTGAATATTCAACTGTTTTGGTTTTTGACCAACCCTGCACTAAAAGCGTGAGTTGTTTTAACGAGTTTTAATTTCCACCACATTCCGCACAGCCTCACTCTTTCAGCTGAGGTTGCTTACTCAGCTGTGAGATTCCAACTGAGTCCATTTTACTCGGTTGAAATAATTTTTAAGGATTAAGTTTTAAAATCCTAACTGGTGTATTCCCCCCCCCCCCTCATACACCAATAACTCGTTTCTGGACCATCACTCGGACTGTGTCGTCCCGAGTTTTTGTCGGAATTAATTTTCTAAATATTATTTTCCGATTAAGTTTTATACGTTAGAATTTTTGGATGAATCGGATCGTGACGATTTTGTGCCGAGCTACGTATTTCATCGCTCGATTTCCGTAACGTCGTATCGCGCCGGAAAAGCGCGTATTTTCCTTCTTTCTCTCCCTCTAGCCGACCTCTCTCTCTCTTTAGTTAGATTTTTTGTGTTTTATATAGTATACTAAGTGACACCTAATGCTACACTATTCATACTTTACACCTTTACACATTTTAAACCTTATAACATTATGTTAATACAATTAAATCATCCTCTCTCATTCCCTCCCTCATCAAATCGGCAGCCTTCCCCCTCCTCTCTCCCATCTTCATTTCATTTCCACCATTGAAGAACTTCAAGCTCTCATCAAGAAGAAATCACACAAGACTTCATCCAACCATCAAAACCTAAGTCTTCCTTTATTAAATCTCAAGGTATTCATCTCCTCCATGTTTCTATCCAATTGGATTCCACTTCTTTTTATTTTCTTCTTGGATCGAGTTTTAGGAAAGATGAATTAGATGTTGTGATCTTCGATTAAGTGAAATTAGTGGTGATTAGATATGAATTCTAGGTTTGAAATGGAAGAAAAATCAAGAACCCTAATGCTTTGTAATTACCGACAATTTGGGGGATTTGGTAGGATTTTTGGAATTCTTCAATTGATGTTAAATTCATGCTTAGGAAGTGTTTAATTAATGATTAGAACCAAGAGAAATCGAAAGCCCCTTTGTATGTTAAAACCGATTTAGGGTTTGAAGTTAGGATTTGGGGATTTTTGCATGTTAATGTGTAATTAGATTTCATTTGATCAATTGATGTTATAATAGTATGATTAAGAGTTAAATGGTGTTAAATGAAGAAGAAAATCACCCTCTTAATCTTTCTCTAAATACCGAAAATTTTTAGACAATTAGGGGTTTGATATGGCTTGGTTTAATTGATGAAATGATGATAGAATATGGTTGCAAATGATGTTAGTTGATAATGGGAATTTATTGAGAATTTTCTAAAATTATTTTATGGAATGTAAGAGACGAAGAACTTGTCGTAAGTTGAAATATAGTGTTGGTATGAAATGATTGTATGCATGAAAGTGATTCTCGTTAGATGTTGTTTAATGACGTAAAATTTGAACGAAATCCGACAACTTTGAAAATTGTGTAAGAGACGAACAATTAGACGTAACTAATAACCGAGAAGACGAATGAGAATTCTAATTTGATATTATTGTTTATGATGGAATTGGGAATAACTTTGTAGTTGACGTCATGAGCTTTCGAGCTAATATAATATGAGCTATAGTGATAGTCGAGAACTAGAACGCGAAGTTGATAACTTGCTTTGGTTTAGTACATGTTAGTTGAAAGCCGACATTTAGAACGTCGTGCTATTGGACGAGTTTTGAGAAGGAGTTCATCACGTACGGGAGTACGTGATGACTGCCTTGAGGGTCCAGTTTATTAAGAAATCGAATATGAGAGCTTAGAACAAACCTAAGAAGTTATACGACGATTCTATCGAGCAACTAGGGTTAGCGCGGCAGTTTTGCGACCCTCTCCGGAAACTGTAATAACTTTTAGCTCGTTTATCGGATTTGCGATCCGTAAATTGGAGCGTAAACTAGACATCCCAAACTTTCCAAAGGTACAGGGCTCATCCCCTGTTTCCAGATCCCCTATTCTGGGCAGCCCCCAGAGTTACTGTAATGTGCAGTGAAATTCCAGTTTTCATTCTCCTAAGTTGTTTCGTTCGCAACTTAGTTTTTTTCGATCGTTTAAGCCGTAATAACTACCGACTATCTTCCTACTGACCTCAGTGTCAAGTATGGAGCCTTGAGTGCTAAATGAGACGAGTTGGTACCTCGTACCCGTTCAAGTAAAGAAAACTAGTTAAGCGTGAAATTGCATAAGTCGTATAATGAAATAAAACGTAATTTTTTCCTAAGTTGATTCTTTCCAACTTAGTTTCTTATGATCTTTCAAGTCGTATTGAGCTATCGACTACCCTCTCTACTGACCTAAGAGTCGAGTATGAGACCTTTCGAGTTCTAAACGGGATTTGTTCGAGTCTCATTCCCGTTTAAGTAAAATGAATCTAGTAAGCGTGCAAATGCTTAAAGAATGAAACGACTAAAACCTATTTCGATTTTCTTTGATCGATTATCTTTTACGACCCGAGTTTAAGTATTATTATTTTACGATGAAGGAGGAAGCCAGCTGTAAAGAAAGGACGGAAGATCCGAAGATTGGAAGCTAGTACTTCTTAGTTCTGTATTACGAGGTGGGCTTTTATATACAAATAAAACGAGCAATGCTCGGAAAATCTTTCTTTATCACTTTGATATCTGTGTTTTCAAAGTGATATTATGGCATGAACTGTTTTATGTTTTATGTGAGTTCTCTTGTACCTATCTGAGTTAACATTCGTATTTTCCAGATTTAGAGTTAATCTAACTAGGTTAACTAACGATCGGCTCTGAGTTAGCTGCTAAGTGCTTTCCAGAGTTAGTGCACTTTGTAACCTGTGGTGTATGTGATATCCTGTTGAGGGGTACCAGCCACGGTGAATGAGAATTGGTCAAGATTGAACGTAACATACCAGAAAAATGCTTGCAAGCTAAATTGAGAAAAAGAGTCAGAAAATGTTTAGTAGACACGGACCCTTTTTAATAAAACCCCCGATGTGCTACAAATTATGAAATGCCATATTTATCTATACTTATGATTATGATTTCGGCATCATGCCCACTAAGTACGTTTGTACTTAGCCCTGCATTGTTTTCTAAAATGTGCAGGTTGAAGCGACGTGAGCGGCAACGGTTGAAGTTGAGTTGAAAAGATAGGATGCTTTAGTTAGGACTCTTCCGCTGCAGAACTCTAAGTCTTGAGAATATGTACTTTTGAACAAAACACTGTAGTTTAAATCTGTAAACTTGAACCTAGTTTCTATATTGTACTTTTGTCGAGTAATCACTCGTGATTAACTCTTTCTTTATTATATTCAAGTCTTGTTCATTGATTGTTTGATGTCTTTTATGTATGTTAGTCAGTTAGCTCCCTTCTTCCCCGCTTCTTTAATCCAACCCCAGTCGCACCCCGGCTTCTGCCGTCCCTCGGGATTTGGGGCTGTGACATTAGTAAAAATCCGTTTTTATTAGTTTTTCTGGACAAAATTTGGACTGTGATGTCCCGACTTTTTATCGGATTTTGAAAAACGAATTAGGTTTTCCGAGTATGTGATTTATTTCTAATCTAACGGTCGAATTAGATTTCGTCGAATACGTAACCGACTAAGAATTTATTTCTCGATTTTTATAACGTCGTTCTAGATCCGGAAACAAGATATTTCCGACAATTTTGACACACCCAAACGCCTCTTAATGAGTCACCACCTTAATTGAGATATTTCTTCACCTTTATGTAATAGTAAAAGACTTAGTCATCACCTCTCTCTCCCTCAACACATTACCGCCCCCCCCCCCCTCCCCCCATCTATTCTCTCTCATTTCTCTCTCAAATCCTCCATTAAAGTTCATCCTCAAGCTTTTCTCAAGAGCAACAAGTCATCCATCTTCCGATCGATTTTATTTTCGAGTTCATATTTTGCAAGGTAGGAACTTCTTCTGCGTTATGAACCGAACAAAAGTTTCTTTCCCCAAGTTTTATTTTTTTTCGAAACATAAGAGGATGAAGAAGCATGATGGTTCTTGTTTAATTCATGTTATAGTATGCTTAAGAATAGATTTTATGGATCGAATCATGAAGAAATCACCCCCCCCCCCCCCCTTTGATTTGTCATTACTGAAATTTTAATGAGTTTTAGGGGTTTTATGTGGTTCGATTTTCTTAATGTTTGTTTGATGGATTAGTATTCTATATGATGTTAAATGACTTCATGAATTAAATTAGAATTTTCTAAAAATAAAAATAAAAGTGTAAGAGATGAAGAATGGATGATTTGATGAAGAAGATGTTATAGTTTGCATGATTTGTTAATAGAAATGGTATGTAGGATGTTTGAGGATGATGATATAATTATTTGGAATTTTTCTAAAAATAAAATTAAAACCGTAAGAGATGGAAATCCATCGATAAGTCAAGACTCGTTAATGTTTTGAGAATATGGTTTACATATTAGTGATGCTTGATAGATAATGATCGATGTCGTAAACTTTGAGCGAAATCGGATAACGTAGGATTTTTGCTAAGAGACGAAAAATCGTCAATAAGTCGAGAATAGATAATGATTTAGGTTTGTGATTCGAACCTATGATAATCTTGATAGTTAATGATCGTAACCCTAAAATTTGAGCGAATTCTAAAAAGGTTTGAATTTTAATAAGAGACGAAGAAACGAGATTAAAAGCTGATAGAGAAGTCGAATAAGGAAAACTAATTTGATATTAATGATTGTTGTCGTTTGACGAACAAGTTTGTAGTTAATGATATTTTCATCCGAGATACGAGATAATTTGAGTTTTAGTTAATAAACGAGAAATTGTTGAAAGAAATAGAAATTGAAATTGAATTGGTTTAGTAAATGGTTAGTTAAAAAAGGACGAGGATATGCTCGTCGTTTGTTTAATCAAAAGACGTGAATGTGTACCCAATTAAGGGACATGAATGTAGACTGCATTGAGATGGAAATTTCGTGAAAATAAAAGTGGAATAGTATTGATCGAACCTAGGAAATCGTGCGTCGAGTTTTATCGAGCATTAGGGTTTTGCGCGGACTGTTTTGCGACATTCCACGGAAACTGTCATAACTTTTAGCTCGCTTAACGAAATCGAGATCCATAAATTGGAGAGTAAACTAGACATTCGTGGATTTCTTTTGGTATAAATTACATCCCCTATTTTAAAGTACTCTATTCTGTGCGAACTCCAGATCCACTGTATTGTGCAGAAAGTTTCCAAAACTTAATTTCTTAAGTTGAATCCTTTTCAACTTCGTTCCGTGTGAACTTTTAAGTCGTTATAAGTTATCGACATCGAATAATCTACTGACCTAAGTGCCGAGTAATGAGCCGAGTCAGTTTGTAGAGGATAATTGATCGAGTCTCGTTTATTCGTTAATCAAAAGAATATAGTTAAAGTGCAAAGGCCTAAAAGACTTAACCGATTCCAAATTTCTGTTTTCTTTTTAACGTCTCGACCAAATACTAAAAGTGTGATTTTTTGCGTTCAAAGAAGGAGGACGTCGAGATTAGAAGACAGGACGGAAGACAGAAGGTTAAAGTTTGTTCTGTAAATGATTGAGGTGGACTTTTCTATCAAAATAAAATGAGCGTTGCTCGAAAGTGTTTACTTGTTGCTTTAATAAGTGTGTATTAAAGTAACTATCAGTGCATAATGAATTGTTTTATGTGAATTCTCTTATGCTTCTCTGAGTTAGCCCACAGAGTGTTATCCAGAGTATTGGATTCTGAGTTAGCCCACAGAGTGCTATCCAGAGATTCCAACTAAACGATTAGATTCTGAGATAGCCCAAAGAGTGCTATCCAGAGGGGCAGATTCTGAGTTAGCCCACAGAGTGCTATCCAGACGATCGGATTCTGAGTTAACCTACAGTGTGTTATCCAGAATTAAGTGTACAACAGTCATAGTCTTACGAGTGTTTATGAAAAGATGCCTGATTAATCTATACTCTTGTGAGTTGTTTTCGGCAATATGCCCACTAAGTGCTTTATGTACTTAGCCCTGCATGTTTGTTTTTAAATGTGCAGGTTGAGTGACGAAGGCGGAGGAGGTTGAGTAAAGGTCGTACTAAAGGAAGTAAAGTTTAGTTGAGCCTCGATTTCACATTTGATATGTGATATCATTCTACGTTTTATTCCGCTGCAAATAACTCTCTTATTGATGTTAATCTTTTTCGGTTTAAGTTGTTCATACTTTAAACCCAATCTTCTCTGATCACAACTTTGTCGAGCGACTTTCGAGATTGACTCTCTTTTGCGTAATGCCCCGTAAATTCCTTACGATCTTAAAATTTTAAAGTTAGTTAAATAAATAGCTTTGCACGCCTAAGTTTACGATTTTGAATTCTAAGACTAACGGTCGAATCCGTTTCCGAAAATAAATTACGGAAGTCAGCTAGACGACTACTGTATTTAGGGTTAGCGCGTACGAAAAGTTTTTAGTTCGTGAACTCAGAACGGAAAACCGTCTGATTTTTACATTCACGAAATCGCGATACGAACTCGCCCGAGAAATTTCGTTTTTATGATTTTCCGGACGAAACTCGGACTGTGTCGTCCCGAGTTTTTGTCAAAATTTATTTTCCGATTAAGTTTCGTACGTTAAAATTTTTGGTCGAATCGGATCGCGACGATTTTGTGCCGAGCTACGTTTTTCGTCGAATATTTTCCGTAACGTCGGATCGCGCCGGAAAAGCGCGTATTTTTTTTCTTTTCCCTCTCACCCAACTGACTTCATCCCTCCCTTTTTGTTAGATTTTTATGTTTTATAATGTATTTTGAAGACACCTATTGTTATTACTATTCATGCTTTACACCTCTTATCTTATAACATAAGTTAACAAATTAAAACACCATCTCTCCCTCCCACACCATAAATCTCGGCAGCCCCATCTCCTCCCTCTCTCATCTTCATTTCATCATCTCCATTGAAGAAACCTTCAAGATCTAGAAGAAGAATTCATACAAGTCTTCATCCAACCATCCAAACCTCTTACTTCTTTCATTAATTAGCAAGGTAATCCTCTCCTCTATACTTCTATCCATTCATCATCCTCTTCTTTTTATTTTCCTTTTTGGATCGAAAATTAGGGTGATGAATTAGATGATTCGATCTTGAATTAATGAAATTGGATGTGTTAGATAGTTTAATTGGGGATTAAAATTGAACAAAATCAAGAACCCCAATATCCTCTAAAGTACCGAAATTTCTAGGGTTTTGGTAGGATTTTGGATTTCTTCAATTAATGATTAATTCATGCTTAAGAGGTGCTTAATTGATGATTAGAACAAAGAGGAAACGAAAGCCCCATGTTTTGTGAAAACCGATTTAGGGTTTGAGTTTGAATTTGGGGATTTATGCATGTTAGATGAAATTGGTTTTGCAATTGATTAATTGTTGTTATAATAGGATGATTAATGAATAAATGGTGTTAATTGGAGAAGAAAATCACTCTCTTAACATATATATAAATACCGAAAATTACTAAGAATTTGGGGGTTTTCATGTGTTGAATTTAATTGTTGAATTGATGATGGAATTATGTTGTAGTTGATGTCAATTGATTATGGGAATTTAATTAGATTTTTCTAAAAATATTTATTGGAATGTAAGAGACGAAGAACACGTTATAAGTTGAAATATAGTATTGATATGAAATGATTGTATGTATAAAAGTGATTCTCGTTAGATGTAGTTTAATGACGTAAAATTTGAACGGAATCCGACAACTTTGAAAATTTCATAAGAGACGAACAACTAGACGTAACTAATAACCGAGAAGTCGAATGAGAATTCTAATTTGATATTATTGTCTATGATGGACTTGAGAACAACTTTGTAGTTGATGTCATGAGCTTTTGAGCTAATATAATATGAGCTATAGTTATAGTCGAGAACTAGAACACGAATTTCATAACTTGTTGGTTTAGTAATTGTTAGTTGAAAGCCGACGTTTAGAACGTCATGCTATTGGATGAATTTTGAGAAGGAGTTTGTCACGTACGGGAGTACGTGATGACTGCCTTGAGGGTCCAGTTTCTAAAGAAATCGAATACGAGAGCTTAGAACGAACCTAAGACGTTATACGTCGAATCTATCGAGCAACTAGGGTTATCGCGGCAGTTTTGCGACCCTCGCCGGAAACTGTAATAACTTTTAGCTCGTTTATCGGATTTGCGATCCGTAAATTGGAGCGTAAACTAGACATTCCAAACTTTCCAACGGTACAGGGATCATCCCCTTTTTCCAGATCCTCTGTTCTCGGCAGACCCCAGAGTCACTGTATTGCGCAGTAAAATTTCAGTTTCAATTCTCCTAAGTTGTTTTCGTTCACAACTTAGTTTCTTTCGATCGTTTAAGCCGTAATAACTAACGACTATCTTCCCACTGACCCTAGAGTCAAGTACAGGGCCTTGAGTGATAAAACAGTCGAGATCTCATCTCTTATCCATTCAAATAAAGAAGTAGTAAGCGAGAAATTTCATAAGTCGTTTAATGAACTAAAACGTAATTCCCCTAAGTTGATTCTTTCCAACTTAGTTCCTTATGATCGTTTAAGTCGTATCGAGCTATCGACTACCCTCTCTACCGACCTAAGAGTCGAGTATGAGACCTTCCGAGTTCTAAACGAAATTTGAACGAGTCTCGTTCCCGTTTAAGTAAAATGAATCTAGTAAGCGTGCAAATGCCTAAAGAATGAAACGACTAAAACTTATTTCGATTTTCTTTGATCGATTATCTTTTACGACCCGTTTTTAAGTATTATTATTTTACGATGAAGGAGGAAGCCAGCTGTAAAGAAAGGACGGAAGATCCGAAGTTTGGAAGCTAGTGCTTTTAGTTCTGTATTACGAGGTGGGCTTTTATATATAAAATAAAACGAGCAATGCTCGGAAAACCTTTCTTTATCGCTTTGATATCTGTGTTTTCAAAGTGATAATTATGGCATGAACTGTTTTATGTTTTATGTGAGTTCTCTTGTACCTATCTGAGTCAACATTCGTGTTTTCCAGATTTAGAGTTAATCTAACTAGGTTAACTAACGATCGGCTCTGAGTTAGCTGCTAAGTGCTTTCCAGAGTTAGTGCACTTTGTAACCTGTGGTGTATGTGATATCCTGTTGAGGGGTACCAGCCACGGTGAATGAGAATTGGTCAAGATTGAACATAGCATACCAGAAAATACTCGGCCGAGTAAATTGTGAAAATCAGTCAGAAAATGTTTAGTAGACACGGGCCTCTTTTAAATAAAACCCCGATGTGCTACAATTATGAAATGCCATATTTATCTATACTTATGATTATGATTTTGGCATCGTGCCCACTAAGTACTTTTTGTACTTAGCCCTGCATTGTTTTCTAAATGTGCAGGTTGAAGCGACGGTGAGCGGCGACGGTTGATGTTGAGTTGAAAGATAGGATGCTTTAGTTAGAACTCTTCCGCTGCAGAACTCTCAGTCCTTTTGAATATGTACCTTTTGAACAATACACTGTAGTTTAAGTCTGTAAATATGAACTTAGTTTGTACTGTGTACTTTTGTCGAGTAATCCGTAGCGATTAACTCTTTCTTATTTATATTCAAGTCTTGTTCATGGTTTATTGATGCCTTTCATGTATGTTTAGTCAGTTAGCCCCCTTCTTCCCCGCTTCTTTAATCCAACCCCAGTTGCACCCCGGCTTCTGCCGTCCCTCGGGATTTGGGGCTGTGACATTTTGTCTAATAAGAATCAGTTCATAGTAATTGTTATCTCGATTATAAATGTTAATTTATTCATTTATTCCCCCTTTTTCCCCGCTTCTTTAATCCAACCCCTAGTCACACCCCGGCTTGGTCGTCCCTCGGGATTTGGGGCTGTGACAGAAACCACTCATAAACAACTTTTTCCATCTCTGGAAATTTTGCTGGTTTATGTCTCTTAGTATCCCCTCCTTTTTTGAAGTTAGCTGAAAGATACTCAGAGGACCTCTTGAGTGTGTTTAAGATAGTACCTTGACTAACTTTTAAATGAAAATTTTCATCTAGCCAAAGCTGCAACTTTTTTTGGGTGCGTGTGGGGTTATCTTTTTTGTACTCGCATAATGCTTTACGTATTTGGTCTGTCATGGTTGTTTTTTCGACTCATTTTAGATGAGTAGCCATTGTCTATTTTGGAATGATTTTAATTAATTCTATTTTCTTTATATAGTAGTTCTTTCATTAATACGGAACATCGAACATCGATATGTATATAGTTAAATGTTCTTTGAATTAATTTAAGAACATACATTCATTGAATTAATTTTAATTTGTAGTAATGCAATACATTCATCTAGTTTTCTAATACATTGCACTTACCATTCGTTGAATCATGCATCTTAATTCACTTAATACGAAGTACCTCCTTTAATTAATAAATTATTAATTTATTGATTAATTAATACCTCTCTAAAATAATAAAATTTCACGGTCCCGAAAGTATTAATTTATAGAGGTTCTACTGTACATGTTTGTGGTTAAAGTGGTCAGGCTTCTAATCAGATTATGCATTTTCTGATTAATACTCGTGTAATTACTACGTTGATAAGTCTTTAATTGCATTTGTTGCATTTGTTAATACATATGGAGTTATTACGTTTAGCATCCAATCTAATAACTAATCTTGAATTTGATAACTATTTTCTGTAGTATTTTAATTTATTATGTGAAGGATCAATAAATGATGCATTATTGTATTATAATGGAAATGCATAAGTGTATATATAGAAATGCATTATTATATATTTGAATATGCATAGGCTATAATTTTTTTTAAACAAAAAAAATTATTTCTAAATCTCAAAATTTTCGTTGTGCAGATTTAATAAATGATAATGCATATTGGTTCCTTAAAATAACATATTAACCTCAATGAAATTTATGCAAAAATTAATATTCATCTAAATACCAGTTCAACATAATCATATATAGCACATATTCACCCTACGAAAGTTAAGAACATAAAATATAAGAAAAATATTACTACAACAAAATAAAATAAAATTACTAGTTAGAAACATTAAAAGATCATGAAGCTACTAGCCTACCACCAGATTATGGATATGGCATAAAAAAAAAAAAAAAAATTAATAATAATAATAATAATAATAATAATAATAATAATAAATAATAATAATAATAATAATAATAATAATAATAATAATAATAATAATAATAATAATAATAGAAAGTGAGATGAAATGAAAAGCTAACAAGAAACGTGATAGAAAGGAAGAAATAATTAGGAATTCAATGGAAGCAGTTTATTGTAGAGCTACATTTAAGGGACATGGACGGTTACAAAAATTAAATGATAGACAAATTTAACCTTTTATAATAAATAGTAATGTGAATAATAAATATAAAATTCAATATATTTACAACCACTGATCAACTTATATCTACAATCTAAAAAAGTTTTTAGATTTCATCAAAGAATTAATTTCTATTTGAACTCTCCCCTATATATAGAGTGATATTATGAAATAGCCATAATGAGCATTACAATATAAATTATAGCCCACCTCCTTCAAAAACATATAATTTGGCCATTTTTTCAATTTGGGACAAAAATACCCTTAATAAAATGCGGAGCGGGTCGGGTCAGACGCGGGAGGGGCGCGGGTCGGTTCGGGTCGGGTATCAGGCATATGGTACTTTTGGTACAAATTTAGTTTTATTAGTACCAATTGTTCTGGTACTTTTGGTACAAATTTAGTCTTATTAGTACCAACTGTTCTAGTACATCTGGTACAAATTTAGTCTTAATAGTGCCAATTGTTCCAGATTTTGTACAATTGGGATGAATTGTCGAATTAGTTCCAGATGTTCCAAGTTATGACGCGGTACTATTGGGACGAATATTCTAATTTGTTCCGATTGTTCCAAATTGTTCCAAAAATACACAACTTGCAACATAAAAAAACAACAAGAAGAAAGATGTGAAGGAATTCGACGAAGAAAAATCCACAACATTCTTTAATTTAAAAGGATGAATTCAATGCACACAACAGGTGACAAAATCTAATTGAATTATGAGTAGCAAGCTTCCCAATTCATCGAAGAGGGATACCACTTGTATAGCTTTTTCTGTTGGAGGTGAAGGCCCAAGGCCTGACTCATCTGCGATGGCGATTTCGGCGGTTTTTGATTGAAATAGAAATTGCTAACGCCACCATTGTTGCCGCTGCTGCAGCTTTCGAGCTCGGACTTCAAGGTATGGCAGTACATTTTGAGCTTGTTGAGCTTATTCTAGAGGTTGGAAGCTTCGTGAACGGAGATGATGAGAGGAGATCGATGGAGAAAATCATGCCCAAGATGTGACAAAATAGGAGCAGCAATAGCCTCTGAAAGTCGCGCAAGCAAGGGCAGGCTAAAAGCTCCAAAATCTGCCGGTGGCAGAAACTAGGGCACGCGACGGCGCTGCCCAAAAACCTTCAGAAATTTGTGAGATCACCATCAATCGACTCGCTCTGATGTGGGGAAGAAGGTTCTGAGGTAGGCTTTTAAATTTATTGGTCGGAAAAGGGGTGGCGGCGCCAACAGGTTGTAGCCCCCAATCCACCGAAATCTGTGAAATCAACCACCAATCGACAGTGCCACCATCTTCGCCGTAAGGAAAGTTCCCAATGAGAAGAAGAAAGAAGAGAAGAAAAATTAGAGAGGGAGAGAGGGAGAGATGGTGCACGCCGCGAGAGAGAGAGAGAAGAGAAGTGAAAAAGATGGATGCAATATGATAAGTTAAATTAAGCATGGAGTCGAGTCAACAGGTTTAGAGTTTGCTTTATCGAGGGTATTTTTGTCTTAAATAGCAAATATTGGCCACAATTTATATTAATGAAGAGGGTGAGCCAAAATTTATATTTCAAGGTTCATTATGGTCATATGAATCCGGAATGGGTGAAGAGATTCGCGGCCAACCAAGCAACAAGAGTTAACAAGTTCGAGGAAGAGCTTGCCAAGGTTACCAATAACTTGGATAGAAATGTTGCCTCCTGATGCCGACGACACATTAAGAAACATCAAGTGAAGGCTGAAGCAAGAATGAAGCAGCAAAGACTGCCGGGAAAGATCAAGCTCCAGGGACGCTTCAAGCATGTTGATAAATGGATGCCGGAAGAATGGAATGATGATTGGGAATCATTCAAACAAGATTTTGTGAATGATTTCTACTAAAGGAAGGTGTTCGCAACTGAGGATTCAAGAAGAGCATTCAAAGAAGCCCTAACCGAGCTTCACTCTGGGGATCCGGGCATGTTCAGCCAGTTCAGACGAGCTATGATTGATGCAAAGCTGGATATGAATACCGTCCTTGTCCCTCAGAAGGTTATATATCTCCCTCCATTCATTCCAGATACAAGAAATCCTAACAGGCAGAAGATCGCAGCTGAAGACAGAAAAGTCTGTCAAGAACATGGAGTGGATATCTCGAAGGAATCAGATGCCAAGAGAAAAAATTTTGTCAGGATTTTCGGCAAGTATGGGCTGAAGTATTAGCCGAGATAGAGTTTTTGAGCCACAGATGTAATTGATTTCTGTGCATATCTGTGTAAACACATCAGTTGTAATGAAAACTTTCAGCATATATCCGATTCATCTTGACGTACAATTTTCCAGTTGTCCAAGCTCTGAATCGCAAAGTTATTTCAATACCATGTTATAACTGTGCTAACCTTTTGTTGTTTAACCTTATAGACTGTCTAGAATTTCAGCTGAGATTTTAGATAGGTCAGTGGTGTTTAGATCAGTAGGGTTTTGGCATCATCAAAAAGGGGGAAATTGTTGGGAAATTTAGTAAAGTTTTGATTGATTCCAAAACCAACTGACCCCAACCGAGTAGATATTGTCATATCCTAATGTTAGTATTTAGGCTCGCTGTTTGAGCAATGTTCAGATTTTATCTTTACAGGTTTCCAGCTGAAGACAGCAACATGGCTATACTTGGATAGAATTTCAGATGGAAATTTGGATGTGGAACATCAGATGTAAGAAAGACAACTGAGGGTTCAAGCCAACTGTTCGGATGTGGAACATCAGATGTAAGAAAGATATCTGAGCATTCAAGCCAACCGTTTAGATATAGAACATCGGATGAAAGAAAACATCTGAGTAATCAACTGTTCGTCAGATGTGACAATCCACCTGATCAGATGGAACATCAGTTGCAGGACTCAATCTGATAAATCGACAACATGAATTTCAAGGCAGCTGAGGGTTCAACTGTTCCTCTTTAGACAGAATGTCAGATGAAGGTAGCGATCAGATGGAACATCAGCTGAAGACCACTCGAATGAAGATCAAACGTTTCAACCGACTAACCAATGTTGAAAGACAAAGGTTGAAATTTGAATTTCAAATAGGAAGTCACGTGAAGGTTTGACGTTCTGTCATTACCTCATTTGGCCCAATACAAGGTTGTCTCAGAAGGAAAGCAGAAGTTCACAGTTGCCAAATCGGGAAAATCTGCAGAGATGAGAGATAAGCCATCGCTTTCACAGAACAGAGATCAACGGCTCTTCCAACGGCTAGTTGATCCTCACCGCCTATAAATAGAGACATTCATTCGTTCATCAAGATAGGAGACACAAGAGATAGATGAGACAAAAGAGCGAAAGAACGACGATATACTGCGCACAAGCTAAACTGCAATTATTCTCTTTCTAAGAACATCACCTGCTGAGAGTTCATAGAGAGTTAGAATCAATCTTGGTGTTTTCGATCTTAGTTTGAGTCTTTCTTTGTTCAAGCTTAGATCCTAGCTCACTTCTTTGTTAGAGCTTGTAGTTGGAAAATCCACCCTTATACACATCCTCTAAAAAGGTTGTTAGGATCCTGCTCTTCCCGAAATTGAGTAGAAAGGTTGATAAGTACCCGCAAACTTATCTGTACGGTTGCAAAGCCCGCGTAAGCTTTGTGGTAGCTGTCCTAAAGAATTTTGACTGAGTTATGTGGACTCACAACTCCCCGTGGACGTAGGAGTTCTCTCCGAACCATGTAATTCCTTTGTGTTGTATTTTCTGTTCAGTTACTTTCTGCATATCTAACTGTCCAACTAACCAGCACTCAAAACTGCATCTTTACATTTCAACTGATTTGGTTGTTGACTGACCTTGCATCTGAACGTGAGTTGTTTTATACGAGTTGTTTTTGTTTCCACCACATTCAGCATAGCACCACTCTTCCAGCTGAGTTTTCTTACTCAGTTGTGATTCCAGCTGAGTCTTCTTACTCAGTTGTGGTAATTTTTCGGGGGTTGTTTTTAAAATTCCTATTTGGTGTATTCCCCCCCTCCCCCCCATACACCAGAACTCGTATCGGGACCATCAAGTGGTATCAGAGCAGTGGTTCACAAGACTGTTGTCTCTGTTTCACGAGGTGTGAATCGAGGTGTTTTTCTTCAGTGGTCAATTGAATAAATCTTTTTCACGCTAGTGCATTTCTGCTTGCATTTGTCGTCTGTTTGTTGTGTGCAGATGGATGTTAAAGACAAGATTTTTGTCATGTTCTCGGTTGTGAACTATACATCCTGGAAAACTCGGATGAAGAAGATTCTACTGTCCAAGCATCATCGAATGCAACAAGTGATTACATCCGGACCAATCACCATCATGAAAAAAGTCATTCGCACTCCTACAAATCCCAATGATGGGGATGTAACTGAGGTGATAGTCGAGAAGAAGCCAGAAGATTTCACTCCTGAGGAAGCAAAAGTGAGCCAGCTGGATATCTGGGCTCAGAGCACTATCATGTCCATAGTTGGACAAGACTATCTTTAGAAGAGTGCAACACAGCTAAGGAAATGTGGGACATTTTGGCATCTCTTAGTGAAGGGAGTGACGAAACCAAGGAAAACAAGTTCTCCCATGCTTAGATTTTGACAATTTTTGTCTAAAAGTCGATGAAACCATTGATCAGTTGGAGCTTCGGTTCATGGATTTCATCCGAAGGATTCAGTCTATCCGACGAGGAAAATATACTTTGAGAGAGATCAATCTCAAAGTATTACAAGCCCTACCAGCTGAGTGGGACACCTTCACCAACATTCATGAAAGCCGAACTGATCTTGGAGAGATGGGAACTGACAAACTGTTCTCAATTCTGAAAGGAAACGAGTACAAGGTGAACCGACGAAGATCAACTCAGTCCTCGGTGCAGACGAGTCGACATGAGGATGTTGGTTCCGGAACAAAGACACTAGCACTTCGAGCCGACTATTCCAAGCCGCGAACATCAAGGGCAATAAGATCTGCGGACACAGCTTCGAAGGAGCCAAGCAGAGAAGAGCTGCAACAGAGTATTACTGCCTTGTCAAAGAAGTTGGCTGACATGGATACTCGGTTCGGAAAATACAAGCGGTTCTATAAATCCAACCGAACTCGAGATAACTCAAAGCCTGTGAACAACACAATAATTAAATATTACACATCAAATTATATGATTTGCTGGCTGACATAGTATATTACTTTAAGTGCAATAATTTATCCTATAAAACACAATAAATAATTAAATATTACACATCAAATTATATGATTTCCCCAATTATCGTAACTCGTGAAATAATTTTTAAATTAATAATTTTTATTTATGTTTCCTATTTAGCCGCCACAAATTTTGTGGTTTGGAGATGTGTTAGAAAGCAAATAACTTTTTTGTCCTTCCGGATGTGAGATTAAAATTGGATACGAAACTTAATTATAATAACCCTTTCAATCTTCATCTTACACATTGACCAAATCTATGGTCTATAATCATTTTTAGTTAACTCATAGGATCCATTTCTATTTTAATCATCCTCTATATATATATTAATTCTTATTGTGCATGTTTATTAATTGAAAGTGACTTTTCTATTAACTATGTAATTCGTATATATATAGCTTGTAATATATTTCAGTAATCCAATTTCGAATACTATTACAGTTTATACTGGAGTGAATGAGCCATTTAGCAAAATCCTCCCTTAGATTACAATAGTTGTCAAGGAACATAATACGGTAAAATTATAGCAAAAATGTATTTTTGGGACAATTATACCCTTACTATAGGGTAGAAGTTATTTTCAATTTTTCACTAAAAAAAACGTCTCATCCATTTCATCTCCACCATTTCATTTCCCATCTCAATTTTTCTCTCTCTAAACAAACTCTCCACCACAAAACCCTACTTTCCCAAACCCGCCACCTCCATTCTTTCACAGTTTCCTCAGCCCGTCCCACCACCCACTTCCGCCATCGCGCCACCCACTTCCGTCGTCGCGCCACCGCCTCTATCAATGGCTTCTGACAGCGAAATACCCTCTAACTCCAGTGAAGAAGAAGAATCGAACCACCTTGAGAAGATGAAACCACCAACCGTGAAGAAGAAATCGGTTCCCTTCGATTCCGGCGACTACAGAGAAGAAGAAGATAGAAGAAAAGAGAAAAATGAAGAAAAAGGTAGAAGAAGAAAAGATCTGCAAATCTGCTTTTTTGTTTGCATAGTGTGGAGATCTGTTTTTTTCTCAGATCTTTTTTTTTTTTTTGGAAATTCTGAAATATACGATCTGCTTTTACGGATCTGGTTTTTTGTTTTGAAGATCTGCAGATATATTGTTGCGAATTTTGAAATTCACAACATAATATACGAATTTCGTATATGGTGAAATTCGTAACTAACTTTACATTTTCATAAGTTTATTTAAAGTTACGAAATTACAATTTCGCAACATGTTTGAGGCTTTTTAAATTTCTTGAATCTGAAATTTTTAGGTGTATAATGTTGCGAAATTCACAATTCGTAACACATTTCGTATAATAATGTAGCGAATTGTAAAATTCGTAACTTCCTGTGCATTTTGGTTTGTTTATTTGACTTTACGAAATTACAATTTCGCAACATATTTGAGGCTTTTTGAATGTTTCGAATCTGAAATTTTTAGGTGTATAATGTTGCGAGTTTAACAATTCGTAACACAATTCGTATAATAGTGTAGCGAATTGTGAAATTCGTAACTATCTGTGCATTTTCATTCGTTTATTTGACGTTACGAAATTACAATTTCGAACATGTTCTAGGCTTTTTGGTTTGTTTTGAAGGTTTCGAATCTGAAATTTTTAGGTATACAATATTGCGAATTTTTCAATTCGTAACACAATTCGTATATAGTGTTACGAATTGTTAAATTCCTAACTAACTGTGCATTTTCATTCGTTTATTTGACGTTACGAAATTACAATTTCGCAACATGTGTGAGGCTTTTTGAAGGTTCCGAAAAGAAACATTTTACATAATAGAAATTGAAAATTATGTTGCTAATTCATATTTTCGTAACATGTTTTTGGAATTTCTATTATAACATGTTACAAAATGACAATTTCGTAACATGTTTGTGGCTTTTTAAACGATTCGAAACTGGACTTTTAAGTATACGAATGGATATACGCCATTCGTATATGATGTTGCATTTTCATATGTTTATTTGAAGTTACGAAATCTAATTTCGCAACATATGTTACATGTTCTGAATTACTAAATTGGTTTAATTGTTTGTTTATTGCAGATCGAATGGACATTCAAGAGGAAGAATCTTGCAGCCAAGCACCACCGGATGATTTTATTCTCATGCTACGAAATTGCAATTTCGTGACACTATCGTTTGTTTCGATTTATTATTTTCGTAACATTGTTACTTATTATTAATTTATTCAAATGTTGCAAAATTCTAGTTTCGCAACATGAGTTGTTGCGATTTGTTAATTTCGTACCAGTGCTAATTGTTATGATTTTATTATTATGTTACGAAATTTTAATTTCGCAACACTCTCTTTTGTTTCGATTTATTATTTCGCAACATTGATACTTGTTATTAATTTATTTCCATTTTACGAAATTCTATTTTCGCAACATGAGTTGTTGCGATTTGTTTCTTTCGTACCAGTGCTAATTATTATGATTTTATTATTACGTTACGAAATTGTAATTTCGCAACATGATTTGTTGCGATATGTTTATTTCGTAACATATTTAATTGTTATGATTTTATTATTATGTTACGAAATTTCAAATTCGTAACATAAGTCGTTGCGATCTATTTCTTTCGTAACAATATTACTTGTTCTCTGCATTGTTTCGTAATAGTGCTACTTCTTTTCTTTGTGTTAGATTGATTATGCTCACCTTCAGTGCAATAATCAGCCGCATCATCAAAATCATCATACACATCATCTATGTCATCAGATTTACTATCATACATTTAATCAAAATCATCATACACATCATCCATGTCATCAGATAAAACCAAAATTGTACGAAACCAACTCTGTTACGAAATAAATAAATCGTAACAAAAAAACATAAACATTCGTTTCGTTACTAAATTAAAGAATCGTAACACACTAAATTGTACGAAACGTTAAATTTGTAACAAATAGCCACAAAAATGTTGCGAAATTGTAAATTCGTAACATTTTATAACCGAAATTCCAATAACTTGATACGAAAATATGAATTAGCAACAGATTATTCAATACGAATGCTAATTTCGTAACATAAAATGATTCATTTCGAAACCTTCAAATAATCACAAACATGTTGCGAAATTGTAAATTCGTAACATGTTATAACCGAAATTCCAAAAACGTGATACGAAAATATGAATTAGCAACAGATTATTTAATACGAATGCTAATTTCATAACATAAACTGATTCATTTCGAAACCTTCAAATAGTCACAAACATGTTGTGAAATTACAATTTCGTAACGTCAAATAAATGAATCAAAATGCACAGTTAGTAACGAATTTCACAATTCGCAACACTGTATACGAAATTCGTATATTATGTTGCGAATTTAACGTTATATGCTTAAAAATTTCAGTTTCGGAACCTTCAAATAGCCACAAACATGTTGCGAAATTGAAATTTCGTAACATCAAATAAACGTAGAAAAATGCACAGTAAATTACGAATTTCACAATATTTAACACTATATACGAAATTCGTATATTATGTTGCGAATTGTAAAATTCGCAACATGTGTGCTTCAAAAATTCAATTTCTAAACCTTCAAATTGCCACAAACATGTTATGAAACTCTACTTTCGTAACATGTGTGCTTCAAAAAGTCAGTTTCTAAACCTCCAGTTGAGGTCATTGAAGATTTTCAAAAAAAGGTATGAAAATAGAGAAGATCGAGGGCGGCGGCGGCGGGAGGGACGACGGCGGTGGCGAAAGCAGATCTAGAGAGAGAGAGCGACGGCGACTGGAAGGGGCGCTGGGCGACGGAGGTGGCGACGGGAGGGGCTACAGCAGATCTAGAGAGAGAGAGAGCGACGGCGATGGGAAAGGGCGCAAGGCGACGGTGGCGGCGACGAGAGGGGCGACGGGAGGGGCGCAGTGCGGCGGCGAGAGAGAGAGAGCGGCGGCGATGGGGCGATAGGAAGAAGAGAAGAAAAAAAATGAAGAAGAAAAGCAGTAGGAAGAAAAACACGATGAAGAAAAGAGAAGAAAGAGAGAGAAGAATAAAAGAGAAGAAAGAGAAAGAGGAAAAGAGATAAAGATGAGAGAGAGAAAAAGAGAAAAAGTGAAAAGAATGGGTATTTTTGTCCAAAAAATACATTTTTTGCTACAATTTAACCATATTAAATTCCTTGACAATTATGGTAGTCAACCTAGTCAAAATGGCTATATGGATGGATTACCTCTTTATACTAAGTTTTATTTTTAAACTCTTATGCACGTATACAATATAACTTTTAAGTGTACAAATTATTTTATTTAAATGATTGCACTTTCATCCTTCTTGTTACTAGAGTCATGCATACGTTCAAATGTGTTATATAAGCATGTATTCATTAATTATATAAGCATGTATTCATTAATTGGTTAATTATTATTATGAGTCATTATTTCTAATGATAAAATCAATCTAAAGAATATGACTTTTTAATATGCTCATTTTTATTTTATATTCATTAGGGTTGACAAGTAAAGCTTAATTATTAAATTGCAGCTTTTGAGTCGAGTCAAGTGAAGAAAATTTAAGGTGGGGTTTCTTTTTAATGTTGCATTTAACATTTATCCTTATTAACTTTTTACTCAAATTATATGTGTGAGATGCAGTTAAAGCTTATGGGCTATCAGACAGTAAAGCTTAGCCTTCGGGCTATGGGATACTAAAGCTTAGCCTCCGAGCTATGAGACAGTAAAGCTTAGCTTTCGGGCTATGAGACAGATTTATTGCACTTATATTTGTTGTGATTCATATAATTTGGATAAATACACCCCACTGAGTCATTAACACTCACCCCAAAGCTATTTATGTAACAGCCTGCTACCCGGCCTATGCGGATAACCGGACCGTTACTTGGGACGTACAATGAACCGTTGACTTTACAAGTTGACTTTACAAAAAAAAGTGAAAATACAAAAGGCTTGGCTTCAAGGAAATCGAGGAAGTTTCGTCAACTTGTCTTCATTACCCTAGCTTTATCGTATTGGAGTCAAAGTATGAGGACTTTGGCCCCGCACTGCGGAAGCGATGATTGAGACTAACTGCGATCGATTTAGTCGAATAACGAAGCACTGTCGTTACACTCTTCGTACAAATAAATTTATAATCACCTCTTGTCCAACAAGATAGTAGTTAATGGCAAGTGGGGTCGATCCCAAGGGGCTTGGCGTAGATCTGCTCTTCAAATCGAACTCAACAAAAGGGGTTTTGACTGCAATGTATCCTGTAACTCAACAAGTAAAATATCAAATAACAAAAGAGTTTGGATTGGGTTTCGAATCCATGATCCTAATTACTCATCACCCATTCATTGGTGCAAAGATATTCAATTAACTGATCTTATCACTTGGTTTAAGACAAAGATTAGTTTATACCCTAAAGGTCACGAAGTCATGATAAAAACACACTTAGCCTATGTCTATCCAATTTTACAGATCTTGACCAGAAGGCAAGATCTCCTCTCTTGATCAACAAAGTCACGAAGACACTTCAGTAACGATGCTGCCCAACAGACATTAAGAATAAACAGACCCAAGACAGCCAAGAGGTAGGTCAATACCGACTGCTCTCCAACACTCTTTACCTTCTTGGGCACGAAAGATACTCTCGAGTTAAATCCCAATTCCTGTTAATGACTTAATATCAATATCTAAATGGTGATTAATCATATGTCAATATTAATTAAGTTTAAAATTAATCCTAAGTGTTTCGGGAACAAAATCAATTAACGAACTAACACAATTCGACCTCACGAGTTTAGAACGAGTAATTTACGATCACTTCATCTATATCCAACCCAAACAATAAATTTAGCTAGACATAATATTAAATGAAAACACAAAATATATAAAGGAAATCATACTGAAATGGAACTGGAAACGGGTTGCTGCCCAAAAGCGTAAGTCAGCAACCAAGGTCCCGGCTTCAAGCCAACAACTAAACTACTGTAGAAAATATAAAACGAACGTAAAAGTAAATTGCCAGTATGACTTGTTTCTTCCTCAATTCCTCTCAAACTCAGAATGCAGAACTAAGCTATGAACTTGAATAAAAGCGGCACACATTACATAATGGAGTCGGCCATATTTATAGGCGATGGAATTAGGGTTGCGGTAGTTTCCTTGTTGAAGAAGGACTCTTCCCATGCATATCACATCCGCCGTCTCTCTCATCCATGCAGCCACGATTCTCTTTCCTTACTTGGTAGGTATCTTCTTTGATTAGGCACGGCTAGGATAAGGAAAGAAATATTCGATCCTTATCCTCTTCCTTGAAGGAAAAGAAATCTGCTACTGGTCCGACTCGCTTCTTGCCCTCGATGTCTGCATCCTGAATTACTTCCTGTGTTGCCCAAGATCCTGGCTCCTCCGGGTACTCTGTCTGTTGGCTTCAAGGATATGGGGAGGTACTTCCTGACTTGTAGAGTGTGTAAAACGTTGTTGTCCAACTACAAGCCTCCAGCCCTATGCCCATTTGCATCGTATCACCATCTCAACATCTCAACAACAGATTTTCCACCGAATTTGCCCAAGATCCCACCTGTTCCTCCCTGCACACCATTTCTCGACTTTGTGTCCTCCCAGACACACTTTGACTCGATAAAGACTAAAAATACAAGAAAAACACAAGAAAATGGACACAAATATGGGTTCATCATCGAAGCGTGAAGAAGAGAGATGTCGATGAGTTTGTACTTGGATTAAACATACAAACATACATTTGAATGAAAAGGGGATATGACGATCTGAATGATCGTCATCTAAAACATCATCGATGTCAACACACATGCATCTCGTCTGTCACTCAACCTGTTTTGAAAAGAAAATATTTTTGGGCTGAGTACTTTTGGTACTCACTGAGGTCCGAGCCCCTTTTTGAAAAATGTTTTGCAAAAATATTTTTAAAGATATAGCATGCTCACATTCATATACAAGGGAGATACTTGAAAAGAAAACATTTTATTCCATGCACATGCAAAATCATTTTTATCATAACTTTGTCGGCACTTAACTCGCCTACCGTGTTACCTTTCGCGGTTCTTCGAGTGGGGATCCACTCTCACTCTCCGAACCGTCATAAGAACCTTGTGTGTACTACCTTGGAGTGATCGGGTCCCAACGTCGATCACAATAATATTGGCAATAAGCTCATTCATAATGGTAAACACGAGTAGAAAGTATAAAACATTTTAGCATGCATATCACTTTTTCATATAAAGTAGTTAGGGTTTATTAACCCGAAATGTTACCTCTGTGGGGCTTAGAACCTACAGTTTAAAAATAGGAACCCACCTCTTTTCCTTGTCGTATGTGGAGTATCCTCTTGCGTCCCTAATACTTGGTGTCTCCTACAAGACAATCTATATACTTAGGTATTTATACTAGACAAGGTTAATTGTCCTATTAACCTAAAGGTCAACCTATTTCCGGTCTTTATCATTTGGAGTTGAGAATCCATCAATGCATCGCCTTGAGGTTTTAACTTAGAGAAATTGGATCAACGATCCTTTATTAAAAGCATGCATCTTAAATTGTTATTCAAAACTTGATTTTGAAAACATGTTGTGTCATGATATGCCATGTCATGCTTCATCGTGATTCATATAAGTATGCATGTCACATTATTAATTATGTAAATTATTCATATTATACTTAGGGTGTGTTTGGTTAGATATAGTAATAATATTGAGATAAATAATACATAGATAAATAATATGGAGATTGTATAATAAATTATTGAATTTATGTGTTTGGTAGAAAATGTAACCATTTTGTTTAGGATCATTTACTTGTTTGGTAGAAGGTGTTAAAATCAATATTAAGTTATGTTGTTCCCATTTGACCCTTACCCTACCAAATAAATTACACAGATTGCCATCACATTTTATTGGTCTCTGTAAAAATGATAAATTAAAGACGTAATAAAATAGAAGCAATAAAATTTGAAGTAACAAATAGGCCATCATATGACACCGTAATTAAAACACCATAATTTAACATAGGATTTCAACAAGAATTCTGAAAAGACACGATAAAAGGGAACGTGAAAAGCTAACACACCATATACAAGGATGAAATAAACACACGAAACATATTGATCACTCCAGGAATGTTCTCATCCTTAATGACATCAGCCCCAAAAATGCACGCTAGATGGTAAAACTCGGGCTCGCCTTGATGATAGTATGCTTTGGCGAGGGTGTTATTCTAGTCAAGATGTATCACATTAGCGAAAACTCAATATAAGCAAAAAACGTAAAGCATAAGATTGCAATTGTTACCCGAAAAATTTTCTGCCACACTTTTTCATGAGTTTGGGCATTTATAGTAAGCGTCCCGGGTGTTTTGCATCCTTTCCAGCGCATTTGTACAACATTTTACCTCGTCCACATTCACATTCCGGAATCAATTTCCAATCGTCATCGTTAGCATCCATGACCCAGCTTCAAACATCTTCAATTCAATGCAATTTAATGTGGCCAGGAAACACCAAAGGAGACAGACAGAGAGTGGCAATTATATATAAATGGTAAGTTAATTTTCTCAAAGTGATGGACCAAAGACAAAAAAAAGTTCTAACATCTTCAATTCAATGCAATTTAATGTGGCCAGACTACATATTTTAACATCTACAATTCAAAGGAAAGACAAAAATCAAAACAACCTTGGAAGGCAAAAAAACCTAAATTGACGAAGACCTCAATACACAAAAGAGGGAAACCAGATTAGGGATTTATATTTCAAATGGAACTCACCGAACGAGATCTTCTTCGCGTGTAAAATAAGATTCGCCAAACAAGGAAAGAGGGAAACTAGATTAGGGATTTCTATATCCACAATTGAACTCACCGAAGAAAATGGACTGGAAACTTGTGATATAGCCACGCAAATCTATTGGCAGAATACAAAAAACTCTCCAAACGCAATTTGCTCCAGACGCGGAACTTGGGAGGATTTTCAAGTTTACACCGTGAAGAAACCAGACTGGGACTTCTATTGCGATATGGTGGAGGAGACGACTGGAGAGGAAATGAGGAGGGTAGTGAAGTCAATCTTCACAATAATATAAAATATTGTTCAAGTGGTAGAAAATAATACGAGTGGGTCGGTCGTTTTAATAATCTGCTCACAATCACATTATAATATCGGGCTTCCTTTTAATAAAGGGCTCTCACTAATAATAATATTTGCTACCAAACAAAGTATTAACCAATATTAATAATATAATATGGGTTAATACTACCTACCAAACACACCCTTATGCAATTAACACATACATACATGTCATATCTTTAATCATGTCATGCTTTAACATGAATACTTAAACAATTAAGCACATATATCATCAATATAACTTAGTTAATTAATTTTAACTAATTAAGAATTATCATTAGCTAAGCCATGAATAATTGATCATATAATAGCATGTCATTAAGCGTGGGTAATTAATCTAATCATGATTAATTAATCACATAATTAATACTCTAATTAATTAAAAATTAATTAGCATTCGTTAATCAACATGCTTATCCAAATCATACTTAATCAAATTGTGTCACATAAATATATGTTAATGATAATGTCATATAGTCATACTTATACATACACATTGTTAATATGACATGCATCATATAAATATCACATTATTAATTACTTAGGTATTTAACCCGAAATTTCAAGGCAATCGGAGTTCATTTGATAGAGGTTTTACCTTCTGCCCTAGATCAAATTAACAAAGATCATGCTGAAAAATTTCTAACACTTGGAGATCTAACATCTTTGAACATCAAGCTTTATGAATCAAACATATAAGTCCTAGATCTACTCATAGATCATGCTTATAACATAAATATCATAAATCGAAAGCTAAACTCAACATGCAATCCATCTAGAGCATACATGGTGCATAGAAATGCATAGATCTCAAGAAATCAAGCAAGAATCATCAAATAGCTTAGATATCTAAGGGTTAAACTTCTCTCTTGATTTTCCTCATGCTTCAAAACCCACATTCAATCACATACACACCATCTAACATGCATTTCTTAGAAGAACGAAGAAGAAGATTGAGGAAAAAACACAAACTTGAAGGTCAAACATTATACCTAGCTTTTCTCATTTTACTCTCTTACTTTCGCCCCTTTTCCTTTCGTGCCTTCTAGATCCTTGATGGGGCTCCTATTCCTCACAATGAGCTCTCCTAGATGGTATATGAATGGTGGTGGTGATTGTGGTAAAAGATGGTGGGAGGGAGTGTGGATGAAGGAAATGAAAGCTTGGTGCCTTGAGAAAAAATGACGGAGAAGAAGATGGAAATGATGAATGATTTGTGGAGGTGTGTGTGTGGCTGCCAAGAGAGAGTAATAAAGGGTGGAGTGAGAGGTTGTTTGAGTGTGATAGTGGGTGTATAGGAAAGTGAAAGTCATGCATTGACCAATTTCAAATAAAGAAGACAAAATGAGCTAATGTGAAATCATTAGATTCTTGCACATGTGAGGTTGGATGACAACTCTCTCTCTCTCTCTCTCTCTCTCTCTCTCTCTCTCTCTCTCTCACTTCTCATCTATTTCTCTCTCAATTCATTTCTTATTTTAATCGCACTTGTAAGGATTCATCACTACCAACATATTTAAATACTTAACCAATATGCAAGTAATTGCATACAGATATACATACACAAATCACACCCACATGTATAGGTACACATATTTTATTCATCTCGTATTATTTAGCCGGGTACGAACCCTCTTGATAGACTCGTCTTTTATTAATCGATCTAAGAAATTAGATTGCAAAATACTCATGCACAAATAAATCAATGCAACATATGAGATGAAATTCACATTAAAAAAATATGTTGTGTCATTTAAGAATTCGAGAATGAAATTATTTGAAATCAAATTTGGATTTTTATTTTCGAATAAAATCTCTTTTGACTTTTATAAACGGAGTCTTCATCTTCTCTAAACATAATAAATTATTTTCTTTTGAAACCTCTGGGAATAAGGACCTATCTTAAAAAGTTTTAATTTACTCGAGTTTTTTCCTAGACCGTTTTTCCGGGATGTTACAATTTATCTTTTCAGTTAAGGCTCGGGCGATGTACGACAGAGTGAGTGATGATGGTCAATGAGTCAAATATATTTATATTTGTCAATAAATATTATTTATTTAGTCTTCCACTGTAAAATAAATGTTTATTGTCATTAATGAAAATAACGTCTCCCTTTTATTTATAAAATTGGGGTGTTACACCCCTCAACTTGTGATCTCCATCTTCTTAGCTTCATCTTCAGTTGGGTTCAGCAATCCAAGGAGTTGACACAACATCTTGAATCACAACTCCACCAAAGGCTTTGTGAAGATATCAGCTCTTTGAATGTCAGTATGAATTTTCTCAATAATGACATCCTTCTTTTCGACATGATCACGTATGAAGTGATGCATGATGTCGATGTGCTTCGTCCTTGAATGATGGGCTGGGTTCATCGTGATCGCAATAGCACTTGAGCTGTCATAATATATTGGTACTTGGCCTATCTCCACTTCATTGTCTCTGAGCTGCTGCTTCATCCATAGTATCTGCATGCAACAACTGTCAGCTGCCATGTACTCCTATTCGGTGGTAAAAGTGGTGACACATACTTGCTTCTTCGAGAACCAAGATGCCAACTTGCTTCCCATGAATTGACAATATCTTGAAGTTGACTTCTTATCAACTCTGTGTCTAGCTAGGCCTGCATCAAAGTAGACGGTCAGTTCAATGTTATCATCAGTCGGGTACCGCAGTCCCATGTGTACTGTACCTTTCAGGTACTTGATGATATTCTCCGCTGCTTGCATGTGAGCTTCCCTAGGTTCAACTTGGAATCTTGTACAGACTCCGACTGCGTAGGAGTTTTCTGGGCGACTTGCAGTCAGATAGAGCAACGAACCGATGATCCCTCTATACTTCTTTGCATCGACTAGCTTTCCCTCATTGCTAGGTTTGATCTTCTACTTTGTATTCATCAGGATCTTCGTAGTCATACTTGAGTTCAGTCCAAACTTGATAATCAACTCCTTTGTGTACTTAGACTGATTGATGAAGATTCCTTCTGGCGACTGCTTGACTTGCAGCCCAAGAAAATAGTTCATCTCTTCCATCATGGACATCTCGAACTTTTCCTTCATGAGTTGGGAGAACTTCTCCATAGATCTTCGGACATGGATCCAAAGATGATGTCGTTAATGTAGATTTGTACCACTAAGATATCTTCTTCAACTTTAATGGTGAAGAGGGTTTTGTCGGCTGAACCTCAGATGAATCCGAATTCTAGGATAAAGCCGCACAAGGTGCCATACCATGTACGTGGAGCCTGTTTCAATCCATATATCGTTTTCTTCAACATGTAGACTCTACCATCATCAGTTTCGAGACAAGTGGTTGTTCTATAGAAATCTTCTTTAATATTGCCATTGAGAAATGCACACTTGACATCCATATGATATATCTTGAACTTGTTGTAAGCGGCAAAGGCCAGGAAAATCTGAATTACTTCAAGACGAGCAACTAGTGCAAAAGAGTCTTCAAAGTCGATTCCTTCGTATTAGCAGTATCCTTGAGCTACCAATCTGGCCTTAATTCTGACAATGTATCCAATGGCGTCCCTTTTGTTCTTGAAAATCCATTTCAGTCCAATCACCTTCACTCATGAGGGTCTTTCGACAAGTTCCCAAAAATAATTTCTAAGAAGATCGTTCAGCTCGTCTTGCATGGCCTGAGTCCAATGGATACAACCTAAAGCTTCAGAAATGTCTTTAGGTTCTAGAATGTCTGCTACGTAGCATGCCGTCATGGCTATGTCTCCAGCTTACTCAAATTTCTCGAGCACTTCAAGTTTAGCAGCGTACTAAGCGAGCACAGTTAGTTCTTCATCAGCTTGCTCTCCTGACTGAGTGGACTGAGTCGGGGCTTTGGTTGTGGTGTCAACAGCTTGTGTTGATCTTCTCGTTCTAACTCTTGATTCAAAATTTCCTATCACTGCTTCTCTGATATGATCTTCATACCATATCTTGTTCTTCATTGCTCTTTTAGCAGCTTCTAGCAGTGTGATGGAATAATCCTGTCTTCTGAGAGATCCTTGACACGCTAGACTTGGTGGTCTATCTTTTTGGTGCCTGTCGAACCTTAGTTGGGGTAGGAGGTCGAGGTGGGGAATCAGCTTGTCTCGGACTGGCAGGTCCTGGACTGTGTTTACAGTCAGTTGCAGGCATAGTCGATGTGTTAGTTGGGAGTCAACATATGACTATGTGGATATGAAGTTTCCCCTTGATTTGAGACGGGGTCTTTAGTCTTATCTTCTGAGGAGTAGACTTCTCCTTCTTCAAATGACCAAATGAGCGACTGTGCCAAGTTCTTCAGTCTTTGGACCTGAGATCTTGTCTGAGCGGGCTGAGTGGTCAAACTTCCTTCAGTTGCTTGCGCTTTAGCCTGTTCCCTAAACTCAAAAGTAGACTCATCAAAACTAACATGAGGTGTTATTTTCACAACTTTGTAGCTGTTGTTGAAAACTCTATAAGCCTTAATCTTCGCAGCATATCTTAAGAATATGCCTTTGACAGCTTTAGGCTCAAAAGTTTTCAACTAAGCTTTCCCATTATTTAGATCTAAAAACACGAAGATGTGATAGATTAGGCTTCATGTATCTCCACAGTTCATATGGAGTTTTTCCTTGTCTCTTCGTTAAGAGTGAACGGTTCTGAGTGTAGCACGTTGTGTTGACTGCCTCAGCCCAAATTTTTTTTGGCAAGGCTGAGCTTGTCAGCATGGATGTTGCAGCATCCTTCCGCGTTTGATTCCTCCTCTCAGCTACTCCATTCTGCTGAGGAGTCCTGGCTGTTGAGGTCTGATGAGTCATGTCATTCTTCTCGCAATACTCAGTGATAGTCTCATTGAGGAACTCAGTTCTTCAATTAGATCTGATGGATACAATGGATTTGCCTTGTTGATTTGCTAGTCTGTCCATCAGCTTTGGCAACTCTTCTCTCGTCTCATTTTTATGTTCCATGAAGATCACCCATGTATACCTTCAGTAGTCATCACTAACTACAAGAGTGTATTCATTTTTACTCATGCTCTTGGGGGTGACCGGAGTGAAAAGATCCATGTGGATCAATTGCAGAACGCGATCCGTAAAGAGCGTTAGTTTGAGAAGGAACGATGCTCTAGCCAACTTCCCTAGTTGATATGCACTGTAGAGATGCGTCTGACTGAACTTCAAGTTTGGTATTCCATCTGCGTGCTGTCGGCGATCTAATTTGTTCATAGTTTTAAAGTTGAGGTGGTTGAGCCTTCTGTGCCACAACAAGCTTTTTTCTGAGCTACTTTTGGACACTAGACAGGTATTTGGAGGACTGCACAACCAGTCTGTATAGTATACACCACCTGATGAAGATCACTTACCATATAGTAGAATTTTCTTGGTCTTAACATCTTTCACCCTGCATCCCTGTGCATCAAACTTCACAGAAAACCATTATCACAGAATTGGACTATGAAAAACAATTTATGCTTCAATTCATCGACCAAGAAAACATTTTTAATAGTCACCGAATCAATTACAAATGTACCAATCCCTTTAGGTTTGCCCTAGGAGTTGTCACCAAAAGTAATAATCGATCCCTCTCAAAACTCTTTAAGAAGACTCTAGTGGTTCGTCATGTGCTTGGAGCATCCACTATGCATGACCGACACCGATTTCGCAGCCCTTTCTTTCTTCAGTTCATCCTGGTCTTCGCCAGTAGATTGTTCTAGCAGTGCTAAGAGATACTTGTCTTGTCCTCCAAAACTTGATGGAGAGTTAGTTTCCTCTTCTTTGGAGTCAGTGTATACGTCGGTATCTTCGACATCTTCCTCAACGATTATAGCCTTGGACTTCTCCTTGGTCTGCACGGAGGGCATCTAGATCCTTCTTAGAGAGGTCAGGATAGTTAGCTTTGAAGTATCCTGGTTTTCCACATTCAAAGCATCCATCGCCTTGAGAATTTAAGGGTGTTTCAGAAGAGTTCTGTCTGCTCTTGTATGTCCTTCTATATCTGTCCAACTTGGAATTCATCTCTTCAAACTGTTTGGACATTTCCTCGATTTTTTTCTGAAGATTGGCTCGGCTTGGTCGATTAGTGGACCGTGAGGGTCTGGTGAACTTTGATCGGCCAGAGTCAGCTCGAAGCGCCACCGGCTTGGTCGCTGAGCTTTGCTCCATTTTGTCTGGATTCTAAAGCTTGGCTTGTTTCAGTCGGAGGATATTACACTCATTCACCTTGAGTATAGAGAATAGCTTCTCAGTCTTCATCAAAATGAGGTCACTCCGGTTCTGATGGATAACTCTGTAAACTGCCCAATCTTCACCAAGAACTGAGAGAACTTTCAAGTTCATCTCGCATTCAGAGTATTTGTCTTTCCTGATACTCTCGATGTCCATTAATATCTCTGTGAATCTCAGCTCCATTTATAGATGGACTCGTTTGCGAGCTGAGCGAAGTTCCCATACTTCTGACAAGTCAAGGTGAACTTGTTCTCCTTGATCTCATCAGATCCTTCACAGATAGATGCAAAGGCATCCCACATTTCCTTGGCAATATCGTAAGAGATGATTTTCGGCGGGTAGGATTTGCCGACGGTGAATGAGATGACACTCTTCGCGATGTCATCGAGCTGAGCTATGTCTCTATCTTCCTTAGTGTATCCCTCAAGATCCTTCAGCTCTATCTTCGTGGTTAGTGTTCCATCTCCTGGAGTAGTGGAGGAAACCGTGACTGATTGAGTCACTCGGATGGAACCGTCTGTGATGGTCTCCCACATCCTATGATGTATGGAGGTCAACGCCATTTTCAGTCAAAATTTCCATGTGGAGTAATTGTCCACTGTGAACTCCGGTAAGCATCCTAGCAACAAGGGGTTCATGATTCCTGCACACGCACAAGAGAGAAACAAGCAGAAATGCAGCAGAATGCACTAAGGAGGTTTTCAAAGATCTGTTCAGTTGACCACTGAAAAATCTCGCCTCATAGCTAGTGAAACAGAGTCAGCGTCTTTTGAACCATTGCTCTGATACCACTTGATGGTCCCAGTAATGAGTAACTAGTGTATGGAGAGAATACACCAGTAGCGATTTTAACTTAAAAATATGTTCTCTTAAATAACTGCTCAATTTGGTTTGCTCGACAATTGAAAAGGTCAGTAGGATTTGATCGCACAGTTAGGTGCACATCTAACTTCTTTGACTGAGGGTGAGCTGTATAATCTTGACTGAGGTTTTGAAACAGTTTTGCAATGCGCAAGTTGGTGGAAATTAAACTCATTACTTAAATTGAAATCTTTTACTGGGAAGGTCAAGTTCTCAAACACTTAGTGCAATTTTAGAAAACTATTTTATGCAGGGTCAGTTGGTTAGTAAACTCAATGTAAATACTGAAAATAGAGAACACAATATTTTTACGTGGTTTAGAGATTGACCTCCTACGTCCACGACTTCCTTTTTGGGCAAGTAATCCACTAGATAAGCTTACGCATGCTTATCAAACGTTCCATTTAGTTTACGGGTACCAAACAACCTAACCAGTTTGATTACGGGTTCGAACAAGACCTTACAACACTTTTACGGGCAAGTGTACAACCCATCTAAAATTGCGGGTTCTAAGGGACCTAGACTCTTTGATTACTGGTTCAAAGAAAGACCTAAAGAGTGGGGCTGGTGGTTTTTTCAACTATGAAGCCTTCAACACTAAGAACAGTGGAGATTTCTTCCTAAGGCTTAGAGACTCGATCGTTTCAGAGAGTCTGCTTGGATACAGCAAGATCTAGACTTCTAAACTCGATTAAAGAACAAGGCTCTAAGAGATAAAAAGAAGCAAAGGAAGAGGACTGATGGCTCTCTGCAACTTTTGCTTCTGACACTTGAGTGTTCTTGCTGAGGAAAATGCTATTCTCTTGAATCTTCTTGAACGCGCGTGGAATCAGTAGTCTTCTCGCATTTGTGGAGTCCCTTATTTATAGAGAGGGAGATAAACTAGCCGTTGGAAAGAGCCGTTTGACCTCTGCTAAAAAGCATTGCACTCCACCTACTCCTCTGCAACATTTTATGAAATGGTAACTGCAACCCTTGCTTTATGCAAATTTTTGTGGTCGGTCCATTTATGGAAAGTTACAGGTTGTCTTGTACTTCGGAGTAGATTTGAATTTGAGTGTGAACTCCTCTTCCTTCAAGGTCTTTCAAGTCTTCTCTTCTTGACTTTGGGACGTCTGACTTCGACACAACTGCTCGACATGCATGAACTACATGGGTCAGTTCTGGAGTCGGTCGAGTTCTGGCCTAACTAACCATCTGCAATCTCAGTTTGGCTGTCTTCTTTTGTTTCATCCTATAAAGAGAAAATCCCTACGCTCAAACAGTAAGCTCTAGCTAAGTTTAGACGGATGGTTTCATCTACTCGATTGGAGTCAATTGAGTTTTGGTATAAATCAAAACCTTTACTAATTTTTCCAACAATCCCCTTAATTATGAGGGGATGAGGAAATGATTGCTCATGCTGAGTGAATCTTATTATCTATTAAAACCAATTAATATTATAAAGTGGTTGTAGCCAAATTTTTGTCTATAACGAATGGAATGTCACAATTTAAATATTTTGGTTTATTGATTTTTTTAAATAAAATGCAATTTGATTAGATATAATATATTCTAAATGTTTGCAATTCACAAGATTTTAATAATATAAAAAAAAATTATCATATAGACCTCACCAAATGAGAATAGTTTAAGAAAATGGCGTACATTGCATGGGGTGATGCATTAGTAATACCCTACTATTATTATAAAAAATTAAAGATGCTTGTAGACAATTTCATTAACAATATTATGTGAAATTTTAAAGACCACGTCATACGCGGTGAATTTGAACCCGTGACTTTTATTCTGAGCATTAACTATTCTATCACTAGGCTAACATACATAAAATATTTGTAGACATTTATTTACGAAAGAAGTTGAATATACACTAGGACGACTGCGGCCTGCGACTAATCATTTATTGATGAGTGATGACACATATTGAACGCATAGTTGGAACATACCGAAAGATTTTAGAAACTGGCGAGCCCTATTTCTGTGCTCTTTTTAATGTCTGTAGAGGCCTAGATCGAGTCTTTTTTCCCTTTGTTTTGGGTCTTTTTGTGTCTGGAAGGACACACTAGCTTGCATGGCACCACAATTCTGCAAATGGGCATAAAGGAGCATATTTGGGGCAGATTTGACGAGCCCTATTTATGTGATCTTTCACAATTAGCTTAAAATAAATCTAATTGTACAATTACTCGATCAATTTCAACTTTCGACATAAGAATCGAGAAAACCCTAACCCCTTATTTCTTAAGACTTTCGAATTTTTCTCATTTTCATGCATAAGCGCTCGTTTTCACTCGATTCAAGTTCTAACATGCTCAATTAAATCATATAAGCTCAATTAACTCATTAATTTACTCACTTTCATCTTAATTTAAGAAATTTCAACTTCTAAGGTACATAAACATTGACTTCTTCATAACATGAGCATATGACGTCCAATTTTAGAAATTCAAAATGCTAAAATGCTTATTTTAAATGTAAGTTTACAATGGAATCATCACATGCATCATACAACATCAAAATCTCAAAATCTTAAACTCAATTTCTTCAAAAGTTTTGAAAATTTTCATACATATAACTATATATGCTCGATTTCTAAAATTCAAAGTGCCAATATAATTAAAATAAATTCAATTGCTCAAATATATCATCAATTGACACAAACAAGATCAAGAACAGAAATTTCCAATCTTAATTTTTCGAAAGTTTCAAATTTTTCAAGAAATAGACCAAATCTCACTCAAATTCAAAAAATCAAGATTCTATTATACTTATAAAAATTTCAATTGAACAAATCCTTCAACAATTTCATCATACAAGCTTAAACATCAAAAATTCCAAATTTGTACTAATTTCTTTCAAAAATTTTGGGATTTATGGAATAGGAATCAAAATTCATCATTTAGACACACAATCATGCATCAAATAATTCCAATTTCACAAATTCATCTTCAATTTATCATCTAGAACTCAAGAACTCAAAAACCACACATCCTCATACATATATACTTTGAATTTTTAAAGATTTAAAGCATAGAAATTCATCTCTTCAATTCCACTTCAAATCATGCTCAAATCATTCCCAATTTCATATATCTATCATCCAATCAATCCACAGAATCACAAGATCACAAAAATCACACGTCATGCTTATATATTTTTCAAAAATTATAGGTTAAGAAACAAGTGAACTCATGCTCTCAAATGAATCATCTAATCATGTTTCAAAGTATTCAAATCCATCATAAACATCATCAATTGAATCATCAAGATCACAACATGAAAATTTCCAATTTCAATACTCATCAACCTTTCGAAATTTTCATGAACAAAAGACACAGGGATTCATTTTCTTAAATTAATCATACACAACACCATAGATTAATTTATAAAGCTTAAATCAACCATCAAAATCATGCTTAACATCACAAGGCAAAAACTGTAAAAATTATTGAAATTTTCGATACTCAATAAAAGAAAATGATCTAGGTTTTTCTCTCTTCACTTCATGCATGAAAAACACACAAGGATTCAAGGATCAAAACTAGAATCAAACAACTCAATTCCCCTTCACTTGACCCAAACCGGTCAAACCAAAAAGAGTGAGAAAGGGAGATTTTCTCAACTTAATCCAAGCACAAAGAGATAGAGATTATCGAGCTTACTTGACTTCGGGAAATTGGTGGATGAATGGAGAGAAAATCCAAGCAACTCTTGCTTTCACCAAGCTCCAACAATGGAGGTTCTAGTGTGTGTGTGTGTGTGTGTGAGTTCGAAAAAGAAAGAGAAAGAGTGATGTCGGCTAGGGAGGGAGAGAGTGAGGGAGAGTGCGAGAAATGAGAGTGGGGAAAGAGATTTAAAGAGAGAGAAGGCTGCACCATTAGTCAAATGTGCGATAAAAATTGCCGGAAAGAAAATTATTTCTGGTGAAAATATCCCCATCTTTTTCGATTAACTCTCAAACGACTTAAATCTCACCACGACTCTTTCTTGACGTCCAAATACTCTCTACGTCGAATCATAACTCATTAATTAAATCAAGGATATATGAAATCAAATTTTCGGAATAAAATTTCGAGCAACGGAAAAGATTCTCAAAATCACTATTCATATTAGGATTTTTGAAAATAAAACTCAAATCTTTCTCAAACAGACTCAAACGACTTTCAAACATCTCTCAAAGGTTTTAAAAGAATTTTTATACTCAAAAGACACTAATTAGACGAAATTCGGAAAAACTCGATCAATAATGAAAACCAACAAAACTTACTATTTATTGAAAAGTAAAACTTGTCAGAATTTTCCGAAATTTAAACTCAACATCAAACTCATTCTCAAATAACTCATCACATCATCGATTCGGATAATCAAAACAAGAAAAATCACATAAGTGCACTAAAAGGTATTTTGGTAATTTCACGAGAAAAATTCTTTTCTCGAAAATTTTTATTACACAAAAGCACATTAAAAGATATCTCAAGAGCATATAAACACAATCAAGATGAATATTAAGACTCACGAAAGATCGGAGTATTACATACTATATGATACATTAGATCCATATTCACAAGTGTATTGATAAAAATAAAATTGTCAAGATATATAAGAAGAATCGAACTTAAACTCGAAAATCATGATTGCGCGTTAAAAACTCATTTCACTTTGCATATCGAATAAAACTTTAAATAATTAAAACACATGAATTAAGAAATTTATAATTAAAATTTGATGTCAATAAGTTTCGCTAGGAATATAAAATTTGTAGTCCAAGCATATAATTTCAGCCAAGTCCTATTATTTTTAATTAGAAATATTTGAGAAAATCAGGATGATTATCATTGGTTACACTTAATTATTAATGTTTTTTAATGCTTGTAAATTGAATAAATCTCATTTATTTAATTAAATTTTACCTAAAGTCAAAGCCATGTGAAACTCACGATTAAATTCAAAGTTCATGTGAAAAATCAAAATTTGAAAGAAATTTATGTATTTTTTTTTTACCATTACTCCTTAAAAAATCCTGGAGAAAAGGACTTCAATCCTATACCTTGAAGTTGTAGTATTAAAAAGACTACTACAATATTGATTTTAATTACTACCAAAAGATGGTGTGCTGGGCATTATCACTTGCTAGGATAAGATCATGTTATGTATATATTGACGGGTAACATTAGATTAAAAAAAAATAAAATAAAATAAAATAAAATAAATAAAAAAAACCCTAAATATATAATTAATGAAGAATCTATTTTAGATCTAGTTAACAGATAAATTGATTTGATTGACGAAGATTGACCGTAATAATGTAGTTTTATAATGTATATTATCAGAAAGATTTATGTTTGGTTAGACAAAATTAATAATTACTCTCTCCATCCCATTCATCTTGCTATGTTTTTTTTTTTTGGCCGTCTCACTTATCTTGCTACGTTTCCTTATAAAGAAATAATTAAAAATTTATTTTATTAACTTTAAAAGTACTTTATATCACTTCAAAAACATCTTATATCACTTTATATCTAAGAATGACAATAGGACGGGTTTGGGGCGGGAATTGTTCCCATCCTCATACCCGCTTTAAAAAATCACCCTCATACCTGCCTCCATACCGTTTAAATCGGGGTGGGTTCAGTGCGGGGATTATGCGGCGGGGGAAGGATAATTGTCAGGTACTCATTTAGAAGTATATATTGTCCAAAATTTAAAACTTTTATTAAAATTAAAAAAGTTATTAACTCCAAAAATTAAGGAAAAAATAGTAAAAGTTGATCAAGTCAAAGCTATTTGAGACAATCTTATTTCAAAGCCAACTCCTCTCTTTTTTTCTTAATTTGAGATTATTATTAAAATTTAATAAAGGAAAATACCAAAAAGGGGAAACAAAAATGGGAAAAAGAAACCTATCTAATAAGGGGCTATTAAAAAGGAAAAAAAAAAAGGAAAAAGGAAAAATAATCTAGTCGTCTATGCCACTGAGACGACTAGATAGAGAATAATTTTCGATGTAGGACAAAAATAGTGGGAGGGGGAGAATAATGAAGAGAAACAAATTGTCCCAAATTGAAAATGGATGGAAGAAGAAATGGAGAGTTAGGTTATATATAGGATGAGAGGAAGTAATGTACATATGTATACCTAATGTGGATTTTCGATTCTCATTAATTTGAATTTTCAATTTAATTAATTTTGTTAATAATTTATATTAGTATTAATTAAAAAATATATTTAATACAAAAATTATTCGAGGTCAGTTCACAGTGGGGATCAATATCCTTATCCCCGCTCCGAATCTGACTCGGATATAGAAGTTCATACTCATCCCCGTTTCGAACCCGGAATATTGACCCTCATCCCCGTCCATTAGGGGTGAGTACCCACGGGTTCGGATCCCGCGTGTATAATTATCATCTCTATTTATATTACTTCAAAAATATTACTTTATTCACTATACTAGTCACTAACCTCCACATTTACTCTTATACCCATACTAAAAAGAAAAATTTAGCAAGATAAATAGAACCGAGACAGTATATTGTAGAAGTTTTTTTAACAGTTATCATGCAAAACAGTGACAATATATGTTTTACTCTCAAATATGAAATGACAATTTGACGTAGCGCAAGGGTTCATGGTTCAGGGTTCACACAGAAATTGAGAAGAATCTCAAGTTTTGCGTAATTATTCATTCACTCAAAAGCCAATCCCCAAAATAAGACGCGGAAACAAAACGGATAACTTTAAATATAGCTCAGTCTCGTATCATAGTCCCTATTTAAGTAAATAATAAAAATAATTATAAAGTTCTATTTTATCCCAACAAGTCCCAATCTAACTTCTTAATAAATGATAATTACATCATCATATCCCCACCAGCCCCCCTCCCCTCCCCCACAATAAACTCATCAAATTGAAACCTATTCTTGTCGTTTCGTCGGTTTCTCTTCTTCTTCTTGGTCTTCTTTATTTTTACTTCTTTTTCTTGAAGAACATACATGTTGACTATTTGTGCGTGTCATTTTCTATTATTTCAAATCATATTTTTATTTAAATTAAATAAGTATGTAGTTCATCGAAAATCGACAGAAAATTATTATTTAATAAAATTTAATATCTGATAGTATAAGAAAGATATTATTTGTTAATTATTTTTATTTTTTTAAGTAATACCCATAAAAAAAATTCAAATTTAATTTCCACTTATTTTTATAGATAATTTCAAAACCCTCTTTCTTCTCAAAACTCATGCGAGATAAAAACTATTTACTTTTCAAATAGATGTTTTGTGTTGATTTTGTATGAGAATTGAGGTAGTTCTTTTTTTAATAGCAAATATCTATTTGTTTCTCTATAAGTTATCTCGCCGGTACTGAATAGTCCCTCAATACGCACAATTCTGGATTAGAATTGGCTCATGAACAAATCATTAGCAAATTTTCTGCTAATTTTTCCACACATTTAACGTTTCCCAACGGAGACGGATTATCAAACAATTCGAGATGGTATGTTTCGAATTATTCAAATCTGTTTGAAATTTATATACTCGTACTTGTTTGAAACCTGATTAAAAAAATCAGTCATCTGTGTTCCTTTCTAAAAAAATTCATATAGCAATACCTGTCTACCGCTACAGTTTTGGATCGAAACCGGCCCGATGACCACGATTTTAATCTACAAGTGCATAATTTATGAAACTCATTCAGAATTTATATATACCCAAAATTTAATAAAAAAATTGATTGTATTATTCTTTCCCGTCCTTAACCGTGTAGTAATATTTGCTAATTACAATTATGGGTTATGCAATATTGAAAACCTGATGATTTTAGATTTAGAAAATACATGAAAAAAAATGCATAAAATGAAAAATTTCTCGAGTTGAGGTATCCGTCAGCTGAGAAACCCTTCTACCGCCATGTATTTGGATCAGAATTGGCCTGCTAATCATGATTTTGATATATAAATGCGTAATATATGAAATCAATTTAGAATTTATATAGAACCAAAATTTAATTACAAAAATTGATTGTAATATTCGTTCTCGTCGGAATCGGCCCGTTGACCATAGTGTAATCGAGCCGGTGATCGAGCCGCTCATTATGAATGCTCTTTATAAAATTATAAATTATAATGTTCATCTTTTATGATTACAATTTATCCTTAAATGAGTATATTATTATACTAAAACAAAAATGTATCATAATATATATATATATATGTAAAAGGTTTATTATGAAAATGTATAATTACATATATAATGATGCATTACTGTATTTATACATAAAAATATAAGATTTCTAAATTTTTTCCAACAAAAAAGTTTAAACGTACGTGTATAACAATATTTCATATTAAAATGAAATATAGTCCAATTTTAAGCTGTAGCAAGAATTTTCTATTTGTTTGAAATACTTCCTCCGTCCATGAAATGGTTGTCACGTTATGGACGACACGAGTTTTAAAATAATGGTAGATAATAGTGGATAATAGTGGGTATTGTTGTGAGTGGAATAAGGGTCTCACAATAGATGTGAGTGGAGTGAGAAATATAATGTTAAATATAATGTATCATGTGGACTCTACTACTATAAATGGAAGTGACATGTATTTCGTGGACGGACTAACATTGAAACAAGATCGATATCTAGTGGTAGCAATGTTGAAACAAAATTTTTGAACAAAATCTATATCTAATTCATAATAATATATATAATACGTATATATATATATATATATATATGAAATATGAAATAATGATTTTTAATTCCAAAAATTGAAGAATTGAGATAAATAAGAGTGGAGGAATATGAGGGGTGCCATATAATTTTTTTTTTTAAAAAGTCATTTTTGTTTATATAATAATAATAAATAAATTTGCAAATATCAAGACAAAAATATAAACTAGGCTACAATAATTCTGAAATTTCTACAAATCAATGAATCCATCAAAATTTGTTTCAATGAACAGAAATTTTAAAGCCTTCAAAAATGGTCTCATCTTTGAACAAATAGGGAATAAAAAAAAATTGTCTGAATATCAAATCTAATTTCTCATTGCTTGGAAACGACGTGAGTGAGGTTTCATTTAGATGCATCACATAGTGTATTCATATGCACCGTCATGTATAATGAGATGCACAATTATGTATATCGAGATGCATTACACTATGTTTCCATACGCACCACCATGATAATGAGATGCACAATCATGTGTATCGAGATGCACCTCACTGTGTTTCCATATGCACCACTATGTATAATGAGATGCACAACCATGTGTACCAAGATGCATTTGCCTCTTCTTCTTTTGTTAAGAGATCGAGCGAGGGCAGCTGAAGGCCTCAGAGTGAGCCGAACGATCCAAATTGTTGCCACTAAGATTACCTATAAATTAAAATCAGAACCCATGGCGAAGTCGAAAAAAATCTGAAAGAAAAAAAGAAAAAACTGATGCATCTCAATACTCTTAATTGCACATCTCATTATACAGTGTAATGCATATAAATATACGTTGTAGTGTATATGAGCTGACCGTAAAATAAAATAAATAAATAAATCGGGCGCGTGCACTACACACAACATGCATGCGGTGCACGAGCCATGCACGTCTCACGGGAGAGTGACTCGACAAAAAAATATGTATTTGTGGTTACATGATATGCTCTAAACTTCTTTGTCATTTTATGCTAGTATAGTTTTACTTGTAAATAATAAATCCGTATGTTTTTAGTTTATTTGTATTAAGGCTCCATCCACAAAAATTGTAGCTAATTTTATTGTTTTCATCCGTTAATAAATATTATAGCTAGTTTTTGGTTTTTTAATTTTAGGGCATGACTCCACCCACTATACTTTTTTTCCTCTTTCTCCATTCACAATAGTGATTCCTTTTTCCTACTCACATAACATCTATCACACTTTTATTTAAATCCGTGACAAAAACAAAAAAACAAAAATAAAAACTCTCTACAATCTTTGCGGACGGAGAGAGTATATTTTAGTCCTTCAATTTTCATTGTAAATTTTAAGTGCACGCGGGTAGTTTCATTAATTAATTTGTGCTTATGTGTGTATTAATTAGAACAACATAAGTTTAACATAAATGATAATAAATGATCAAATTTATCAATAAAGTAGAGAGATTAATGTTTAAGAACAATCATAACAAATAGACAACTCTTATCCGGACAACTATCAATTTTAAGCTTGAAAATTGTTCTAATCAATATTATTTAAAATCGTCGGTTTTTTTCTTCTTATTTTACTATCGTATCCCTTAAACCTCATTAACCCCCCTCCAAAGAAAATAAATTCCAATTGATATAATATTTATATTTAAAAAGCAAATATCTAAAATTGATTAAAATATAATTTATAATCAATTAATAGACTCAAATAAAATTTATAATCAACTAATAAAATTATTTACAAATAAAAAAATGATGAATGTAATTACCTACAATTAAATCGTTGTGAGTGCAAACCCAAACTTGTACATAGGCACAAGAGGCCATTGCCTAGGGCTCAAAAAATTTTGGGGCCCACTTTTTTCCCTTATCTATATATATTTAAAATTATTGTGATAATAATATCAATCTTTTCTCTTAGTTTGGTGGCAAAGGACCCGCATACCAACTAAGTACATCAGTGTTTGATTTCCCACTGAACCAATCTAGTCCATTACTTTTTATTCTATTATTATTTTCTATTATTTCTGCCTAGCGATTTTTGTTATTTTGTTTTATACTACTCTCTCCGTCCATGAAAAATAGTCATACTTACCACATTTTTTTTGTCCATGAAAAAAGTCTTACTTCACTTTTTCCACTCACATCAAGTGGAACCTACAACAATTTCCACTCTCATTTTATTTTTTTTCACTCACAATAAGTGAGACTCTCATTCCACTCACAACAATTTTAACTATATTTTATATTTTTCACTCACAATAAGTGGGATCCTTATTCCACTCACAATAATTCTACTTCCAATCCACTTCTACCACTCCCACTAAGTGGTACCCCTATTCCACTCAAAATCACTTTACCAACTTTCTTAATCTCTGTGCCCAGCAGTAAATGAGACTGTTTTTTGTGAACGAAGGGAGTAGTATTATTTTCTCCATTACTTTTGTCGATTCTTATTTACCTTTTTGGTTTGGACTTTTTTTTAGATGATTTTTTTCTTGGTTTGGATTTTTCGAATGGATAATTCACATTTATTTATAAAAATAATTTGTTCGTGATTATGAATAAAATCTATTAAAAATTTTCAATAAAATACTTACATTATTTTAAATTTATGAATCTCTATCTTTTTATTTAACTTTTTCTAGGCATGTATTAAGACACTATTTTACTAATTTCTTTTTTGAGTTAGTTAAGTTAATGTATTTGTTAGTATTAAATAAAAAAAAGTCTCCTCACAATATATTTATAAAACAAAATGATATTATAAATGATAAAGAAATCAAAAGAATTAAATGAAGTCAATTTTTACTATTAATGTATATTTTTTCGTCTATTAAAATGATACCATTATAATTTTATATGAAAGATCGAGGGTCCATTTTTTTTATTCGCCTTGGGCATGGTGTTCGACAGGACCGGCCCTATGTGAGTGGGTGGGTGGCGGGGCTGGATAGGTAGTTTGGAGGGGAGGGGTAGTTTGAATGGAGAGGAGAGGGATACAATAGTTAAACAAGGAAATAAAAAAAAAAATGCAATTTTAAATAATATTGATTGGACTGGTAACCGATCATTGTCTGGACAGTAGTTCTTCATTAATTATTACCCTTATAATAAATTGAAAGTATTAACTATCAAGCGAACATTTTTAATTCCTAAATCCGTATCACAATGCTTAATCAGAAGAAGTTTCATTATTCACGACGAAAATGAATGCATCTTGATGTTGATCTTTAATTTAAAGATAATTACGTGTTTCATGGTGTGCGAGATTAGGTAGTCATTTCAAGGCATTAAAAAACAATAATAAGAAGAAAATATTTGCAAGTTTCAGAAGAAAGCGAAATACGTTATATAAAATCCTAGGTTAAAACCACACGAAATCCTACTTATATTCCATCCGCAAGTTATGAATATTGTGCTGGAATAATATTTAAATTAAGTTTAAGTTTCAGCTCAGTTAGGGCATGTACTACGGGATTCTAAGAGCATTTACATCGGGTAACGAAGGGGGGGTGTCGAGTGTGAGGTCGAGTGGATCGACACACCCCCCCACTCGACTCACCCCGGTGTCGAAGCAATGTGGGGGATCGACACACCCCTATGTCGAGGGGTGTGTCGATGGTGGTGTCGATCCCTCGACTCTCCACTCGACCTCAAGCACGCGATATATGGGGACACTTGTCGTGTCCCCATTGGTCTCTTATTTTTTTTTTCTTCGTTAAAAATTAAAAAAAAAAAAAAACGTTAATTATCAAATCCGCAACGTATACATTTTTTATCTCCAACGTCTATATCTCATTTTTTCCCTATATATACCCATTTATCTCATTCATTCTCCACACAACCTAATTTCTCCATCCATTCTTCTCCCAAAACATTTTCATTCTTTCAATTTATTTCGTGCAAAAAAATGGCCGACGATCAGTTTAATTCGTGGTATTCGCAAACTTTTGGTTCAATCCCACCGAACCAATCTCCAAATCCGGCGAATCCACCTCCCAATCCGGAGAATCCAAGCTCCGGGTTCTCATCAATTCCAGGTTTCGGCCAATACTCGGCCCCTGCAGGGTTTGGTGCTTTTTTCCCGACGCCGGGTTTCTCTGCATTCCCTCCGGCCACTGGGTTCTCGCAGTTCTCACAGCCGCAGGGGTACGGCCAATTCCCCCCTTCGGCTGGATTTCCACAGTCGCCCGGCTTCTCCCAAGTCCCTCCGTCATATGGCTTTTCGCAGTCGCCGGGATTTTCACCTGCGTCGGGATTCTCGCCTGCGCCGGGTTTCTCGCTGTCGCCGAGCTTCTCTCAAGTACCCCCGACATCCCGAAGGGAGCAATTCTCGCAGCCCCCAGTGGGTATGGCTCGACTCAGACGTTTCAACCTCAACGACGACGACGACCATGTTGAGGTGGAGGACGAGGAAGAGGAAGAGGAAGCGGCGTACGCCTCCCACCACTCGGAATCGGACGAACACGAGCAAACACCACCGCCCCCGCCCCGCCGCAAGGGGAAAGCTGTCGCGACATCAAGCACGGTCACTTCTCCGGCCAAGGGGAAGGGCAAGGCACGCCGCAAGGGGAAAGCGACCGCGGCCTCATCCGACGAGCACAATAAGCCAGCACGAGGTCCTAACTACACGCCCGCTGAGATTGAATACCTCGCAAGGTGCTACGTTGACTTCGGGATGGACGCGATCACCAGCAATTACCAAACCTCAAGCGCTTTTTGGGAGAAAATAATGATCCATTTCAACGAGTTCATAGCTCCCGCCCACCCAAGAGAGAAGAGTGCGATGAAAAGCGCATGGAGCCGCGCCAAGAAACAGATCCAGAACTTCGCCGCCATCTACATCCAAGAAGAAAACCAGCTCGGAAGCGGGGAGAACGACTTCGATCTGTACACGAGGGCCCAAGATTTGTACGCCGAGAAGTTCAACAAACCGTTCCCGTATAGGGCTGCGTGGGAGCTCTTGAGGCATATTCCGACTTTTACCAACCCGGCGAAGCCAACAGCTCCAAAGCGGACGAAGATAAATGAATTCGGCGAGTACACTTCGTCTGCCAGTGGCAACGCATCCACCACATCCGCGAGCGATGCAAACACTCTGCAGGTTCGACCTGAAGGAGTGAAAGCGGCGAAAGCGGCGAAGAAGGGGAAGAAGGGCAAAAGTGCGCTACGGGAGCAGGCGGCAGAAGAGTTGGCATCCCTCAACAAGCAATCGAGGGAGGAGTGGGCGTTCAATATCTATATTGCCGAGCAAAAGGCGAGGTACGAAAATGTTCGCCGCAAACTTGCAAGGGAATTCAATTGGGAGGAGTAGTTGTCTTTTTTTTCTTTTTAAAATTATTGTAATGAAGTAGTTTTTTGTTATTGTATTTTTTTTTTAATTAGTGTATGTTGTAGTTTTTTTTAAATTCAATAAAATTGTCATTTATTAATTTCTGAATTTAATTAAGTTAATTTTTATAAAATTTATTACAAATAAAAAAAACAACAAAATAAAATTTATTCAATCATTAAAATCACGTTTCCCAGTGCTTAGACCTAGGTCTTACTCAACCCCATTGATGTGGAGAAATCAACCTATGTCTAACTCAACACCACCAATCATTAAAATCACGCTTCCCAGTGCTTAGACCTAGGTCTTACTAGACACCCGCTGTAAGTGCTCTAAAGAGGGGTGTCGAAGGGGTGTGTCGAAGGCACTAGACACACCTCCGCTAGACACACCCTATGTCTAAGCCATAGTGGAGCTTAGATCCACCCCTGTGTCTAAGGGTGTGTTGAAGGGTGTGTCTAAATTTCAACACACCCTTCGACTCCGCCAATCAGCATCATGGGGACGCGTAGCGTGTTCCCATTGGTCCGATGTATTTTTTTTTTTTATTTTCTGATTAATTTTTTTTTTTGAATTTAATTAAGTTATTTTTTATAATATTTATTACAAATAAAAAAAATAACAACAAAATAAAATCTATTCAATCATTAAAATCACGCTTCCCAGTGTTTCAACCTAGGTCTTACTCAACCCCATTGTAGTGGAAAAATCAACCTATGTCTAACTCAACACCACCAATAATTAAAATCACGCTTCCCTGTGCTTCAACCTAGGTCTAACTCAATCCCGTAGTACATGCTCTTACAAATTCGTTCAATTTAATTTTTAAAATTCAACTCCCTTCTATTTCAATTGCAATACCCGGGTACAAAGGTTGGTCCCTAAGAGAGAAAAATATAGTCACTCAAATGTTATAAATTAATTTCTCCTATAGTATTATTAATTATATTGACATTGATATCCCTATTAACTCAATTTAAAGGATTCAATCACAATTGCAGTTCATTTTGATCAGTGCATAAGTGCATTACACATATAACCTTACCATGTCTATTAAATAAACAAATACGCACTGCAAAAAATCCAAATACAAGAGTGATAGTAAAATACCTCGTGCGCATACACAAATTGCAATTATGAATAATCCAGCCAAATTATTAGGAATTGGACCGAGCACGATTCCATAAAAAACTAAACTTCAATCATTTGAGTATTCATTTTTGAAAAGGAGAATAAAACCGGTAATGTCAAATCTACATATTAATCTGGATTGATGTGAATCTCAATGACCAAAAAATTGAGAACTTACGTAGGTAACTCTTTTCTTTTTCTTTTTCTTTTTCTTTGCCTAGGAAAAGGGGAACGGTGAGATTTGCATGGTGCAGTTTCAATTTGTATAGGTAGAATCTCATATAAGGTCCTTTCCAAATTGTTTCTTTCAATTAGACATTTTAAATAAGTAAGTCGTATCGTTCTCAAACTAATAAATAGAGCTGAAATTGTAGGTATACTAAAGCCACTAGTAGAAAACCGAACTAGCTAGCTGATTAAATGTGAAATTTGTTGAATGAAATCTGGTATTTTTATATGTATATTTTTAAAGCATTTACCTTAATTTCCATTTTCCAATAATAATAATAATAACAACAAATTATTCAAATTATTATTATTATTATTATTATTATTATTATTATTATTATTATTATTACATTGGCCACGTCCACGTATTTTAGTATCCAATTTGATTTTAATTAGTCTTGAATTTAATTGGATGTGACAAATCACGATCCTAATTGGAAGAATAAGCTATTGTAGATTATTTTTTATTTTAATTTTCTCTAGAGTTTATTAGTTAATGTATCACTGCCGATAAAATGAAAGACTTCACAAATCAAAAAAAAAAAAGTGCATGATTATGTCAGGGTGTGTGTGTCAGTGTGCACATCAAATCTTTTATTTGTACAACCTATAATTCATGTTTATTAAGTTCGTACATACCTATATACAGATGTCAGCCGTAAGCGTATACAAGAAGTACTTGAGCCTATTGCCCCGCATACAATATACGCCTAAAATTTGCAAATTAAATGCGAAAACGAATATTTTTATTTTCTAAGATTGGTGATTATATATGTTTATTAAGGGGGCGTTTACTAAACAGGATAAGGTGGATAGATAAAAATAATATAGGCTAATCAAGCATTTACTTCTAAGGATTAAATTCAAGTATATCTCATCACATATGATCATTCTTCATATTTGGAACTACACATATGGGATTAAATTAATCATAGGATAAAAATAGTCAATTCTATCCTAGTTAGTAAACGCCTAAGGGTTTGTATCATATGAAATCCAATGCTTAGTACTAATATAAGACTTGTAATCCATCTTTAAAAAAAAGAAAAAATACTTACTGCAGATACTGTATGTGTGTGGCAGTATAAGATCATCCAAGTATGCCCCAGCATTTACTATTTCTACGGAATACGGTATAGTTATGACTAAATCATAAAATGATTTGCAGATAAAAAATTATGAAAGATATAGTAATAGAAAAGAAAAGAAAAAGGATGCAATGTTTGTAGATAACGATTCAGATGATAGAGACATTAGATATATATCCCAGCTCTCAAATGATTGATATCAGAGTCTACTCCAAGTGTAATTTACCTCTTTTATGTAATTTATTGGCTATTGCAAAAGAAAATAAGTTTATAAAAGTAAGTGTCCTATATAACGGCTGCGATTGCTCATAATAATAATAATAAGTCTGCAATGGCCTTCTCTCCTAACATTTATATCATAAATCACACACAAAATTTCACCGGCAATGTGTGTGTCACGAACTTATGCATTTCAACGTGTTTTTCAATTTATTTATTTTATTTCACTTCAAACGTAAAATCACATCTTAAAAATTACCCCCAAAAAAGGGGTGTAAAAATATGAAAAATCTTCATTATTTTGTTTACCGCCAATAAAGAAAGTCGAGTCATCATCTCTTTTTTTCTTTTTCTTTTTAATTGATGGAAACTGAATTGTATTCAAGTATTTGACGACTCCATAAAATCTAATAAGTGGTCTCCTTTTCTCTATAAATAGCAAGTACCTTTTCTCTACTCTCAACTCAGATTCAAATTGTAGTCATGAGATACATAACTATCCTCATTCTTGCACTGGTATGAGCATCATCTCTGTCCTAAAATGATTACAAATTTACAACCATCATTTTCCTAAAATCTCCAAAGAAACTTCATGTGTCTCTGAGTTTATATGGGCTTGTTATTTTCTTATTGATTTGTTATATTACATTATTCCCATCAATTTGTTTTGAGTTGGACTCTACTCAGCTCAATTCTAATTAAGGAGTTTCATGAAATGCAGGTAGCTTGCAGTATCAATGCAAGAAAAGATGCAGGGGAATATTGGCAAGGTGTTGTAAAGGATCAGAGAATTCAAGAAGGTGATGATTGCCATACGTTGGATGAGACATCGAGCTCTGATGTCAAACCATTGTACGAGGAATCTTTTGCAAAAGACTTTGAGCAAAGGGCTAGCACCATGGCTCATACTCATCATGTCAAGTTTAATGCCAATAAAGGTTTTGTGATAGAGTTTGAGCCAAGGCCGAGTGCTACGTCCTATGTTGGTAATATCAAGCCTAAAGAAGAGAAATCTCACGCAAATGAGTTTGAGCCAAGGCCTAACATCCTAGATGGTAAGAAATCTTACAAAAAGGACTTCAAGCCGAGGCCTAATGTCTCAGCATATACTAATGATGTTAAGGCTACTAACAAGGACTTCGAGCCGAGGCCTAATGTCTCAGCATATACTGATGATGTTAAGGCTACAAACAAGGACTTCGAGCCTAGGCCTAATGTCTCGGCATATACTGATGATGTTAAGGGCCTTAAGGCTACAAACAAGGACTTCGAGCCGAGGCCTAATGTCTCAGCATATACTGATGATGTTAAGGCCACGAACAAGGACTTCGAGCCTAGGCCTAATGTCTCAGCATATACTGATGATGTTAAAGCTACAAACAAGGACTTCGAGCCTAGGCCTAATGTCTCGGCGTATACTGATGATTTTAAGGGCCTTAAGGCTACAAACAAGGACTTCGAGCCGAGGCCTAATGTCTCAGCATATACTGATGATGTTAAGGCTACGAACAAAGACTTCGAGCCTAGGCCTAATGTCTCAGCATATACTGATGATGTGGTTGGAGCAAAGACAGAAAAGACCCTTGTCAAGGATGTTTATGTTTATGAGGAGTAAACGAGTGCAAAATGAATCATCAGTGTCAAGTTTATATAGTAATATGTCACTATTTCTATTGTATGTGGTCTTAACGTTACTTTTCTGCTTCGGAATAAATGTAACTTGAGTGTGCGATCAAATATGTACGTATTTAAATGAAAAGCCTTCGGGTCTCTTGGGTTCAAGTTGCACTCTAGCTTTATCTTAATGCACCCACCTCATTCATTCATTCATTTATATCTTATTCTGTTCTTTATTACACCCATACACTTAATTAGTAAACACAAAATACTACGTCAAATGTAGGAGAGGAATCGAGTACTGAGTTTTTCTAGGCCTGTAACTTTGGGGAAGTTGCAATACAAGGATATATTTTTACAGGCTTCCAATAGTAGATAAAATTTTAAAAAGTTGGCAATTGAAGGACAAATTTAAACCCGATTGGACCAAATTACACATTTCTCTCAGCCCGGTGCCTACATGGACTTCACATAAGAGGAAAATGAATTGGTCAGGCAATACTGTGATATAAAATCAAAATTTATATAGTATTTTGTGCAATATTTGGCTTAAACTTTTAGTCATTTTATGAAATTAATTTGACCATATTTTGAAATTAGATAATATGGAGAATATTTTACTTTTGGAATTGAAATATTATGTTTCAGTTTAATCTCATTTACCTTGTTTTAAATCTTTATTTTTTATATTGCTTTTTTGCACACTTTGGATCTAGCTTCTAATAAATCAAGTTGGGTACATGTGTATTTGCTAATTAGTTTTTGTTCATCATATTAGAGGTTTAGAAATATTATTTGATTTGTGTTGACAACGAAACTGCAAAAGTTAATATTATATTTAGCCATAGCCATCAGGCCGTTTAAATTACGCAATGTGGAAAAAATGTAGTATAATTTAGTCTGATTGGGCTCAAATTTATCCTTTAATTGCCGAATTTTTTAAATATTATCTTACAATTGCAAACCCGCAAAAAATTGTCCTTCTATTGCAATTTGCCCAAAGTTACGGACCTAAAAAACTTTGTAATCAGAGGAATCTAAACTGGAGACAAGCAGGGTGCTTTCTAGTATTGTAAATACTGTAAATCTTGTGGTTACCATGATTTTGATTATCATCTGATGCCAACTTAATTAATTATATGTTCAAATCTAGCAGATAGTCGCACACATACATAGATTTTAGACGCCTTAGACAAAATACAGAAATAAAATGAACGGTAAACCATCATCATAATGCAATTCGATTTGATTCAACCCTCACTATTGACACCCCATTTTGATTATGCATTTTTTATACCTGTTTTTTTCTGTAATAAATTTTTATAGTCAACACGATATAGAGAGCAGTAGATAAAACATGACAAAAAATGTCAAAAGATAAAGTTTTACACAGAAATTGCAATAAATTCACTGAAAATTTATATCCAGCTATGCCAAATCAGAGGAGTAAAGTACAGATTGAAGGAAATCAGCAAATAAAAAACGAATTCACTCCACAATACACCCACTAGTATACACGCATGAACTTAGTGCAACACGAAAAACATAAGAATGCATTCCCGAAATTTTTGAATCACATGATGCAATCAACATTCACATCCAGTTGACCTTTGTTGGCCGCTGCTACCAACATCAATTGTGTCCGGCAGGTATCTTCACCATCATCAAGAATATTAGCAAGAACAAAATATGCTTTTCAAAATTATGAGATCACAGCATATAACTGTCATGTTTACTGCATAATATGTTTTGTGTACCAGTTTTAACTATGAAATCTACTTTTGAAATAATACGTGAATGCAAGGTATATTATAAAAAGCCGCATAACATAATGACAGAATTATGAGAAATTGAACATGTAGAATTTGAGATGTGCTGACATATAAATGCAACTTAATAAGGTAATATGGGATTTTGTACTCACATTTCTTCTTCTTCTCCAGTCTTCAATGCATTCTTTGCAATCACCTGAAAGGCTTCTTCAACATTGGTGCCTTCCTTGGCAGAAGTCTCAAAATAAGGAATATTTCCTTTTGCAGCACACCAAGCACGAGCCTTTTTCTCAGATACCTGAGGCGAAGCAAGTAACACAATGCTTTTCAATTAAAAATAAAAATTAAAAAATCATAGCTTCCATAACGAGAACAGTACAACACAACTTATGTTTCAGCATGACCACATCACCAAATAAAACGTCAAGACCAAACCCCGGCCCAACCCCCATTAGCAAATAAACCCCTCAATCTGGAAATATAAAGAAGGAATGCAAATGGACACTACATCAGCTATGCTTGATTTTCCGTGAATAAAAGTAACAACCTACATACCATTTTTTTATAGGGAAATATGCTACTGTTTGAAGGGCATTTTGATTACACAAAGAACATTTTTAGTCACCTCCATAAAATAAGAATTCTAGCCACTTTTGGTGGTTATAAATTGCAAAATACCCCTACTTCTTAAATTCAACTTTTAACTTTACTTTTAACAAATATTAAAATATGTTTAAGAAAGAGGCTGCAGCAGATAAGGGAACCGCCTGATAGAGGGAAGGGAGTGGGATGAGACGTCGGCTGGGGAAGGGAGTGGGATGAGACGCCCTACGAACATGTTTAGGGGAGCTGTGGGTGGTGCCGAAGGCGGAAAAAGGAGAAGATGGAGGTGACAAGCAGTGGCTGTTGACAAGTTGGGGTATTCGTATTATCGGGCGTCACCTCCCTTCTCTAGCTGCCTGACACCCCACCCTTCCCTTCCACAACCCAACGAGTTAGCACTTAGCAGCAGAAGGCTGCCAGCAGTGAAACAGATTTTTCCGAAAGAATAAAATAATGGTTCTTTAAAGTAAAGAACTGAAATTTAAGACGTAAAGTAATTTAGGACTTTAGTCCCCAAAAAGTTGCTAAAATACTTGTGTTTTTATCGACTATAGGTGGGTAAATTTTTTCTTTTGTTACCTAAAATGACCATTTTAATTTTTGTGTTTTCTAATGGATAAGAAGAAATTATTTGTGAAACATAGTTACAGGTAGAACAGCTTACTGAAGATCTTTCATGGTAAAGGGAAATGAGCAAACAAGAAAACAAAAGGAAATAAATTAGGTATAGATGTAGATTTATATTGGGTTGTAAGCTGTGTTGCCAAACCCCTAGTATCCCTAAAAAAGCAAAGTAGATATCATGAATTTATGATAGATCCACTACACTTCACCACATCCAAGATTGTCCTAATGGCTTTGGCACAGGTGACTTTTTTCTGTAATTCTTTAATGACTCAAACACTATAGAGCAATGTCATAAAATTGTCTAATGCTGTTCAGAGACTACGAAACCCAAGCGCCCCTTTAATAATAGGAAAGTAGCTTTGCAGGGATATAATGTCTGAACCTCAATATATACACACCCATATAGAGAGAAGGGAGAGGAAATTACCACTCTACTATTTCCACCATCCACATCAGTCTTGTTGCCAATCACCACAAACGGAAAATTTTCAGGATCTGATGGGCTAGCCTGCAGCACAATTTATATTTCATTAGTATATTCCTAAGGTTCCCTTTATAGGACAGGTAAAATTCTGTGGATCTGACGAGCTAGCCTGCAGCACAATTTCAGTTTCATCAGTATATTCCTAAAATTCCCTATATAGGATAGGTATAGGAAATGACACGAGGATGAAAAAACTTTTCGTTTTCAGAAACATCAAACTTTGGGCTTCAACTGAACTACTTTAGAATTCTAAACATTCTTGAGTTTCATTTGGCAATATGTCATCAAGAATTTCAAGTTACAGTAACTTAGACAATTTTATCACTTCTGTCCTCCAACATGAAGCACAAGTTAGAAAAGGTAAAATCCTACAAAACCCACAAAAATTACCACACAATCCTTCCCCTTTCTCTGCAAACATAAGTATTCTATCCTGCCTAATGCAGAACAAGAGGGTTTGTTAATTAATACCCAATTACCCATCATATAGCATGCTTACAAAATGAGGGTCAAAGCATGATAAGAATTAATTTCATTATTTTATGCTCAACTACATATAGATTAAATTTAAAGAAATGATATATGAACATGAGCTTATCAATTAAAGGGAAAAAAACCACTGAACTAAAAGAGGGCATTCATTAGAACTGCACCTACCTGAATCAAGAACTCTTCCCTCCAATTGTTAAGATTGTCAAATGATTTCATGACATTGACATCATAGACAAGCACACAGCAATCAGCACCACGGTAAAAAGCAACTCCAAGGCTTTGAAATCTTTCTTGGCCAGCTGTATCCCATATCTAATTACACAAGACCCAATCATAGGGCATAAGAGGGTATATAACAAGGAAGATCACAGATAGTATCAACAAAAACAATTTACAGATATCAGTAATATGATTACATATCCAATATTTAAGAGAGCTTTTTGATGTGATACTCTAATGGCTTTATCAGGGCATATTTTTTGGAATCCAAATTTAAGGGGAAAATATACGTTCCTTACATATAAAAAGAAGAAAATTTACTCTCTTTACTTATTGTCCTGACCATCATTATTCAGAAAATACTTTGGTTATAGCAACTAAAAGCTCATCCATTTTTTCGCGAAACTCCGAGCCAGGATCAAATGTTTCACATAATCTCAAATCTTTGTCTTTGTTACGGACATTTATAAGAAACTTGAAATCAAGGTTTACTTGTTCGGAGCAAATATCAACAACAACAACAACAACAACAACAACAACAACAACAACAACAACAACAACAACAACAACAACCACATGCATTGATTACAATGATAAAACAAGTTTTCCACACTCACCTGTAAAGTGAAAAGCCGGTCCTCAAACTGCACTTCCTTTGTCAAGAAATCAGCACCAATTGTCGCCTTGTATTGGTTGCTAAACTTCTTGTTTACATATCTTTAATCAGCAGGTTAAGACTAAAACATATAACTCACACGACCCATTTTCATACCAGAAGCAGTAAATTTCATTATGCAGCAGTAAATAATAAAATAAATGAGTCGAATTGAGGATACTGGTTCATCAATGACGTCTTGCCCACCCTGAAAAAACCAGACACATGCATTAGCCTATTACCTATCAAACCAATGTAGGTATCTCACTATAAGCCACGCTTGACCAGGATTTTAGAGCGAAAAGATTTTGTCTCACTACTTGGTGTAAAGCACAGAATTAAGGCTCGATAAAACAAGTTCATCTCTTCCCTTATTGATGTTGCATCTGAAGTAAAGTTCCAAACTTGAGATTATATTAACGGGAATGGCAAGCAATAAATTCCAATTCTCAGAAATTTCACTTCTCTGTTTTATTAGTAACAAGTTCGAGATCCAAAGTCTTGTGATTGAATTCGAATCAGTCCGAATCGAATCAAACAAACATCCTAATTTCATGAATTTCGCCTGAAGACACATAAATTAAACCAACCAAATCCGGAACAGTGGGAATTCACACACAATCCAGTTCAGTTAAAAAAATAAAAATAAAAAATAAAAAAACAGACCCGCTATCGCCGAGGATGATGACCTTGAGGAGAGCTCTTCTGCGAGACGGCATGATTTCGGGTTGGTTCGGGCAGGGAAGTTGACCCGATCTAACGTTTGTGGGATGGTACAAAAGGCGTCTCCCTCTCTTTCTCTTCGTGCGTGTTGGTGTTGCCAGACAGACGATCCAAATTGGATCCGCGTTTTGATTCGATTGAAAAGTGAACGATCGATCTTTCTCTCTCTTGAGTTCAATTGTGTTTCTCTCACTAGACTAGGTGCCAGTTGGCAAGGGATGTCTCTAGCTGGCGATCTACGGAATATTCTGTTCCAATCTGCCCAATTTCTGGCTGGACTTTATTTTTAAGTTAGGATTATTTTCTTTTACGTATTCATGCGACTAGTATTGTGCCGATAGATTATCATTTTCTAGTATAAAGATTTCACATATAATTTTTCGTCACATAAAATTAGGCGTGAAATAATTTCCAAAAAAAATCAACATTCAATATTTGATTTGCAACAATGAAAAAATTATATAAAAATAATATTATGGTGTTAAAATTTACAATTAGTACAAAAAATTATATTAAACATTTAATAAAGGAATGTTAATTAGTCAATACATAAATAAATGAATACATAAACACATAACTTATTACATAAATATTAAATGAATAACTATTAATAATTGAATATTAGTTAATGCTTTCATATAATTAAGGAATAGAGTTTTGGAGGGAAAATTTTATAAAAACTACTTTATTTTAGTATATTTATATGTAGATTATTTGCTTTCCGTTTTGAAGGACAGTTTTATTTTGGGCTTGCAAAAGGAGAATAATATCTTTTAAGTTGGGCATGGGAAGGACAAATTAGAACTTATTCGGGCTATTACTCACGTGACCTGAACTTGAGTTGCTGATTGTAGCCCAATTCGATGTGGCTCATAAAATCAGTATATTTCTTAAAATAAACCATCTTCTTCCCCAAAAAAATTCCTGCAAACAAATTAAATTCCACATCATTGTCATCAAAGCATTCATATGCTTCTGGAAAAAGTAAGAGCAATCAAGCATGGTGTATGCAATGTAGCAATTCCTCATTTCATTGATACGCAGTTGATGAAAGACTAAACAACTCTTGTATATATCTTTACCCCCAAACTCAAAGTTTCGATTATTCCTCTGTAACCTCGTTGCGTATATACTATTCTTGTTCTAATGAAATGAATTGGAGACTTGTACAAGCAATCGAGGGACTGATTGATCGAAAATGTAATAATAAAAGATTGGTGTTATAAATAATTTCTAATTAATTAATTAGTTTAAAGAAATACTAAAAGTAATCAAATTAAGAAGATATGTAGAAATTATGGTTTAATTTCCTTTGCGAAGTTGTAATTTTAATGTGTTTACTCAGGTGGTGCTCGTTCTTATTGTGAGCACAATGCTCTTTTTTATTATTAAACAAGAAGAGAAAGTTTCAGTAAACCAACGAATACCACTTGTTCGTGGAAAAGCCAAAGAGAGAAAAACAACTTTTTTTATTTTTTATTTTTTTTGTAAATCCACATTGGCTATATAAATCCACATGTTTTTTTTTAGAAGTCTCAGTGTTTTTCCACATCAACAAACAACTCAAGTTACATGGCATGAAATCGGGAGTGCTTTAACGACGTCGGAGAGAATTTTCGCCCAAGAAGAAGTTAGGGTTCTTTAATATTGGGTGGAATGCATTTGGGGGTTTATATTTCAAGAAATATGCTGATATAATAAGTCACGCCGGATTCGAGCTACAATCAGCAACTCACATGTAGGTCACGAGAGTAATAGCTCGAATAAGCCCAAATTTCTCCTTCCCGTGTGCAACTTAAAAGATGTTGTTCTCCTTTTGCAAGCTCAAAATAAAATTGTCATCCTTTCACAACCACCCTAAAGATAGTGTCATGTTTCGACAATTTTCCCTACCTTTATAGTGTATGTACATGATAAAAACAACATTCTTATAACCTATCCTAAATTTGATTTGATATTATCTATTCATAAGAAAAAAATTATTCCAAGGGTGTGTGTTTTGTGAAAATGATAGAATACATGTATTATTTTACCATTCCATATCTTGTAATATGTTTTATAGAGGGACATTTTTTTTTTGCAGTTGGATGTAAAAATTTCGTGGGACAAATATTTCTTCTTATTTTCACTCTAACTGTAGTTAATATTATCATAGGGAATAGTGTGACAATATTTCCCATGTGGTAGAAGAGATTGAAAAGAGAGGTCATTGTGATAGAACTTTAATTTTCCACCTGAAAAACGTGAGATCGAAAAATCCTACCACCACCGAAAGATTCATACATGAAAGTTAGTTTTCATGTGTGGTTCTGATGGTCTCGATAACGAGTAACTGGTGTATGGGGGGAATACACCAGTAAGGATTTTCAAACAAAATCAATTTTAACTCTTGGTGAACTTCTTAATTAGTTCAGCTAGCTCGACAACTGTAAAGGACAGCTGGAGCGCTTCACTCAGTCAAGATCAAAGCTGACTGAGGATTTAACTAAAATTTCTAACTTTGTGGAAGTTGGTGGGTTTTAGACTCGTTACAAAACTGAAAACCTTTTGAGGAAATGTCGAGTTCCCTAAACTGTTTTAGAGCAGAATGAAAGTTTGTTTCGTGCAAGGGTTAGTTGGTTAGATAATTGAATATAAATATTGGAAAGTAAACTACACAGTATTTTAATGTGGTTCGTAGATCGACCTCCTACGTCCACGACTTCCTTTTCGGGGAACTAATCTACTAGATAAGCTTACACGTGCTTATCAAACGTTCCGTTTGCTTTACGGGTATCAAACAACCTCACTAGTTCGATTACGGGTTCAAACCAAACCTTACAATACTTTTCCGGGCTAGTGTACAACCTACAACTCTTTTACGGGCAAGAGCAAAGCATGGGTCTTAGATTGCAGGTTCTAAGGGACCTAGTTTCTTTGATTAAGGATTCAAAGAAAGACCTGGATTTTGGGGGTTGGGGGTTTTCCAATTATGAAGTCTTCTACACTGAGAACATTGGAGTCTTCTTCCTAAGGCTTAGAGACTCAATCTGCAAGAGAGAGTCTGCATAGAATCTATGCAAGAACCTATTACAAATCTAGACTCGATCAAAGAATAGGCCTTTTGAGAGGCTAGATGGGAAGAACACGATGAGGACTTGACACTCTACTACCACTAGTTCTTCAGCTCGGTGATTCTTGCTTAAGAGAGAATCTGCTTCCTTGCACATATTTGCTCTCTTGTGCGCTTTCTCACTTTTGCTCGCAATGGAGAGACATCTATTTATAGAGAGGGAGGTAAACTAGTCGTTGGAAAAAGCCGTTTGACCTCTGCCAAAAAGTATGCACTCCACTTACTCTTCTGCAACATTTCCTAAAATGGTAACTGAGACCCTTGCTTTATGCAGGTCCTCTTGGTCGGTCCATTTATGGAAAGTTTCCTGGTTGTCTTGAGTTTCTGAGTAGATTTGAATTTCGAACTTCAACTCATCTACCTTTTCCGTTTTCAAGGTCTTCTCTTCTTGGCTTTGCGACATCTGACTTCATCATACCTTCTCGACATGCTTGAACTCCATGGATCAACTGTGGAGTCAACTGAGTTGTAGTTCGACTGACTAGCTTGCCTCTTCAGTCCGACTGACTTCTTCTGCTTGAAACCTGCAAAGATGAAAATTTCTACGCTCAAACAGTAAGCTATATCTAGGTTCAGACTGATGGCTTCATCTACTCGGTTGGGGTCAGTTGGGTTTTGGGATGAATTAAAATCTTTATTAATTTTTCCAACAAGTTCAATTAAAGTTAGTCTTCATGTATACTCATTAAGAGTGTTTTAGAGTACTTTTCACAAATTGAAGTGACATTTGGTATGTTTTGATTTATGTGTGTCCGGTTAGAATTTTTTGTTCAAAAAAGTGTTATCTCACTATATTATCTCAATTATTTTCATCTTTTCTTATTTCTTATGTTTCAATGATAAATTTACAATAAAGAAAACGGACCCAAAACCTAACAACACCAAAAATAAATTTTTTGAGGGAATTACAATGAAGTATATATCTATATAATCAAATAAATCGTTACACCACCATTTAGGTAGGACCTCTACACCATCACAAGCTGGGACAACTACTCCACCATAAGGTGGGAAATAAACTACACTGCTTGCAAGCGGAATTGAACCCAAAACCTATCATTAAGAAGAGACTTGTGGTACCTCAGCCAGCCAATTGAGCTAGGCCTCATCGGTAACAACACCAAAATTTATTCATAGGGTGTGTTTGATGGTCCCGATACGAGTTCTGGTGTATGGGGGGGAATACACCAGATAAAACTTTTAAAAACAACTCTTGAAAAACAATCACAACCGAGTAAACAGGGACTCAGCTGGATTCACAACTGAGTAAAAGTACTCAGTTGGAAGAGTGGTGCTGTGCGGAATGTGGTGGAAAAATAACAACTCGTAAAAATATAACTCACGCTTTTATGCAAGGTTGGTCAATAACCAAGTCAGTTGATATGAAAAGATGCAGTTTGTATGCAGGTTAGTTAGTCAGTTGAATATGCAATAAGTAACTGAAAAATAAACACAACACACAAGAATTTACGTGGTTCGGAGAGAACTCCTACGTCCACGGGGAGTTGTGAGTCCACACAACTCAGTCCAAGTTCTTCTGGACAAACCACAAAGCTTATGCGGGCTTTGCAACCGTTGAGATAAGTTTACGGGTACTTATCAACCTTACAGATTAGTTTACGGGTACTAATCAACCTATCTACTCAGTTATGGGAAGAATAGGGTCCTAACAACCTTTTCAGGTGTGTGAAAGTGTGGGTTTCCAACTAATAGCTCGAACAAGAAGTGAGCTATGATCTAACACTCTACGAACTCTCAACTAGTGATGTTCTCAAGGTTGGATCGAAAAACACAAAGACAGAATCTACCACTCTAGAACTCTCAACTAATGATGTTCTTAAAGGTTTTGCTTAAGTGAGGAATGGAGTTGTTCTTTCGCTTGTATATCTCTTCTCACACTTGTCTGTCTCGTAAGTCTTGGTGGATGAATGAAGGCCTCTATTTATAGGCGGAGAGAATTAACTAGCCGTTGGAGGAGCCGTTGATCTCTGTTCTTTGATGGCGATGGCTTGTCTCTCATCTCTGCAGACTTTCCGGATTTGGCAACTGCGCGCTTCTGCTTTCCATCTGAGACAACCTTGTGTTGGGCCAAATGAGGTAATGACAGAGAGTCAAACCTTCACGTGACTTACTTGTTTGAAATTCAAATCTTAACCTTTGACCTCAAACATTTGATAGTCGGTTGAGTCGTTTGATCTTCATCTGATTGGTCTTCAGCTGATGTTCTATCTGAATGCTTCTGTCTGAGTAAGAATAGTTGAACTCTCAGCTGACTTTGAACTTCAAGCTGTTGATCTAACTGATTAAGTCCTATAACTGATGTTCCATCTTGAACGCTCAGTTGTCTTTCTTGTATCTGACTCTGATTAGTTGGCTTCGAACGCTCAGTTGTCTTTCTTACAACTAATGTTCTTTTGCATCTTCTCCCTTTGAATACTTAGCTGTTGTTCTGAGACTTGAACGCTCAGGTGTTTTTCTTACACCTGATGTTCTATCCGAGTGAAGCCTTGTTGCCATCTTCAGCTGGAGTCCTGTAAAGATAAAATCTTAACAATACTCAAACAGCGAGCCTAACTACCAACATTAGGATCTAGCAACATCTACTCGGTTGGGGTCAGTTGGTTTTGGAATCAATCAAAACTTTTAATAAATTTCCCAACAATTTCCCCCTTTTTGATGATGCCAAAACCCTTATAAAAAACTTTACAGATCAAACTGATCTAAATCCTACTAACCTATCTAAAATCTCAGCTGAAATTCTAGATAGTCTATAAGATTAAAACATCAAAGGGTTAGCACAGTTATAACAAGATATTGAAATAACTTTGCGATTCAGAGCTTGGACAATGAGAGATTGTACGTCAAGTTGAATCGTATAACTGAATAGTTTTTATTACAACTGATGGTTACAAGATAAGCGCAAAAACAAAAATTACATCAGTTGCTCAAAAACTAACTGAGCTAAAACTTAAGCCCATACTTGCTAAAAATTCTAACAAAAATTTCTCGCTTAGCTTCAGACTCCTTCAATATGTCAACCCCGTGCTCTTTGCAAACTTGCCTTGCCTCAGCTGATATCTTTTGTCGGTTGGGGTTGCGAGAGTCTGGGAGGAAGGGAGGCCGATATGTAACCTTCTGAGGGACCGGAACTGTGTTCATGTCCAGTTTTGCTTCTATCATTGCACGCCTGAACTGGCTGAACATGCCCAGGTCCACTGAGTGCAACTCGGTCAGGGCTTCCTTGAACGCTTTCCTCGGATCGTCAGTTGAGAATACTTTTCTATAATAGAAGTCATTCACGAATTCTTGCTTGAATGACTCCCAGTCTTCATTCCACTCAACTGGCATCCACTTGTCCACGTGCCTGAACCGACTTTGGTCCTTGACCTTCCCTGGCAGCCTCTGTTGCTTCAGCCGAGCTTCGGCCTTAACCTGATGTTTGTCAATGCGGCGTCGGCTGCGAGAGGCAATGTTCCTATCCAGGTTCTTGGTTATCTTGGTCAGCTCCTCTTCGAACTGGTTGACTCTTCGAGCTTGGCTGGCAGCGAACTTCTTGATCCAGCTAGGATTCATGTAATCTTTCTCAGCAACATCCATAGCCTTGGCAGCAGCAATACACTTTTCGGTTGTGATACCGTCGAGTTCTGAATCAAGCTCGGCTGTGATCTCGGCTATGGAGTTGTAAGAAACTCCAAACTGCTCTGCCTGCTCCAAGTCTTTTGCCATTTCAGCTCCACCTACGTCGGTTGACTTGGGAGCGGACTTCTTCTTCTGGGCTGTCCTTCTCTTCGGCTGAGATTTTGCAGCTTCCTCAGCCTGGGTCTCATCTTCCCCCTGCATCTCAACATCCCCCTGCAACTCCTCTTCCCCCTTTTTATCTTCCCCTTTTTTGGCATCAGCAACAAGGCTTGCTACTGATCCATCCAGAGAGGTGAGTTGTTGTTCGGCTTGTTGGATGTGGTTGAAGAGTTCATCGACCGGGCACTCTGTTCCGACCTTCTTCGCCAGTTCAGAGTCATGGCGCTCTTGTTCGGCTTTCCTCAATCCAATGAATGTTTCATTGACCTCGGTCTGGAAAGCAGCGAACTCAGCCCAGCCTGACTCGAACCGAGACTCCCATTCTTCATCCTGAGTCTGTTGGGATTTGGCGAGGTTGGAATCAGAAATGGATTGGAGGACATTCAGTTCGGACTTGATCCCCAGAACTGTTGATTTCAGATCAGAAATATAGTCTTGTCAAGGAAGTCAATATAGTCTTGTCCAGCTGTCTCCCGAGTATCTGTGCCTTCCGCCTTGCTGAGGTCCAGAAGACGCGTCAGCAGTGCCACTTTGTTGTTGTAGGCGACCTCTAGATTTGTGTAGTTGAAGTAATCTCGGATGCGTGACTCGTCCGCCTTCAGCTGATTCCAGCTGTGTACCCTTACAATATCTTCCTTTACATACCAGTGACTGAAGATTAGGTTGAACTGGTACAGCAGCTCGGTCCCAAGCGTAGCAAAAATTGGCATGTCGCGCGCTTCAGGGAACGTCCCGATCAGCTTCTGGAAGCAATAGGCCACCTTGCCTTCATGCTCCATCGCGACGGCCTGACGATCAGCTTCGTCATCGATTGGGGAGGGAGATAGATTCTCATATGGTAACGATTCAAAAGTTTCATCAATGTTGGCCAAAGAGGCGGTCTCAACATCGGCATCGAGCTGGGAGCTCGGAATATTGGATTCTGTAGGGAGTGGGGTATCAACCGGTTCATCAACATTGGCCAAAGAAATGGTCTCAATGTTGGCATCGAGCGATGAGCTCGGAATTTCTGACTGTGTGTCGATTGTGAGAGCGAGAGGCTCTTTGGGCGGTACGACATCAGTTCCTGCCGTAGGGGAGGTTGTAATTTCTTCAGCTTCCTCAGAGAAGGAAAAAGCATCTGAGGTCAGATCTGTTTCCATCCCATCAGCCTCATCAGTTGTGCGAGGAACGATTTCGAAGGCAGCTGCCTCAGCTGAGTGGCTCGACTCGGATGGCTCCTTAGCTGGTGTCGTCTCAACTGGCGTCTCCACAGCTGGTACCTCCTCCTCAGCTGGCGTACCCTCAGCTGGCACATCCTCAGCTGGCTCCTCAGCTGGCATGTCCTCAGCTGGAACCTCCTCAGCTGGTACTGCCACCGTCTTCTTGAAGAGAACTCTCAGCTTCTTCTTGGCAGGCTCCTCAACTTTCTCCTTCTCCGACTCAGCTCGTTGTCGGCGAGCAGCTTTCGATTTTGTGGGGCGGCTGACAGCTGGTGGCATCTCCTCAGCTGTATTCCTTTCTTCAGCTGTCGTCACAGCATCCTTCTTCTCCTTAGGAGTATATACACTCCTAACTACATCCTGAGCTTTCTTCGCTGTTGGGAACAACATCAGCTTCTTCACGGGGGTCTCTTTGCAGTCCTCCCAGACCGTGTTCTGACCCTTGGTTGCGAGCAGGATCAGAGCGGAGATTTTGCAACCGAAGTTGAGAGTTCCCTTGACACTCAACAACTTAAACCCGGATTCAGTTGTGGTCTCGGAGATCTTCTGCCTCTCCACAGTCAGCTGGTGTTCAAAATACTTGTACCAGTCAACGTTGTGCTTGTGTTTGTGCTCCAAAGCAATCAATTGCTTGAGCTTCGGTCGGCTGATGTCTCTGAAGGCACCACTGTAATCGAACACGACCTTGGAGACAACATCGAACAAAAGTCGATGCTCCAGCTTCAACTTCGTCCTCTGCATATTACTCTTCAACTTTTCCGGAGTGATGAGAGCACTCTCCAGAAACTCATCGGCTTCCGTGTCGGTTATGTTGTCGATGGTGTCCGTGGCGGTCTGATTCGGCGGGATGACATGGCGAAGAATATCTGAAACTGCAATGGGGACGGTGACACGGCGAATGGTTCTGGCCGGAACGTCCCGTTGACGGCACGAAACCTCTGTAACGACGCCATCTCTGCTGTCGATGGGCGATTGCATATTGACGTAAAACTCTCCGACCTGGCGCCTGAGCAGGTGGGAGGGGAAGAGCTTCACCCATTCCAGTAGGCCGTTCTCCCTGAGAATATCGGCGAGGAGAGACAGCACTGGCGACTCCAATTCATCCTCTAAAAGGATCTGCTCAAAGTGTATCTTCGAAATCAGCAAGTCGAACGATTCTTCATAAGATGTGGGGACTAGAGAGGGTCCGGAGGAAGCCATTTTCTTTCCTTTGGGTGCCATTTAATACGTCTGAGAAGATATATATAAGAAGGAAAGAAAAACTTGCAGTAAATGGTTAGACAGAATCTGAGAAGATAATGAACAGTTACTGCAGATAAACACGAATGAGGAAGGTAATAGATCACTTCCTGATTTTCCGCCATTTATAGGTTTTAGGCTCGGTTGAAATCGACGGCTAGGGTTGAATAGCGCGAATCCATCAACGGCTGAGATCACGCGACTGTTGACTAGCTTTGACTTGACGTCACGAACCGAGTTCCAACCAGCGCGTGAGAAGGTGAACTGTTTTTCATGTCAGCCCAGTCACACTATAAAGTAGGCTATTGATGTTCAGCCGTACTTTACATTAAATGCGGCATGATGGCTATTTTAATGTAACTGACATGCTCAGGAATGTTTGAATTTATTTCTAACATTCTCATTTAAGATCATAACACCTTCAGCCATAAATGATACCTGCCAGCTGATGTCGGAATCAGCTGTGTTCACCTGTCAGCTGATGTTGGAATCAGCTGTGTTCCAATGTTGCGGCATACCATCAGCTGACTCGAGTTCGTCTGTTCAGCTGACGTCTGATGTCTTCGGTTAGCGATCCGCATCTGAGATTCCCCCTTCATCTGAGCTTCCCCCTCAGATGGATATCTATCTCTTCACCTCAGCTGGTTCCTCATCTGATGGATCCAACAATCCAAGTAGATCACATAGCATTTTGAACCGCGCTTTGACTAGAGGTTTGGTGAAGATATCACCTCTCTGAATCTCAGTTGGAATTTTCTCCATGGATACGTCCTTCTTCTCAATATGATCTCGGATGAAATGATGTCGGATGTCAATATGCTTCGTCCGAGAATGGTGAACAGAATTCAAAGAGATAGCAATGGCGCTTGAGCTATCACAATGAATGGGAACCTGTCCAGTTGCAACTTCATAGTCTCTCAGCTGTTGCTTGAGCCACAACACTTGCATGCAACAGCTACCGGCAGCCATGTACTCTGACTCGGTTGTAGAAGTGGCAACACATGCATGTTTCTTGGAGAACCAAGAAACTAGCTTGCTTTCCATGAACTGACAGTGTCCAGATGTGGACTTCCTGTCCAACCAATCTCTGGCTAGATCTGCATATGAGTATCCGGTCAGTTGGATATTGTCGTCGGTTGGATACCACAACCCAACAGTTACAGTTCCCTTCAGATACTTGATGATGTTCTTTGCTGCCAACATGTGTGCTTCCTTCGGTTGAACTTGGAACCGAGCACACACTCCAACCGCTTAAGATATGTCTGGCCGACTGGCGGTTAGATATAGCAACGAACCGATGATCCTTCTATACTTACTGGCATCCACAAGTTTTCCCTCAGTTCCAGGTTCAATCTTCCAGTTAGTATTCATCGGGATCCTTGTGGTTTTACTTGTCTGCAATCCGAACTTGGTGATGAGCTCCTTTGTATACTTGGACTGATTAATGAAAATCCTATCTGGCGACTGCTTCACTTGTAATCCAAGAAAATAATTCATCTCGCCCATCATTGACATCTCGAATTTCTCCTTCATGAGATTTGAGAATTTTTCACACAGCTCCTCTGACTTGGAACCGAATATGATGTCGTCAACATAGATTTGCACAACAAGTATATCTTCTCCAACTTTGATGGTGACCAGTGTTTTGTCAACTGACCCTCGTTTGAACCCCGAGTTCAGAAGAAAACCACAAAGAGTGTCATACCAAGCCCTGGGTGCTTGCTTCAATCCATAGATTGCTTTCTTCAACTTGTACACTCTTCCATCTCCAGTCTCAAAACTTGGAGGCCGTTCAACATATACATCTTCCTTAATATCTCCGTTGAGGAAGGCACACTTCACATTCATTTGATAGACCTTGAACTTGTGAAATGCAGCATAGGCTAGAAATATCCGGATTGATTCCAGCCTTGCAACTGGCGCGAAGGAGTCCTCAAAATCGATTCCTTCTTGTTGGCAATAACCATGAGCTACCAACCTTGCCTTATTCCTCACGATGAATCCAATGGCGTATCTCTTGTTCTTGAAAATCCATTTTAATCCAATGACTTTGACACCATTTGGTCTTTCTACCAACTCCCATACACAGTTGCGTAGAAACTCATTCAGCTCTTCTTGCATGGTTGTTGTCCAGTGAACACAGTTGAGAGCTTCCACAACATTTTTTGGTTCTGGCACATCAGCTACAAAGCAAGAAATAATGGCAACATCTCCAGCTTGCTCGAACTTCTCAAGAACTGCCAACTTCTCAGCATATTGAGCGTAAGTGTTGGAATCTTCCTCGGTTGATTCTGGATTTGCAACTCTGCTCCTCGTACGTACACCTTCGGTTGGATCCCCGATGATGTTGTCAGTGGAATGATATTCATACCATCTTCTGTTGCGTCTTCCTTCTTCTTCCAACATTAGTTGTTCCGAGATTTCAACTGATGGTGAATCCTGAGCCATAGGAGATGCTGGAATCTTCAGAACTGAAGATTGATCAGCTGTTGAGTCTGGATCCTCAACATTGACAATATTTTGAACCGGGCTCGGTTGGGCTTCGGATGCTGATGCAGTTGGAGTAGCATCAGCTGAAGTTCCCCCTTGAGATGAGCTGGGGTCTTCACATTCATCTTCAGAGGAATATGGATCTTCATCCTCGGTTGCTCATACCAATGGTTCAGCTAGATTCTTTTCCCTTAGAGCCTGCGATTTGGTGAGAGCTGGTGGAACAAGTGGATCAGCTTGTTGTCCTTTAGCCTATTCTCTGCACTCAAAAGTAGATTCATCAAAACTAACATGAGGTGTTATTTCCACAACACGAGAGCTGTTGTTGAAAACTCTATAAGCCTTGATCCGAGCGGCATATCCAAGAAATATGCCTTTCGAAGCCTTGGCATCAAAAGTTTTCAACTGAGTCTTCCCATTGTTGTGAATATAACACTTAGAACCAAAAATGCGAAAATATGAAATATCAGGCTTCCTGCGTCTCCATAGCTCGTATGGTGTCTTTTCCAACCGCTTGGTCAGAAGAGACCGGTTCTGGGTGTAGCAGGCTGTGTTGATGGCCTCAGCCCAAAATCTCTTTGGCAGAGCTGAGCTTGTTAACATGGATGTAGCTGCATCCTTCAGCGTTCAGTTCCTTCGCTCGGCTACTCCATTCTGTTGCGAAGTACGCACAGCTGATGTTTGATGAGTAATTTCATGCTTCTCGCAGTACTCGATGATGGTTTCATTTAGAAACTCGGTTCCACGATCTGATCGGATAGAAATAATTTTCATCTCTTGTTGGTTCGATATCCGATCCATCAGCTTGGGTAGCTCATCTCGGGTTTCACTCTTGTGACGCATGAAAATGGTCCATGTGTACCTAGAATAATCATCAGTAACAACAAGGGTATACTCGTTACCATTCATGCTCTTTGGTGTAACTGGCCCGAAGAGATCCATATAGATCAGCTGTAACACTCGGTCGGTTGAGGGAGTTGTTTTCAACCGAAAGCGAGCTTTCCCAGCTGACATGCACTGCAGATATGTGTTGTTGAAAACACTGGTTTTGGTATGCCTTTTGCATGTTCTTGTCTGGCAAGTCGGTTCATAGTCTTGAAGTTCAGATGGTTGAGCCTTTTGTGCCACAGCCAGCTCACATCTGAACTGCTCTTTGATAACAGGCAGGTGTCAAGAGGACTACTATTCCAGTCAGCATAGTAGACATTCCCGGTTGGGGATCGATTTCCCAACAATATGACCTGCTTTGATCCGACATTTTTAACTCTGCATCCCTGTGCATCAAACTTGACAGAGAAACCATTATCACAGAATTGGCTGATGGAGAGCAAGTTATGCTTCAATCCATCAACATATGAAACATTAAAAATCGACACGTGATTGGTTTCAAGGGTACCGTAGCCTCTGGTGTGACCTTTTGAGTTGTCACCAAAGGTAACTGATGGTCCTTCTTTCTCCACGAAACTCCCAAGCAAATCCTTCAGATTTGTCATGTGTTTCGAGCATCCACTATCCATCACCCACATGGTTCGTGATGCCTTATTCTTCCTCAGTTGTTTCTCCTGTACCTGCAAAGAGAAACTCGCTTAGGTCCCCAATTTTAGTTGGGTCCTGGAGGGTTAGAACCAGTTCCCCCTTGAACTGTGGGTCGTTTTTCCCTGTATACTTGGATAGATTTATCATTCCAGATCACTTTTCCTTCATCATCAACTATAACAACACCTCGGTTATCCTTAGGCTTGTTGTTAGTAGTGATGTTCTGTTTCTTGGGAGGAGATGGATTTCTCCCATTGTGAGCTTTCGGATGAGAGGCTTTCCCCCTATTTTGATGGCGATTCTTATCCTGTTGGTTTTGTCGATAAGGTCGGAAGTCATGTTGGAATCTTCGTTGCTGATTCTGATTCCATCTTCCTGACTATCGATGATAGTTGTTCATGCCCTGTTCTTGGTTCATGTTATGGCATGAATATCTCCAGCTGTTCGAACTGTTCCTCATCAGTTGACTCGGTTGGAACCTCTGGTTGAACTGATGATGGAACCGCTGTTGATTCAGATGGTTGGATCCTTGTTGGTTCTGCGGTCGGTTCCATTCTTTCTGATGTTGGCTCTGAGGTCGGTTCAGAGGTCGGTTCTGAGTTCGGTTTCGATTGTATCTCCGACGCCTCTGGTTCCTCTTCTGACTCTTGGAACATTCCCCCTCGGTTGATGTCCCAACCGATGGAATATTTTGTTCTCCATCCACTGCTCCTTTTCCTTTCTCAGTTGTGGTTCCCTTGGTCGGTTGAGCTTGCTGAGAAGTGGAGGTTGGATTACTTTGGGGAGATTCAGACTCAACTGTGTTAGGTTCAACAACCTTGACTTCCACAGCTTTGATGAAGGTTGCTGGAGGAATTCCAGTATCCTTGATCACATAATAACCGAGTCCTGACACGTCATCCATCTGTCGGCTATAACTGATGAGATTCTCGATGATCTTTGATGACTGATATAGCTTTATCAAGTTGTCCTTCTCAGTTTGCAACTCTTTAAGGAGACCAGGTATGTGATCGGTCTGTCCGTCTGACTTCTTTATCAGCTGGTCGATCTGAGCCTCTTGCTTTTTCAACTGATCATGCTGCTCCTGGATTTGCTTCTTCAACTCCTCATCGGTTGGAGCATTAATTCGGTTGGCCGCATTCAGTTTATTTTTGAGATTATCAATCTCTTCAGTTTGACTCTTAATCAGATCATCCTTTTCGGTTAAGGATTCTTCAAGTTTGGTGAACAGTTCTTGAAGACTCTTAAACTCAACCGATTGCTGATGTAGTTCCTCACTGAGTTCTTGAAAGTCACTCCAGGATGGTCCCAACTCTTCATCCAGTGTTTTCTGCATGTTAGAAATATTGGAAGAATTTAAATTAGCAGGACTAGAGTGTACCTCAGTATCATCCTGGTCGGTACCAAGTGCCATGAGGCATTGATCCTGACCGATAGCGTTGTTGGTGGAAGTCAGCTCATCCTTATCTTCAGTATCGATGAAGATGTCCATGTCGCCAACTACTTCTTCTGCAACCATGACCTTGTTCTTTCCAGTTTGCTTGGCCCTCAACGCTTCTCTCTCTTTCTTCGAGAGGTCTGGACAATCTGCTTTGAAATGTCCCTCCTTGCCGCATTCAAAGCAACCGTTGTTCACAGGCTTTGAGTTATCTCGAGTTCGGTTAGATTTGTAGAACCTCTTGTATTTTCCGAACCGAGTGTCCATGTCAGCTAGCTTCTTCGACAGGGCGGCTATATTCTGTTGCAGCTCTTCTCTGCTTGGCTCCTTCGTGGATGTGTCAGCAGATCGTGTTGGCCTTGATGTTCGTGGCTTTGAATAGTCAGCTCGGAGTGCTACTGACTTTGTGGCTGAACCAACATCCTCATGTCGACTCGTCTGAACCGAGGACTGAGTTGACCTTCGTCGGTTCACCTTGTACTCATTTTCCTTCAGAATTGAGAACAATCTTTCAGTTCCCATCTCACCAAGGTCAGCTCGGCTCTCATGGATATTGGTGAAGGTATCCCACTCAGCTGGTAGAGCTTGTAATACTTTGAGGTTGATTTCTCTCAAAGTATATTTTCCTCTTCGGATGAACTGGATCCTTCTGATGATGTCCATGAACCGGAGCTCTAACTGATCATTGGTTTCATCAGTTCTCAGACAGAAGTTGTCAAAGTCTTGACAGGCATGTGAGAACTTGTTCTCCTTTGTTTCGTCGCTTCCTTCACTCAGATATGCCAAGATATCCGACATCTCTTTAGCGGTTTCGCACTCTTCTATCCAAGGAAGATAGTTTTGTCCAACTGTGGACATGATTGTGCTCTGAGCCCAGATGTCCAACTGGCTCACTTTGGCTTCTTCTGGAGTGAAGTCTTCTGGCTTCTTCTCCACTAACTCCACAGTTGCATCCCCATCGTTGGGATTTGTAGGAGTGCGAGTGACTCTCTCTCTGATGATGATCAGTCCGGATGTGAGTACTTGTTGCATTCGATGATGCTTTGACAGTAGGATCTTCTTCATCCGAGTTTTCCAGGATGTATAGTTCACAACCGAGAACATGATCACGATCTTGTCTTTAACATCCATCTGCACACAACAACAGAAGAAAAATGCAAGCAGATATGCACTAGCGTGATAAAGAGATCTGTTCAGTTGACCACTGAAGAAAACACCTCGAATTCACACCTTGTGAAACAGAGTCAGCAGTCTTTTGAACCACTGCTCTGATACCACTTGATGGTCCCGATACGAGTTCTGGTGTATGGGGGGGGGGGGAATACACCAGATAAAACTTTTAAAAATAACTCTTGAAAAACAATCACAACCGAGTAAACAGGGACTCAGCTGGATTCACAACTGAGTAAAAGTACTCAATTGGAAGAGTGGTGCTGTGCGGATTGTGGTGGAAAAATAACAACTCGTAAAAATATAACTCACGCTTTTATGCAAGGTTGGTCAATAACCAAGTCAGCTGATATGAAAAGATGCAGTTTGTATGCAGGTTAGTTAGTCAGTTGAATATGCAATAAGTAACTGAGAAATAAACACAACACACAAGAATTTACGTGGTTCGGAGAGAACTCCTACGTCCACGGGGAGTTGTGAGTCCACACAACTCAGTCCAAGTTCTTCTGGACAAACCACAAAGCTTACGCGGGCTTTGCAACCGTTGAGATAAGTTTACGGGTACTTATCAACCTTACAGATTAGTTTACGGGTACTAATCAACCTATCTACTCAGTTACGGGAAGAGTAGGGTCCTAACAACCTTTTCAGGTGTGTGCAAGTGTGGGTTTCCAACTAATAGCTCGAACAAGAAGTGAGCTATGATCTAACACTCTACGAACTCTCAACTAGTGATGTTCTCAAGGTTGGATCGAAAAATACAAAGACAGAATCTACCACTCTAGAACTCTCAACTAATGATGTTCTTAGAGGTTTTGCTTGAGTGAGGAATGGAGTTGTTCTTTCGCTTGTATATCTCTTCTCACTCTTGTCTGTCTCGTAAGTCTTGGTGGATGAATGAAGGCCTCTATTTATAGGCGGAGAGAATCAATTAGCCGTTGGAGGAGCCGTTGATCTCTGTTCTTTGATGGCGATGGTTTGTCTCTCATCTCTGCAAACTTTCCGGATTTGGCAACTGTGCGCTTCTGCTTTCCATCTGAGACAACCTTGTGTTGGGCCAAATGAGGTAATGACAGAGAGTCAAACCTTCACGTGACTTCCTTGTTTGAAATTCAAATCTTAACCTTTGACCTCCAACATTTGATAGTCAGTTGAGTCGTTTGATCTTCATCTGATTGGTCTTCAGCTGATGTTCTATCTGAATGCTTCTGTCTGAGTAAGAACAGTTGAACTCTCAACTGACTTTGAACTTCAAGCTGTTGATCTAACTGATTGAGTCCTACAACTGATGTTCCATCTTGAACGCTCAGTTGTCTTTCTTGTATCTGACTCTGATCAGTTGGCTTCGAACGCTCAGTTGTCTTTCTTACAACTGATGTTCTCTTGCATCTTCTCCCTTTGAATACTTAGTTGTTGTTCTGAGACTTGAAAGCTCAGGTGTTTTTCTTACACCTGATGTTCTATCCGAGTGAAGCCTTGTTGCCATCTTCAGCTTGAGTCCTGTAAAGATAAAATCTTAACAATGCTCAAACAGCGAGCCTAACTACCAACATTAGGATCTGGCAACATCTACTCGGTTGGGGTCAGTTGGTTTTGGAATCAATCAAAACTTTTAATAAATTTTCCAACAGTGTTCACTTGAGAGTATAAATTTATACCTCTAAATGGAGGGATAATGTTATGAGATATAAATTTATACTTCATTGTGGGGACTACAAGTTTTATATGTTGTTTGGTTTGAGGGATAATATACTTATTTATACTCTATAGGGGGACCACAATGTTTATATCTTGTTCACTTGATGGATAAATGAGAAAATATCTAAAACACATGGAAGGTATAATATTATACCTCTATTTTGGAAGTATATATTTATACTTCGGGTAAGGTAAAAAGGACTGCCCGAAAATTTATACCTCCTACCTAAATTTTTCTTAAATCTCAACCAAATAAGATATAAGAAAGTAAAATAATATTATATCATTTTTTACCTCATTTTACCTCCAAGTAAACACACTCGTATAGTATTTGCTTTATAAATATAGTTGTACCCTATTTCGATTGAACTTAATTAGTCTATTAATTTTATCAAATTCTCATCCGATAAGAAGAAAAGAAAAACTCGCAATGAGTATAGTTTTTAGTTTCGAGATAACTTACACCAAAAGAGTAGGCATATATACAAATAGCTACCAGATCCTTAGTTTACTGCTATATTTCAGTTCTATATTTATTATTTCTGAAATGACGTGTCAAGTATTGATAATATCATACTGAAGAAAACTTAATGCAAAATTGAAATACTTTAGACGACAAATTATCCGGATCATGTAACAAGAAAAACCTAAAAATAGAAAAACGACAGTTGAGTTCCATTGTTGTAGGAGACTTATGGAAGAGGGTCGTAGTTTACTAGTTTTCTTCGTTGAAATCAGCAGCATCTCTACAGAATCATGCCGCTCTTACCCTAGGGCTACCTACATACTCCTCCTCCCTTCCCTTTCTCTCTCTTCACTCCCTTTCTCTCTCTCTCTCTCTCTCTCTCTCTCTCTCTCTCTCTCTCTCTCTCTCTCTCTCTCTCTCTCTCTCTCTCCCTCCCTCCCTACTTCTTCAAATCTCACTTATCCGACTTCAGAGGTTGTCTGTTTTACTCGATCATGTTCGAATTCTCAATTCCAATTTAATTACTGTTTTATTTTTAACACAAAAGAATGTTTATGTTTGACGTATGATCGGTGGGTCTTGATTAATTTAAGGTCATTGCACGGGTGTGATCGGCGGGTACTTCTTCTCATGCGTATACTGCAGGACATGTCATCCGCACCATCGCCGGAGTCTTCACCTCCGCCACCGGCGTCATCCTCACCTCCCCCACCCTCTCCGCTACCGCCCGCAACGTCATCACCACCTCCGCCGCCTCCGCCTAGTAGAAGTGCGCCTCCTCCACCCTTGAGAAAAAGTCCCCCGCCGAGCAACAGTACCAAGTATCGGACGCCGCCATCACCGCCTAACGAATCAGATGAAAACTCGCAAGCGCTAGCGGAATCCATCTCATTACCGTGGGAACCGCCATCGTCGAATAAAAGTATTGATCGTGAGAAAGCCATAGTAGGGGCGGCGGTAGGGGTAGGATTGTTCTTCGTCATAATCCTCATCGTCTGTATATGTTGTTGTAGAAAGAAGAAACGATCCAAACACGATGATCGTAAGAATTATTATCAAGACAAGCATCATAATTCAGGTACATTATTAATTGAGATGAATTCCATTTTATTTTCAAGTATTTTTTTTCCTCTTCAAAATGGAGTTGATAAGATGAATTTTGATCGATCGAGATATCTTCAACAGAAATTCAGCATTATTACTAATAAGTCTATCAATAGAGTATTTAGTAACTATCTTTAAACCAAACATTTATACATATATTTAGAAAAAAGAAAAAGCCATTTATGTATAAATAAAACTAAAGAAATACTATGTATTAATTAAACATACAGGCGGAAACTACTACAATAATACGAATGTGCATGGGCAAAAACACTGGCAAAGCAACGCCCCTTACTCGTCGATGGACGGTGGCAGTATGAAATATGCGGCGAGCTCGGAGCATTGGATGGCGGCGCCGCCTCCACCACCGCCAATGAGCGGCAGCGCTCAGAGCTCGGGGGGGTTCTCAGGGCCGCCGCTGCCTCCTCCGCACCCAGGATTGGCGTGGAGCGGCGGCTACAACCAGAGCACGTTCTCGTACAACGACTTGGCAGTGGCGACGAAGGGGTTTGCGCAGGCGAACCTGCTGGGGCAGGGGGGCTTCGGGTACGTGCACAAGGGGGTGCTGCCCAACGGGAAGGAAGTAGCGGTGAAGAGCCTAAAATTGAACAGCGGGCAGGGGGAGCGCGAGTTTCAGGCGGAGGTTGATATCATTAGCCGAGTTCATCACCGCCATTTGGTCTCCTTGGTTGGTTACTGCATTTCCGGATCGCAACGGATGTTGGTTTATGAATACGTCCCAAACTCCACTCTCGAGTATCACCTCCACGGTACGCATCGCATCTACTTCTCTCTCTCTCTCTCTAGCTCCCCCTTCTCTACAACTACAAATATATATACCCTTTACACTGACTTGACGGATGCGTATATATAATGCAGGATCCAACCGCCCACCTTTGGATTTGCAAACACGGCTTAGAATTGCTTTGGGAGCTGCCAAAGGCTTTGCTTACCTTCATGAAGATTGTATGTTCCATTCCTCTCTCAATATAGACATACAACACATAAATAAATCTTTTTAATAAATATTCCGGTTAAAAAAATGTGACAAGTTGAAATTAATATGATGCAGGTCATCCTCGCATTATCCATAGAGACATTAAAGCTGCGAATATTTTGCTTGATAACAATTTTGAAGCAAAGGTATGCTACTGGCTATGTTATCACTCTCCATGTTGTATTGATACACCACTTTAAGATGAAATATTTCTTCTATACTTAGTTCTAATTTCTTAGAAAAATAAAGTTTCGGTTTACTAATCCTAGCTAGCTCGGTTCATTGATTAAATATTTGTACATTTGATGACACAGGTGGCTGATTTTGGATTAGCCAAGCTTTCGTCAGACAGCAATACTCACGTTTCAACTCGTATAATGGGAACGTTCGGGTAGGAAATAACTTTTAACTTCCCCAATCAAATATATTCCCAATAAACTTAAAAACTACAACAAATTTACGTATTTATAGTTTTATTTGAATGAACTAACATTTAATTAATATAGGTACTTAGCGCCTGAGTATGCTTCAAGCGGGAAGCTCACTGAAAAATCCGACGTGTACTCGTTCGGTATCGTCCTTTTGGAGCTTATAACTGGACGGCGCCCTGTGGACATCACCAGGGATGATGACGATGATACTCTAGTTGATTGGGTAATTAAATTGAAACATATTTTTGTTTTTTTATATCTAATTATTTCGTAATTAATTAATTATGTAAAAGTTGAAGTTGCTGAATTTTGGATTTGCAGGCTAGGCCAATACTGCAGAGTGTGATAGAAGGAGGAAGCTACGAGGAGCTGGTGGACCCACGGCTAGAAAAATACTATGATCACGCAGAAATGCTTCGTATGGTTACTGCTGCTGCTGCCTGCATTAGACAATCTTCAAGAAGACGCCCTAAAATGAGCCAGGTATATACTTCATTTCCTTCTTTCATTAATTCTTTCTTTTTTTTTTCAAGGATTAATTAATGGAAATTATATATATATATGTATGTATGTATGTGTGTATAGGTTGTTCGGGCTTTGGAAGGCGACGTGTCGTTAGACGATCTGAAAGTGCAAGGATCGTTGTCGGCGAGCAGCTCTGACTACGACTTGCAAAGACATCTTCAAAAAGCAGACTTCACGAGCAGCGAGCTGGGAGCTGCACTCAGCGACTATTCTCTTTCTAGTGGAGCTAGTAGTTCTAACGAAACCAGACGGCCCAGCCCCAATACCCGCTACCACGCCCCGTGACCTACCTTATTATTATTCGTTTTTTTAATTAGTTTGTAATTAAATGGGAAAACTAAAATAAAAAATTCATTTCTACATGCTTGCTTCCATGCTAATAAAGGCTGCTCGGGGGACTGCAATCAGTACTTTTCTTTTTTCTTTTCTAGGGTTCTCAGGTTTAGACTTGACTTTAATCTACAGAAAAGTTTGTGTTAGAGTTTCTCATTTTTACTCTCTCATGCATGAGTATTATTTCTTGATTTTTTAGGTTGGTAGGATAGAGAGATTCATTAGGGATCGATCAGTTGTACTGCAACCAACTTTTATTAATGAATGATGTGCAAGTTGGCTGATGATCAGACGTATATAATATATGGAACAATTTAAGAGTTTAATTTAAGAGAATATCATGTGATATAGTTATATTGAACATTAAAGTATAAATTTTGACTATCCTCTTTATAAATATAAATTCTGGTCATTCTTTTGAATTTGAGACAAAATACTCTTATTAACCCCATCTCTTATTTAATTAACAAAACTCAATTATTGATATGAGGTTTGCTAACGCTGAGGCCCCCGTTATACAAAGGAAACCTAACAATTATTTGATTTCCTCCTTGAGCCCAGTCTCAAGGGACCCTAAATGAGAGCCCTATACAAAGGCCCATGCACATAACTCTCCAAAATTACCACCTTACCCTCAAATTTACACCCCTATAAAAACTAATCCTAACCCACAGCTCAAGGTACCGTTGTCATCACTCTAATCTCTATTTTCTCACCTTTTTCTTCATGCCCAAGTTACTGACTTGAGCGTCAGAAGGTCCTCACTGGTAGGGCTGTAAACGAGTCAAACTATTCGTGAGCTATTCGGAACTCAACTCGATAAAAGTTCATTCGAGTTCGTTTATAGAAGCTCGTTTGCTAAACGAGCCGAGCTTGAGCATGACGATATTCGGCTCGAAAGCTCGTGAACAAGCTCGTTTAATGATTAAGATTGAAAATATAAATTATTATCTAGCCGTGTCTTATATTTTTATACTCTAATCAGTACTATTTGTATTAATATTTAACAAACTTTATTTGTTATAAGGAAAAAAAATAGTTAATATATTATGTTATTGCGAATAAAATGATTAATTTTAAATTAAAATAATAGATAATTAAAACATAAGGCTAAATTTAGAAAGTTCGTTTGGGCTCGATTAAGCTCGTGAGCCTCGAAATATTCGATAAACTAAGCTCGAGATTTGACTCGATTATAAACGAGCCAAGCTTGAGCATGATAGTATTCGGCTCGGCTCGGTTCGAGTACACCTCTACTCACCGGATTCAACCCCCGACGTGGGACTTCCTTTTTGTTTTGTAGGAGAATTTACTCAAGAATTTCGCAAGGAGCATTCGGCAAGGTAGTTTCGATTTTCCTTCGAGACATCTCTTTTCTCAAATTTATTATCTCTTTATGAAATTCCCTTTTGTTGGTAGAGCTTTAACCCAACTCTACCAACTAGCACCGTCTGTGGAAAATATAGTTGAGACGTTGATTTTCTATGTTTATTTTACATTATCGTGGTCGATTTCGATAGCCAATGAAAGTCGGAAAAAAGGTACAGACGCGGATCTGAAGAAAAACGGTTCACGGTCTTCGAACGCTTGAGAACGTTTCCAAGGATTGAGTCAGCAGGCCTTATAAGGAAGACTGAGGAATTTAAATAGTTAAACATGCTCGTAATAGATAGAAGTGCACTCTTATACTGATGATTTATGATTAGATTGAATAAAGTGTATTTTTGGGACATGATTAATTAATAAATAAAAGTGCGTTGAGCAAAGGATTGAAATGATCAAACGAATGATGAATTTGTCATCCGAGCTCTGCCGGACTCCAGCCTGAAACGCTGCAGTGAGCCGCGCATCTCTGCAGCAGGAATGATTAAATGAATGATGAATTTGTCGTCAGAGCTCTGCTGGACTCCAGCCTGAAGAGCTGCGAGTGAGCCGCGCATCTCTGCGGCAGGAATGATTAAATGAATGATGAATTTGTCGTCAGAGTTGTGCCGGACTCCAGTCTGAAGCGTTGCGAGTGAGCCATGCATCTTTGCGGCAAGAATGATTGGGTGAATGATGAATTTGTCGTTAGAGCTCTGCCGGGCTCCAGCCTGAAGCGCTGCGAGTGAGTCGCCCATCTCTGCGATAGGAATGATTAATGAATGATGAATTTATTGTCAGAGCTCTACCGAATTCCAGCCTGAAAGTACGGCGAATGAATCGTGCATCCTTGACAGAGAGAATGGTACAAACGACGAATTTATCACTGGAGTTCTGCACGGCTCCAACTTAAAATGCTGAAAACCACTCGTGTGCATATCTGCTACAATGGTGATGACTAATAACAGCGAGGGCTGCCAGAGTTTTTTCCTGAGCCCCCGCTTTAAAAACGTCGGAAGTCAAAGATTGACGAGAACAAGTATTGTTAAGGCTCTATTAGGGCTTAAGTTGTAATAGCATAAATACTTATAACTAAATAAGTCGCATTCAAAACTTTAAACGTGACCATTTTATTTAGAACTTGAATTTTCTCTTTGGACAAGACAAGACTTATTGAGTGTTGAACTCTTTCAAAATTTCAGATCAATGGCAACCAAAGAAGCGGAAGGAGATCCAAGTGATGGAACAGAGGCGAGCGCTGACAGCGAAGCGCGGATTGAAGGGAACACCCTCATTCAATCAAAAAGGAAAAAAAACTGGAATAAAGATCAGGAGAATGAATCTACGTGACAGCCAAGCAGTTGCAAAATATACTGGACAAAGCCACCAAAGAGGCCGTGGCCGCAGCTCTGATGACACAAAATCAACATCGCAATAAAAGGGAGACTGAGGGGTTTTTGGATGAGAGTCCAAAAAATGAGGATACCGAAAGTAGGCAAGAGCCTTCACTTGATCAAGGTTATGAGCACGAATATTTTAAGAACTCTCAGGGCCCAAAAGTGAGAGGTGGCTAGATTCCATCCACTGACAAAGCCTGGCAAACCACCATAGCACGAGAGATTGCATGAAGGGAAAATTAGAAGGACGATCTATTGGGCATAGGAAAAGTAAAGTCTCACCATTCCGTGATAATATCATGGCAGAGTTGTTACCTCATAGTTTTAGGTTTCCAGCGGATTTGGTATATGATGGAATATTAGATCCCCAAGACCATCTCGATCGCTTCAAAAATATGGCACTGCTGCAGGACTATTCTGATGGAATCAAGTGTCGAATTTTATTAGCTACCTTAAAGGGTCTGGCTGAGAGATGGTTTAATCAACTGAAACCAAGAAGTATCGAATCCTATGAGGACTTCGCATCCCAGTTGGAGAATCAATTCGCTAGTGCTCGGAGATAAAGCTACTCCGTAATGATGCTACTAAATTTCTTACAGCAAGAAAAAAAAGAACCTAAGAGGCTATGTAACTAGATATAACGCAGCGGCCCTGCAAGTACCGACTGCATCGGACGAAGTTAAAGTTCATGCTCTGATAAACGGACTGAGGGATAAAGAAATTTTTTATGCTCTTGGGGAGCGAAGTAAAATGGGATATGATAAGGTGATGGAATGGATGGATAACCGTATCATCAGTGAAGAGGCTTGTGATGCCAAATGTGCTGAAGATAAGACTAAAGACAGAGATCAGAAGGACGAGTCTGCAGACAAAGGAAAAAGGATCAAGCACTTAGGCGAAGCACCCCTGACAGAAGATTTCTAGAGAGAGAAAGTGATGAGTCCATATTTTGTGTCTTTTTAGTGTTTGTCTTAGGTAGTTTAGTTCGAGTCTTTGTGTGTGTTTTGTCTAGTTTTAGTGTCTTGGAGGACATATTCTGGGCAGGAGGGTGTTTTGCTACCTTGCAGATGGAAACTGGGCAATGCAGGGGAAGAAAGCAACATTTCTGGAAGCAGTACAGACAAAGCCATATTGGTCAAGACAGATAGGAGGAGTGCTTTGGTCGACAGGCGAGTTTCTCTCCTAAGTCTAGAAGGATAAGGAAAAGATGATCTAACTTAAATATATTTCCTTATCTGACTAGATTTAGGATCCGCAAGGGATCTCTTGGAGATAGATGTGACTTGCCATGTTGGGGTCGAGCTTATAAAGTATTATTTGCATCCCAAGGTAGCTCGTGGATTCCTTCCATGTTAAGGACTAGGGGGCCCAAACCCTAAGCACTCGCCTATAAATATCGAAGCCTTGCTGCTGTGATCACATGGTCGTCTTTAATGTTTTATTCCTTGTAATTTCTTTGAGTGATCGTAAGGAGAAAAATAAGTCCTACGGGCATACTTTTATTCATATTTGTTTATCGACACTTTTAGCCGGGATTTACTTTTGCACGTACTTCGTAAGTTTAATATAGTTTTTCTTATGAGTTCCTTAATTTATTGTGTTCGTTGTTTTATGATTATGTCTAGCTAAGTTTTTATACTTGATCTGGGCAAGACAATTAAGAGTTAACTTATGCTTGAGAGGTCTAATTTGTGCTAGAGAATTGCATGCATGTGTTCCCGATATGTTAATGAGCTTGTTCAAATATGAGATAATACGATTAAGAGGTTAATAGGCCGTTAATCGCTTAAGATATATTAGATCACCAATCAATTGGGAAGTAGGAGTGTTTTCCACATCTTCTTGATTAAGATCGATTAACATTAGAGGAAGGTGTCTACCCTATTGGGCTGGACGTGATGATTCCTTGTTGGGCCTTTCTAGAGATAAATGCTCCTTGGGCAAGAAACTGAATGATGACTCCGACGGAGGTATTGCCTAAGATAGGGAGCCGGTGGTGCGTCGCCAACTAAGTAAGGATAGGTAAGAGAAGGATTTGTTAAGAGCGTGACGAGTAAAAGGGGATCTCGGCATTCAAGTCCTATAACTAATGATGCATGCATGTAATGAATATATTTGCACCAATGACCAAGCTAGGGTTTTCTCTTAACAACGTCTTAGTCCAGATCAAGTCCTTTTTATTATTGATCAAGTTACTTGTTTACTTTTCAGTGTTTAATTGAGTTCTCGAATTGGGCAAGAGAGCCCTAGTGACCAAGATAGCAAAACCCAACTTTTCTGAACAGGTGGAGGAGGTTTCAAGAGATAGTGACAATCAACTCCTTGTGGATCAACCCTGTACTTACTTGCTAACTATATAGCTGTGAGGATAGGCTACAAATTCATTTAGAAAGTGCGAACGACAGCCTCGTCAGGAAGGTTTGCCCATGAGGAAAGAAGATTTGAGCCCTTCATAGAGCCATTGACTCATATGCTAAGGAATAGTTATCCAGGAAGATCCTGGAGCCGAAGACGCCCACCATATACAGAGCTCATGGTACCACCATCCGAAATTCTGAACATAGCTCCTAGCTTTTTTCTCTACCTTTCTCGGCCAAAAATGGACCAAAGAATCCGCCATTCAACCTTTTCTGCAGATTCTATAGAGATTATGGTCACGATATCGATGAATGTAGACATCTCAATGATGCAACAGAAAAATTAATCAAAGCGGGAATTTTCATGAGTATATTCGGTAGAATAGAAATGGCAGGTCTGGGCCATGGAAGAGACAAGGCAGAAGAGGATATCAACAAGAAAAAAGAGAGGAGATTCCTGATGTCAGAGAGCGAAAGCCGCCGCAATTAGCAATCGAAGGGCCTAAAGCCACTGACAAAAAGGTTCCATTTTCGAAGAAACAAAAATCCATCATGATGATCGTTGGGGTCTCATCAGCATAAATTCTGGACACGTCCAGAAGAGAGCACAAAGGGCGGTGCGAGATCCCAATGTATGGGACATAGATGCAATTCAGCCACGAGTTAGCACTCCTGACCTAAGTTTTGGAGATAAGGACTTGCTTGGGATAGTTACCCCGCAAGATGATGCCCTGGTAATCACAGTAGAGGTTGTAGGACATCATGTAGCGTGAATCCTAATCGATACAGTAAGCTCTGTAGATATCATTTTTACAGGCTATTATCAGCTCATGGACATAAACGAAGAGTTAACACTCGTCCCCACGATGTTGTCAGGATTTTCTAGAGGGATAGTAGCCCCTCTAGGGATGATCCACCTTCCGGTGGTAATGAAAAGTGGAGAACTGAGGAAAATAAGGATGGTTCAATTCCTGGTAGTAGATGCACCCAGTTCTTATAACATAATCATTGGCAGACCATCTCTAAATGTTTTTCAAGCGGTGGCATCTACTTACCACATGAAGATCAAATTCCCCATTGGAAGACTAGTTATGAAAGTCAGAGGGGATCAAATTAAATCAAGGTCATGCTACGCTAACGAACTAAAAAGGGCAAAAAGTCATAAAGGAAAGCCCCTAAGATAAGAAGATGATGAGGGAATAGATCCAAAGCTCCCAATGGATGGTAGATCTGGATCAAGCTCTGTCCGAACCATGAATCTAGGAGCAGCAGTAAAAATTGAGGAAGGTAAACTGGAAGAATCAGAAATAGATGAGGAGCCTAAGCCGACCATGAGGCCCGCAGAAGAAACTATAACCGTTGAGTTGTACGAAGATAAGGTAGGTTTTGTGACTCGAGTAGGAATGAAGATAGAGCCGGAAGAGCAAGAACATATAATCGTCTGCCTGTGTCGAAATACGGATGCTTTTGGCTTCGATACCACTGAACTGCTAGGATACACCCCCATGTAGCTATGCACAAACTAAATATTAATCCCATGATTAGACCTGTCAGACGAAAGCTGAGACATTTTGATGAAGATAAAGACAAGGCTCTCAGGGAGCAGGTCGGGAAGCTTCTCCAGATGGGATACATCATTAAGATTCAATTCCCAAACTGGTTATGTAATGCAGTGATGATTAAGAAACTAGGTGGAAAATGAAGAAAGTGTAACGATTTTAGAGATCTGAACAAAGCTTGTCCTAAAGATCACTACCCTCTGCTAAGAATTGATCAACTGGTGGACGCCACAGCTGGTGTAGAGCTACTCTCTATGATGGATGCCTACTAGGGGTACTATCAAATTTAAATGGATCTAGAAGATGTGGTCAATGTTTGCTTTATTACATCCATAGGTACCTTTAGTTTCGTCAAGATGCCATTTGGCCTCAAGAATAAAGGAGCAATGTACTAAAAAATGATGGACACTATCTTTTCAGATCTACTCAATGCACACACCAAAGTCTATGTAGATGACATCTTGGTGCACAGTACCAAGTCCATTTCTTACGAGAAGGACTTAGAGGAGGTATTCGCAGTAGTACGAGGCAACAAACTCAAATTAAACCCTGTCAAGTGTGTTTTTTGCGTAACTCAGGGAAAATTCCTCGGATATATGGTCACCCCCGAAGGTATCAAAGTCAATGAGGCCAAAGTACAAGCTATATTAGAAATAAAGCCCCCCTAAAGTATTAGGAATGTTTAGAGCCTGAATGGCAGGGTGACAACCCTCAGTCGTTTCATTTCGAGGTTTGCAGATAAAAACTACCCTTTTTTCCAAATCTTAATGAGAGGTACCAAATTCGAATGGACCGAAGAATGCCAACAAGCTTTTGAAAATATGAAAAAGCATCTAGCAGGGATGCCGCTGCTAGCCAAACCTAAGCTGAAAGAAATCATGTACATATACATCGCGACAGGAAAGCAGACTTTGAGCTCTGTTCTGATCAGGGAAGAGGGATCGAAGCAATACCCAATTTATTATGTTAGCATAATGTTCCAAGTAAGACGAGAACACCTAAATAAAAACATATGATGAATATGTTCTGAGATGATCAAATAACTGATAAATATATATGGATATTATGATTGCACAGGGATCTGAGGAAAGGTACACTGAGATCGAAAAGGCAGCCCGGGCTATCATGTTTGCAACAAGACGTCTAAGGTAATCGGAGAAAAATTTTAATATCAGATAAAGTTTTTTACCCATGAACTGAATATATCACTTCATCTAAAATGAAGAATGAAAAATGTACAGGTCGTGAAGCATAATTGATCCTAATGCAGGTATTACTTCTTGGCACACAAGCTGATCGTCAGGAGTAACTAACCTTTCAATCAGGTTCTGAGCAGGCCTAATCTCTCGGGAAGAATGGTGAAATGGGTAGTGGAGCTAGGAGAATATAATGTGGAGTTCAAACCACTAACCGCAGTAAAGGCGCAAACGCTTGCTGATTTTCTTCAAGAATCTACAAGAGCAACAGAGGAAGAGGAAGAATGGATCGCAGATGTGGATGGTGCAGCCAATATTGGAGGTTGCAGAGCCGGTGTGATAATTATCAAGCCCGGAGAGGAAGAGCTACAATTTGCCATTACTTTTCAATTCAGAGTATCTAATTATGAGGTAGAGTACGAAGCTTTAATCAGAGGATTAAGGATAATATAGAAAATGGGAGCCCGAAGGGTGCTAGTAAGATCTGATTCTCAGTTGGTCACCCAACAACTGGAAGGGCTTACGAGGTGTGAGATGAGAAAATGGCGAAGTACATAGAAGTAACAAAAGAGCTGAGAAACAAATTTAGCAGAGTTCGCATCGAACAAGTTCCTCGTAAAAAAATTCTAGGGCCGATCAATTGGCCAAACTAGCTAGCACTGTTAATGTATACCTCATCAGAAAATACCATCACCATGATGACCGCCGAGAGAAAGATTTAGACTATAGAAATGCTGGCAACTGAGAAGAATGTTGATTGGAGAATCCCATTATTTATTACCTCCAAACTGGAAAGAAAATGGAAGGTCTGGACAAGTCGGCCAAAATCAATTATCGGCAGTACTGTTTGGCAGGAGATCAGCTTATGATGAGATCTTTTACACATCCATTCCTAAAATGTATAATGCAAGAAGAAGCAGGATACACCCTCAAAGAAGTGCATGAGGGAGGCATTGGAGGTCACTCAGGATATAGGGACACGATGAGGAAAGTGATCATATATGGTTTCTACTGGCCAACTCTAGCAAAAGATGCAAAAGAATACGTACGAAAGTGTGTCAGATGTCAAAAAAAATGAACGCACCATCCATATCCCGGCAGAAAACTTGGGAGGCCTATACTCATCTTGTCCATTTGATAAATGGGGAATCAACATTGTAGGACCTTTCCCGAATGTAGACAGAGGTAAGAGGTTTGTGATCGTTGTTGTGGATTACTTTAGCAAAGGGGCAGAAGCTGAAGCGATGACCGCGATTACCACTAATGCAGTGCTAACCTTTCTATGGAAAAACATCGTATGTCAATTTGGAGTACCAAGAATATTAGTTTCAGATTATGGCTCCCAATTCAATGGAAAAAAGATGCGGGATTGGTGTAAAAATATTGGGATGACACAAAGATTTGCAGCAGTACGCCGTCTAGAAACCAATGGGCAGGTGGAAGTCACTAATAGAACAATAGTGAGCGGTATCAAAGCCAGGCTAGAAAGCCATGAGGGCGACTGGGTTGATGGATTAGATTCAGTTCTCTGGTCATATAGGACTGGAGTCAGAGATGCTACAGGAGAATCACCGAGTCATCATATATATGGCACGACCCCTGTCACTCCGATCGAAATAGGAGCAGGATCATGGAGAATTCTAAACTACAATGAGGCTGAAAATAATCAAGCAAGAAGAGAAGAGTTGGATCTAGTAAAGGAAGCACGAAGCATAACAAAGGCGAAATCAGAGTTGTACAAGGAGCTAGTCAGAACCCGACACAATGTCAAGGTACAAGAAAGAAGTTTCTCTGTCAGGGATCTAGTCTTGTGCAGAGCCGACACGCTCAAGCCGCTCAAAACATTAGATTTAAACTAGGAAGGACCATACAAAGTGGTGAAAATATTGAAGGGAGGGGCATATAAGCTGGTAGAGCCTGAAGGGAAACAGTTACCCCACCCCTGGAATGTGCATAATCTGAAAAAGTATTATGTGTGAAAGAATTGCGCACCCTTCACAAACCAGAGCATATATGGGTGTTTATTTCAGCTTTTTTCCTTTTCTGTTATTTATTTCTTTTCAATCTAGTGCAGTAGTGCACGATGTGAAGATGATGTAAACATTCCCATTTTTTCTTTCAAGAGATGGATGTTTATTCGCATAATAAGTAGCACAGTCATATGACGATCGATTAAAGAAATTGCGATAAAAGGACACCAGATGTGAATGCATAACAGTATGCATCTCTCGTATATAATAATGTCAATCAGAGATAAACAAACAGTAAACTAGGTTTCAGACATGGTATGAGAAAATTTTCACTTCCATTCATTCAAAAGATAACAAGTGCTGCCCCCAAGCATGATACAAGTTACACGAGGCATCTCTGCCATTACAAAGCAAAATAACAGCACACAGTTCTGAAAAAACATAACACTAGTATGCCCATAGCTCGGCTCTGAATGTTTGGAAATAAGAAAGAGGGAAAAGGAAGTAAAATGCAGACGCCAACTGTCGAAACTACCCTGGGAGACCTTATCGAGATCGGACGTATCAAAGTGCAAAGATCTCCACCACTACATCTTGGAGAAAAAGAACTCAAAGTGCCCGCAGATCTCTGTCCGCAAGACCTACCTCATCTGCCCGAGCGGATTTGCAGGATCATGAAGCCCTAGCAAGGCCTTGATTCCCAACTCTCAGCACTAAGAGGGGTCATGACAAAGGCCAGCTCGAGCACTTTTTGAAAATAAAAAAGCCTTAGGGCAATCATAATCGCTCAAAAGGAGAAACGATGGTAGAAGTACCCCCCATGCAATCTTTTGATCCTGCCCTCCATTCATACCAAAGAAAGGATGAACAGGTGGGAAGGACCTGAAGCTTAGGATGTCCCAGCCAAACATCATACATCCACGTCAGATGTTTGACTATAACAAAGGCTATATCTCAGATATATGACCGTAAAGGATAAATAACCAAGAGGCGAGGACAAAGGGATAAAATTTAGTGGACACTGGTAAAAAGAGGAAAAATAAAATAAACGAACAAGACATGTTTAGCACACAAAAAAGAAAATATGCAATAAGAAATAAGGAAATGATCGAAGGTAAAAATAGAGATTTATAGGGAAAGATAACAACCGAAAGCATTAATGACATTGCCATTAAGGCAGGTGGTTGGGAGGAAAAGTAACTGACAAAATCAGTAAAAGTAATAAAGACGTTTGATCGAATATTTCGGAATTGATTAGGAATCATTTGCTCCAATAGACCTTCAGCGCTGGAAGCTCTAATGGAGCAAGGAAGAGTGGGGGGAGCAACAGTCAAATAAACCAAGTGATAGAGGCAGAACATGTAGAGATCTAACATGTAGAGTCTGTACTCACATTCAACACACTTGCCAGCAGAACTAAAGAAGGCAACATTACAAGGAAAAGATAATCAAGGATTAATACAAAGATTACCCCCTGTCTCTATTACATACATAAAACTGAAGATTACAAAAATAGCTGGGAAAGCAAACAAGTCGAGCCCCTAGACTGGATGAGAAAGACTAGATAAGTCAGCTTCAAGAGCGAAGCCTTGAGGCTAGGACTCGCAGATATGCAGAAGGCAGAATACGCCAACTACCAAGGTAGATTAGCACTGAGCAGGTTAAGTATATCGAAGAAGTGGTAGAGCTAGAGGCACTTGGAGTATTTTGAAAAAAGGCCCACCCTCGTCGTGCCAACACTATCACCGGTTCCATCATCAGCGGCTTGGATGTCGCATCAAAACAGGACCTTTCTTCCCAGCTCTTCGTGCTATGAAGAGCTAAGACGAGGTCAGCTCGTGCCGATCTGCAAAGAGAGAAGACCCCAATATCGCCCCTATTGGTTAATAAAGGGAAAACCAATGAGGGCACATTGCATGAGACATTCCGATCCTGCACCCTGCTCATACTGGAAAGAAGACGAACAGATGAAAAAGATCCGAAGCTCATGTTGTTAACGTCCAGGCACCAGGCAATTATCCTGGGCAACTGGCCGTAACAAGAGTCGTATTTTAGATGTTTAACTGTAACAAAAGGAATAAGAAGAAAGGTTCAAGAGAACAAAGATAAGGATCCCCGGATGAGGGAGGCAAGAACAAGAGAAATAAAAACGAAGAGAACATAGTTGCAGGATTGGTAAAAGGAAGTAGGGTAAAAAAAGGAAAGGTAAAAATGAAGGTTTTATAGGACTAAAAGCACAACTGAAGCATTAATGAAGTTGTAATTAAGGCGAGTAGGTGAAAGAAAAGTGGTTGAGCAAAATGATCAAAATAGTAAATGAGGACAATCAAAGCCCCATCTCCAGACTCAAGTAGTGAAGCTAAAATTCTAAAAATAAGATTTGGCAGGGTCAGATCTGCTATGATCAGAATCAATCGCAAGGCCCAATAAACAGAACTCAAGGGATTAGGATGAGAACCACGAAGCATGTAAAAGAAAAATAAAAGTATTCTAAGTCCAAGCGTTTAGTCAGAATGAAGGAAAGTAAGGAAACAACCAAAGAGAGCAAGAAATGTCTTTTCTCAAAATAAGCAAAAGGTAGCAACCAAGTAAGCAATGTTCACCCAAAAAATAGCTACAATCAAAGATCGTTCTGATATTATAGTAAAGAGAAAGTGGCTAAGCAAAAGATAAAAGCTAAGTTAATTATTTGGCGATGTAACAGAGTTGGCACTTGGAAGGGATATGACATTCGGAGTGGTTAGATCAGGGCTGATCCACACAAAGGGCTCTTCCACAGCAGGCAGGTTGGGATCCAGAGTGTCATCTTACAAGAAGTCCCTAAGAGTGTTCTCCATAACCTCCTCCCACCAAGGGAGATCAGGGGGCCTCAGCTAGGCTGCAGATAAGCCAGTTCGCGGGCATTTCAGGGATCACGGCCACCATCTCTTCTTGTTTCGGTCGGGCACCCTTCAGATCATATGTGTAAGAAAAGCCCTGAACGTACCCCTCATGTGTGAAGTATCGGATGTCGGGAAAAAGATCCTTATAGTGTTGGGCATTGCGATGGTACCTGATGGTCCCGATACGAGTTCTGGTGTATGGGGGAGGGGGAATACACCATATAAGAATTTTAAAAACAACCCCCTGATAAAAACCACAAATGAGTAAAAGGACTCAGCTGGAATCACAACTGAGTAAGAATACTCAGTTGGAAGAGTGGTGTTGTGCGGAATGTGGTGAAAATAACAATAACTCGTATAAAATAACTCATGCTCAGATGCAAGGTCGGTCAATAACCAAAACAGTTGACAATGTAAATATGCAGTTTTGAGTGCTGGTTAGTTGGTCAGTTGGATATGCAATAAGTAACTGAACTGAAAACACAAACACACAAAGGATTTACGTGGTTCGGAGAGAACTCCTACGTCCACGGGGAGTTGTGAGTCCACACAACTCAGTCCAAATTCATTAGGACAGCTACCGCAAAGCTTACGCGGGCTTTGCAACCGTTCAGATAAGTTTGCGGGTACTTATCAACCTTACAGATAAGTTTATGGGTACTTATCAACCTTTCTACTCAATTTCGGGAAGAGCAGGATCCTAACAACCTTTTTAGGGGATGTGTATAATGGTGGGTTTTCCAACTACTAGCTCGAACAAAGATGTGAGCTAGGATCTAAGCTTGAACAAATGAAGACTCAAACAAAGATCGAAAAACACCAAGACAGATTCTAACACTCTATGAACTCTCAACTGGTGATGTTCTTAGAGATTAATTGCAGTTTTGCTTGTGTACAGGATATCGTTTTTCTTTTGCTCTTTAGTCTCTTCTCGCACTTGTCTGTCTTCTATCTTGATGAATGAATGAAGGCCTCTATTTATAGGCGGAGAGAATCAACTAGCCGTTGGATGAGCCGTTGATCTCTGTTCTGTGAAAGCGATGGCTTGTCTCTCATCTCTGCAGATTTTCCCGATTTGGCAACTGTGAACTTCTGTTTTTCTTCTGAGACAACTTTGTGTTGGGCCAAATGAGGTAATGACAGAACGTCAAACCTTCACGTGACTTCCTTTTTGAAATTCAAATTTCAACCTTTGTCTTTCAACATTTGTTAGTCGGTTGAGAAGTTTGATCTTCATCTGAGTGGTCTTCAGCTGATGTTCCATCTGATCGCTATCTTCATCTGACATTCTGTCTGAAGAGGAACAGTTGAACCCTCAGCTGCCTTGAACTTCATGTTGTCGATCTATCAGATTAAGTCCTGCAACTGATGTTCCATGTGAACAGTTAGCTTGAATGCTCAGTTGTCTTTCTTACATCTGATGTTCTGTATCTTGAACGCTCAGTTGTCTTTCTTACATCTGATGTTTCCGTCTTCAGCTGTAGTCGTGTAAAGATAAAATCTCAACATTGCTCAAACAGCGAGCCTAAATACTAACATTAGGAAATGGCAACATCTACTCGGTTGGGGTCAGTTTGTTTTGGAATCAATCAAAACTTTACTTAAATTTCCCAACAATTTCCCCCTTTTTGATGATGCCAACACCCTACTGATCTAAACCCTGCTGACCTATCTAAAATCTCAGCTGAAATTCTATACAGTCTATAAGATTAAACATCAAAGGGTTAGCACAATTATAACATGGTATTGAAATAACTTTGCGATTCAGAGCTTGGACAACTAGAGATTGTACGTCAAGGTGAATCGGATATAAGATGAAAGTTTTCATTACAACTGATGATTACACAGAAATGCACAAAAATCAAAATACATCAGTTGCTCAAAAACTCTAACTTGGCTAATACTTCAGCCCATACTTTCCAAAAATCCTGACAAAAATATCTCTCTTTGCATCTGACTCCTTCGAAATATCCACTCCATGTTCCTGACACACTCTTTTTGCTTCGGCTGCGATCTTCTGTCGGTTAGGATTTCTTGTGTCTGGAATGAATGGAGGGAGATATGTGACCTTCTGAGGGACGAGGACGGTGTTCATATCCAGCTTTGCATCAATCATTGCACGTCTGAACTGGCTGAACATGCCCGGATCCCCAGAGTGCAGCTCGGTCAGGGCTTCCTTGAAGGCTCTTCTTGGATCCTCAGTTGTATACACCTTCCTGTAGTAGAAATCTTTCACAAACTCTTGCTTGAATGATTCCCAATCGTCATTCCATTCAGGTGGCATCCACTTGTCCACATGGTTGAAGCGCCCTTGGAGCTTGATCTTTCCAGGCAATCTCTGCTGCTTCATCCTTGCTTCAACCTTCACTTCATGTTTCTCTATGCGTCGTCGGCTGCGGGAGGCAATATTCCTGTCCAAGTTGTTGGTAACCTTGGCAAGCTCTTTCTCAAATTTGTTGACTCTTGTAGCTTGGTTGGCAGCGAACTTCTTGATCCATTCAGGATTCATGTAGTCCTTTTCTGGAACATCCATAGCCTTAGCAGCAGCAATACACTCTTCGGTTGTAATACCGTCGAGTTCAGCATCGAGCTCGGCTGCAATCTCGGCTATAGAGTTGTAGGAAACTCCATACTCCTTTGCTTGCTCCATGTCCTTCGCCATTTCTTCTCCTCCGACAACAATAGATTTCAGCTTTTGTTGTTTCTTGTCGGTTGGCTTCGGAGCGGACTTCTTCTTTGGAGTTGTCTTCTTCTTCAGCTCGGTCTTCTTCTTCAGCTGAGATTCCTTCCCGGCTGGTATCTCTTCTTCAGCTTCTTCCCGGGTCTCATCTTCCCCAATCTCATCTTCCCTGTTTTTGGCATCAGCAATAAGGCTGGCGACTGAGCCATCCAGAGAAGTGAGTTTCTGTTCAGCTAGCTGAATTCGGTTGAAGAGTTCATCAACAGCGCTCTTCACATCAACCTTCTTCGCCAGTTCCTTATCGCGATGCTCTTGATCAGCTTTCTGCATTGCAGCCAAGGTTTCAGTGACTTCGATTTGGAAAGCGACGAACTCAGCCCATCTGGATTCGAATCGAGAATCCCATTCTTCGTCTTGCGTTTGTTGAGATTTGGCAAGGTTGGATTCTGAGATGAACTTGAGCACGTTCAGTTCTGATTTGATGCCAAGAACTGATGTCTTCAGGTCGGTGAAGTCCTTGCTGGTGGATGTTGAGAAGTCATCCATCTTCTTCTAGATCGCATCATGCTCTTCCTGCAACTTCCTGTGCTTTTCCTCCTGAGCTTCCATCATCCTCAGTTGTTCTTCTTGGTTGAGCTGGATGTTGGCAAGCATCTCCTTCCTCAGTTGATTGACCCTCTCAGCGATCAGCTCACATATTTCATCTGTGGAGGGTGCTGGCTGATCAGCTGGAGCTGGTTGTTCAACTGGTGCTGGCTGTTCAACAGTAACCATGGCTTGGCGATTGGCCAGGTACTGCTGAAGCTCTTCTTCCTCCTGCTTGGCTGCTGCGGCAGCTGCGTCAAGGTCATCGATGAAATCAGCAGACTTGACCAGCATGTTGTCAAGGAAGGTGACACAAGCTTGTTCAGCTGTCTCCCTTGTGCCTCTTCCTTCAGCCTTGCTGATATCCAGTCGACGAGTCAGCAGTGCAACCTTGTTGTTGTACGCAACTTCAAGGTTGGTGTAGTTGAAATATTCCCTTATACGCGACTCATCGGCCTTGAGCTGGTTCCAGCTGTGTATTCGGATGGTATCTTCCTTGACATACCAGTGGCTGAATATGATGTTGAATTGATATAGCAGCTCAGTTCCCAGTGTGGCAAAAATGGGCATGTCGCGCGCCTCGAGGAACATCCCGATCAGCTTCTGAAAGAAGTAGGCCAACTTGTCTTCATGTTCCAGTGCGACAGCTCGACGATCAGCTTCTTCATCGATGGGGGGGGGAGAGATTTTCATAAGGGATTGGTTCAAGGGTTTCCTCAACATTGGCCAAAGAAGTGGTCTCAATGTTGGCATCGAGCGGGGAGCTCGGAATTTCTGACTGTGTGGGGATGTTGGGGTCAAGTGGTTCCTCAACATTGGCCGAAGAAGTGGTCAAAATGTTGGCATCGAGCGGGGAGCTCGGAATCTCTGGCTTAATGTCGGTTGAGAGAATCTCTTTGGGCTGTACGGCATCAGCTCCTGCCGTGGGGGAGGATGGAACATCTTCGGGTTCCGGAGATGAGCAAGATGCATCCGAAGAGATGTTCGGCTCATCTTCCAGATCAGTCTCCACCCCTTCCATCTCATCTCGATGGGGAGAACTCTCCTTCCCTGTTCCACTTTCACGAGGAATAATTTCAAACGCATCCTTGTCAACTGAGTGACTCGACTCAGATGGTTCCTCCTCAGCTGGTTTTGCAACTGACTTCTTCTTGATACGAGCCTCAACTTCTTCTTAGCTGGCTCTTCCTCTTTCTCCTTATCTGACTCATCTCTGAGTTGGCGAGCAGCTGTTGATTTTGAAGTGCGGCCGACAGCTGGAGGTAGCTCCTCAGCTGTATCTTTTTCCTCAGCTGACTTCACAGCTTCCCTTTTCTCTTTAGGAGTATAAACACTCCGAATCACATCCAGAGCCTTCTTGGCTGTTGGGAACAGCATCTGCCTCTTGATTGGGGTCTCCTCACAGTCTTCCCACACCATGTTCTGATCCTTCGTGGCGAGAAGGATCAGGGCAGAAATTTTAACTCCGAAGTTGAGAGTTCCCTTAACACTCAACAACTTCTCTCCAGAGTCAGTTGTGGTTTCTGTAATCTTCTGCTTCTCCATTATCAACTGGTGTTTGAAGAACTTGAACCAGTTGATGTTGTGCTTGTGCTTGTGCTCCAAAGCAATCAGCTGCTTGAGCTTTGGTCAGCTGATGTCCCCAAAAGCTCCGCTGTATCCGAAGATGACCTTGGATACAACATCGAACAAAAGTCGATGCTCGGATTTCAACTTCGTTCGCTGCATGTTGCTCCTCAATTTTTCTGAAGTGATGAGAGCATTCTCAAGAAATTGATCAGCATCTGCATCGGTGATGTTCTCGACGGTGTCCGTGGTGGTCAGATTTGGTGGAATGATGGAGCGTAGCATATCGGAAACTGGTATGAAGACGGTGACACGGCAGATCGTTCTCCCTGAGAAGTTCGGCGAGGGGGGATAACACCGGCGAGACCAGAGCGTCTTCTGACAGAATCTGCTCAAAATGTATTTTGGATAGCATCATATCAAAAGATTCCTAGTACGAAGAAGGAACTAGTGCTGGTCCAGAGGATGCCATCTTCTTTCCTTGCGAAGAAGCTTTTGGTGCCATTTAATATTGCAGAGATGTTTATATATAGAGAGAAAGAACTTAGCAGAAATGGTGAGACAGAATTAGAGACGAAGATGAACAATTACTGCAGATAAACACAAATGTAGAAGGTAAGAAATCACTTCTTGATTTTCCGCCTTTTATAGGTTAGTGGGTCGATTGAAATCGACGGCCAGGGTTGAATGGCGCAAATCCATCAACGGCTGAGATCTCGCGACTGTTGACTAGCTTTGACTTGACGTTGAATTACGAGTTCCAATACGCGCGAGTGAAAAGGTGAAATGTTTTTATGTCAGCCCAGTCGCACTATAAAGTAAGGCTATTGATGTTCAGCCGTACTTTACATTAAATGCGGCATGATGGCTATTTTAATGTAACTGACATGCTCAGGAATGTTTGAATTTATTTCTAACATTCTCATTTAAGATTATAACATCTTCAGCCATAAATGATACATGTCAGCTGATGTCGGAATCAGCTATGTTCACCTGTCAGCTGATGTTGGAATCAGCTGTGTTCCAATGTTGCGGCATACCATCAGCTGACTCGAGTTCGTCTGTTCAGCTGACGTCTGATGTCTTCGGATGGCGATCCGCATCTGAGATTCCCCATTCATCTGAGCTTCCCCCTCAGATGGAGATCTATCTCTTCAGCTCGGTTGATTCCTCATCTGATGGTTCTAACAATCCAAGGAGATCGCATAAAATCTTGAATCGCGCTTCGGCTAGAGGTTTGGTGAAGATATCGGCTCTCTGAATCTCAGTTGGAATCTTCTCCACAGATACATCCTTCTTCTCAATATGATCTCGGATGTCAATGTGTTTCATCCGAGAATGGTAAACAGGATTCAAAGAGATAGCAATGGCACTTGAGCTATCACAATGGATGGGAACCTTTTCCAGTTGCTACTTCATAATCTCTCAGTTGTCGCTTGAGCCACAACACTTGCATGCAACAACTACCGGCAGCCATATACTCTGACTCGGTTGTAGAAGTGGCAACACATGTGTGTTTCTTGGAGAACCATGAGACTAACTTGCTTCCCATGAACTGACAGTGTCCAGATGTGCAACCGATCTCCGGCTAGATCCGCATCTGAGTATCCGGACAGTTGGATATTGTCGTCAGTTGGGTACCACAATCCAACATTAACAGTACCCTTCAGATACTTAATAATGTTCTTTGCTGCCAACATGTGTGCTTCCCTTGGCTGAACTTGGAACCGAGCACACACTCCAACCGCGTAAGATATATCTGGCCGACTGGCGGTTAGATATAGTGAAGAACCAATAATCCCTCTATACTTACTGGCATCCACGAGTTTTCCCTCAGATCCGGGTTCAATCTTCCAATTAGTATTCATCGGGATCCTTGTGGTTTTACTTGACTGCAAACCGAACTTTACGATGAGCTCCTTTGTATATTTGGACTGATTAATAAAAATCCCTTTTGATGACTGCTTCACATGTAGCCCAAGAAAATAATTCATCTCGCCCATCATTGACATCTCGAATTTCTCCTTCATGAGAGTTGAGAATTTCTCGCACAGCTCCTCCAACTTGGAACCGAATATGATGTCGTCGACATAGATTTGCACAACAAGTATGTCTTCTCCAACTTTTATGGTGAACAGTATTTTGTCAACTGACCCTCGTTTGAACCCCGAGTTCAGAAGAAAATCACATAGAGTGTCATACCAAGCCCTAGGTGCTTGCTTCAATCCATAGATCGCTTTCTTCAGCTTATACACTCTTCCATCTCCAGTCTCAAAATCGGGAGGCTGTTCAACATAAACATCTTCCTTGATATCACCGTTGAAGAAGGCACACTTCACATCCATCTGATACACCTTGAATTTGTGAAATGCGGCATAGGCTAGAAATATCCGGATGGCTTCCAACCTTGCAACAGGCGCGAAAGAATCCTCGAAAGCAATTCCTTCTCGTTGGCAATATCCCTGAGCTACCAACCTTGCCTTGTTTCTCACGATGAATCCAATGGCGTCTCTCTTGTTCTTGAAAATCCACTTTAATCCAATAACTTTAACACCATTTGGTCTTTCTACCAACTCCCATACACAGTTGCGTAGAAATTCATTCAGCTCTTCTTGCATGGCTGTTGTCCAATGAACACAGTTGAGAGCTTCCATAACATTCTTCGATTCTAGCACATCAGCTACGAAACATGAAATCATGGCAACATCTCCTGCTTTTTCTAACTCCTCAAGAACTGCCAACTCCTCAGCATATTGGGCGTAAGTGCTGGAATCTTTCTCAGCTAAGTCTGGATTTGCAACTCTGCTACTAGTACTCACACCTTTGGCTGAATCTCCAATGATGTTGTCCTTGGAATGATCTTCATACCATCTCTTGTTGCGTCTTCCTTCTTCTTCCAACAGTGGCTATTCCGTGATCTGAGCTGTGGGAGATGCTGGGATCTTCAGAACTGGTGATTCATTTGCTGTTGAGTCTGGATCCTCAACATGGACAATATTTTGAACCGGGCTCGGTTGGGCTTCGGATGCTGATGCAGTTGGAGTGACATCAGCTAAAGTTCCCCCTTGAGATGAGCTGAGGTCCTCACATTCATCTTCAGAGGAACAAGGATCATCATCCTCGGTTGCCTATACCAATGGTTCAGCTAGATTCTTCTGCCTTAGAACCTGCGATCTGGTGAGAGCTGGTGGAACATGTGGATCTGCTTGTTGTCCTTTAGCCTGTTCCCTGCACTCAAATGTAGATTCATCAAAACTAACATGAGGTGTTATTTCCACAACACGAGAACTGTTGTTAAAAACTCTATAAGCCTTGATCCGAGCGGCATATCCGAGAAATATGCCCTTCGAAGCCTTGGCGTCAAAAGTTTTCAACTGAGTCTTCCCATTGTTGTGAATATAACACTTAGAACCAAAAACGCAAAAATATGAAATATTAGGCTTCCTGCGTCTCCATAGTTCATATGGAGTCTTTCCCAACCGCTTGGTCAGAAGAGACCGGTTCTGGGAGTAGCAAGCTGTGTTGATTGCCTCAGCCCAAAATCTCTTTGGCAGAGCTGAGCTTGTCAACATGGATGTTGCAGCATCCTTCAGCGTTCGGTTTCTTCGCTCAGCTATTCCATTCTGTTGTGGAGTACGCGCAGCCGATGTTTGATGAGTGATTCCGTGCTTCTCGCAGTATTCGATGATGGTTTCATTTAGGAACTCGGTTCCACGGTCTGATCGGATGGAAATGATTTTCATCTCTTGTTGGTTAGATATCCGATCCATCAGCTTGGGTAGCTCATCTCGGGTTTCACTCTTGTGATGCATGAAAATGGTCCACGTGTACCTAGAGAAATCATCAGTAACAACAAGTGTATATTCGTTACCATTCATGCTCTTGGGAGTAACAGGCCCGAAGAGATCCATATGGATCAGCTGCAATACTCGGTCAGTTGAGGGAATCGTTTTCAACCGAAAAGAGGATCTAGCGAGTTTTCCCAGCTGACACGCACTACAGATATATGTTGGTGAAAACACAAGGTTTGAAATTCCCTTTGCATGTTCCTGTCTAGCAAGTCGGTTCATTGTCTTGAAATTCAGATGGTTGAGCCTTTTGTGCCACAGCCAGCTCACATCTGAACTGCTCTTTGATAAAAGACAGGTGTCAGGAGGACTACTATTCCAATCTGCATAGTAGACATTCCCGGTTGGGGATCGATTTCCCAACAATATGACTTGCTTTGTTCTAACATATTTGACCCTGCAGCCCTGCGCATCAAACTTGACAGAGAAACCATTATCACAGAATTGGCTGATGGAGAGCAAGTTATGCTTCAATCCATCAACATATGAAACATTGGGAATAGACACGAGATTGGTTTCAAGGGTACCGTAGCCTTTGGTGTGACCTTTTGAGTTGTCACCAAAGGTAACTGATGGTCCTTCCTTCTCCACGAAACTCCCAAGCAAATCCCTCAGATTTGTCATGTATTTCGAGCATCCACTATCCATCACCCACTTGGTATGTGATGCTTTATTCTTCCTCAGTTGTTTCTCCTGCTCCTGCACAGAGAAACACGCTTAGGTCCCCAATTTTAGTTGGGTCCTGGAGGGTTAGAACCAGTTCCCCCTTGAACTGTGGGTTGCTTTTCCCTGTAGATTTGGATAGATTTGTCATTCCAAATTATCTTTCCTTCTCCATCAACTATAACAACACATCGGTCATCCTTAAGCTTGTTGTTGTTGACGTTCTAATTCTTGGGAGGAGATTGATTTCTCCCATTGTGGGCTTTAGGAGGAGAGGCGTTCCCCCTGTTTTGCTGACGTTTCTGACCCTGTTGGTTTTGCCTATGAGGTCGGACGCCATTTTGGAATCTTTGTGGCTGAGTCTGATTCCATTTTCCTGACTGTCGATGACAGCTGTTCATGCCCTGTTGTTGATTCATGTTCTGGCATGAATATCTCCAGCTGTTGGAACTGTTCCACAGTTGTTGACTCTGATGGAACCTCTGGTTGTTCTGATGATGGAACCGATGTTGATTCTGATGGTTGAATCCCTGTTGGTTCTATTGATTCCATCCCTTCTGAGGTCGGTTCAGAGGTCGGTTCTAAGGTCGATTCTGAGTGTATCTCCGACGTCTCTGGTTCCTCTTCTGAGTCCTGGAACATTCCCCCTCGGTTGTTATCCCAACCGATGGATTCTTCAGTTCTCCAACCACAGCTCCTTTTCCTTTCTCAGTTGCAGTTTCCTTAGCTGGTTGTGCTTGCTGTGACGTGGAGGTTGGATTAATTTGGGGAGTTGCAGACTCAACCGGATTTGGTTTGGCAACCGTGACATCCACAGCCTTGACAAAGGTTGCGGGTGGAATTCCAGAGTCCTTGACCATGTCGTAACCGAGTCCAGACACGTCATCCATTTGTCTTTGGTAACTGATGAGATTCTCGATGATTTTGGATGATTGATATAGCTTTATCAGGTTGTCCTTCTCAGTTTGTAGATCCTTGAGAAGAACAGCTATATGCTCGGTCTGTGCATCTGACTTCTTCATCAGCTGATCGATCTGTGCCTCTTGCTTGTTCAACTGATCATGTTGCTTCTTAATCTGCTCCTTCAACTCCTCATCGGTTGGAGCCTTAGTTCGGTTGGCCTCATTCAGTTGACTTTTGAGATCATCAATCTCTTCGGTTTGACTTTTAATCAGATCATCCTTTTCGGTTAAGGATTCTTCAAGTCTGGCAAACTGTTCTTGAAGATTCTTAAACTCAACCGATTGCTGATATAATTCCTCACTGAGTTCTAGAAAGTCACCCCAAGAGAGTTCCAACTCTTCATCCACTAATTCCTGCATGTTAGTAGCATTGGAAGAATTTAAATTAACTGGACTAGAATATACCTCAGCATCATCCTGGTCGGTTCCAAATGCCATGAGACATTGATACTGTCCGATAGTGTTGTTGGTGAAAGTCAGCTCGTCCTCATCTTCGGTGTCGGTAAGATGTCCATGTTGTCAGCTGCTTCTTCTGCAACCATGGCCTTGTTCTTTGCATTTTGTTTGGCCCTCAACGCTTCTCTATCTTTCTTCGAAAGATCTGGACAATCAGCTTTAAAGTGTCCCTCTTTGCCACATTCAAAGCAACTGTTGGTCACAGGCTTTGAGTTATCTCGAGTTCGGTTGGATTTATAGAACCGTTTGTATTTTTCGAACCGAGTGTCCATGTTAGCTAGCTTCTTTGACAAGGCGGCTATACTCTGTTGCAGCTCTTCTCTGCTCGGCTCCTTCGAAGCTGTGTCCGCAGATCTTGTTGCCCTTGATGTTCGTGGCTTGGAATAGTCAGCTCGAAGTGCTACTGTCTTTGTTCCGTAACCAATATCCTCAAGTCGACTCGTCTGCACCGAGGACTGAGTTGATCTTCGTCGGTTCACCTTGTACTCGTTTCCTTTCAGAATTGAGAACAGTCTGTCAGTTCCCATCTCTCCAAGATCAGCTCGGCTTTCATGAATGTTGGTGAAGGTGTCCCACTCAGCTGGTAGGGCTTGTAATACTTTGAGGTTGATTTCTCTCAAAGTATATTTTCCTCGTCGGATAGACTGAATCCTTCGGATGATATCCATGAACCGAAGCTCCAACTGATCAATGGTTTCATCCTCTTTTAGACAGAAGTTGTCAAAATCTTGACAAGCATGGGAGAACTTGTTCTCCTTGGTTTCGTCACTTCCTTCACTAAGAGATGCCAAAATGTCCCACATCTCCTTATCTGTGTTGCACTCTTCTATCCATGGAAGATAGTCTTGTCCAACTGTGGACATGATAGTGCTCTGAGCCCAGATATCCAGCTGGCTCACTTTTGCTTCCTCATGAGTGAAATCTTCTGGCTTTTTCTCAACCATCACCTCAGTTGCATCCCCATCATTGGAATTTGTTGGAGTGCGAATAACTTTTTCCATGATGGTGATTGGTCCGGATGTAATCACTTGTTGCATTCGATGATGCTTGGACAGTAGAATTTTCTTCATCCGAGTTTTCCAGGATGTATAGTTCACAACTGAGAACATGACAACAATCTTATCTTTAACATCCATCTGCACACAACAAACAGAAGACAAATGCAAGCAGAAATGCACTAGCGTGAAAAAGATCTATTCAGTTGACCACTGAAGAAAAACACCTCGATTCACACCTCGTGAAACAGAGTCAGCAGTCTTTTGAACCACTGCTCTGATACCACTTGATGGTCCCGATACGAGTTCTGGTGTATGGGGAGGAATACACCAGATAAGAATTTTAAAAACAACCCCCTGATAAAAACCACAACTGAGTAAATGGACTCAGCTGGAATCACAACTGAGTAAGAATACTCAGTTGGAAGAGTGGTGTTGTGCGGAATGTGGTGGAAATAACAATAACTCGTATAAAATAACTCACGCTCAGATGCAAGGTCGGTCAATAACCAAAACAGTTGACAATGTAAATATGCAGTTTTGAGTGCTGGTTAGTTGGTCAGTTGGATATGCAATAAGTAACTGAACTGAAACCACAAACACACAAAGGATTTACGTGGTTCAGAGAGAACTCCTACGTCCACGGGGAGTTATGAGTCCACACAACTCACTCCAAATTCTTTAGGACAGCTACCACAAAGCTTACGCGGGCTTTGCAACCGTTCAGATAAGTTTGCGGGTACTTATCAACCTTACAGATAAGTTTACGGGTACTTATCAACCTTTCTACTCAATTTCGGGAAGAGCAGGATCCTAACAACCTTTTTAGGGGATGTGTATAATGGTGGGTTTTTCAACTACTAGCTCGAACAAAGATGTGAGCTAGGATCTAAACTTGAACAAATGAAGACTCAAACAAAGATCGAAAAATACCAAGACAGATTCTAACACTCTATGAACTCTCAACTGGTGATGTTCTTAGAGATTAATTGCAGTTTTGCTTGTGTGCAAGATATCGTTTTTCTTTTGCTCTTTAGTCTCTTCTCGCACTTGTCTGTCTTCTATCTTAATGAATGAATGAAGGACTTTATTTATAGGCGGAGAGAATCAACTAGCCGTTGGACGAGCCGTTGATCTCTGTTCTGTGAAAGCGATGGCTTGTCTCTCATCTCTGCAGATTTTCCCGATTTGGCAACTGTGAACTTCTGCTTTCCTTCTGAGACAACCTTGTGTTGGGCCAAATGAGGTAATGACAGAACGTCAAACCTTCACGTAACTTCCTTTTTGAAATTCAAATTTCAACCTTTGTCTTTCAACATTTGTTAGTCGGTTGAGAAGTTTGATCTTCATCTGAGTGGTCTTCAGCTGATGTTCCATCTGATCGCTATCTTCATCTGACATTCTGTCTGAAGAGGAACAGTTGAACCCTCAGCTACCTTGAACTTCATGTTGTCGATCTATCAGATTAAGTCCTGCAACTGATGTTCCATGTGAACAGTTGGCTTGAATGCTCAATTGTCTTTCTTACATCTGATGTTCTGTATCTTGAACGCTCAGTTGTCTTTCTTACTTCTGATGCTCTATCCGAGTAAAGCCATGTTGCCGTCTTCAGCTGTAGTCATGTAAAGATAAAATCTCAACATTGCTCAAACAGCGAGCCTAAATACTAACATTAGGAAATGGCAACATCTACTCGGTTGGGGTCAGTTGGTTTTGGAATCAATCAAAACTTTACTTAAATTTCCCAATAACACCCCTAAACGAGCCTATCTTTCAAGCTCTGAAGTAGCCCCTGCCCCTGTGGAGTGATAAACAGACGACGGAAGCAATCCTTCACACCGGCAAAGCGACCTATCTCATACCCCTACTGTAGAGCTGCTGACACGCATTGATCAGCCCTATGGCTCTCCTTCTCCCTCAAAGCTTCCAGATCCTTGATGCGTGTACCCGAATTCCTAATTGTAGTTTTGAAGTCACTTTTCTCTCGAGCATAAGAATTATAACTCACCTTAAGCGCCTGATGTTTTGCAGTCAGAGTCGCATAAGCCTTCTTCAGATATTCTATCTCTTTATCTTGCTTGTGAAAACGGGAAGAAAAGTTGTTTTTCAGGGCCGCCTGCTTGCAAACAAGCTTTGTTGCCTTTTTCTATGCCGCCATCAAGTTTTGGGAAAGAGTGTCGCTGTCTTCATGAAATTCGGCACCTAAATAGGTAAGGGCCTCAAAAGACGTGAAAGGATACAGGTATAAATTTAAGAACACAACGCTAAAGGATAAAAATAATAAATCAAACATAATGTGTTCGTAAGTACAAGCAACAACATAAGCAATACTTGAATTAGGCGCACACCAATCTGAGCCCTCCTGCTCTCAAAGGATTCCTTCTTGATTTTTTTCCCGATCCTGAGGGGTCAATAGAGAAGTAGTAATGAATTCCTCACACTTGCGAAGAGAAAGTTTGAGCATGCACGGAACCTTATTCCGGTGAGTACCCAGGAAGGAAGGGCTGACCGGAGGAAGGCCAGATCCAACGGAGGGACCCTTATCATTTTCTGAAGAGTTGCAGTCAGTGTTAGAGCAGGAGGGGTGATAGAACTGATAGGGGTAGGCCCAGGGGTTGGAGGAATATGATATCGAGAAGCCTGCTGAGCCAGAGAGAGGCTCTCACCAGATAGCTGCTTATGATGCCTCATCTTCCTTTTCTCTTCCCCCTCCGATTCCAAGTTATTAGTAAGAGACGACTCATTGCATTTTTTCTTACTTTTCCTCATGTGTTTTTTCCTTTCCTCAGTCTCCCACGGGGAGACCAGAGGTAGAACAACTTGGGTTTGACTTTCTCTTCCTCAGGGCAACCCCTAGAGGAGCCTTGGAAGATCTCACAGAGCCAGCCTCCACAGTAACAATCTGGAAATCAGAGCTGTTTTTCTCTGTTACTTCTTGAGGAGGATCCTTATTTGAAGGGTCGTCAATAGCCTCTACTTCGACATTATAGAAGAGCTCATCCTGCCTCGTTTCCAGAGCTGATGCCAGATCTACGGCGCTGGGATTTTCGGGAACCCCCAAGCTATAAAGTAGGGCATCCAGGTCCATGTCCAGGTGGAATTGCTTGGCAAAAGGCTCTTCAGCTATGTCTGAAACAGAGACAAAATGAAAAAAAAAAAAAGCAAATGTTTGAAAAACTCAAAAAGAAAAGAAATCAAAAATAAGAAAAAATGGGGAAGAACCACGAAAAAAGCAAGGACTACCAAACTTGCATATCTTGAGGGGGCGTAGAGGACCGCCCAGGAATCCAAAATGGCACAGGATATCCGGAGATTGAAACATCTTGATGATATTGAATTTATTTGTTTTTCCTTTTTTTCTCCTGATTCCTATTATCACTATCTATGAATGAAGATAGCAATGTCATGACCTGGACATCACGAGGAAGAAGCTGGGAAATGGTATTTCGATGGCCAGGATTCTCGGCAGAGGTATTCTAGTGCCGAGTGGGGAAAGGCCAATACCCATCAAAAGGCATTACTGCGAAAAACTTGGTTTTCCATTCTTTGTCGGTGCTCTCAGGAGAGATGACAAAGTGCGCAGGTCTCCCATGAAAATTTCGAATGTCAAAAAAGCAAATGAAAAGGCTGGACTGAGGCTCATACAGAAAGCTAGAAAAAAAGGATATAAAAGCCAAAAATAGTGCGTATGGTGGAAAGGGTCAATTGATTGGGCATAATGCCCAGATCTGCGCACACTGCACAGAAGAAAGGGTGAAGGGGGAACCTAACACCTGCTATGACCTGATTCTCCCAAAAAATTATGGCTGGAAAAGAGACTTGATTGGCGAAATTATTGGGATTTACTTGAGCAAACATGAACTCGTCTGACATAAGCAAGCTCTTAATAAACTGGAATTCGTTACCTAACAGTAGTGAATTTCCCAAAACCGCTCGCAAATCAGTATTTAGTGGATGATTGAGAATTGCTTTTAAACTATTTTTCTCTTCTGTTATTCTAGCCCTCATTTGTTTGGGTTCAAAGCTGGGGGGTTTCGAATCAGAATCATTAGAGGAAACAGAACCATGAGAGCTAGCATAATTCATTATCGCATCTTCTAAACTAGAATTAACGTATTCCGCAGCAGAATTCGACATCTTCCCCCGCAAAATCAAGTCTGATGTAATAAAAACAGAAGCAAAATAAGAACGAGCACCCGAAGTTTGGGGTCGAGGGAAATACCTGGATTTCGCGTAGCGAAGAAACAACATGAATTAAGAAAAACAACGAAATGAAGAAAGAATCCCTGAACGACGGAAGAAATGAAGGTGAATTGCAGAAGGTTCGCCGGTTGAGAAATGATGAAATGATGTACCCACTTCATAGCCAGACCTTCTTTACTCTAAGTGACATGGCTAAGTGACTAGATGGTGCCACGTCACTGAGAGTATGTGAGGGTGGTTGATATGGGGTTTGCTAACATTCGGCCGAGGCCCACGATTTACAAAGGAAACCCAATGATCATTTGATTTTCTCCTTCAGCCCAGTCTCGAGGGACCCTAAATGAGAGCCCTATACAAAGGCCCATGCACATAACTCTCCAAAATTGCCATCTTACCCTCAAATTCACACCCTTATAAAAACTAATCTTAACACACAGCTCAAGGTATCGTTGTCATCACTTTACTATCTATTTTCTTACCTTTTTCTTCACGCCCAAGTTACTGACTTGAGCGTCGGAGGGTCCTCACCGAATTCAACCCCCAGCGTGGGACTTCCTTTTTGTTTTGCAAGAGAATTTACTCAAGAATTTTGCAAGGAGTATTCGGCAAGGTAGTTTCAGTTTTTCTTCTAGACATCTCTTTTTCTCAAATTTATTATCTCTTTGTGAAATTCCCTTTTGTTGGTAGAGCTTTAACTCAGCTCTACCAATTATTCCCCCCTCCCCCCCCCCCCCCCCCCTCTTACCTCCGAACATTAAACCATGTGCATTTTCCAACTGTCATCCCCGCAAAACCCTCTCCATCTCTCTCTCTCTCTGCAATTGTTAGGAGAGGGAAAGTTACGGCGGTCGACCAGGAGATGCTCAACTAGGAAGCGTTCGTTCATTGATTCTACAATATAGTTCTTAGTTGGGATTACAATCGCATTTTGAAGGAAGCAGAAGTATTACTTTCACATTCATTTCCCTCTTTCTGTAATTTCCCTTCTATTATCCGAGATTACGACTGAATATACTCTTAATGTAGCTTGATTTCGGTAATATGTGCGGATCAAGTACTGTTCAACTTGATTGATTTGTGCTTTTGGTTTTAAGTTGCGTTATCTGCTGTGAATTTGATTTTTTTCTCCTTTGGGTTGTTGTTTAGAAGCAGCAGCATGGACATAAAGATGCTAGTAATGGATTCAAAGAGAGAGACTGAGAAGAAAAGAAAGAAAGATTTGTAGGTAGATTACTTAGTATTGAATCCAGGGGCGTCTTCAGGAATTTACTCATCATCGGGCCAGAATTCGTCGGATGATTCTAATGAATTTTTAGTAAAGAAAACGGGTCGGATCTTAACATAATTATTTTGAATTACACAATCAAATGAAAACGATATGTAACTTAATTTAATAAAAGTATCTCAAAACTATATAATTATACAAAATAAATAATAGAACTACACATTCACTAGCGACCAATTTTAAGTTGTGATCTATGAGTTTTCATGAGATCAAACTCGTTTATAATTGAATCAACATCAAAGCTTTAAGCAATTTCCCTCTCGATAAACATTATCATAGAACTAGACAAAAAATCATCTTCCATTTTATTCTGCAACCTTGTCTTCACAATTTTCATGGCGGAGAATGCACGTTCTGAAGTTGCCGTTGAAATCGGAAGAGTCAAATAAGTCTAAGAATGAATTGGAAGTATGATTCATTTCCTCTCTTACCCATTAGAATTCTGTAACAATAACATTAATTCAATCAAAAGTTCTCAAACAAATGAACCCTAAATTCCTAATAATTACAGAAATGAAAAAATACTCTAGTTATTCTTCAATTCTATTATTTTAACATCAAATATCAAAGATTACTTACACTCTTACAGTATAATGCAATCAAAATAAACATTAGAGTACAATCGACATAATTCATAAATTGAAAATTTAAAGTATAAGCAAAGGTAAAAAGCAAGAACTAGTTCAAAACTTACCAATAAAATGAAGACGACGAATAAGTTAATTTGATATCTCAATGTGGGATTTTGTGAATTTCCATCTCAATTTGGGGATGCGTTGTGTTGAAGTTTTTTTGGGAAGAAGAAGAATGGAAGAATTCTATTTTCGCACCTTCGGTCTCTTTCTGGCCTTCTGTAGTTGTAAAGTCGTGAAATTCTTTGTTTATTATTAGACTACAGCCTAAGGGGTGAAGAAGTAAGTCAGCGATAGTTAAATTAAAAGAAGTCTTTTGCTTTAATATATTTACTAATATTTTATAGGGTAATGATATTCAGCCACACTGTGGCCAGCCACACGAGCTAAAAATGGTAATATATATTTTTAAAATAGAAATATACTCTAATTGGGAACCATAAACCCTAAAAGGGAAATGTGATTATTTCTATTTTTATAGTCAACTTTCCTTTTTTGACGCGTATGGCTGGCCACAGTGTGGCCCGATATGTTTATTCTATTTTATATAAGAAAGTTAAGGTTAATGGATATTGTGGAGTGGGCCGTGGGGTTGGGCCGTGTGGGTGGTAGGGAGGGAGAGGAAAATGGAGTCTTTTTATTAAGATATACATACATAAATACATTATAAGGTAAATAGATATATAATTTTATTTTATTTTTGAAAATCACATATATATAGGTAATAAAAAAAAATTGACCAGGCGACGGCCCAGTGTGCCTGGCCTTTAACACTGTTTTGAATCCGAGCGTTGGGATTTTTTGGTTTTTTTGCTCATCTAACCTCCACTTTTAGTTTTCATTTGTGAGCATGGTATATTCTATTATATCTAACTTTTTTTAATTAAAATAATTAATTTTAATTTATTATGAAAATTATTTAAAGATATAAAATTACTCACTGATTGTGTTAGTATGGTTCATAACATGTTAATAATATAGTGATAGTTATATACTATGTTAATAAAATTTTGGAACTAATTGGACTATTCGTCTCAATTGTCGTAATTTGGAATAATTGGACTAATTGCACCATTCGGCCCAATTGTACCCCGTTATAATTTGGAACAATTGAAACTAATTAGACCATTCATCTCAATTGTACCTAATCTGGAATAGTTGGCACTAATAAGACTAAATTTGTGTCGGATGTACCAGAACAGTTGGCACTAATAAGACTAAATTTGTACAAGATGTACCAGATGTCTGATACTCGCACCGAACTGACCAACGCTCGCCTGCGTCTGACCCGACCTGCTCCGCGTTTCATTAAAGGTATTTTTGTCTCAAATTGAAAAAAAATGGCCAAAATTTATAATTTTGAAGATATTGAGCCAAAATTTATGTTTTAATGGCCATTATGACTATTTCAAAATTTGTCGCTTAATTTAAATGTGGTAAACCTTGCTCTTGTGCAATTATATATTTGCAAACCATACTAAAGAAAAGTTACTATATCAACTTATAATATATATATAAGATGTTAGTGGAATTTGAACTTAAAGTGCTCGTAAGAAAATTAAATCCACCATCAAATCATCATCTCGGCCGGATTGGAATAATTTAAGTGTTGTTTAATTATTTGCTTCGTATATAATTAGATTACTGTATATCAAAGACATGCAGTTCATCTCTAATATATCTGCAGTGTTTGTATATTGGCAAGGGAAATTGAATCAAATAATCTATCACACTTGTTTCCCTACACCCGCCATATACTATATACCCACTTTTTATTTTTAGTGTATTTTGTCTTTAGTGTATTTTTTTTTCTTTTTTTTAATTTCCAGTTTTATTTGTTCTTTTTTTCCAGATTTTTTTTCTTATTTTTCCATTTTTTTTCTTTTTTTGTTTGTTTTTTTATTTTCCATATTTTGTTTCTTTTTTCTATTTTCCAAATTTCTTTTTTTTTTTGGTTATTTTTCAGATTTTTTTTTGCCTCTTCGTTTTTTCAACATTGTCGTGACAAAATATAATGCTTGTGAAACTTTACGTTTCTTAATTACAATGTTTACTTTTCCAAAGACAATAATTACTTTAACGTTCGACTAAAAGTAGAACTTGCCAAGTTCAAAAATAGATATTGTCGTGACGAAATGTAATGATTGTGAATCATTACGTTTCTTAATGATAATGTTTACATTTTCAATGACAATAATTACTTTAACGGTCGATTAAAAGTAGAACTTGTCAAGTTAAAAAGTAGACTTTGTCTTGACGAAATGTAATGATTGTGAAACATTACGTTTCTTAGTGAAAAAGTTTACTTTTTCCAACGACAATAATTACTTTAGCGGTTGACTAAAAGTAGAACTTGTTATATTCAAAAGTAGACATTGTCGTGACGAAATGTAATGATTGTGAAACTTTACATTTCTTAATGACAATGTTTACTAAAAATTTTGGAAATTAAAAAAAACGGAAAAATAAAAAAAAAAACCAAAAAACAAAAATAAAATCTGAAAATCAAAATCTGAAATAAAAAAAATGACGGGCGCGTGTCGTGGGGATGCCTGCGTGTGGTGCACGCACCCATGTGGCAGTTGCATAGCATGTGGCGGACTCACAGAAACACGCCTCATAATGTATTGAGAGTTTATTTGGCTTAACATATTTCGCTCGATGCCCTACCATTGCAAATTCAATCTATAAGCAGTGAGGTCTCGAATTCAAATCAAATCACTCCCCTTCTCCCCCATGTCAAAAAACAAAAAAAGCTAAAATCTGAAATTATAAGATTTAAATTACAGCGCATTGAAATTTTAGTTTTTGTAAATTAAGTAAATTAAACTTAGTGGCAGCCGCATCGATCATATGACTACTTGGTGGACATCATATACCATCAAATAATTTGTGCAATTCTCCTTAGAATCAAAATGAGTATGGCAATAAGATGGCTCAAACCACAAACAACGAAAGAATCACTTACTTTTCCTATATAAATCAATTTTGGTGTAGCCACTACGTCTTAAATTTGGATTTTTTATTATTAACTAAGAAACTATAAAATCAACTAAAATTGCAAATGAGATTTTAAATCAAGAGAAAAGTAATCCAACTTTGAATAAATCCACACAAGTCTAGGTCTCTAATCATCGCCGCAAAGATAAATTAATTTCTATGGGCCAACCAGTTATAGGGTATCGTGAATGCAGCGGACATACCTCAATTCCTACGTACTTTATCGATAGCTAGTTGTAGACGTCGGATCTAGCTATTTTTCTTATTAAAACACAACCTGGCTGGAAACGTCAAACCTAATTTAATGCTCTAATAGCTTTTAGATTTGAAGGAACCTAATTTAGACGAATTAATGCAAGTAATAACCCGTCTGCCAATTTATTCCTATTACGAACATGGTAGCTTTATTACTAATTAGCCTTATTCCAACAATTGCAGATTAGGGAAACTAATTGAGTTCAATCCAATTTAATTTAAATTTATCGGACTTAAATAAAATCAAAAAATTAACATTAATTACAAAGAATAAATCGAAAGCCTAAGAAATTCATTATTAAAATAATTAGGTCTCATAGAATTATTAGACATAGTGCTTCAATATTCTTACCGAATAAGAAAATTAGCTACTCATACTATTAAAATAAAACACGATCAAATAATATGCAGAAGACATGAAACTAATCGAACTAATTAAAACAATAACAAGAAATCGTCACCGAACCAAAGTCGGGATTCCACAAGCTTGAATCTCCAATGAAACTTGATAAAATAAAGCTAAACTAAGGATATGTTTGATATCCATATATATACCAGTTTATTAGAGATCAGGTATATGGGTATGAGATTGAAAACGAGAGAAAAGAGATGGTAGAACGTGTTTTGGAAAATGAGAGAAATGAGTGATACACCCATCAAATAACTAGTATATGAAAATGTTGAAAATTAAGTAGTATATCAAGACATCAAAGATACCAATTTAATCTCAACATATATTGATATACCTACCAAACATAAAGTATGGATATGTCTCATATCTCATACCCACTTTTCTGAAATATATCCTAGTATATAATAATAATAATAATAATAATAATAATAATAATAATAATAATAATAATAATAATAATAATAATAATAATAATAATAATATTCATATTCGGCCACACTGTAGCCAGCCACACGCGTAAAAAATGAAAAGTTGACTGTAAAAATGAAAATAATCACATTTGTCTCTGAAGGTTTATGCTTCACAATTAGGATATATTTCTATTTTCAAAACCTATATTACCATTTTTAATTTGTGTGGTTGGCCACAGTGTGGCCGAACATCATTACTCTAATAATAATAATAATAATAATAATAATAATAATAATAATAATAATAATAACAATAATAATAATAATAATAATAATAATAATAATAATAATAATAATAACCACCTGGGTAATGTATATGGCAGCTAATGTATACAAGAAAGGAAAATTCTTGCCTGCAATGCGTCTCACAATGTGAGACAGGACCGTGTCGGACCTGGATTGACTCGGTTAACGTGTTAATTTTTAAATTTTTTATTTTTTTTACGGTCAGCTTATATGCACCACAACGTGTATTTATATGCACTACACTGTATAATGAGATGCACCACTAAGTGTGTTTAGATGCACCAGTTTTTAATTTTTATTAATATTCTTTTGCACTATTTTTTGAGATGCACCACATGGTCTATATATATGCACCACCATGTATAATGAGATGCACAATCATATGTACCGACACTAGTGTATTTTTTTTCTTTTGTTTTAGGAGTCGAGCGAGGGGAGCTGAAGGCCTCAAAGCGAGTTAAAGGACATGAATGTTGCCACTACGATTATCTATAAATTGAAATCGGAGCCGAAGGCGGAGCCAAAAAAAAAAAAAAAAACTGATGCATCTCAATACACTTAGTGGTGGATGCCATTATACAGTGTAGTATATATAAAAATACGTTGGCATGCATATGATCTGACAGTAAAAAAAAATTGAAATAAAAAAACTAGAGCATCTTTATACAATTACTAGTGTATCTTATTATACATTATAATGCATATAAATACACGTTGTGGTGCATATAAACTGACTCTAAAAAAAACCGAAAAAAAAGTATTTTTGGCATGCGCCAAGCGCGCATTGCACAAGAGCCTAACTCAAATAGGAGTGAAATTCTAATTAGCCGACAATATCTAATTAACCTGGGTTTTAAAAATAGTAATAAGTAAATAATAAAATACAAATTAAAAACTATCTTTTATAATATTGTCTTAAAAAATAATATTCGGTCCATCTAATTCTTTTCCATTTTTGACTTCTTCTATAATTGCACAAAAATATTTGAGGTAATCTATCCATATAGCCACTGTGACTAGATGGAATACAATATTTGTCAAGGAACTTAATATGGTTATATTCTAGCTAAATATGTGTTTTTGGGACAAATATGTCCTTTATTTTCACTTTTTCTCCTTTTCTCTCTCATCTTTTATCTTTGTTCTTCTTTCTCTTTCTACTCTTCTTTTCTTCTTTCTTCTGCGTTTTTTCTGCGTTTTTCTTCTGCGATTTTTCTTCTTCATCTTTTTTTACTCTTTTCTTCCCGTCGCCGCCGTTGTTCTTCTACTCTCTCTCTCTCGCCGCCACCGTCGTCCTGCTCTCTCGCGCCGCCGCAGCCGTTGAGCTCTCTCTCGGCTCGTCGTTGCTTTATCTCTCTCGCCTTGGTGCTGTCGTCGGATACGATCTTCTCTGTCCCGCTACCGATCTGCTCTTGCCGCCATAGATCTTCTCTCGCCTCGCTTCGCCGTCGTTGTTGAGGCGAATCTCTTAGATTTTGAGGTATTATTTCGTATTTTGTTACTTATTAATTTTGATTGTTTGATTTGGTTGTTGAGTTTTTTTGTTAGCTATGTGTTGCATCTGGATTTCAATTTGTTTTCTCTGTGATTGGTGTTGCAGTTTTGGATTGGCTATGTTTTTCAATTTGAGAAGTTCTATTTTTGCATGTTGTTACGATTTTGAATTTGTGTTACAATTTGTTGTTTTCGTAACTGTTTTATTACTATTTGTGGATTTCGTAACGAACCGATTTGTTACGATTTTGTTTTGATGTTGTGACTTTGTATTTTTTTCGTAATTGTTTTATCATGTATTGTAGTGTTACAATTTTGTAATTCTTAAAATTTTATTAATTTCATTACGAATTTAACTTTACGTACAATTTAGTATGTTACGGTTTTTTAATTTCATAGCAAATTATTTTTTGAAGAATTTATTTTTATGTTACGATTTTTTTTTATTTGTAACAAAACGATTTATGATGTTTTTTTTGCATTACGATTTGTGGATTTCGTAACGAAAGGATTTGTTACGATTTTGTTTTGGTGTTAGGATTTTACTTTGGTGTTACGACTTATTTTTTTCGTAACAGTTTTAGCATGTAATATGGTGTTATGATTTTGTAATTGTTAAGATTTTATTAATGTGTTACGAATTTAACTTTTCGTACAATTTTGTGTGTTATAATTCTTTAATTTCGTAATGAAATGAATGTTTACGATTTTTTTTGTTACGATTTACTTATTTCGTAACAGAATTATTTTTTACGATTTCGGTATTGTGTTATGATTTGTTCATTTCATAACATAACGAATTGTTATGATGTTTCAAGTTGTATTACGATTTATGTTTTCGTAACACTGTAAGAATTTAAAATCTTACTCCTTTTATGCAGATGAGTCCGTCGTGCTTGATTGTCGTGCATGGAGGATATTGAGATGAGAATATATATGTAGGTGGGACAAAGGAGTATATTCCTATTCCTCCAACGAGTATAAGCTTTCAACAATTTTTTAGTAAGCTTGAGGTGCAATTGAAAAAAGATAATAACATGTATGCATTTGATGTAGATGCTTTAGTTGAGTCGCCTATAGGGGAGACTATGAGAATGAAGATAACGGATGATTTTGAGTTGTCTAGTATGTTGGGATTGTTGGATTTGCCTACGGTATATATCACGGTTTATCCTAAAATGAATGAATGTTCATCTGGCAGGAAACATCGAAATCCTAAGGTTTTGAGTTTGCAAAATAAGATTCAGTGTGAGCTTGATGTTGACAATGATGAACGCAATTTAAGAATGTTGGTGATGAAATGTACGATAGTAAATCTGATGACATGGCTGATGTATATGATGGTTGTGATGATTCAACTAATTATTGTAGTGGAGATGAGCATAATCAATCTAACACAATTGTTAATGCGGAAAAGCAGAAAGAGGTTGGACTATGGATGATTCCTGATACAGCGAAGCAAGCTTCTATTACATGTGATGATTTCGTTATACTTTCTAAGCCAGTGACAAATGATCTTGTGATTGGTGGTATATTTCGTGACAAGTTGACAATGACTACAACTGTTGGGAATTACCACATAAAAAATCATGTGGAGTCGGTGACAGAGTGCTCAAGTGGTACTCGTTATCATCTCGTATGCAAATTGACGATAGGTATGAATTTGTTATTTGAGCGTCTGCGATGGGCAAAGCTTGACAAATCACTCATTGGAGACCTCACAATTGTGAAATGGATTTTAGATATCATCCTCATCCAAATGTTTCTTCTAAAGTCGTACCTGCTGAATTTGTCGATAATTTGGCTAAAAATGGTTTTCTTCTTAGGCCTCGGGATATTCAAGGGAAGTTGTTAAGGGATTACGGTATTCATGTGACGTACCGAACTGCGTTGGCTGGAAAGAACCATGCAGTAGAACAATCATACGATGATGCAGACAAGTCTTTTCAGAATCTTTTGATTAGCCCTACTTAAGTTTGATATATTTTATTTTTGTGGTAAGCCTGTTACGAATTTAGTAAATTCGTAATACTAAATATTATGAATTTGATGATATCGATGTTATGAATTTGATGATATCGATGTTACGAATTTGATGAATTCGTAGTATGTAATGTTACGAACTTACCAAATTCGTAATATGAAATTGATTAATCGTTGCAAGGATATTGATGATGTTGATGTTACGAATTTGAGGAATTCGTAATGTATTATGTTATGAATTTATGAAATTCGTAATACGAAATTAAAGATTTTGTTATTAGGAGATTGGTGATATTGTTGTTACGAATTTATACGAAATTAAAGATTGTGTTGTTAGGAGATTAGTGATATTGTTGTTACGAATTTGATGAATTCGTAATGTATTGTGTACAGATTTGATGCAGCCGTAATGCATTGTGTTATGACTATGTTGTTTGAATGATTTTTTGCATATTTTCAGTTGCTGCCCACGTACCCGTACATGCTAAAGGACTTAAACCCGAGATCGATGATGGAACTACAGACACGTGATGATGGTATATTTCAATCCGTTTTCTTTGCTCTTGGTGCATGTATAAGAGCATTTAGTTCGTGTCGCCCTGTTATTGTGCTTGATGGAACCCATTTGAAAGGAAAATACAAGGGTATTATGTTTATTGCTGCAACGAAGGATGTTAATGAGCAGATAATTCCTTTGGCTTTTGGGATTGGGGACAAAGAAAATGATTCATCATGGACTTGGTTTATCAAACAAGTTTGTAATGCATTTGGTTGTCCCACTGATCTTTTGATTGTGTCTAATCTGCACTTGAGCATAAAGAATGCAGTTGATTTGGTTTATCCAGGGATCCCCCACGGGTTGTGTTCATTTCATATACAAACTAACATGAAGAAATGGGGTTATAGCTCTTTTATGATTGGTATCCTTCACTGTGTACTCACCACCGGTTCGCATGATCCGGTGGTGCTTGGCTGCTACATTCTTTCTCTTGAATATCCATTCGTTCTACAATAAACAAACAATTAAACCAATTCAGTATTTCAGAACACGTAACCCATGTTACGAAATTACAATTTCGTAATAGGTGTGATAATAAATATAAAATGTGTTGAACTCACAAATGTTACGAAATTACAAAATTCGTAACAGCAGAATTTTTAAACACAACAAGCATCACATGACGAAACGAATGATGAAAAATCGTAAGAAGAACAACAAATTTTCGATACAAAATTTTCAAATCGGCAAAAATATGTTACAAAATGCAAATTTTGTAACTTAATACACATTTCTCACATTGCAGAGTTAGTTACGAATTACAAAATTCGTAACATCAGCTACGAATCGCCACAAGCATGTTACGAAAATATAAATTAGAAACAAAATATTCAATACGAATGCTAATTTCGTAACATAACATGATTCAATTCAAAATTTTCAAATTGCCACAAATATGTTATGAAATTCTAATTTCGTAACTTCAAATACTCTTATCAAAATGCAGAGTTAGTTATGAATTACAACATTCGTAACACTATATACAAAATTCGTAACAAATGTTACGAATTATGAAATTTGTAACATGTATACTACAAAATTTCCATTTCGACATTTTCAAATTGCCACAAACATGTTACAAAATTCTAATTTTGTAACTTCAAATACACTTATCAAAATACACAGTTAGTTACGAATTACAACATTCGTAACACCAACTACGAAATTCGTAACAAATGTTACGAATTACGAAATTCGTAACATGTATATTACTGAAATTCCAACAAATATGTTACGAAAAATATAAATTAGAAACATAATATTCAATACGAATGCTAATTTCGTAACATAACATGATCCAATTCGAAATTTTCAAATTACCACAAATATGTTACGAAATTCTAATTTCATAACTTCAAATACACTTATCAAAATGCACAGTTAGTTATGAATTACAGCATTCGTAACACTATATTCGAAATTCATAACAAATGTATACTACAAAATTTCTGTTTAGATACATTCAAATTGCCACAAACATGTTACGAAATTGTAATTTCGTAACATGTATATTACCGAAATTCCAACAAACATGTTACGAAAATATAAAATAGCAACAGATTTGAGGAAAAAAAACAGATCTGCACACGATGCAAACAAGTTCCAAACACAAATCATATGAATTTATCAATTCGAATCAAGCCCGGGATATGAGAAATTTAAATCTTATCGGTCGTTTCTCGTACGGGAAGGGTGGACGAGGTTGCTCAGAAGATTTGTGTTCCTCGTCGCCGCCATCTGCGCTGCTGCCGCCGTCGTCGCTCGCTTCACTATCGGCGGTGGCGCGACTGTCTTCCTCCTCCTCTTCTTCATCTTCTTCTACCTTTTTCTTCCCTTTTCTCTAATCTTCCAATTTTTTCTTCTTCGATGGTTGGGCTTCGCCGGTTTTATCTTGCCTTTTCTTCTTCTTCCTCTCTCATCATGCTTCGTCGCTGGAATCCGACTCATTGTCTTCGTTTTTGTTTTCTACAGGTTCGGGTTCAGATGCGACGTCGACGGCGGTTTCTTCTTCTCCGCCGGAATTGGAGGGTGTTTCTTCCTCTCCTAGGATTTGTTCCTCTAAGTCGCTGTCGGAAGCCATGGGCGGAGTAGATGGAGAAGGTGGCGCGACAACGGAAATGGAGGTGGCGGAGGAGAGAAGGTGTTAGGGTTGGAGAGAATTATTTGAGAGAGAGAATGTGGGCGGCGTGTGGAAGGGGAATGATAAAATTATGTTTTTGAATTGTGGTGAAAATTGAAAATAAAACTTCCATCTTATAGTAAGGGTATAATAGTCCAAAAGTCATGAATTTGGCTAGAATTTTATCATATTATGTTGCATGACAAACATTGTAATTGAAGGGGGCATTTGTCTATATCACTCCTTCTCTCAAAATATTTCCTTGGTAATTTCTTTCATCTCAATTCTTATGCTCACAAACTCGTTACTCCCTACACAAAAACACACCAAACGAGTACATTATATTAAAATAAAATTATAAAAATATTAATAATATGAACGACCAAAATGCACATACCATCACTGCTATATATACACGAGTTTTATTTTCCAAAATTGGGCTCAAAGCTGCAAACTAATCTTGTTTGCCAGTATGAACTTTAACGATGCATCTATTCATTTCCAATATGTGTATTTAACTCAAAAGAAAATTATCATTGTCCACAAATGATACTCCACTAATTACAATTTAAGGGTAATGGGCAACTAACAACAGCGTTGAATTACACCTTTTTGTGCAAACCCCACTAAGTTTAACCGAAATAATTTAAAATATGGGTATTTTACTGCATAATTCGTATAGAAGCAAAGCCCCAAAAAAGAAGAAGGGGAGTGATTCTACATCTATGAACTTAGTTTTCAATTTGTTAAAAATAAATAGAAAAATAAAAATTAACCACAATGAACTAAATATTTTTATTTAGTACTTCGTTTCGTTAACAATTATATTCTTAATGTATTTTATAAAACTAACACAACCACACAAAATTCGTATCCTATTTGTATCGACCAATCATGTGTACAACCCTCAAATAAAATCAACTGTTTTTCACAATGCAATAAAATATAAACTTTGAGATATACTTATATTTATTTATTCCCTAAAAAACTTATATTTATTTATAGAGGGATGGGGTTAGTATAAAAGCCGATCCTCTTGTACAAACTACAAACCATATTTTTAATATGTAATCATGTTTTTTAATATATACAATAATGCTAAATACGTGCTTATTTCGATTCATGTTTTTTACATACAATTTTCGTGCTCTGATTCATAACCGTAGATCATATCATGATCAACCATTGAAATTAGTTTGTATAGGGATTAGTATTTATATGACAAAAATCTTATTTATAAATTATGTTTTTTTTTATTTATGTTTTATTAAGGTAATTATTAATTGGAATAATAACGCTAAATATGTGCACATCAACTCAAACCCGGAGTACCGAATTTACCCCTCCGCACCATTGAGCATTGACCCCTCACTAACCATATTTACATCACTTGAGTAAATCTTCGTTTGTTCGTCAAGCTGCATTTTGGAACCCAGAGAGAGCGAGAGAGAGAGAGATAGAGAGAGAGAGAGAGAGAGAGATCTACACTTCCTTTGAACACAAATAAATAGAAACTGCATCGGGAGATTTGCCAATTCTCCTCTTTTACAGTTATATTCGGACAGGCAACAATTACCCTTACAAGTTTGCTTTCAGTTGAACACACGCAGATCTCTGCACAATGGCTCAACCACTTGTTAAGAAAGATGATGATCGCGATGAAGAAGGTGCGTTTCTGGAACTCGATTCTTTGTTTTCTTCTGATTCGAGTTCAATCAAAACCGATTAATTTTCTCCCGTTTTTATTTAGATTTCCGACATTTTTAGGGGAATTTTACAATTCGTTGTTACCTAGTTTGAATTCGATTCAGATCTGAGATCTGTTTCGAATTTGGAATTACAGGAATGTATGATTTATTATATGAATTTGAACGTTATAGAATCTCATACGCTTGATCCATCACTCAGTGAGACCTGATTCTTCCTTATAATTTGCAAACTATAGTTTATTGGATTCGCCATTGTTAAAACATTACGAATATTCTTGGCTTTTGTATGTATTGGCGTTAAGTCTTACAGTCGATCATTGCTGTTTTATAACGTGTTGTTTTGCAGAACTTAATTAAGCTTTAGATCTGCAGTTTCTTCTGAAATCATAGAATTAGTAGTATACAATTAGGCAGACGTACTAGGATGTCTAATAATGTGGATCAATTAGAGGAGGAGGTAGCCCCATTCTGATTATCATTACAAATCTTCTACTACTGTCTGGTGGAAAGGATAATGTAGATATAATTTGCCACATCTTAGTGTGCTGAATAGAAATTGATAGGCTTCTGTGTTAGATTGGTATGATCTTGTGCATTGTGTATGATCCATTTAAAGTTCAAGTGAACTGAGAGGGTGCTTGGTAGTTTAAAGGGAATGGGAATAGTTGGGTTTGATAATTGTAGGGATCTCACTTCCTACCTTTTGGATATGGAAGTGGGTGTAAGCGAATGGCTCCCCTACACGAAGAAACCACCTTGCATTTCATTCTGAAACACCCATACTGTACATCTTCGAGTTATCAATCATCATTCACTTCTTCTGCATCTGTGAGGATAGTCCGTGGTGTAATTCTTGTGGTGCTCTCATAAGATAGATATATCATTCTTTTGGGTCTGTAGTGACTAATACAATAATGTTCATTGCAGCTGATTACTCGCCATTTCTGGGGATTGAGAAGGGTGCAGTATTACAGGAAGCTAGGGTTTTTAATGACCCTCAGTTAGATGCAAGGCGATGCTCACAGGTAGTCATTTCTTGATATGTTACTGTACAAGTTTTCCTTCTATTTTTCTTTTCTATTTTTCTAATCTGAAGGTTTGATTTTCTTCCTGCTAGGTCATCACGAAGCTTTTGTATCTTCTTAATCAGGGTGAAACATTCACAAAGGTCAAACTCTACAGCTTTTACAGACTCTCTCATTCATGCACACACACACTGCACATACTTAATTTTAACTTAATTTCACTTAGTAATCAGATCATATTAGAGGAGGAATAATGAATGTAGGTTTGTAAGTATGTTCGGCATTTCAGAACCACCCACATTGGTTTCCCTTTTTCATTGTTGTGAAGATTCTTTTTTCTGTATTAAAATGTTGCTCAGCTTCTTTATCTAATTTTTAGGTTGAAGCTACAGAAGTATTTTTTGCTGTCACAAAGTTGTTTCAGTCTCGAGATATTGGTTTAAGAAGAATGGTTTATCTGATGATAAAAGAGCTTTCTCCCTCTGCCGATGAGGTACCTTGAGTATATGTTCTATTTTATATCACACACAATTCCACTGATAGTTATGTGCTTTGAAGTTGGTGGAAACTAACCTAACATTTTTTCTTGGGGCATCGAAGGTTATTATTGTCACAAGCTCCTTAATGAAAGACATGAATAGCCGAACTGATATGTACCGAGCAAATGCAATCCGTGTCCTATGTCGAATCACTGATGGAACACTTTTGACACAAATTGAGAGATACTTAAAGCAGGCTATTGTGGACAAAAATCCAGTTGTTGCAAGTGCCGCCCTTGTGAGTGGTATACATCTGCTGCAGGTACTAATTCGTTCGGTGAGAATTGCACCAGTTTTACTTACTTTGCTTGGTTAGTGTACTTATATATTTTGCCACAGACAACTCCGGAGATAGTCAAGAGATGGAGTAATGAAGTGCAAGAAGCTGTTCAATCGCGGGCTGCACTTGTACAATTTCATGCCCTTGCTCTGCTGCACCAGGTATTCAGTAGTATCTGATAAAATACTAGAATTATAGCCATTTGGGTTGTATGAACTTTGCTTCACTCCCAACTTGGATTCTATCTCTGTCTATTTTGAATTTGTCGAAAAGGTGTGAGCATTACCCCGAACCTGCAAGTTAGAATTAAAATCATTGAGAGCAAGTTAGAGCTTTCAGTTTTTAAAAGGGTCTTCTTCTGGGTACCTGACCTCAAGTAAATTGTGCGCGTCGAGTCCTTCAGTTCTGATCTTTTGTAGCTGGCCTAATTTAGTCTCTACACTACTCGGAAGTATAAGAATTTATCTTAAATTCAATTAACAGATCTCTTGAAAGACATCGAGACAAGCTAATACATTTTCATCAAATGGAAGAAACTATGGTACTTTGTTTGCATTATTAAACTATTTACCATAGTGAAGCCACTTTAGGATTGTCTACTTTTTGAAATTTGATAATTGGCTTGCCTAATATTTTCTGCACATTGTCCTGTTTAGCAGCAATGAAGTTTAAATTTTCATTGACTGTGTAGAAAGTTCTTAAATTAATGTTTGCTTCACTTTATATTTCCGAATTTGCAGATACGACAAAATGATAGGTTGGCTGTTAGCAAGTTGGTTACGAGCTTGACAAAGGGAACTGTTCGCTCTCCTTTGGCTCAGTGCCTCTTGATTCGCTACACTAGTCAGGTGTTGCTCTTGCTGATCTAGAGTTGAAAAGCAACACTTTTATTTTGATTTTCTTCAAGTATTGACTGTACATTTGGTCATTGAGCTACTTAGGTTATCCGAGAGACTGGTGTTAATTCTATGACTGGAGACCGCCCATTTTATGACTATCTTGAGAGTTGTCTCCGTCATAAAGCTGAAATGGTTATCTTTGAAGCAGCCAAAGCAATCACTGAGTTGAGCAATGTCACAACCAGAGAGCTGACTCCTGCCATAACTGTCTTACAGCTTTTCTTAAGTTCTTCTAAGCCTGTGCTAAGGTTTGCTGCTGTTCGGACATTGAATAAGGTTGGTGCTTTGTTATGTTGGTTAGACCTGTACAACTAACCATCTACCATAATAGTAACTTCATTTATGTGATTGAGATGTCACTCTCAAAATTGTTCTCACATAAATTACACAATCTAATATATTTTGCTGACATCGCTTCATAAGTTTAATTCCGCATTCGTAGCCTGATTTTACATGAAACTTGCTCACGCAGTGTGGTTACAGGTTGACAGATCTCCCATGAATTTGTGTTGAATGAATAGTCCTAGCTTGAAAACTTCCTTGTATTTATAATGTATAGAACTCTACTTAAACTACTCGAAGCTTGTGTTGAAAGGCTCTCCACCCCTAGCCTTTGTTTGACTATGCTGATGTCATTTCTAAGAACAGGGTTTTATATGTTTAATTATTTTGTTCTTTGTTGCCTTATGATATGTAGTATTCATGATTTATAACATGCCAATATTGCATTTTTTCGTGAAAGAAGATGTGTCATGTGATTCTACGCCCTAGACGATTATTGCTTATAGGGTGAAAAATATTCAATTTCCACAGTTCAATTTTATGATTCCATTAAGCATATAGCAGTTTCACTTATTTTTCCCTAAATTTCGAACTTAAAATGCATGCAGGTGGCTATGACACATCCGATGGCTGTCACCAACTGTAATATAGACATGGAAAGCTTGATTTCAGACCAGAATAGAAGTATAGCTACTCTTGCCATTACCACATTGCTGAAAACTGGCAATGAATCTAGTGTTGATCGCTTGATGAAACAGATCACAAACTTCATGTCTGATATTGCCGATGAATTCAAGATTGTTGTGGTAGAAGCTATAAGATCACTTTGTCTGAAGTTCCCTCTCAAGTACAGATCTTTGTGAGTGTAATTTGCCTGAAACTAAATAGAACATTTATGTTCAGTTATTTGGTTGTGCTTTATGTTTTATATTTCAAAATGAATGTCTAACAATCTGTCTTCTTGCAGGATGAATTTCTTAAGCAACATTTTGAGAGAAGAGGGTGGGTTCGAGTACAAGAAGGCAATTGTTGATTCAATTGTGATCTTAATTAGAGATATTCCAGATGCAAAAGAAAGTGGACTGCTGCATTTATGTGAATTTATTGAGGATTGTGAATTTACATATCTTTCTACCCAGGTTGACTTCTGTATTTCTAGCACTATTTGTTCCGTCGATTTCTTTGGTGCTTGCAGATTGATTTTTTATATTTTATTTTGTTATGCTTTTTGGTTGTTTACCCCAGATACTTCACTTTCTTGGAAATGAGGGACCCAAGACCGCAGATCCAAGCAAATATATCCGGTATATCTACAATCGAGTAATACTTGAAAATGCTACTGTCCGAGCCAGTGCCGTCAGCACACTGGCAAAATTTGGTGCCCTAGTTGATTCACTGAAGGTAATAATACACCTGTGTCTGCAGAAGTTGTGCTTACCAATGGTCATTTACTAACTAAAATCATTATGATATTGCTGCAGCCTCGTATATTTATTCTACTGAGGCGTTGCCTTTTTGACAACGATGATGAGGTCAGTTTTATGCTCCAGTGTGATTTGCACTGGCTGTTAATGATTGTAATATACTATTCAATTAGTTTTCTCAGTATCACATACCATAAATAATGTTTGAACACCTACATAAATGATGTGTTGAGGATTGTCTGGTCTTGTAATCTTGAAAGCCCTGCCACTAAAGGACAAGGCACAAGGCAGAATAGTGATTATGTTCAAAACATCAAGTGGATCCCGCATGCTGAAAATCTGAATTACTGCTGACCAAGTAGATGAAATGTATCACAAATACTTGATCCACTATTCTTGTTTCTGAATTGTAAAGCTGAAATTCTTTTGAACTTTGTTGTTATAATACTTCATTGTTTCTGCTTTAACATGACTACCTCTATCATGCTGTGTAAAAGTTGTATAAATTTTTTCCAGTCAGCTGGAAATGACAACCTGATAATTGCAAGCCAAATGTAGTGATTATCCATCCTTATCATATGCAGATGCTACGGCTCTTATTTCTGGGACATATGTTCTAAGTATATTATGGATTAGCTTCGTGAATAATATGTATACCATTCTGTGTATAGGTCCGAGATAGAGCTACATTGTATTTGAACAGCCTTGGTGATGGTTCAGTTGCTGAAACTGACAAAGATGTGAAGGAGTTTTTGTTTGGATCACTTGATATACCACTAACAAATATGGAGAATACTTTGAGGAACTATGTAAGTATTATACTTATCAGTTCTTACCTGAGGGTTGTGTTGTACTAATCTTTGCATTTAAACACAGGCTAGATTTGCATTAGTTATTCTGTATCTTTCTTTCAAGAGTTCATGCTCTCATTTGTTATTTGGAACAGGCACAGAATCCTACAGAAGAGCCTTTTGATATCAATTCTGTACCCAGAGAGGTTAAGTCTCAACCTCTTGTCGAGAAGAAAGCCCCAGGCAAGAAACCATCTGCTTTGGGTGCTCCACCACCTGCACCCACTTCTGCATCCGATGCTTATGAAAGGCTTCTCTCCTCTATTCCTGAATTTGCACAATTTGGAAAGCTTTTCAAGGTTTGTGGATAACTATCGGACCTGATCCATTCCAATTTTTTTGTTTTTTTATATTGTGTTTATTATCCAATGAGTTTTTACGTTCAATTGTTTGTGATCAGTCGTCAGTGCCAGTGGAGCTTACAGAAGCGGAAACCGAATATGCAGTTAATGTTGTCAAACACATATATGACCACCATGTGGTGTTTCAGTACAATTGCACAAATACAATACCAGAACAGCTGCTTGAAAATGTACTTACCATATTCCTGGAAGTTTTTATGTCTCGTGGATCTTTATTGTGTTTCCATTACTTAGTCATTTTGTTCCTGTGGCTAGGTGACTGTTGTTGTGGATGCTTCTGAAGCTGAGGACTTCTCTGAAATAGGAGTCAAACCTTTAAAGTCGCTTCCTTATGATACACCAGCCCAAACATTTGTGGCATTTGAGACACCTGAAGGCGTCCCTGCAGTTGGGAAATTTTGCAACACGTTGAGGTTCACTGTTAAAGAGGTATATGCCTGCTTTATTGGTTTAATTTTCTTTGAAAAATGCCACATGCATCCATATCTTGTTGTTTTACGTTTTTATTCCCATCATAACCTTTTGTAGGTCGATACCTCTACTGGAGAGGCTGAAGATGATGGTGTGGAAGATGAATACCAGCTCGAAGATTTCGAGGTTGTTGCTGCTGATTACATTCAAAAAGTGGGAGTCTCTAACTTTAGGAATGCTTGGGAAGAGATGGACCCTGATACGGAGCGCGTAGATGAATATGGTCTTGGGCCCAGGGAAAGCCTTGTCGAGGCTGTTAATGCAGTCATCAGTCTTCTTGGCATGCAGCCTTGTGAGGTCAGTTCCATGCAACCTTATATTTCCTCGAGATAATAAAAGTGCAAATATTCTTAAAGATGAATAAATTGAAGCCTGGGGTTATGGCTATAAAAGTGCTCATCTATGCATACAATTTTTTTCTTTTGCTTTTCCCAGGGTACGGAGGTGGTCTCGAGCAACTCAAGATCGCACACATGTTTATTATCTGGTGTGTACATAGGCAATGTGAAGGTGCTTGTCCGCCTGTCATTTGGAATGGATGCGGCTAAAGAGGTGGCAATGAAATTAGCTGTGAGATCGCAGGATGTGAATGTGAGTGAAGCCATTCATGAAATAGTTGCCAGTGGATAGGTCTTGTGTCGGTCATTTTAATTTGTATTTGTTGGTCGAGGATACTATTTTTTGATAGAGATTTTGTCGTGCGAGTGAGATTATTATAGTTTAAAGGAAAGGAGGGAGGCAAATCGTGTACTCTACACTTACATCCTGTGCTACCCTGGCTGAGAGAATATGCCTTCCCTGGAAATTTATTTGTTAATTTCATATCAAATCCCATTGGAATATTATTGGATTCGCATTTCATATAAACTTGCTTAACCGGTATCATCTTCCTTAAGCTTAGTTAGTCTTACTTAAGCTATAATAACAAGCACTTCGGCATTTCCGATTTAAATCCTAATTTTGGGTAACTTTTTTAAATTGGGAAAATTCATTTTCTTCTCTTTACGTTTTATTTTCTTTCTGATATTGTTTTGGCGACTTTGTTTCTTCTACTTATGTTATTTTCGACTTGAGTTGTGAGACATGTACCTGCGTAAATTGTTTTGACAATGGTTTGATAAGAACTAACTCGGTTCGTGCTCTTTATTAAAAATTGAATTCCGATACCTGCTGCAATAAATAAAAAAATAAAAATAAATAAAAAAAGCACACATTTGATGGCGAAATAAAAGAAGATTTCGTTGCCGGAAATCGAACCCGGGTCGGGAGAAAGCCAGATGTCCTATTCCTAATCGCTCGCCGGACAACAATGAACTATTGATAGTATTCTAAAAAAAGGCTAAATTGTGTATATAAATTTCCTACCTTTTTTCAATTTCTCGTTTATATCTTCACCTTTTTAAATTAGGTGAAAATTCCTCACCTATTAAATTTTTGCAATTCGATACCTCCGACCATTTTTCCTTAAATTAATACTGACATGGAATTCGAAAATGCTTATATGGCAAAGTTTGGCGGAAAAACAAACGATGTAGTTTTAAAAACACTTGTATCGTTCTTCGATCGGTGCCCTAATACGCATAAATAAATATAAATATAAGTGTTTGTGTTTAAGGAAACAGCGACGTTTTGTGTTTTTAAAACTACATCGTTTGTTTTTTCACCGGACATTTCCATGTAAGCATTTTCGGATTTCATGCCAACGTTAATTAGAGGAAAAATGACCGGAATTATCGAATTGCGAAAGCTTTAAAGATGATGAAATTTTACCTAATTTAAAAATGTATGGGATAGACACGAGAAATTGATAAAAAGGTGGAGAATTTATATGAAATTTAGCCTAAAAAAATCAATTAGGGACGGTACGAAATTTAGTAAAGATTTAAACCATAAATGAATTAATGCTATTATGAAATATAGAATTCTGTTTTGAAAATGTTATAATTCAAAAATTCATTAATACAAAGAACTGCATATATTTGCAAGATAACTAAAGATGCCGTTTTTTCAACATTTCCACAACTAATATACACTATTTGCAAAAATTATCTCATTTTTATGTTCTTAAGTTTATAGATAAACTATGATAAAACCAAATTACATAAGACTTCATTATAAAAGTAACTAAAGCTATAGTTTTATAATGAAAAATTAATATTATTCACTATATATAAAGTTAAATGTAGAGTAAATAACATTAAAGGAGCGAAAAAATATTGGAATCATGTTGAGAGATGTAAGAAACAAAAATGTTGTACTAACCATGTGGTTTCCAATGAGTTTCACAAAGTGATTTATACAAACATAAAATATGTAATGAATATGAAAAACTCTCAAAAATAAAACTCCCAATCCTAAAACAAATTGCCAGCAGAGCATAACCAGTACAGAAATTGAATAAAGCAGAGCAATCAATCAGAAATTTGATGAGCCTAACACTAAAATTGATGGAAGAAGATGATCAACAAAATTCCAAAAAATAGAGAGGACACAGCTCCAAGATATGATGATATTTGAAAAAGACGAATTTAGCCTCCAGAGTGGGACATAGGAGTTGTAACAATTTGGCCATCCTTGTATACGTGAATGTATTGCTGCGGCAAAGGATGCTCTCCCTGCACCAACAATTCAACTCAAATACCTTGTAGCAATACTAGTTGAAAAATGAAAACAAAATCAAATCAAATATTGCATTGCTTCAACATCAATTTGAATCAAGTATAGGTTCAATTTATATGAGAAGAGGAAGACAAACTACTAATACAAAGTCATCAGCGAAAATAAAATGCATTTAAGGTGAAAGAGAGAAAACGAAACATACCCAATCGCCGTCTGCTTCAGAAGCAGGTACTAATACATTGATTTCACTCGACTTGGCTGTAGTTATAGAAGCCTCTAAAGAATCTTTGCTCAAGTATAGTTGGCATCCTTCAGTGTTGTCAACTGATATTGTCGGGGCTGCACCCTGTAAAGCCAGATAAACACCAATTTTGTAATAATGAACTGATAGAAAAAATATCAAAAACTTTGGAATTCAGAGCACCAAGTAAATGTTACCTGACATTGGATCTCCATAGAACTACAGTTGACAAGCTCACAAGCTGCCACAACATCCTAGACACCGAGTTTCAAAAGAAAACGAGTTACTTATGGCTTTGTGAATTATGATAACTAGTTCCGCCTTTAAAATGAGTTCCTTAACTTAACTTACCCTGAATACTAGCCCCATCTTAGTACATTTGTCCAATGTAATGTTGTTCACTTTCCCTGCATATATCGGGTTATTACATCTTAAGAGAGTCCAAGTTCAAATAATTAGTAATTACTAGTAGTATATATACCTTGGATCTGAAGAACAGAGTTTCTGCACCCAAATATGTATACTGTCTGTTTTGCATCACAATCTTCAATTACTAAATCCTTTTGCCCAACTTGATTCTCCACCACCCATCTGAAAACATAGAATTTCGATTCATAAATGATACAAATGTAGCACCACCACTATGCCTATGAATAACTCATACTTGTACTTACTTACGACCCAGTTGAAGCTCAAATTTAGGAGGTCCAGTCTTGGTGGACACGGAAGTTGTGCTAGCATGACTTTCTTTCTCAGCAACGGAGACGACACCCGTTCTGTCCGTGCGGTTCTTGCTTTTCATATCAGCAGTGACCTTTCTCAAACCTTGTGGGGAAGACAAAGGCAATAAGGAACTCAACAAGTCTAGTAAAATGTACATAGTGAATGATTTCTAAGTAGACATGAATAGTGGAGTGAAAAAGAGATAAATACCAGAAGTAACCGGTTTTCCAGTATTAATTTCTGCAAAAACAGCAGACATCCCTACTTTAGGGGCAGATGACAAAGACTGTGCCGTTCCAGAGCTGACAAGTGAAACAGTAGGAGGCTGTGGAGGAGGAGGGCCGCCCCGATTAGCAGCTATAGTCTTCCCTGTGGCACTCCAAACAGGGCCTAATGCATAATGAGCCTTCACAAAATCTCTCAAGCCAGGTACAAAGAGCTCCTTCAACACCTTTACCCACTCAACATGATTTGGATCTTTGTTCTTGTACTCCACAAGAATCTACGCAATCAATAACAAACATATCAGAGCTCCCACATTCGATTTAAACATGACAACCGCAGCATAGTGTACAAATCACAAAGCTTCCATTATTCTTACATGATTGTTCCCTTCCCTTTCTTTCACTGGTTAAAGAGGAGAAAAACTTGAAGTAGAGAGATAAAGGATCATATTGCATACCTTGTTACTGTAAAACTCTGCCATATGCCAATTTTCTTCGACGTGTGCAATAGGCATGCTCATACCTTCATTAACAGATCATACATCATCATCAAATGAGAAAGCAGTAGTGAAAAGATGAATAGAACAATGCATATGCATGCCTAAGGCTTTCTTACCACAGTTCTTTCCAGTATATGCAATCCACATGAGAGCTGCAAGACTATCGGCACCCGTCTTTAGGTGGTTGAAATACTCAGTTTGTTTTCCCTCCGTCAACGTAGAAGCAATTGCAATCACATCATTCAACGGCTTCAGGAATTCAACCAACCCCGCCATATCAGGCTTCTGCAGGTGGCATAAGTGAGTATCAGGATTCAAACAAAAAGGAAATGAGAGAAGAGAAAGAATAACAAAACTTGAAACTAAACAACTAAAATTAATTTCTGCAAAAATAATGGCATATGGTCTCTAGATCTCAGCCTTGAATATCCTTCAATTCTACTACATGTTTCATCAAGATGAGAGGCAGATTAACAACAGACCAAATCATATGTACCCCAAAAAAAATGATCAAATCATACAGATGGATTATTAAATCAATGGTTTTGGCTGTTGAAATCAGCTAACACAATTTTTTTTTCCCCATCATTTCTTTCTACGGATGATGAGATGATCTTAACATTGATTCCACCAATTATAATCACATTACACATTTCAGTTTTCACATACTTTTCCTTTATCAGAAAATAACCGAATAGCACATGATGATAATGATTTGGTAGTGTTAAATCAGAAAATCTCATTTCGCAGTTGATTTAAAATCTTCATCCAATAATACAGCGCACAAACAGAAGTAATGAAAATTGAATGAGAAACTTGAGTAAAAAAGTATAATTTTATTTCGATTTAAAATGTCATGCAATGCAATTATTGGAGAATGAACCTGAGTTTGTGTGATTTGAATGAGAAGTTGTTTCTGGACGTGAAACGCATCCTCAATAATCTTGGAGATATCCAAAACATGCCCTCCGATCTTCTCCGCAACGCTCGTAACAGCGTTAACATGGTTGGAAATGAGATCGTCAAACGCCGCAATTGAAGGACCCGCGTCTCTGCACATCTCTCCTCCTCCGGCGGACAACGCCTCCAGCCGCGTCACCGCACATTCTAGCCTACTTATCAATTTCTCTTCCATATCATGCGATCTCTCTCTCTCTCTCTCTCTCTCTCTCTCTCTGAATTGGTTAGAAATTATAGATAGAATCGATCCGTGTAGTGTATGTATCCATAATGCTGTGGGAAACTCGGACAAAATATAGAATTTTCTTTTTTCCGGTTTTGTTTCTCGTCTCCTCCCCCTTGAATTATGTATGATACACGTGTCAGACGCATAGTCTTTTTAGCATTCACTAACATTTTTCAGATATACTGTATGTGAGGGAAGAAGGATTCATTGGTAAACAAAACCAAGTCGAATTTTTTTCGTTTTAGTATATTTAAATTTTTTAATTTCTTATTATTGGGTTAATTAAAAACAATCTTTGAGTTTCAATTAAATTTTATTTAAGTGTAGCAACTTTTATTTGATTAGTAAAATGTAGAAAGGCAATGTCATTGTCAGAATTTCTAACAACGTCAATAACACAAATATTGATTGAGATGAGATGGCCCTTTCTTGGAGACAATATTAACATGCTCAAATGTTTGAAAATGTGTCTCTGGTAGTGGTAAACAATGACACGAATTCCATGCAGTACTCTATATCTAAGACTATGGTAAAATTAAATACAAGAAATTCATAAGTTGAAAGAATAAACAAACTTGATTGCAGGCGGGGCCGATCCTGTGTCCGTCGAGATACATATTTGATAAAGTCTTAAAAGTTATTTAAATATTTTTTACTATTTATCAAAAATTACAATCAAAATTTCTTCCAAAACGACAATATTATCAAGTAAAAATCACCAAAAAAATGAGAAAGAAAAGAAGAAAAGGGAAATACCTTTCGATTTTTCAACTCATTCGTGATCCCTCTTAGCCAACTTTTTAACACAATCGATTTTTTCAATTCTAAATTAACATATATCTACTGTAATTTCAGAAATATATACACAATAGAAATAGAATTATAGAATTGAAACAATGGAGAAAAAAACAAAAGAAAATTTAACAGAAAATTGTACGAGATTTCTTCGTTGTTTCTCTACCAGGTCTCAACTCGTATAATCGCTCGCACGGTCACACCTCTCTGACACTCTCTCCAAGTCCAACGTTTGCTTGTCTCTATTCCTTTTCTTAATTTTTTTTTCTTTTATGTATACTACTCCCTCCGACCCACTCACATTGTTATCCTTTCCTTTTTTTAGGTATCACACTCATATTGTCATCTTCAAAATAAGGAAAGTTTTAACTTTTCAAAATCCTTCAAAAGTGATGAGGCCTACCCACTTTCTATCTTTTTACCTTTATTCTTAATCTCCGTGCCGGACAGTAACATGATAATTTCAATGGGTCGGAATGAGTATATATCTTTAAAAAAAAATGGGCCCCTAAAAATTTTGGGCCCAAGGCAACAGCCTTGTGAGCCTATAGCCAAGTCCGACTCTGATTGCAGGGAAAAAAAGGAAAGAAAAAAAAAAGAGCTGTTTATTCTTTTGTGTTGTTTTAGTGATATTGAAAGTATATATATATATATATATATATATATATATATAGGGATGAGTTAGTATAAAAATATTTCTTGGTGTGAGAATATGCTTAAATTAATATGTAGTCATGCTTAAATTTATAGATTATCATGCTTAATAAGATTCATGTTTTTTATATAAACGTTAGTGCTTATATAAGATCATGCTTGAATCGGTATATATTCATGATTCAAATAATTACAATCATAGATCATACAAATATAATGTTTATATAAAAAGACATGAATATAATTAAGCATGATAATATATTAATTTAAGCATAAATTACAAAGTAACTTAAGCTTGTTCTCACGTTCTCACACTAGGATTGATTTTTATATGAACCAAATCCTATATATATATATATATGGATTGGTCATATGAGAACTCCTTTTTATGTAGGAAATAGGAACTAATCTACACAATCCATCTACTTTGATCTATGGGTGATATTCACTCTTGGCCTTTAACTCAAATTAGCGGATTGCATATCATTAAGGTTAGTATTATAATTCAACATAATTATTTAACCGCTGAGTTGTTGATTTCACGGGACCTTGTTGTATCTTTCTTCTTTCTCATCAACAAAATTAAATCGCTGCTCAACAGAACAACGAAGAAATCCAAAAAATCACGAGCAAAACTATGGAGTTTGAAGGTTGTGCAAGGAGGATAGAGATAGAACGGCTGACGACGCATGTAAATGAGGTGATGGAGACATCGATTAACAACATGATTGAATGATTGAGGGAGTCGTCACTGACGCAATGAAGGATGCACCATCGTGCTCGTGTGGGTTGATAAATTTGTAGAGAAAGAGAGAGAATGATTAAGCGGAAGGTGATGCAATTTTAGGGGAAATATGATTGTGATTATGTTGTTTTTGTGTTTTTAGTTTGCAGATGTTTTCGTGTTTTGTTTTGTAATTTCCTTGCAGCAAAAGTATTGATTTTGAATATAGAATAAAGCTTTACAGTCATATGTTCGATTAGTTGGGTATTTCAAATTATTATATTGATTAATGCATTAAGTTAGTTTGCATTTGTGCATTTGTTTAAAGTATTATATTAATATTTATCTTAGTGTTTTATATGCATTGTCTTTTCATTGTTTGATCAATTATTAGTTAAGAGAATGAACATAATGGACCTTCAGAAGAATCAGACGATGTATTTTGAATTTTTTGTATAGCTCATCTATTCCGCAATGTAGACTTTCAATCTTGTGAAAACAAAGGGTGATACCAAAAGTCGTTGATAGAAAATGAAATGTTATATATATAGGGTAGAGGTCTGGTGAGAATAAATCTTATGTGAGAACGTGAGAATGATATATTTTAATGTATTTTTATCATATCGGCAATCCGTATATTCCAGAAATGAAATGCATACACATTCTAATGCATACATTGCAGTAACTTAATGCATAAACATTGTAATGCATAAATTAGTATAACGTAATGCATTGTTAAATTTGAGCCATTGATCAACAAAAATCAAGGGTCTATTTTTTTTTCATTTCTCATAAAAAAATTCATTCTCACATGATCCCCTTCCTATATATATATAATGAGACCTATCTCTCAATAGACCTACTAAAAAAATTAGTGCATTACATATTTCGTATTTGTATTTGTTAATGTTCTAGACATAATTTATAATGCATTAATATGAAACTATTAATGCATATAATAGGAAAAGACTCATTACCATAATTAATGCATTATGTATATGAAATTTGTGCATCACATCTTCTAGATTTACACATTTAATTATTAAAAATAATTAATTAATTGGAACTTCGGACTTCATATAGATTCAATTTATCTCTTCAATGACCACCAGCTCCTCGTCGGCACACAAAAAAACCACCGCCTAGGATGATGCTGTCGACCGCCTTTAACTGAGTAATCTATGGAAAACACGAATCTTTAATTTAGAGCAATAATGCCCAAGTGTTTTTATATTTTAGTTTTCATCCGCTAAATAGGATTAATAAAATAAATATTTGACTAAATATCATTTTAGCACGTAAGTCCTAACTATAATTTAAAAAATCAAATACATTTTTTACTCTCCGTTATGGTTTATAGTTTATAGAGACAAAGAAAATTTATAAAGTTTCTACTTATACAATTAATGCATTATGTGTCGTATTTGTATTCACATGTAATATAACAATTAATTATGCATTACGTAAATTGTAATTGTTACTTGATGTTATTGACAAAATTTATAGTGAGAATGTATTTTTAAATACCTTTTTATAAAACATAGAAGTTTTTTACACCCATTCATAAGAACATAAGTTTTCTATACCAAAATCATGTAAAAGACTAAAATACCCTTACTTTTAATAAACAAATATGAAAAGACAAAAAATTGACTTTTTTTTCTTGTTTTAATTATATACACGCTGGTTTCTCTCTCTCTCTCTCTTTCTCTTTATTCTTCCTCTAATAAACCCTAAACCCAAACAATATCACCAACCAACCTTGATGACATTAAATTTGAACAATGCTCATTTATGTTTTGGAAGAGAGGTTGTTTGCTCTCATTAAACACACAACAACTAATGTAATTGTGTAATGCAAAATTGTCACACACACGAACTTGAAACTCACGACATAGAGAATAAGAGAGAAGTGGGCCTTCAAAAAAAAACTATATTTACGACGTAAAATTCTCAAACACACGAAGTTGAAGCTCAAACGGAAGACTTTCGTGTTTCTGGGGTAGAAAGAAGGTATGCAACTATATTCACCACGTAAAATATGATTTTTTTCGACGAGTGTTTATATACACACGATGGCAAACCCACGGTGGATGTATTTTTTCACACGATGGTAGAAAATTTTCATGTACATGAATTATATGTTGATATTTAGTCATAAGAGAGTATATTTGCATGTTTAGCAATATTTTTAGAAGTAAAATAGCCGTAAAAATATATCCCTGTCGTGTGTATGAGATTTCTGCATTTTTTGGGCCCGTTTCTGCAACCCACGATGGCCTACCCACGATGTGGGTTGTACCATCGTGGGTTGCCCCACCGTGGTTTGCCCCATCGTGGCAACCAACGATGGTTACCACCGTGGAACCCACGATGGTCCATCGTGGGTATCCTCATCGTGGGTAAACAGGATCTTCAATTTTTGGCGTGTTCGATTGGATTTTTATATTTCTTGGCTATTTTTTATTTTTCAGATGTCGTGACAACGTATGTTGATACGTCACAGCGGTCGTTGGGATCGATCGAATTATATAGATGGGGATTCTTTTTTTGTCTTCATCGATAGTGCCACAGTGAACCGTGCAAACCTTGTTGAACTTATTGGAGAAGGGTTGGGAAATATAAATCCGACCGACAACACGTTGTGGTACTTGACACGCATGGGCAACGGAAACAAAGTAAAAGTTCTATTGCGGAGTGATATCGAGTTACTGCGTCTTTTAATTGAACAGAAAGACGATCCGGAGGTTTACGTTGATTACGGCGGCTCATCCGCCCTCGGGGTTAAGTTTGGTGGTAACAGCTCTAGATTTGAGCACCACGACGTTGACAACCGCATGCCCCACTCATATGAGCAATATGAACAAGATGATGAAGATGAGGAAGATGAGGATGAAGATGGTGACTACCAACAAAATGAAGAAGATGAGGTGAGTTCGTCCGAAGACGAAGCAGATGATCGTCGCAAAGAATTGCTTGATTCGCTATCTATTGATTTTCTTGCTTGGATGCGATAGCCAGAACAAATGGATAGGGTTTTTGGTCATCGAAACTTCACATCGGACCATCAGTCCGAACGCGAGACCGAGCATTTGCGCGCAATGCGCAATTGGATCATTCCATTTCCCGATCTTGACAGCGCAGGGAGATTAGGGTGGGTCGAGCAACCACCACCAGTGCGTGGGGAACTCGAAGTGGGGGCCTTATTTAGGTCGAAGAAAGACTTGAAGATCACTGTTGGAATGTATCATCTGGAGAACTTTTTGGAGTGTAGATCGAAACGTTCGGCTTACAATCGTACGACCTTCCTATGCAAGACTGGCAGAAAGAATTGCAGCTTTAGAATTTGTGCTGTTGAGGGCGGAACCATTTAGAGAATTACTAAGTTATTCCTAGATCACACATGTCACCACGATTTGAATCGTGTTGCTGCACGATCGGTATCTTCTGATGTTGCTGCATTTTATTTTGCTAAGAGATTGACCGGCGAGGCGGTTACGTTGAAGCCAAGGGAGATGATGGAAGAGATGCGTAGAGTGTTTGGTATTAACATTGTATACAGTTTTGCTCTCCGAACGAGAAACATAGCCATAGAAAATACGTATGGCGACCACATCTCGTCGTATTAGAAGATCCCGTCGTATCTATATTTGTTGAAGCAGCATAACCTGGGAACTGTTTATGACTTGGAGATGACCGTCGAGGGCTCGCTATGTCACTTATTTGTGGCGCTCGGACAGAGTATTCGAGCGTTTGATAAGTGTCTACGGCCGGTGCTTGTAGTGGACGGGACCCATCTTAAGGGAAAGAACCGAGGAATTTTATTTGTAGCCGTCATGCTGAATGGGAACAACCATGTCTTCCCCCTTGCAATTGGCCTCGGTCCCAAGGAGAATGATGAGTCGTGGGTATATTTTCTCTCCAACCTCCGTAGATGCTACAACCCTCCAGATGATTTACTGATTGTGAGTGACCAGCATTTGAGCATTAGGAATGCAGTTCGAGCCGTTTACCCGAATGCATTCCACGGGTTGTGCTACCACCACCTTCAGAAAAATCTCACGCCCTACGGAAAGCACGTAGCCACTATCTTCCAAGCTGCAGCATATTGTAATCGACATGAAGAGTTTGAAGATTTGTTCTCAAAACTGCATCAAGTGAGCCCCAATGGAGCTCACAGACGGCTTTCTGACATTGGACCGGAGAGGTGGGCTAAGTGTAAGTGTCCGGTCCGACGCTATGACTTCTTGACCTCCAATTATGCCGAATGTTTGAACTCTCGTATGTTATGGGCGCGGCGTCTCCCAGTGCACTCGATGATTGAGATGTACCGTTTCATTGTAGAGAAATGGACCGATGAGCATCGAGAAGAAGCTGCATCGAGAGATCATGAGTTGATACAGAACGCATTGGAAAAACTTTCTTTATCGGTGCAACACGGTACCCGTCTTGCAGCTCGAGGTAACACCACCACACATGTTTACAGGGTTGAAGAAAGAAATGTTTCTTATAACGTTGATTTAAGAACCTGGACATGTACGTGCCGAGCGTGGGATTTAGATTTGATTCCATGTCGCCATGCTGTTGCCGCTATAAGGTAACATGTTCAATTACTAAATATTGTTTGGTTGCACGAACTTTCATTTAGCTTAGCCTATCCATATGTTGAAATTGTCGTCATTTTCTTATTTAACAGGCGTGCAGGTAACGGTTTGTCTGTGTACGATTTTGTAAGTCGTTATTTCAAACAGGAGACATTTAGAGAGACTTATATGGAGCATATTAACCCAATACCGCATCCAGATGAGTGGGTTGTGCCTCCGGAGATCTCCGCAATTGTTTGTCTTCCTATGGATGAGGTACGTCAGGCTGGGCGGCCAAAAGATAGTCGTGCACGATCCGCAGTAGAAAATTTGGTGAGACGTCCCCAAGTATGTGGTAGATGTCATGGAAGGGGCCACAACAAAAAGACTTGCACAGCATCCATCCAGTTCAGTGGTGTTGACTTGAATAACCCCCCTGAAGATGCAGAAGAGGCCGAAGGAGAACAGGTAAGGCAAAGACGTCGGAGGAAGAAAAAGTGTAGCATTTGTCGTCTTGATGATCATGATGCGAGGAAATGTCCCTATCGTGAAACGTAAATATGTTATTTTTTTGTTGTTTAAGATGAATTTATGATTTGTATTGGAAGAGAAAACAAAACTAAATTTTAATATATTTGAACTTATTTTATATATGTGAGTGATACTTGAATGAGGTTTAAAATAGCAGGTGAAAAAACATCACTCCCTGGATACCTACGATGGCCGAACCCACGATGATGGCCATCGTGGGAAGCCCACGATGGGCAAAACCCACTATGGTGCTCATCGTGGGAAGCCCACGATGGACAGCCATGATGGGAAGCCCATGATGGGCAAACCCACTATGGTGCTCATCGTGGGCAGCCCACGATGGTGGCCACCGTGGGAAGTCCACGATGGGCAGCCCACGATGGACAACCCACGATGGGCAGCCCACGATGGTATCCATCGTGAGCACGGTGGTGAGCAACCACCGTGGGCACAAGAACATGAGTGAATTTCATTTTTTGTTCGATTCCTTCTTCGATTTTGTTGTTTAGTGCTTGTATAATAGCTTATTTTTCAATTTAAAACTACTCTACAACATAATCCAAACACCCACACGTGACCTTCATCTAATTCATTAGTAAATCAGGTACTTCGTACGAACGTTGAAGTTAGTGATACATAACCATTATCTGCACATTAATCCCGTCCTTATAAATTATATGATACATTTTGTTAATTCAATGATTAGTATTTCAATTATGTAACATTTCGTGCAAAAAAACTTATACTATACGTACAATACAGGATGAATGTGCAGATAATGGTTATGTATCACTAACTTCAACGTTCGTACGAAGTACCTGATTTACTAATGAATTAGATGAAGGTCACGTGTGGGTGTTTGAATTATGTTGTAAAGTAGTTTTAAATTGAAAAATAAGCTATTATACAAGCACTAAACAACAAAATCGAAGAAGGAATCGAACAAAAAATGAAATTCACTCATGTTCTTGTGCCCACGGTGGCTGCTCACCACCGTGCTCACGATGGCTACCATCGTGGGCTGCCCATCGTGGGCTGCCAATCGTGGGCTCCCCATCGTGGGCTGTCCATCGTGGGCTGCCCACGATGGCCACAATCGTGGGCTGCCAACGATGGCCACCATCGTGGGTTTGCCCATCGTGGGATGCCAACGATGGCCACCATCGTGGGTTTGCCCATCGTGGGTATCCAGGGAGTCCCTTTTTCACTTGCTATTTTCAACATCATTCTCACATCTTAAACAAGCAAGATCAAATATTTACAAAAATGACAAGCAAGTTCAAATATCATATAAAATAAGTTCAAATATTTACAAAAATGATATTTTAGCTATGCCTTTTCTCCCATAACGAACCCTCTACTCCTAACCAAAGTATTCTAGTTCCAACAACAAAATACCTATACTTCTCAATGTATCTATCATCAATTGACACATTACGATGTGTCGATGTTAAATTGATGAGGCGATCAACATACATAAGAGAGTATGGGCCACAATTTGTCCCATCGGTCTGGATGAATTGCTCCTCCTCATGCATCTTAATCAAGAGCGGAGGGTTTTTTAACCTTTGTCTATGGGAATTTTGCTCCCAGTATCCTGATGCAAGCAACAGTCGAGGTAAGAGATCGGTCACACACTGTAATTGCTCCTCGCGCACGTTCGTTTCCCTGTGATGGATCATGGTCGAGTCATACAGCTCGACAGTCCAATCCTTCAAACAAATGCGTATGGTGACCCAATGATTCCCCCCGACATTGCACACTGTTATGACCTGTACACGACAAGGAATAATTTAACAATTTAACTACATTAAAAAAAATAAATTATAGTAACTACAAATATGAAATTATTTTAAAATATAATAACTTACATGGTTAGCTTGCCACCAAGCCGTTGCTAATTCACTTTCTGTGCCATCAACCATATGTATAAGAGCATCGGGTACACGCCAATTAGTATGTAGTCTAAGCCCTGGAGGAATTTTCTTTCTCTCTCCTCGTGCATTAATAGGGAACAACTTATCCCGCTCATTTCGCAAACCATTCTAGTAATACAACCAAAAATTACATAAATCTAAAAGAATATTAATATAATCAAGATTTACATAAATCGAAGAGAAATACTTACATAGAAGCCGGTGCCGACTATAATGGTGGTTGCCTCACATACTCCATCAGCTGTCAACCTATCTAAATGTCTCACCTTGAATTTCATATAGTTTAGGTACAACTCTATCTCCTGCATTGTTATTTAATTTTGTTAGTTATAATATACAAATAAGTTTGAATTATTGTAATTTAAGATAGAATTGTACCTCTGCCCACATCATTTGTCGAGGATCCTCCAAACGATCAAAAATAGATTGCACCACAACATGGCCAAGCATCGGAATTGTGATCACATCATCCTCTCCTGATTTTCTATGTCTTCTATACATACGCTTCAACCTCTTCACGGCCTGCTGAGTCATGGCTTGGTAAGGCGTCTGCATGGCGGTAGACGGTCTCGTCTTACGACGACCTTGCACCTCCTCTCGCTCCGCCAATTCGTAATCTTGCTCAGCAGACTCCTCATCAGAGGATGACGACCACTGAATATTAACAGGTGAAACCTGCCGTCTGGGCTGCTCGGGTGTGGTGTCCTCCACAGTAGGAAAAAACGACTGCTCCTGCTGGTACTCAGGTTGGTAGAGAATCTGCTGCTCATGTGGGGTGAACTCGGCAGTAGGAAAATGGTGACTGCTGCTGCCGTCGCCTGGAAACACTGACTGCTGCTGCCAGATAGGAGGTCAAAACATCGGAGGCTGCCACGTCGGAGGGTCGTACTGATGCAGCGGTCTACTACTGTAGCCGAAGAACATCGGCGGCTGCTGCTGCTGGGCAGGCTGATACCCCCAAGGCTGCTCAGGTGGCTCGCTTTGGTGGGGTATAAGATCAAAGGATTGCCCTAGAAGGTGGTGCATCGGCTGCTCGGTACGCTCAGGGATGTGGTGACTGTGCTGTCCCTGTAGTGTTGCAGCTGCAGAGTGACGAGGCGGGTCCGGAAACCTCCGGTGTGTGCTAGAAACCTCTGCAGAGTGACGGTGTGGCTCAAGGCTCCTCCTGTGGCTCCCAACAGACGGCTGTGGAGGGCTCCTAGACCATCTGTGTCTCAGACCGAAATACTCCTTCACCTGAGCAAAGAGCTTCCGGGAAAAGGTAGCAAAGAAGCCCTTGTCAGACTCGTTCATCAAGACCGCCCTCAGCCGGCGATCGAAGTAGTCGTCTGTGTCGTCCTTCGCGTGGTCAGGACAAGGACGTCCGTGGACACAGCACACTCTATCTTCGGGTCTCTCCTGATAGACCGGCTCTGCTGTATCTACTGGTGGTGGTGATGGTGGGGTGCTTTGTCGGCGTCGTTTTGGAATTTTCTGTGCCGATGAGGTCGGTTTAATTATATTCCCCACCACCTCCGCAGCCTTCGCCAATTTTCCCTTCTTTTTCACCTTTTTCGGGGAAACATTTTCTGTATTCTTCTCTGTTAATTTTCTTGGAGGTTCCCAGTGTACATGATACACCGAGTCAAGACTGAACCAATACAGCTCGTCCATGTCTTCCGCAAGAATAGGCATCGTGTTATGTATGACAAGACCCTAAACAAGTTATGTAAAATTATTATTATTAGATCACAAATTAAACATGTAATATAAATGATAAAATATTATAAAAATAAAGGCAAGACACGTACCTCTCTCGAAGAAGAAGGTGCTGAAATCTGCTTTAAGACATCTCGTAGTCCACATAAAACATCGAGGAACTCTAACGGTGGATGATCGGGTTCCACAGTTCCGTCCCAACAGTGGAATACACTCGTAAGACCAAATTTGTAAAACCCAAATCGGTCCGTAAAAGTGATAAGTTCCAATATCCCATTGGTTGGGATTCTTGGCGGTGTTGTTGATGTAGTAAGTCAATGCCTGATATGTGTAATCACCCCACGGAAACTGTTCCCAACTTTCTGGATCCTCAACTAATGCCCATGCCCATTCCTCCACATCCATATTATGGTCCCGACACAGGAGAAACCGGTAGTAAAGTAAGAGCTTAGCTACCTTCACATAATCTTCGAGGTTGTCTCCCAAATCTAAATCTTTAAACCTATTATGCATTTCTATAACTTTAGTTTTGCGGCCTTTGAATACTCTATGGAAAAGACTGTCAGGCCGGAGAAGATGTCTCTCATTTGGATCAAAATTTATCTTCCCAAAATTCCATCCAGTAATGCACGCAAAGTCGCGTGCTGTGAAGCGGAGGGTTCTCCCGGCAATTTGGAACCACGTCTCATCCGCGGGGATCTCTCTACCAGTCAACTGACGGGCCAACAAATGATGCAGAGCACTATTTGTACTTCCAAGTCTCTTATGTTTGATCAAACGGCCAACAATTCCCGCCGTAAATTCATCATACACTTCTTGATACCGTCGAGGATTGTGCGTGAAGTGCCGAAATACCTTCGGTATATCTTTAAATAGGATCTCACGAAATATATATTTATTAATTTGTTATGATGACGCAATCCAGGTCTCATCCAATCACAACCGGGCTGCAATATAAACACATAAAGTATAAGGATAGAAGTTCGATCACTCAAACAAACAAAACCACAAAACCCAAAGCCTATAAAATAGTCCCTGGACACCCACGATGGGGCTGCCCACGATGGGGAAACACACGACGGGGCAACCCACTATGGGGCTACCCACGACGGGGCTGCCCACGACTGGGTGCCCACGATGGGGTGCCCACGACGGGGTGCCCACGATGGGGCTTCCCACGATGGGTGTCATCGTGGGTACATAAACACCCACCGTGGGCAGCCCGTTTTTCACTTAAATCCTAATTTTTATCAACAAATTTTAGATATAACACTTCCAATGCTCATAAAATCAAGTACATTGTTATCATATTCAATAAATCGAACATAAACACACACTTAGAAGCATATATTTTGCAAATCCAAAATTCAATTTCGTGTGAAATTTTAGCACTAACCGGTGGTTCGTTTACGACGAGTCGTACTTCCTCCTCGCCGGAGGTAGATGTCGACGCCCTTGACTCCCCATCGTGGTCGGAATGTTCACTCATATTGCCGTCGTGTGTGTGTTTTTTTTCGCAGCCGTGTGTGTGTCGTGGGTTGAGAGGGAGGGAGAGAGAGAAAGTGATGTGTGGTGGGGGAAGTGGGGGACCGCATATGATTTTAGGGTTTTTTAAATTTTTTTTGTCTTTTCTTTTTTCTTTATTAAAAATAAGGGTATTTTAGTCTTTTAAGTGATTTTGGTATAGAAAACTTATACTCTTATAAAAGAGTGTAAAAAACTTCTACTTTTTATCAAAAGGTATTTATAAAGAGTTTTCCCAAATTTATAATGCAATAACAAGATTTACGTGATGCATCGAAATTTATAATGCAATAACAAAATGTATAGTATAACAAAATTAATTATGAAATTGTAAATGCATGAAAGACTCGTCACCATAATTAATGCATTATATAAATGATAATTGTGCATTACATTGTTTCAACAAAGAATGTATTTTAAAATACCTTTTTATAAAGCATAGAAGTTTTTTACACTTATTCATAAGAGTATAAGTTTTCTATACCAAAATCTGCAAAAAGATTAAATTACCCCTAAATAAATGTATTGACTTTAATTTTTAGCCATTTATTTTATCTTTTTATAGTCGAAGAACATCGGCTGCTGCTGCTGGTAGGCAGGCTGATACCTCCACGGCTGCATTGGTGGCTCGCTCTGGTTGGGTATAAGGTCAAACGACTGCCCTAACAGGTGGTGCATCGACTGCTCGGTACATTCAGGGATGTGAGGAGCATGGTGACTATGCTGACTGTGCTGTCCCTGTAGAGCTATAGCTGTAGAGTGACGAGGCAGGTCCGAAATTCTCCTGTGTCTGCTAGAGACCTCTGCAGAGTGACGGTGTGGCTCAGGGCTCCTCCTATATCTCCCACAAACTGTTCTGGAGGGCTCCTAGATCGTCTGTGCCTCGGATCGAAGTACTCCTTCACCTAAGCAAAAAGCTTCCTGGATAAGGTAGCAGAGAAGCCCTTTTTAGACTCGTCCATTAAGACCGTCCTAAGCCGGCGATCGATGTAGTTGTCTTTGTCGTCCTTCGCGTGGTCAGGACAAGGATGTCCATAGACACAACACACTCTATCTTCTGATCTCTCCTGATAGACCGGTTGTGTTGTCTCAGCTGTATGTATGACGAAGGGCCGTCGTCACACTCTTCGCACAAATAAATTTATAAAACACCTCTTGCCCAATAAGGTAGTAGTTAATGGCAAGTGGGGTCGATCCCAATGGACTTGGAGTAGATCTGCTCTTCAGATAGTTTTCAATAGAAGGGGTTATGATCGAGATGTATCTCAATATCCTGTAACTCAACTAGTGAAATATCAAATAACAAAGAAGTTTGGGATAGGGTTTCGAATCAATGATCTTAATTACTCATTACTCGTTCATTAGTGCAAAGATATTCAATTACCTAATCTCATTACTTGGTTTAAGAAAAAGATTAGTTTATACCCTAATGGTCACGAAGTCACGACATAAACACACCAAGCCCATGTCTATCCAATTTTACAGATCTTGACCAGAAGGCAAGATCTCCTCCTTTGATCAACAAAGTCACGAAGACACTTCAGTAACGATGCTGCACAAAAGGCATTAAGAATAAGCAGACCCAAGACAGCTAAGAGGTAGGTCAACACCGACTGCTCTCCAACACTCTTTATCTTCTTGGGCATGAGAGACACTCTCGAGTTTGATCCCAAATCCTGTTAATGACTTAATCTCCATATCTAGATGGTGATCAAGCATATGTCAATATCAATTAAGTCTAGAATTATTCCTAAGTGTTTCGGGAATAAAACACACAATTCGACCTCACGAGTTTAGAACGAGTAATTAAGATCACATCATCTACATCCAACCCAAACAATAAATTTAGCTAAACATAATATTAAACGAAAACACAAAACATATAAGGAAAATCATACTTGAAATTAACTGGAAGCGGTTGCTGCTCAAAAGCGTAAGTCAGCAACTAAGGTCTTGGCTTCAAGCCAACAACTAAAAACTAATGCAGAAAACACTAAACACGGAATATAAATTTGCCCGTAGGACTTGTTTCTTCCTCATGCTTTCTCAAACTAGAATGCAGAAATTAACTCGAACTCTCTCCATTACAAAGTGAAGTCGGCCATATATATAGGCGATGGAATTAGGGTTAGAATAGATTCCTTGTTGGAAAATGACTCTTTCCATGCATATCCGTCTCCTTCCTTATCCATGCAGCTGCGATTTACTTCCCTTACGTGGTAGATATCTTCATTGATTAGGTTTAGTTAGGATAAGGAAAGAAATCTTCGATCCTTATCCTCTTCTTTGGAAAAGAAGAAATCTGTTGCTGCTCCGACTTACTTCTCGACTTCGATGTCTGCATCCTGTATCACTTCCTATGCTGACCAAGATTCTATCTCCTCCAGGTACTCTGTCTGTTGGCTTCAAGGATATGCGGAGGTACTTCCTGACTTGTAGATTGAATAGAACGTTGTTGTCCAGCTACAAGCTTCCAGCCCTATGCCCATTTGCATTGTATCGCCATCTCAGCATCTCAGCAACAGATTTTCACCGGATTTGCTCAAGATCCTACCTGTTCTTCCCTACACACCATCTCTCGACTTTGTGTCCTCCCAAACACACTTTGACTCGATAAAAACTAAAATAACAAGAAAAATAAAAGAAAAGATGGACACAAATATGGGTTCATCACACCCAAACACTTGAATTACACTTGCCCTCAAATTAACAGTTGCGATTTTGCCCAAGACTCAAACACAGAAAATACAAAACAAGACATAGACTCAAAAGATTCGCACATCAACATGTCAGTCAAAACAGAATATGAAGCAGATATTGCCATCAAATAGGTCAAGATAGAGTTATTGGGTAACAAGGGTATGCTCACCAGCACTCAACTCTCAAGTGTATATGGTTAAGTGTATACGCTCTTGACCAATATTAACAATGTTTTTCCATAGGCTTGCCTACCCTCTACATCTCTACTTCTTTGAACAAAATCAAAATTACTTATCCTTAGGTCTTTATTGGGTTGTAATGTGGCTTAAGGCAAAAGGTGGGATAAGATAGGAAATGGCTATGTCAAGATGAACTCAGTTCTTGGGCAACAAATTGCCCTCGACTCCTTACTCCTCTCAAAACACCACATTGGCCCTAGCACGCTTATTCTTTCAGGACTTTTTTTTCTTTCTTTTTTTTCCTCTTTTTTTTTTTCTTTTTCTCTTTTTTTTTTCTTTTTTTTCTAAGTTCTTAAACCAACACCTTTAACATAGGTGATATTGTCCAGCTAGCGCTACCCAACATTTTCCTTTCATCCCTTCTTCTTCTAGACCTGAGTTCTTAACCAGGAAGGCTTATAAATTCAAGCTACTATAAGTGAATCAAAAGAATTATCAGCAAGCTCAAAGGGGCTAGCAAAAGATAAATGTCAAGGTAGGGAATTTTGATCATGGGCTAATTCGAACAAAAACGCCTAATTCATCTAAGCAATTCGAATAATGTTATATGAAGTTTCAATAAGAGATGCAGACAAGTTCTAGAGCAACAAGTCTCAATTAGTCATTATCACATAAGAAAGAAATAAATGTTGCACATGTATATAACATTCAACAGCTAAAAACCTCACAGTTCTTGCCCAATATCTCATTCCGTCTTACCTATCTACATACGGCATCATTTACATAAATATGCCTATTCTGACCTATCATGCCAACATGCTGATTAACAACTAAAACAAAATTTAAAAACACACAAAAACAGACTATTATCCCAACACCCACACACTTTGCCTTGAACAAAGTGAGTATGATGTTGGGCAACAACAAACATAAAAAAAAACTGACTCAATAATTATTTACTAACAAAGCTGAGAAGGGGATTCTAAGGCCTTCGCCACACAATTTGCTGGGCAAATTGTGGGTGAAGGCAATAAGTTTACCCTCTCGACCAACAAGACACAACAGAAAATAAAAACACAAAACAAGACTTGACATAAAACACAAAAATGAAAAACAAAAGCCTAAACTAACTAAAAAGTGGGAGGAACATAAAATCAAAAAGAAGACTCAGACGGGTACCTGAATCTTTGGTGTGCAAAGAATGCCAGCTGAGCATCCCTGATCTCGGTCAACATCTTCTCAATGTTGGCTATTCTGGTCTCGACCTCGATGTTGGGCAGCACCGCCATACTGGTGCTTGCCTCCTCCTTCCTGACCAAAGGTGGGCGCCTGGTGGACTTTGACCTCCGTAGTCGATGAACACGAACTTGCCGTTCCTCAACTCAATGTCATTCATCTTCTTAAGGGCTGCTTCTCCCAACTTGCTGACCCCCATCACAGGCTTCTCCTTCATCTCATCATACACATCGACTCCCTTCGCTAACGCTGTCACGAAGTACCCACACGTACACCTTAGAGCTTGCTTGGCCAACACCGTTTTGAGCTGCTCACCGAGGAAGGCTGCGAAGTTGACCTTGATCTTGGTGTGCATACACCATAGAAGGTATCTCTCCTTGTTGCTCAAGGCATTGCCGCTGTCGTTCTTGCCATATAGGTTGTAGGCAAAGATGCGATGGCAAAGCCTCAGCGCATGGGTCTTCAACTCTGTGCCTTTGTTGTTGCCTCCATTGTACGGTGCTCCGTTCCCAATCTCCTTCCATTGCTCATGATAAGCAACGTCTCCAGGGGGTGGCACTACCTTCTTGGCCTCCATAAATTCCTTCTTGGCCAAATCCCTCAGACTCACCATCCTCAAGATCTGGTTGAGGGCACTAACCTGAAAATCATACTTCTCCTCCAAAAATGAGAAGGAAATAGTGCTCACCCCAACCTCGGGATCACTCGTCACAGCCGCAGTTCTGTACACCTCATTAACTTGCTCCTCGTAAACTTCCACCGGCCATTCCAAGAACTTACTCCATCCTATCCCATCAAACAACGTTCGCACTTCTTGGGCAACATACAGGTCCTCGTATAGTTTGAAGTCGAGAACCCTGCGTGCTATCACCTTCCAATTCCTAGGCCTCTTATACATCATCACTGTGGTACCCTTCTTCTTCCTCTTGTTCTTGCTGCTTGCTGGTGTCGATTGATTGTCATCCTCTTCTTCCTCAACATCTTCCCCTCTTCGTTCTCACTAGCCATTGACGAAGTTCCAGAAGCTCTTCCCTTCGACATCGTCGGTTGGATAGACCCGGCATCCGAAGCAGTGGACTTATGCTTTTTCATCGGTGCAACTTCCTCAATGTGAGGGCGCTTGCTGGCCAGCCGGACGCTTTCCGTCTTCGTCGGGCTTTTCTTAGCCTTGGTCTTCGCCTCCGCCACCAACCTCGCCGCCTCTGCTTCTATGGCATCATCAAGGACGTTCTCTTCATCGTCTTGGTCATCATCGCCTTCCCTTTCACCTTCTCCATTATTCTCTTCTTCCTCGCCATTTTTTTCCTCCTCCGCCTCTTCCTCCAGTTGTTGCTCAGTCACCATGACCTTCGATTGGGTCTCTTTCTCTGGTTGCTTCGCCGCCTCATCCATTAAGCTCGGGTTTTCGTCGCTCATCATGAGCTTGACGTCGACCGGTAGGCTCTTGGGCACTCTCGGTCCAATGGTGACGGAGGGGTTTTGGTCGGTAGAGGTATTGGCGGGTTCCATGGGGAGTTTCCGCTTGGTGGTTTTGGGTTTTGCGGTGGTGGTGGTAGGGTTGTTCCTGGTGAGATCGATGTTGGTTCCGGTGGGAATTTTGTTTAGTTTGTTTCTTGGCCAAGTAGACACCATAGTGAGGGGTTTGGGTGTTTTGATAGAGAGTGAAATAGAGAGAAGATGAAAAGTTGCAGGGGAGGTTAATTTCAAATTGGGTAGTGGGCGTGGATACGTGCTAGGATAGATATATAGGGCGCGGTTTTTTAGGGATATAGTAACCGCCATAAGCAGTCGTTCACCAACAACTTGGTTCATGCCGAAAACCTCTGCTCGACACCCCCATCTTACTTCTTCATCGTGATTCCCGATCTACAACCTGTATCTTGCTCAACCTCTCATGTACACTTCGAAACACCAAATATACGCTAAAAATAAACTCCTTCCTATGGTTAATCTAGAATTAAAATACTTTTGAAATTAAATACTTTAAGCATAAACTAACTAATTTTTTTTTCAATAATTTTATTTTTTTTACAAAAATAAAGAATAAAATAAAAAACGAAAATAGAAATAAAGAGAAAATACTAACCAGGTTGCCTCCTGGACAGCGCCTCGTTTAAGGTCTTGGGTACGACACCCCCTCCTTTTGAAGTCAGAGATCCTCCTCGACAGGGAATCCAGATGGTTCCTCCTCAACAAGTTGTTCTTGCCCAAAATAGGCCTTCAAGCGCTGGCCATTGACTTTAAAAACTTTCTCATTCTTGGGATCCTTGATCTCAACAGCTCCATTTGGGAATTGAGCTTGCACTTCATAAGGTCCTGCCCACTTGGTCGAGAGCTTCCCCGAGGAAAGCCTAAATCGAGTTTGGTACAGCAACACTTGTTGCCCAAAATGGAACTCCTTCTCTTTAATCAAAAGATCGTGGATCTTCTTCATCCTTTCCTTGTATAAATCGGCATTATCATAGGCTTGGAGCCTTATCTCGTCAAGCTCTTGAATCTCGAGCTTCCTTGATTCACCTACCTCGTTCTAATCGAGGTTGAGTTGGGCAACAGCCCCATGGGCTCGATGTTCCAGCTCGACGGGCAAGTGACACCTCTTGCCATAGACCATGCGATATGGGGACATGCCAAAAGGTGTCTTAAAGACAGTCCTATATGCCCACAAGGCATCATCGAGGCGCATACTCCAATCCTTCCTTGTTTCCTTTGGAACTTGGTAAGGGTTATATAAAATCCATGCCCCATATGTCGAACACCTCCACAGGAAAGATCGGTATCATGGGTATTTTGTTCCTTCTCGTGATGTTGCTTTCCCTTTGGCACTTCTCATACATCTTGACCCACTCATAAAAGTCTTTGAACAATGTTGGCCAATAAAAGCCGCACTCCAAAACTTTCCGCATTGTACGTTGGTGCCCAAAGTGTCCTCCACACTCCTTGTTGTGGCAATGCTCAAGAATGTTTCTTTGCTCTTTATCCTCGACACACCTCCTTATTATCTTGTCCGTACATTTCCTCCATAAATATGGCTCGTCCCAAATATAGAAACGACTCTCGTGTTTAAGCTTGTTCCTTTGATAACGCTCAAGGTCGGAAGGTATATCTCCAGTCACCAAGTAATTCACGATATCAGCGTACCATGGCTCATCTTGGGCAAGACTCAGGTGCTCGTCTGGAAAGGTCTCCTTGATCGACGCCCCATCATCAGGCTGGAGGATTCGACTTAGGTGGTCAGCAACTTGGTTCTGGGCACCACTCTTATCCTTGATCTCTATGTCAAATTCATGCAATAAAAGAATCCATCTAATCAATCTTGGCTTGGACTCTTTCTTGCTCAACAAGTACTTCAACGCAGCGTGGTCTGTGTAGACTATGGTCTTGCCTCCAAGCAAATAGGATCTAAACTTCTCAAAGACAAAGACTATAGCTAACAACTCCATCCATAACCACTGGCATCACACATTAACTCAAAAGGCATCCCCCAATCCGGAGGTTGGATAATGGGGGCTGTGATCAAGTTCTCCTTCAAGGCATGGAACGCCTTCTTACAAACTTCATTGAACACCCATGGTACATCGTTTTGGAGTAGCCTCGTCATTGGTTGGGCAATTTTGGCAAAGTCCTTGACAAATCTCCTGTAGAATCCACCATGCCCTAGAAATCCTCTCAATTCCTTCACAGATCTTGGGTAAGGTAACTTGGCAATAATATCGATCTTGGCTTTGTCCACCTCAATACCTTTCCCCAAGATGACATGTCCCTAAACTATTCATTCTCTCACCATGAAGTGGCATTTCTCATAGTTTAACACAAGGCTTTTCTCAACACATCTTTTCAAGACTCGATCCAGGTTGTTGAGGCATGATTCGAAGGTCTTGCCGTAGACGGTAAAATCGTCCATGAAGACTTCGATGACTCTTCAAGAAGGTCTGAAAAAATGTGCATCATATACCTTTGAAATGTCCCAGGTGCGTTGCATAACCCGAACGGCATCCTTCTATATGAAAATGTGCCAAACGGGCACGTGAAGGTGGTCTTGCCTTGATCCTTATCAGCAACCCAGATCTGCATGTAACCAGAATAACCGTCAAGAAAGCAATAATAGTCATTACCAGCTAACCTCTCAATCATCTCATCACTAAAGGGCAAGGGAAAATGATCCTTCTTCGTCTTTTGGTTTAGCTTCCGGTAATCTGTGCACACTCGCCATCCGGTTTGCAATCTCATGACCATCGTTTTTTCGTTCTCAACAACTTGGATTCCCGAATTCTTGGGCACCACGTGCACAGGACTCACCCACCGGCTGTTGGATACGGAGTAGATGATTCCCAAGTCAAGAAGCTTAAGTATCTCTTTCATCACCACTTCTTTCATGGCGGGATTCAATCGCCTTTGTGGATCTCTTACGGGGACAACACTTTCCTCAAGCAAAATATGATGAACACAATTCAAAGGGTTAATGCCTTTGATGTTGGCCAAGGTCCACCTTATTGCCTCCTTATATTTGCTCAGCACCTCACCAACTCGCATCTCCTCCATGCTCGATAGCTCGGAAGATATGATCATGGGCAAAGTCTCATTCTTGCCGAGATATATGTATTTCAGATGCTTGGGCAAAGGTTTCAGCTCCAACGTAGGGACCTTTTGCAGTGATGACACCAATCTATCCTCCGGTTTCAACTCAGGGATGTTGAGTGGTTCGAACCCCTGAGGTTTCATATTGCCTGGAATCCTGGCATAGCTGCATTCCTCTACATCCGCTGGTTCATCGTTCTGGGCAAGATCTTCTTCTGTCTGCAAGCTGGCATCCTGCTCAAAAACTGTCTGTTGCCAGAATTCCTCCACTATTTCATTGGTCTCATCATGGTTTAGTTCCTCGAGTTCCTCATCAAACTCATTAAGGGGGTTTTGGTCACCTTTATTCTGATCCTCATCTTTATCGCCAAAGAAATTATCAAAGGTTTGGCACTCCTCCAACTCCTCATCCTTGAAGTAGTCTTCATCGGTGGAGTAGTCGAAACTGTGTCCATGGACTGACTCCTCCCAGAAATCTTTATCACTTTCATACTCATCATCTTCAAAGAATTACATCATGGCACCCTCTGTCTCATTATCCTCATACTGGTCGAGTTCCAGGTCAAGATCCTGAATGAGATTGACTGGATTGCTTCCTCATTGTCTTCAAAGAAACAACTTAAGTTGTTCAACATCTCCACTTACTCACCACATGTATTGAGAGTGTTGAGGTGCTCCATGGCATCATCTTGATTTTTCCTATAAGCATCGAACTCTACTACTTCTCCAACTACTTGCACCGTCAACCTCTCAGTATCACAATCGATTTTGATACATGATGTCCTCAAGAATGGCCTCCCGAGCAAGATCACTAGATTCTTGATTGCTTTCTTTCCCATGTCAAGAACATAGAAATTGGCTGGGAACAGAAGATCCCGACCTTGACCAACACGTCCTCCAAAACTCCATCGGGGTAGACTGTGGATAAGTCCGCCAATTGAATGGCAACACGGGTAGGAGAAAGAGGTCCAAACCTCATCTTGTCGAACATGGCCCTCGGCATTACATTTATCGAGGCTCTGAGATCAAGCATCGCCTTGGGTATTGACGTGGTACCTATTGTGCATGGGATAGAAAACATGCCAGGATCCTTCTTCTTGATCGGGATGTGGGAATTCATGAGTGTTGACACATTCTCCACATGGAAGCGGGCATTATCAGGGTACTTGGTCTTCTTCAAACACATCTCTTGCAAAAAATTTGCACACTTTGGCATGGATTGTAACGCCATCAATAGTGGCAGGTTGATTTCTATTTTCTTGAACACATTCATCATGTCCTCCAACTCTTTCTGATCACGATCGCAGGTAAAACGTCTTGAGTACGGGGTTTTTGTCTTGGCAGTGTGAGGAGTGGTTCTCTTGGCCAAAGCCTCTGCCTCTCTTTCAGCTTTCAAAGAGTCCAGCAAGACGTCATCTTTATTGAATCCCAGTCTTGATCTCTCCATCTTCACGTAGTCAAACAAGGCTTCATCCTCCTTATTATCGAAGACGGGATTCTTATTGGCCTTTATCCCTTCTTCACATTTTGCTTTTAGCTCTGCGTAGATGTCATTGATATCTCCCGTACTCATCTTGGTTTCCTCAATTTGAACAGCTCCCTTGGGTTGGGTCTTGGGCAACAACTCTGGCAAATCCTTCCCACTTCGCAAAGTCATAACATTGACTTGCTCCTTGTTGATCTCCACTTGGGCAGGAAGCATTCCATTCTTGTCATCTACTAGCCTTGAAAAGGTTTGGTTTATGTGAGTCAATTGAGCTTGAAGGTTATTCGATTGACCTCGACTTTCTAGTTGAAAGTTCTCAAAATCCCTCCTCACATTTGGTTCTCATTTGTAAACCGATCAATGGTCTCCTTCATGAACTCCGTCTTTGCTGGTTCTCGATGTGGAGGAACATAGTTATGTTGTTGTTGAGGTGGTTGTTGAGGTGGAGGAATGTATTGTTGTTGCTGTTGCAGCTGAACCGCCTGCTGCGGCTGTTGGTGGGCAGGAGGTAGCTAATAGTGGTTGTTGTCATACCTCAAGTTCTCGTGCTGGTTCTGCCTATAGCCGAAGTTGTTGCCATAGTTGTTGCTACTGCCATATTGGAACCTTTGTTGCCCACCGCCTTGCTGGTTCTGTCCTATTGCCTTCACCTCTTCTCCTTCTTCCACGAACCAACTGGGACATTCTGATGTGATATGGAATGCTGACTGACATACCTCACATTTCTTCACAGCTCTTTTAATTTCCTTGTCATCTACCTTCTTGTTCAAGGCCTCCATTTAACTATCCATCTTGTCCATGAATTCTTTCATGGTAGTGGCCAAGTTGTCTGAGCTCCCCTTGTTGCCTTCATACCCCCCTCTTAGGATATCATCCTCATCTCGTGATTGTTCCGCCATTGCTCCGATTTTCTTAAACACTTCTGAAGGTCTTTGATCACATATTGCTCCTCCATAAGCTGCAATTATCCATTTCCTCTCGGATGCCCTCAATCCTTTTAAGAAGTATTCAATCAAGTCAATGTCCTGAATTCGATATTGAGGGCATCTTGCTATCAACTTCTTGAATCTTTCATAGTAATCATACAGTGACTCACTTCCACCCATCTTGATCGAGGAAATGGCATTCTTCTCACTTTGTATCCGGCCAACGGGTATGTACTTGTCAAGAAAAGCCTACTGCATCTTTTTCCAGGTGTCGATGCTTCTCTCTGGCAAGATGTAAAGCGACTCACGTGCTCCGTCAAGTAGTGAGAACGGGAACGTAAGTAGCCTTACGTAGTCGGGAAACGTATCTTAGGCAGCAACTTATTCTCCATCGTTGTTGTCATTTCGGACAACATTTCGTTCCCCATTGTTTCTATTATTGCCATTTCGGTCAGTATGGGCATTATTCCTCACAATGCTGATCGTCATCTCAAAGTCTTGAAGATGGGTCTGAGGATCTTCTCCGGGATGATCGCTGAACTTGGGCAATATTTGTATCAGTGAATGTCTGAGCTCCCAGTTGCCAGTGATGGCGGACAACTAGATACTTGAAGGTCTGATTCCCTTGTCGTCAGGGAACATAATCTGACGGATGGTTCTTTCTTGTTGTCATGCCATAGTGGTTAATGTTTCTACTTCTGAACTGCATGTTGACTCCTTAATATCTGTACTCGCTATTGAGCAAGAATCGTCTTCTTGCTCGATATCCTGATCCTCTATCAAACTCTGGGACTCTGAAGGTTCGTTGACGCCTTTCTCCAGATCTCTCTTCTTCTTGTGTTGTTCTGCTCGATTTCTCCTAGCTATCACCTCCGGACATACACCGTGGTCTTGTGGATCTCCGTCACTCCGTAGATGTGGCTTGGGCATAAACCGCGCTCAACTCAAGCTAGAAGAGCACACTAGCTTAAAACCAAGTCCCCGGCAACGGCGCCAATTTGACGAAGGGCCGTCGTCACACTCTTCGCACAAATAAATTTATAAAACACCTCTTGCCTAACAAAGTAGTAGCTAATGGCAAGTGGGGTCGATCCCAAGGGACTTGGCGTAGATCTGCTCTTCAGGTAATTTTCAACGGAAGGGGTTATGGTCGAGATGTATCTCAATATCCTGTAACTCAATAAGTGAAATATCAATAACAAAGAAGTTTAGGATAGGGTTTCGAATCAATGATCCTAATTACTCATTACTCGTTCATCGGTGCAAAGATATTCAATTATCTGATCTCATTACTTGGTTTAAGAAAAAGATTAGTTTATACCCTAATGGTCACGAAGTCACGATATAAACACACCAAGCCTCTGTCTATCCAATTTTACAGATCTTGACCAGAAGGCAAGATCTTCTCCTTTGATCAACAAAGTCACGAAGACATTTCAGTAACGATGCTGCCCAAAAGGCATTAAGAATAAACAGACCCAAGACAGTCAAGAGGTAGGTCAACACCGACTGCTCTCCAACACTCTTAACCTTCTTGGGCACGAGAGACACCTTGAGTTTGATCCCAAATCCTGTTAATGACTTAATCTCAATATCTAAATGGTGATCAAGCATATGTCAATATCAATTAAGTCTGGAATTATTCCTAAGTATTTCGGGAACAAAATCAAATAACGAACTCACACAATTCGACCTCACGAGTTTAGAACGAGTAATTAAGATCACATCATCTACATCCAACCCAAACAATAAATTTAGCTAAACATAATATTAAGCAAAAACACAAAACATATAAGGAAAATCATACTTGAAATTAACTGGAAACGGTTGCTGCTCAAAAGCGTAAGTCAGCAACTAAGGTCTTGGCTTCAAGCCAACAACTAAAAACTAATGCAGAAAACACTAAACACGAAATATAAATTTGCCAGTATGACTTGTTTCTCTCTCACGCTTTCTCAAACAAGAATGCAGAAATTAACTCGAACTCTCTCCATTACAAAGTGAAGTCGGCCATATATATAGGCGATGGAATTAGGGTTAGAATAGATTCCTTGTTGGAAAAGGACTCTTTCCATGCATATTTGCCTCCTTCCTTATCCATGCAGCTGCGATTTACTTCCCTTACTTGGTAGGTACCTTCATTGATTAGGTTTAGCTAGGATAAGAAAAGAAATCTTCGATCCTTATCCTCTTCCTTGGAAAAGAAGAAATCTGCTGCTGCTCCGACTTACTTCTCGACTTCGATATCTGCATTCTGTATCACTTCTTATGCTGACCAAGATCCTAACTCCTCCAGGGACTCTGTCTGTTGGCTTCAAGGATATGGGGAGGTACTTCCTGACTTGTAGATTGAATAGAACGTTGTTGCCCAGCTACAAGCTTCCAGCCCTATGCCCATTTGCATTGTATTGCCATCTCAGCATCTCAACAACAGATTTTCACCGGATTTGTCCAAGATCCCACCTGTTCTTCCCTGCACACCATCTCTCGACTTTGTGTCCTCCCAGACACATTTTGACTGGATAAAGACTAAAAAGAACAAGAAAAATAAAAGAAAAGATGAACACAAATATGAGTTCATCAATGTGCTTGTGGTGGGGTGCTCTATCGACTTCGTTTTGGGATTTTTTTTGTGTCGATGAGGTCGGTTTAATTATCTTCCCCACAACCTTCGGAGCCTTCGCCAATTTTTCCTTCTTTTCATCTTCTTTTACGGGGAAACCTCTCGAAACTCTCCTTCTGTATTCTTCTCTGTTAATCATTTTGGAGGTTCCCAGTGTACATAATACACCGAGTCAAGACTGTACCAATACAGCTCCATAGTGTCTTTTATGAGAATAGGCATCGGGATATGTATGACAAGATCATAAACAAGTTATGTTAAATTATTATTATATCACAAATTAAACATGTAATATAAATGATAAAATATTATAAAAATAAAGGGACAACCTCTCTCTCGAAAAACGTGCTGAAATCTGCCTTGAAGAGTTTTGTAGTCCATATCAAAAATCGAGGAACTCTAACGGCGGCTGCTCGGGTTCTACAATACTCTCCCAACAAAGGAATACACTCGTAAGATCAAATTTGTTAAACCCAAACCGGTCCGTAAAAGTGATAAGTTCCAATCTGCGCTTGGTCGGGTTTCTTGGCGGTGTTGTTGATGTAGTAGGTGAATGTCTGATATGTGTAATCACCCCAAGGAAACTCTTTGTTAAACATTGATTTTCTCATCTTTATAAGCTTAATTGATGTCAATTTGTATTGGGAAATCATATTTGTAATGAGTTTTGTGTTTAAATATTGTTAATTTGTGAAATATGATGCTTGTTCGTTGTTTGTTTGATTTTGCAGAAATTTGGAGTTAATTTTATGCAAATTGAGCATGATAGGATGAAAGTACAGTTCGATAGGAGTTCTTAGGCGAAAACGGATCCAAAATCGGAGTTATAACGAAGGAGAACAGGCAAAAACAAAAATGTTGCGCGCTGGCCCAGCACACACGCGGACAGCACGCGAATTTTCTAGATTTGTGCTATTTTTGGTTATTTTCTCCTATTTTTGTTATTTCCTACTCGTACTAGGATACAACCTTGTACCCCCCACACCTATATATATATGTCCTCCAAAACACATCTAGACAATTTCTTATGTTCTTGATTTGTCTTGCATGTTTGATTGATTGGCCACCAATTTTGCATATTAGTTGTTAATTCAATAGTCGGGAGATGAGGATTAATACATGAACTGGAACATAGGACACGCATTGCAAAATAACTGGGAGGGGATGAGCCTTGTGTGAGATCATTAATCTTAGGATCTTTTTGGAGTTACATGCATATGATATTTGTCGGGAACGAAAACCCTTGCATGTGATCAACGGTTTATTCGCTACGGGAGTAGGTTTAAGCTATCTTTGTGATTGTTCTAAGAAGAGTCGAGTCCCAGTGTTAATTGATTGATTAATTGAGATTTGAATTTTAATTGTCCATTGAAATCGAAGCCTTAGGATACCTTTTTCTTATTTGCATCTTTACAGAGTTTTGTCTGCTTTTTATTTGCTATTCGTTTTCTTAATTAGTTTCATTAAAAATCCAAAAATTAAAGTTTGTAGTCTAAATAGAGGATAATAGTTGAAAATAGTATTTGCTAAGTTGAATCAGTCTCTGTGGAATACGACCTTGCTTCCATATACACAATAGCACCCGTGCACTTGCGGCGTGTTAAAGAAAAGTGCGAACACTCTTCCCAACGTTGCGGATCCTCAACTAATGCCAATACCCATTCCTCGACCTCCATGTCACGGTCCCGACAAAGGAGAAATAGGTAGTAAATCAAGAGCTTGGCTACCTTCACATAGTCTGCAAAGTCATCTCCCAACTTTAAGGCATTGAACATATTGCGCATGTATATAACTTTAGTTCTGTGGCCTTTGAATACTCTATTGAAAAAACTATCAGGCCAGAGGAGATGTCTCTCATTTGGGTTGAAATCTATCCTTCCAAAATACAATTCAGTAATACATGCATAGTCGCGTGCGGTGAAGCGGAGGGTTCGCCCGAAAATTTGGAACCACGTCTCATCCGGGGGGTTCTAGGACCCATCACCTAACGGGCCAATAAGTGATGCAGGACACTGTTTGTACTTCCATTTCTCTTATGTTTATGTAACGGCCAACAACTCCTACCGTAAATTCATTATACACTTCTTGATATCGTCTTAGATTGCCCGCAAAGTGCCGAAATACCTTCGTGATTTCTTTGAATACGACCTCATGACAATATAAATTCAATAATTTGTTATGCTGACGCAATTCAGGTCTCATCCATTCACAATCGGGCTGCAATATAAACACACAAACCATAAGGAAGGAAGTTTGAGCGCTCAAACTAACAAAATCAAAAAACACAAACATATAAAATAATCTCGGGGCAACCCACGATGGGCAACCCACGATAGGGCTGCCCACGACGGGCTGCCCATGACGGGGCTACCCACGACGGGGTAACCCACGGTGGGACCACCCACGATGGTGCAACCCACGATGGGGGTAATCTACGGTGGGGCCACCCACGATGGTGCAATCCACGACGGGTGCCACCATGGGTACATAAACACCCACCGTGGGCAGCCCGTTTCTCACCTCCAAACCCCAATTTTAATCAACGAATCTTAGATATAACACTACTAATGCTCATAAAATCATGTACATTATTCTCATATTCAATAAATCGAAGTATACACACTTAGAAGTATACATTTTTCAAACCCAAAATTCAATTTCATGTGAAATTTAAGCACTAACCGGTGGTTCGTTGTCGACGAGTGCTACTTCCTCCTCATCGGAATTAGACGTCGACACCGTTGACTCCCCATCGTGGTTGGATTGGTTGCTCATTTCCGGCGTGTGTGTGTTTGTTCCGTCGAAGTAATCGTGGGTGGGAAAACATCGTGGGTGTCGAGGGTTGAGAGAGAGAGAGAGAGAGATGTATGGGATGACGACTTAGGGGTATTTTGTTTTTTCATTTTAAGCTCGTGAAACATCATATAATATGTTGGAACTTATAAGCTTTTTAAATAAACTTAGTCAAACATCATAGAGAGTATTCTAGAGATCATAGTTTCAAATATAAATCTCACCAACATTTTATAATTAAGCATGCCGTACCTATTTCATGTTCAAAGTATTAACAAGACCGATATTTATTCAATGCGCACTTGAAATAATGATGGTGGGGCTATGCATATCATAAAAATAAAAATGAAAATGAAACGAAATTGTGTCTGTTACTTCGAAAATAGTTGGAAAAACATTCTATTCAAATTTGATTATAAGTTATTTACATTTGACAAATCAATACAAGAATATGTTAATCACATTGAATAAAGAAAAACGCAATCCTTAATCACCAAAAAATATCATTGTCCCAAGAATGTCAAGTGCTCCATAGAATTCAAATGTGGGCCAAATTAATTTCTGATTTCTCAGTAATACACAATTATACTTTTTCATCTATACTATATTAAAGCAAAATAATTTGTCTTGCTTTTTCTCGCCTAAATGCCATGCAACTCTACGTATCCCGCCTAAACTTCATCATTTCCCATGCAAATACTATCAATGGTTGCAACCTTTTTTTATATTTTTTGGATCACATTATTGGAAGCCTTACGCACAAGGCCCTATGCGACTTTTTAGATTTCTAATCTTTTAATGCATTTTAATTTTAATTACTTTTTATATGTAGAATTACTTATTCTTTATGCCTTCAAATGTGTAATATTCTATTAGACATGTAATTTTTGTAGTTTACTTATTTTTCTAAGATGTAGTGGAGTATTATTTTGTGTGATTTAAAAATATAATTTATGCATCATTACTACTAATTTTATATATATGTCCTGTTAATTATGGTCAAAAAAATAATTTGATTGAGCACTATGCTTACAATGAATAATTTGAAACACATTTGCCTCTTTGAATTATTAGTGAAATACTAATTTAAAAGAAAATTTTGAGCAAAATTTCTAGAATAAAATAAAAAGGTACTAAAATATTTAGTTGCCTATATTGTTTTGTTTATATCATGCAATACTTACATTATTGTATAATTTTTTTTTTAGTATTGCATGATATAAACAAACTACTGTATACAAGAACTATAAAAATAATTTCTTTAGCAATTGCCAAACTATACATAATATCCTATTATAATTAAAAATAGATGTAATATTCATAACTAACATAAAAGAAAACATCAATTAATGTTACTTGTTTTTTTTAATATCTAATGTATTTAATAATCAATAATTCTATTCGAACATACTATGTTTGGACATACGTGCTTGAAATAGGAAAAAAATTGTCTGAATGCCTTCAAAGTTTCTTTTCTACTCAGATTCCCTTCCGAAATATTGATCTCACGTACATCCGCTCCCAAATTCTACTTTCATCCACACTCAACTCCTAAACTTGTGAATTTAAATTGGGATGAAATTTTATAATTACAATTTAAAAAGTGTATATTTATTAATAACCAAACTGTTAAAACTATGAAATTAAATTATTAGTTACAAAATCTGTCAAATCTTTATTTTTACCATAGTATGTCTGGACATAGTATGTCCAAATAGCACTACCCTTTAATAATATATAGTATAATTATATCAATAATATTAATAATACTACAAATCGAAACACTAAACATCGCATTGTGCAGCGCAACGCGCGCGGATAAATCTAGTCTATAATTAAAAAGATAGTGAAGGCAAATCCTGCTTGCATACATTTTATGAAGGAATAATCCAGAAAAGCAAGGGAAATATTATCAAACAAAAATATATTAAACCTAAATATATTTACAACCTCATTTAAATGGCATATATGTCAAGTACTGGCATGAAGAAAAAAAAATATAAAAATGTTGTTCTACAAAGAAGCTCGGTCATTTAATATGTATACACAGTAGGAGCTAGCATATTCTTCCATTGAATCATCAAAAAATAATCATCTCCTCCTAAGTCTCCCTTCATCATCAGTCACTTCTTCCTTCTTTGCTAATTGAGTCCTACTGCTGCCAGACACTTGAGGGTGCCGAGGGGCTGTATCACGAACAGTACGAGGTTCCTGCACGACAAAGAAGGAAGCAGCTAAATTGCAGAAATACACAACACACACATGTATGTATCAAGAATTCAAGAAATTAATGGAATGGGAACAACATTAGTTTCACTTGCTCTACAATCATTGTGTTTTCTTGACTACTTGTGTTCACCTTCTCATATGTTATTTAAATAAATCTAGCTAAGCGCGTAGTTGAGTAAATAATGATAGAATCTATGGCAGAAAAGCTTTAAGAAGGCAATGCTTACCACGCGGAAAGGAAATTCATCAGCCTCAAGCATGTGAACGATTTGACCCATCTTGGGGCGTTTGTTGGCGTCCAAGTCTATACATCGTAGGCAAAGCAGAAGTATTCTCTTGAGAGCTCTTGGGGGAGGAGGAACATCCATCAAAGGGTCTACGACCTCTTCACTACGACGACTTCCTACCATCCCTTTGAACCAATCTACCAAGTTCATCTGAAATTTGAGGAACATAATTACAACTTGTTACTTCTTTTCATTTACAATAAATATTTGTGATATTTGAGGGGAAAATAATTTTCTTCACCTCTCCTGGTGGTCTGGAATAGTCTACTGGGCTCCTTCCAGTTACTATTTCCATGAGTAGAACTCCAAAGCTATACACATCGTTCCCCTCGTTGAGCATACCAGTACTTGCATAGTCTGGGGAGACATATCTGTAATAAGTAAAATAAACATTAGATGAAGAACAAAGAGAAAATGAATGTCTTCTTCCTCTTTCCAATCCTCTGTGAGATGACAAAATTAAGGTCAGAACAGGACAAACCCGAATGTTCCCATCACTCGTGTAGTCACATAGCTTTTCTCAGGTCCCAATAGCTTGGCAAGTCCAAAGTCTGATACTTTTGGGTTCCATTTCTTGTCTAAAAGAATATTGCTGGATTTCACATCACGATGAACAACTTTGGGTTCCAATCCTTCATGTAAGTATGCTAGCCTGCAAAAGCATCCAGAAATTCGATAGTAGTTCATAAAAAGCAAACATTGAGAATTACCAAGCATCTGCATCTCATGAGATGCTCCAAAGAACTATTCGGAGCATAGATTATCATTTTATTTGTCAAATTGAATACAGTAAATCAGGTGAAGCATATCAACATTCAATATGAAAAATTGGGACAATGCCTCACCCTCGGGCTGTCCCAATAGCAATTTTCATCCGGATCTCCCAAGTCAATGGACTAACTGGCCCCACATCGCCATGTAACCACTGCTCCAAATTGCCATTGTCGATGTACTCATAGACCAGCACTCTGATCAGAGTAAAAATGATCAGAAATCAATGAAGAAAAACTAACTATGTGTTAACAGCGAGAAATCAAACGAAAATGAGACGGGTACCTTTGAGCTCCTTCAGCACAATAACCTAAGAGACTCACAAGGTTCTTGTGTTTTACTTTCCCAATCGCTTCAACCTCCACTTTAAACTCCTTCTCCGCCTGGCCCCTGTTAAGTAAAAATGCAAAGAGTGATAAAGTGGTTTACCATACTGTGCAAGCAAGAGACTAGTATGCTCAGAAAGTTCAAGCTCAAAAAGTTGCTGCCTGCTTCTAGAAGACTAATGAAAGAACACCTATGTTGCATTAAAAATTAAGATGAAGATAGGTAGCAATACTAATCTTGGATCCAATTATCATCTTGTGAATCTCTAGTTAAGATCAATCATCATTAAAGGAGATTATCAGAATCGTCATCCTAGGGAAAGAATTGACATCCAAATAATATGGCTTATTGGCTCGTGGCTTTCGATCTGCAACCATTAGACCCCAACTAGAATAGCATAATTGATGCCCGTAGCCATGTTTCCCAGGAGGGTGCATTAGACCAGTGCAACTAACAAGAAAATGCATTTTTGAAGTCTGCAGTTCGAGAAACAAGTTTCAACTTGCTCTAAAGTAGCTTGTGCCATAATTTTTGGAGACTCTGCAGCTATATATCTTTCACTTTCATTTACAATGGTATTATAAGTCTTAAAACCTCTGAGGTTCCCAAACGAATATGGAAAATATGCGTCAAAAATTGATTAAGGATGATAATACCCACTTGAACTACAATTCTGAGAACCTCCAAAATCTCAAAACATTAACAGCACTGAACCAATCAGCACAAAAAAGATACCAAAAGAAAAGGGACCAAAAATATAGGCAGTGGTATCAAACTGAGAAAGCAAGAAAAAAAGAAAAAGTTAATCAAGATAATAAAAAGTAAAATAATGATATTAAAGTGCTAATATAAATTAATGAAAGGATAAACTGAGAAAGCAAACATGAAAGAGTTCATCAAGATAATATAAAGCAGAATAATGATATTAAAGAGCTGAAATCAAATTAATTAAAGGAGAAAAAGGATAAGTCTAAAGCTTGGCCTACAGAAGAGGGAGAATATAAAAGAAGAACAAAAGAAACAAAAGTTACCATTTACTACTTTGTTTTATTTTCTTATAATCCCTAATCCAAAAGGACAAAACTATTCACCCTCAAAGCAATCCAGATCGAACCTTTGATTCCATCACGAAATCCCCACTGTAACACGTACTTACAACATAACACTAACAAGCAACTCCACTCAAAACAAGATCAGCAATTCAAACATAATTTCTAACAAGCACTTCTTAATCAAGTACCTAATTCAAATTTAAATACATAAACATATAACATGCATGTTGGATCCTGCAATTCAAATTCCTCCTGTGCAAATTCATCTACCGTGCTATTGCGTGCGTGTCGGTGTGTGTTTGTGTGTGAATGAAACGGCGAGGTAGAGATGAGGTGCTTACTTGTTGTTTAGAAGATTTTTGGCTGCAATGACGGAACCATCCTGCAAAACCCCACGATAAACAATTCCATAACCTCCTTCCCCAATCACATTCTGACTGGAAAACTGATTGGTTGCAATCTGCAGCTCTCTCATGCTATACCAGCGGCCCCACCCAGAGCTCCCCAAACTGTCGGTGGAAGCCGACATTGCCGACGAAGACTCGCTCTGCGTCGTGCTCGACTCCTTGCTCTCCGACTCCGCATCCAACCCCTGCGAAACGCCCCCGATCACAAACACCTTCTCACTCTTAACCTGTCGCTGATCCGCCTCCCCGGCCTCACTGCAAACCAGCGGCAGAAGTCCGGAACTCTGATTCACGCCAACGCGGCGTCGGTTGGAGCTTCGGTTGCGGAGGAGCAGAAGAATTAGAACGAAAGCGGAGAGCACGAGCACGACGGTGACGATTATAACGATGAAGAGCCTCTGGCCGAGAATCGGGGTTTTCTGGGTGAAAATGGAGCTACCGGAATCCTCCATTTACTCCGGCGAGATCGGGCGATTGGTGGGCGAGGCGTTGGGTGAAAGGCATGTATGTATTGGAGTAGAATTTAAGATGGAAAGGGAAAAAATGTGGTTGAAGAAAGTGAAAAAGTGGTAGCCATTGTTGAAGAGAGGAGTTGGCTACTGCTCAAGGAGTAGGAGTGGGCATACGCATACAACGGATACCATATCCATCACCAACTAAAAGTGTTTGTTACGAGAATTGAATTGAAGACAAAGAAAGGGGTAATTTCGGCAAAACAGAGCTGGTGACCAATTTGACCGTTCTACCCGTGCCAATTCTCTATTGCAACTCTACACGTGGCGCGTGTATAAATCGTCTTAGAAAATGTTGTAATACAAGAATGGAAAAAACTAGTCGTGCTGACTAATTCTATTTTACTAGCTTCCTTCCTATCTTGTAGTAATATCATATGTTGAACGTTTCATTTTGTATCTTAATAATTAATATTTGTTGATAATATGAGATTTTCATTTCATTATACCCAATCCTACTGGATAAGCTTCGCCCAAGTCGAATTACATTTAAAATTATACTTTTAATGTTTATTTTCTTAAATTGTTAGTTTTGAGTGATACTTCAAAATGTTTTTTTTTTTTTTGGGTGGGGGTTTCTTAAAAGTAATGAGTTTGCATGGAGATCAAGAAATCATACTCTATTTTTTTTTAAAGGATTGGGATGAAAGAAATTATTTCTAAATAATTTGATTATTGTCATATTATCACGTACCACGTCACCATATGCTTTTAGAATTAAAATAAATAATTTGGAATTGCTACTTTTGACTTCAGTAACAATAAGAATAATAATAATCAATTTAAAAAAAAACAATAAGTATAATAATGTGTGAGACATGTAAAAAATATTCAAGTTAAATTATAAATATTTGTGAGACGTGGCTTTATTATTCGAGATCACACCGGAAAAATTGTAGCAGCAGTGGCTCGATAAGTGGGGTTTCTACCAACTGTTTTCATAGGAGAGTTACATGCTTTGATGATGGGAATTGGTTATTGTATGGAGAAAGATATTTGGCCCGTATTTGTCTATACCGATTCGTTACTGGTCACACATGTTGTCAATGAATCAAACAATGGCACTGAAGCCTTATCTGATGAATGGTTTGAGGCAATAGTGGCTGCTAAGCGAGGTGTGGTGGTGGATTTTTTCCATGTTCAACGAGCTGCTAATAGTGCAGCTCATAGTTAAGCTAGTTATGCTATTGATCATTATGGTGTAATGGTTTGGGAGTCTTTTTTTTTAGAATATCGAGCCATTCTATTACTGAAGCCTTATCTGATGAATGGTTTGAGGCGATAGTGGCTGCTAAGCGAGGTGTGGTGGTGAATTTTTTCCATGTTCAACGAGCTGCTAATAGTGCAGCTCATAGTTTAGCTAGTTACGCTATTGATCATTATGGTGTAATGGTTTGGGAGTCGGATTTTCCGTCTTGACTCTTAGACATTGTTCACGCCGATTTGGTTATTTAATAGAATGGCTCGATATTCTAAAATAAAAGACTCCCAAACCATTACACCATAATGATCAATAGCATAACTAGCTAAACTATGAGCTGCACTATTAGCAGCTCGTTGAACATGGAAAAAATCCACCACCACATCTCGCTTAGCAGCCACTATCGCCTCAAACCATTCATCAGATCAGGCTTTAGTACCATTGTTTGACTCACTCACAACATGTATGATCAGTAACGAATCGGTATAGACAAATACGGGCCAAATATCTTTCTCCATACAATAACCAATTCCCACCATCAAAGCATGTAACTCTCCTACGAGAATAGTTGGTAGAAACCCCACTTGTCGAGCCACTGCTGCTACAATTTTTCCGGTGTGATCTTACCCGAATTTTAATTACAGTCCTATTCGATTATGTCAAAGCGCCCAAAAAAATCATAAATGCATGTTATTTCATTAATTATGATATTTGACAGATCCTAAATTCACGATTTAATATAAATTCAGCTATATACCAAAATAAGTGACAAAGTCAGGGTAGAGTGCATTCTCGATCTTCTATAACTTTTATGTTTCGATTTTATTCCTCTTTTTCTTAAATAAGTTAGGCATATAATTAAATTTGGAAACTGCAAATTAACTTTATCCTATATTGCAATTAATTACACAAATTTTCAATGTTTTAAAAATTAGAACTCACCAGGTAATAGTCGCAAGTAGAGGTCCCACCTCTGTATGATATAGAAGTCTCACTTATATAGTAGTATATTAATTTATTTGATAATAGACATATATATCTCGTTGTAATTTTTCAAAAAAAAAGGAACCTACGTGACAAATTTGACTTTTATAGGCAAATAACATGTCATTGTTGTGTCATACTATCAATTTAACATGATCATGTTGATTTAACACGGTTATGTCACGCCGGAAATAAAGCCATTGCAAAAAAACGAAATCAAAGTTATAAAGTTTTTATTATAATTGCAAAACGGGGTATAATAAAATTTACGGCAAAACTTGAATGCGACCGCGTGTGGCGCTTATACGCCATGCGTCGGCTTCCCACACGCAGCGCGTGTTGTGCACGGGTCTGATTTTTTTTCCGATTTTTATAATTCCGATTTTTCAATTTCAATTTTTTTCTTTTAATTTTTTTTATTTCATTTTTTTTTAATTCCACATTTTTTTTTTGCCTCTTTGTTTTGTTGTTTGCCGCTTCTTCTTTGGTCAAGATTTGAGCGAAGGGAGCCGAAGGCCTCGGAGCAAGCCAAAAAAGTCCAAATTATTGTCCGACGATTATCCTTATATTGGTAACCGGAGTGAAGGCGAAGCCGCGAAGGCGGAGCCGAAAAAAATACTCTGGAAATTAAAAAAAAAATCGAAATCAAAGAAATAATAAATTAATTTTGACATGGTCAACCCGACCCGGACCCGGTCACATATCAGCTACAACAGGTCGCACACAAGACCTCCTCTAAAGTTTATGATTTGATTTACAGTTTTCCCGATAAATATTATTGATGAATGGAAAAACTAATGAGGTAATGTAATTTGGTATAAGATCTAAGACTCACCACAGCGGTGATCTCGTCAGCGGTCTCGAGACACCGCCATTGATGAGACACCGTGTTGCAGAAGGGAGAGCTCGAGACGGTCCCGCCGCGTCGAGACTGTCTCGATCCGGCGCGTGTGGGACACGCGCTTGACGTGAAAATTAAAAAAAAATCGGGTCGGAGACGGCGGCGGTTTGTTGAGGCTCGTGATGGCAGGAGGTGTTGAGGAGCGGCGGAGGAGGGGCGAGCACCTCCGTTTGTCGAGATGCTCCTTGGATTGGAGGGAGCAGTTGGGAATGTCATGTTTGGTGTTGAGGATGAATTTGGAAGTGTAGATGGAATAGAGGAGGAGGATGGAGATGAAGAAGCAGGTGGCGGAGCTGCGGAAGGCGAGGGGAGGTCGGTGGGTGGAGGGGTTCTTGTTTGTGGTTAGGATTGGATGATATAAACGTATATTTTATAATTTTGTGTTTTATACGTACATCCATATAAGTGGAGTATTTGAAAAGTGTTATATTATATTAGTATTATTTTTTCTTTGTGAATTGATTATCTCAAACGGGACGCTGTTGAGAGATACAAGGAAGCACCATCAGCTCAACAATGATTTGATCGAGCATGTTTGGAGCCGATTTTGGGTCGGTTAACGAGTAGGATGTATTTTATTTTTTAAATTTCAATTAATGTAATGTTTTTATTTTTTTATATCAATTAATGTATTATACTAGTTATTTATTTAAATTAATGAAATTTTCAAGTTTTCTTATTAAAATTAATGCAAAATACAAATTCAGAAATTAGATAAAGACAACCCATAGAGACAGTTCCATTGGAACTCACTGTCTCTATCTCCAAAAAATCCAAAAAAATACCCCTTAGAGATACTACTACTACATATAGTCTAAGAAAATATGCAGTACCACTTCTCCTCACAATCTTTACCAAAATCTTTTAGGTTTAGCACAATTGAATTGGTATACACATCAATGCAAGGATGAATTAATTAATTAAAAAATGGGTTAATTGTCAAAAAATTCTCTACCTTTTTCAAAAATTTTGTTTTAATCCCCACCTTCTAAATCTGCCTCTAAATTCTCAACCTCTTAATTTTATTCAATTTTTCCCACAGTGATATATTCTGGTAAGACTATTGCTGACATGTTCATATTATTTACGGACGTGGCCTAATATATTATGTGTGGCACTCGTTACATAACAACGAGAGAGAACTAGAGCTCAATTTTGAAAACGGCGAGACAGAAAACTAGGGCTTTTCTTGGTACACTGAAGAGTCAAGCGTCTTTGATATATACACGAGGCAAAAAATCATGGATAAAATGACGTCGTTTTGTTCTTGCCATGTAAATATATCACCGTAAGAAAAATCAGAAAAAAATAAACCATTGAGAATTTAGAGGCAAATTTATAAGTTGGGGAAACAAGAATTTTGAAAAAGATGGATAATTTTTGACAATTAACCCTTAAAAAATTGACATCATCTTCCATTATTTTAAAAGATAAGACAGAAAAATATATAAATAATGAGTACAACCTTCCGGGTGTAGCACGTAGGCACCAATCGATTAAGAAATTAATATTCACTTCATCCTCGAAAAAGATGCATATTTCAAAATGATATGGGATTTAATAAATTGGTAAAGTGTGTTGTGAGTAGAATAAGGGTTCCACGTATTATATAATTTTAAATTAAGTAAGTAGAATAAATGTTTTACTTGGATGGCGTGAAATATTAGTTAATTAAATTGGATGAGTAGAGGATTAAATTAAGAGCATTTGCAACGGGGGATTGATCACCGGTATCGATCCCTCTCGATATCACCCTCATCGATATAGGGTGTATTGATGCCCATAGTGGAGGAGAAGGAGGCGGTATCGAGGGGCATGATATCGAAGGTGGTGTCAATATATCGACACCACCTTCGACATCGGGTTGGCAGCGATGAAGAAACACGTGGCGTGTCCCCATAAGGTTCGAGCTATTTTTTTTTTCAGAATTAAAAAAAATATACATCCCCAACGGCTATCCACTCCTTCCACTACAAATATATCTTCATTTCATTCATTCTCCACACCAACATCCAATCTTCATCCCAATTTCTTTCTTCTTCAATTTCAATTGGCGTCGCACCAAAAAGTCTGCGCCAAACTTGCAAAAAAATTTAGGTAGGAGTAGTTGTCCTATTTTTTTTCTTAATTATTGTATTTTTATTTTCTTAATTATTGTATTTTTATTTTATTAATTAGTGTATGTTTTATTTTTTTAATTGAATAAAATTATCATTTTTTAATTTTTGAATTTCATTATTAAGTTTTTTTAATGTTATTTATTACAAATTAAAAAAAATAACAAAATAAAATCTACTTAATCATTACCAATGATTATAGATATTGGTATCTAACTCAATACTCATAGTGGAATTATGCACCAGTATCTTACTCAATACCACCGATCATTGAAACCACGCTTTCCGGCGATAGAACCAGTATCTATATCAATACTCATTATGGATTGGTCGAGTGGAAGATTGAATTAAAGTTGATTGTGTGGTCATATTTCTAAAAATGGAACATACATCTTTTTTGTGGAGTGACGAAAACGGAAAAACAAACATTTTTTTCATGGACGGAGGGAGTAGCAAAAAAAGAGCAAGTGAAGTGTGCACATAGTCATTTTCATGAATTGATCTTCACACCTTCTGCAATCTTAGTGCTCATTTTGTTCAACGGGAAGAATGAAAAGCAAATGGAATCTAAGTTAAGGTGAGGAATAGTAACAATAATCATTACTTTTACAGGGTGTTTGGTTTAACAATAGAAATGAATCATATGTAAGGGTAATAAATCCGAAGAAATTTTGTTACTCCTCTAATTTAGAAGGTAACATAATAGGGCTTTAAATTACCCTCAAGTAAAGGTAATGATTAACTCACTACCAAACCAAACAAGAAGTAATGAATTCAATTAAGTTATCTCCTTCCCTAGCTCAAAAATGGCCAACCAAATAGGAACTTAATGATAGCTGTCAATTTTCACTAAAATAAATCATTTATCACCTTCCAAATCCTCCACTCATATAGTTCATTGCCAATTTACCTTAGGATAAAGCCGTTCGGATCAATTGATCCGGATCAATTAGGGTATAAGGGTCAAATTTTCATAAATAGAAACGGACATTATCTATAAGGCTCTTATTATATTTATAAATTTTGTAACTATAAATTTAAAAAATTAATTGATTTTACAGTTTCTCAATAAATCTTTCAAACTTTCAAAAAAGCCAATTAATTACTTCATACCCATTCAACTTATCATATGCAATGTACTTATAAAATTTCATATGAAAAGCTACTAAACTTCTCAATATATAAGAGACGACCTCATGTTTATGATTTTTTATTTATTGATTTTCCTATGAATATTTTCAGAGACAAAAGTAGCATAAAAGTAGATATTATGTATATTAACTGTATATATATACATCCTTTCAACTAGAAAATCTGTATATAAATATACATGATCCGAATCATGTGTATTCATTTTTAGTTATCTTCTTCAGAATCGAGAAAAGAAGTCAGGATATTTCAAAAATATTTAAACTTATCGAAAATTGATAGATATTTTAAATAATTCTTACATAAAAAATTGTAAATCATAATACAACTTTGGCGACAGTTGTGTATTCATTTTTAGTTATCTTCTTCAGAATCGAGAAGAGAAGTCAGGACATTTCAAAAATATTTAAACTTATCGAAAAACTGAGAGATATTTTAAATAATTCTTACAGAAAAAAATTGTGAATCATAATACAACTTTGGCGACAGTTAAAAATTAAAATAGAATATTAAATTTTTGCGGGTGATGTCTAACTCATATATAGTCAGTACTAACATATACTCACCATTTCAATTGCAACGATTCATGACTCAATTAGTGAATAAATGAACTTCAATTGTATCAACTATACTAAAACACAAGTAATGGACAAATGGACTTCAATTGCATCAATTGAATTATATGAGATTCAATTAGTAATAATTTGAACTTTAATTTCATTAATTGGGCGAGACTCAATTAGTGACCAATTGAACATCAATTTCTTCAACTAAACTATAAGGTACGTTATATTAGTGACCAATTGAGCTTCAATTGCATCAAGTGCACTAAGAGTGAGCAAAATAATCAAAAATTGAATATCCCAATCCAACTGAATCGAACCAAACTGAAATATTAATATATGTTCAGATTTTTAAATTATTAGTTCTTTTTTTATTTTCTAAAAAAATTCGGATATTGGGATCGGTTCGACTTGGTGTTTCAAAATTGAACACAATCGAAATTCGAATTATATACAATAGTATTTCTTTTAATAATTTAACATTTCTTAAAATGAAATGAAAAACTAAATTTGTAAGTTAAAATAAAATTATCAATAATTAAAAAATTAATTTGGTTTTGAATTTTTCAATTTTTTCAGCTCAATTCAAATTTTAGACTAAGATTTCTGATTTTTTTTTTCTATTTTGATTTAGTAATTGGGTTTGGTTCAATTTTAAAAAACTATATACAAATTCACACTTTACTAATGAATAATTGTTCAATAAATAAATTTATAAATACATAAAAATATAAATTATCATTCGTATTTGTTCAGGGATTTGATGTGCTGTATATATTACCTTAATTATGAAGTCTATTCATCAAGATGCGTAAAACTTAGTACTAAAAAACTTTGAAAATGCCAATATGAGCATTATTGAATGAAAAATATATAAAGGGTATGACTGTCTTTTAAGATTGAAGTTTGACTAATTATTGAATTTGCTTAGGAGTGTATACAGTCTGGTTTGGTGCGATTTGATACTAAACCCAAACCAAATCGTAAAATATGGTTTGGTAATTTTTTGGAACCAAACCGAACTGATTAAGTAGTAAAACCAAACCAAACCAAACCAAACCAAACTGTAATAATACGGTTTGGTGCGGTTTGATTTGCGGTTTATCAATATGTTTTCATTTTCTTCGTAATAGAAATAAACGAATTAAATAAAGTTGTTGTCATGATCATATACATTTTTCTCTTTTGCTAGATAAATATAGGATAACATTATTTAGCTAAATAGTAAATTATAGTAAAATAATTTCGCATTCCCTACTTTTTCTATCGAAAATAACTTGAATTTGAAAACGATATAGAAGAAAAGAAAACAAATAGAAATTCGTACCTTGTATTCAAAGGTGAAGATAAGTCACTGTAATAATTAATTAAAAAATGTATAGTAGATTGTAGGGTTTAATGATTCTAAATTGTACGATTTCATTAATTAAATTTGTATAACACTTAGATATGACATTCAATCAAGAAAATCTCTATTTCCTCACATAATAAATAAAATGATATTATTAATATCATTATATCAAATGCGGTTTTTCGGTTTACGATTTGGTTTGGTTTGAATTTTCTTAAAAACCAAACCTAAACCATAAACCATAAACCATAATTTTTTAAAAATCTAAACCAAATCATATTTTTTAAACCAAAAAACCGAACCAAACCGTAAATTACGGTTTGATTCGGTTTAATTTACGGTTTAAATCAAACTTTGAACACCCCTAAATTTGATGCGGATCAAATTGATCCAAATAGCATCACCCTTTACCTTAACAATGTCCTCATCCATTTCTTCCCTAATCGAAATTTCGAAGTCGTCTCCTATTCAATTACTCGAAAAGAGAGGAGAGAGAGAAGCAATTAATGAAGTACGAGAAATTAATTAGGAAAAATTGGTTGATGATGATATCGAAACGAACAAAAGAGAGGAGAAAATTGATAAATCATAGGCAGACGAAGTAACGCACAAGTAAAACTTGGCTTAAATTAAACCATAGCACACGTAACACGCAAAAAAAAGCATTGAAAACATAAAAAGTAGTACGTGATAGACGCTCTGCTATCACATTTGTATCCATGCACACGTCCATTTCATGACCCCCATAATTATAATTTAATTAATGCTGTTTTTACAATAAATTATGAGCGTGACAGAAATACTGTCCGAATTAATTTTGGGTATTAATTACAATAAGATATATTCATGTGACAGTCTGCGTACAGCATATATATGCATAAATCACGTAAATTTAAAAATTAATTAATTACATTTTCACACAATATTTGTTCTAATTTTTACATTTTCACACCCAAAATTTGTTCTAATTTTCAGGAATATAAGATCTTTTGACTTTGATATATTAGTACCATTTTTTTTTAACGCGGAAAAATGAGGTGAGGTTTGAATCTTAACCTTTAAAATATTTTCAAACTTCACTTCTTGGATGTTCCCAATAGATCTAATATATATATATATATATATATTTCATTTTCAACTTTAGACCGGATTAACCTTTTCGAAATTTGATAGTCGCATTGGCAGTTAGAAATTTATGTATTGACCCATTCCGTACCGAAAAAGTTGACACAATTTAAATTTTCAAATGTTACTAATATTACTAAAAATTGGGACAAATTTAAGGTCTAAATTAATGTGTAATTAACTCTTGATTCAGTTAAATTTCCGAATTAGAAGAATGAAATCTTCTTGTACAAATGATAAAGATCTTATGTATTAAGAGTGATGTCCTTGGTTCAAGTTTCATTGCTCCTCTTTCGGGTCCAACTAAAACAAAAGAGAGTGATATATATTAATGGAGAGAATTCACTAGATTTCTTAAACTAAGATATATTTAGTTGTTATTCAAGGTACTTGTGCCATTTTATAACATTAAACCACTCATAGGTCGTAAAAATGTATAATGGGACTATTTTTCATGAAAACATAGATATGTAATGTTTAATAAGTTTAAAATAGTCCCCTTGGGGATGACCTAGTGGTAAAAATGGGCGTTTGAGATTGAAATGTCTCAAGTTCGAACCTTATGACACGCCTTTATAGGTCGAATATGTCACACTTGTACTTGAAAAGTGTGGTTTACCTGTCCTGTGTGGTTTGCAGGCTACACAAGGGATGTGGGTTTACCCAGTGCGCACCGAAGGTAGCGGCTGCGGGTTCCCACGACATAAAATAAATAATAATAATAAATAAAATAATAATAATAATAATAATAATAATAATAATAATATTTAGGATGACGAATCTGAAAACTATGAGAAATAAATAAACAATTGGTAAAAGTAAAACGCCCTGATTTATTACTAGATCTAAATTTAAAGTGGTGGATTTTGGTTTCGTTCCACGAACCATGATCGATGTAATGATTTTTTGTTCCCTAGTCGTGCATACAATTCTCAACCACAATATCATAAAAAAAATTATTTGAATTACAATAATAAGATTTGCGCAGTCCCATAATCATATATTGAATTTCCCAAATGGCGTGGCATATATAATTGTTCCTTCATTTTTATTACTCATTATTCAAAGAATAATGGGGATGGATAGTTATGAAAATGATTGAAAGGAAGATCAAACAAAATCAAAACCAAAAACAAAAATACAACATCTTTCCTTAATAAAATTAAAAATGTGGCGTTACTCTTAAATTTACCAAGTTCCAAATCCATATAAGTCAGGCAAAAGGAGCGAAAAAAAACAAGCATGACACTAAAATTCTACGAACTTGACAGTGTTTAGTTAACAACACCAATAATTCAACCACCCTAAGTTTTACTTAATTAAAATATTAAAACTTTTATATATAAGTAAGTATAAGGTTAAATTAGGACAACACAAAGAATTGATATAAAGTTAACCATATGTTAATTATCATTTTGTAAGACTATTTTGAGATTAATCCATAAGTAGCTAAAATAGAGAAGCAATGTGACAGTTAAGTTAGATCCAGCGGCTTATTTTGCAATTTGTAATTAACTAATTATTGATAATGTTGTGTGATTTATAAGAAATTGGTGAAACACACGATGAAAAGGTAGCATCTATACTTATTTTGTCTTAATTTGTTGATATATTGAGTATATTTTATTTTCTTATATTGTAAACTCCTATTTGATTCCAACAATTAGTAATATAACTATATAAGGATGGGTTAGTATAAAAACTAGTCCTCCCGTGCAAATTAAAAACAGTGTTTTTTTTCAATATATAGCCATGCTTTATAATGTATACAATGATACTTAAAAGTATTGTTACTATTCATGATTTTTCGTGTAAATAACGATGCTTATAGAAAATCATGTTTTTTATATACTACATGCTTCGGTTAATGATAGACGTAGATAGTACATGATTCATGCATATTCTTTGTTCGTTTTTTTATAAGGCAACAAATAGTCGTTCATATATAGATATTGTTCATGCGCAAGAAATTACAAATTACTGTGGGCATCGGCGCGCATGCGAGCACGCTCGCTTCAGCAATTGCTGAAGCCCACGCTCGCTGACACCGCAGGGAGCACGTGGCGATCGCAACATTCAAAATACAAGAATTATTATTATTATTATTATTATTATTATTATTATTATTATTATTATTATTATTATTATTTTGCATTTTTCACCTATAAAACCTCCATCTCCCCCTCAAATTATTCACACCTCCAACTCTCTCTCCCTTTCGGCGATCTTTTTTTTTTTTTTTTTTTTTTCCGGCGATCTCCGAAAAACTCAAGTGATCCCTCTATGACTCCTCACTCCCATTCAGACGTCGAAACTCTGGAATTGGGGCGGGCTTGGATCTACGTTAACAACGACGACAATGGGGTCGTTTGGAGGCGAGTGGCTACTTGCTACAACGCAAATCGACCCCAGTACTCAGCGGAGCGCAATAAGACACAGTTGAATCACCACTGGTCCGGGTCCGAAATTCCTGCAGTTTATTCCACTCCATGTACGAGCGTACAAGGAACCAAGCTCCGGCGGGCACCACCGACACGATGTTGCTCAACTCGACGCTCAATGAATGGACGTCCCTCCAGGCAATTCAAGCATTTGGCCATTTGGACGCTCATCAAGGATGTTCCCAATGTTTTTAGATATTAAGTTTTATTTATTTTTAATTCTTTCGTTGTAGTTCTAATGCATTTTTAGCAATGAAATTAGTTTTTATTAAATGTTAATTAATTTTAATTATATTAATTAATTTAATTAAATGTGAATTTTATTTAATTAAAGAGGTGGAAAGGAAAGTTCGCTGCTGTCACCACAGCGAGCTCACACGCTCACTATGACGTGAAGGGCTTGCGGGCACGCTGCACGCGAGCCCTCAAATGCCCATAATCTAAGTAAAAATTTTGATGCAATAAATTTAATTTATAAAGTATTATAGAATTTGAACTTAAAATATTTAGGCAAAAGAGTGCATAAATTAGTACATGTTTGTCGGTGGTTAACAGCAGATTTTAAGGAAACCCATGATATTCGAATCAATGATATTAATGTTGTTAATAAATATAAATGGCGCGTGCGTGTCAGATGAATTCCTCGTGGATCACGCCCGGCCCGGTTTTATAAGCATGGTTTTGAATTCATGAAAGAATGCATGAGATTGTATTAAAAAAAAAGATTGAAATTGAAATTAGATTTTCTCTAAAGTCAACCATGCAACAGTCAACTTGTCAAGAAGTGAGTAAGTTTAGATTATCTACGATCTTGGGAGACATTTAACTGTCTCTAACTCTACTTTCAGCACTAGAGACAGTTTAGAGAGATCTATCCTTACAATCTAATTGTATTTAAATTGTCTTTAACTTTAATACTATAAATTAGATTTTTCCATTAATTAACTAAAAATTGAAAAAATTACATTCATTAAAAAAATACACTAATTAATAAAAATTAGAAAATTACATAAAAAAATTAATTAATAAAAATTACAAAATCACCTAAAAAAATTACGCCCATCCTCGACGACGTGTAGACATGTCGGGAAACCACGCCGACAAAAAGAGATTGTTGGGATCCATTTTCACAAGAAAAAAAGAGATGAAGAAATGAGACTGAAAGATTTGAAAAGTAGAGGATTAATAATTTGAAAAATGGATAATAGTGTGAAGAATGTGGTGAAAATAGTGGTATATTTAATAATAAATAAGATTTTTTTTTTTGTTAAATAGCTTATTTTTATCCAACCGTTACCCACGTGAAGGTACAAACTCTCAAAAACTTACAAACCATTAACTCCAAGAAGCAGCAACCCTTATCTATGACAAGAGAAAATGGCTAGCTTTCTATCTTTTCTACAGCTAATTGCCACCTGGATATGGCATTGCTTCATTACTGCATCTACACTAGATTAGTAGATTCTATTTGTTGTAACCTCCGCATGTTCCATTCTCTCCATATGTAGTAAATTGCCACAGAGATCAACATTCAATAAAGACTTTATTTTCCTGAATTCGAGCCACATTGGGTAATTAGGTGATTCTTTTCCTGCTCCCACCCTTGATGATGACTCTACATTGGCACCATGTAGTTAGACCTTTCCAAACTTGCCGAAAATGAACATTTGAAGAAAAGATGATGTATACTCTCGTCCATATCTCCACACAAACTGCACCATTGCTCACACTAGATTCTAATGTGAAGCAAATGATCACATGTTGATAATTTCCCAACCAAAACCAGCCATGCAATGAAAACACACTTCGGGGGAGCTTTGTTGTTAGAGATCACTGTACACTCTCCTGGTGGAAAGTGCTGATCTTGAAGAATTTGTACTCCTCTGGAGAAAAGCTCCAAAAACTTCCTTGCTTCAATTATCTTTCGTACTATCCATGATGCATGCTTGGGAATGGTCATGGTAGTAACATCTTGGCTCCGAATATAGAACCCATGCACCCACTTGACCCATACCTTATCCTGTTTTTTAGCTAGGTTCCATAAAAGCTTGCATATGGTGGCCTTATTCCATATTTTCATTTGAATTATGTTCCACCCTCCTGCTGACTTAGGCTGACACATATACTCCCATGCTACCAACACCCTTCTTGTGATTCCTGATTGCCCAGACCATAGGAAAGACCTGCAAGGTTGCTGAATAAGCTTGACAACCTTTTGTGGCATAAAAAACATATGGCACCAATACGTTTGCATGTTGAATACACTGATTTAATAAGTTGAATTCGACCTGTATAAGATAGAAGCTTGAGGTCCAGCAATCTATTCTTTCCAGAATTCTCTTGATTAACGGTTGGCACTGCATTATAGTAAGTTTCTTAGAAGAGAGTGGAGCCCTCTAAGTACTTAAACAGGCAGTGTTCCTTTTATTAAACCGAATTCTTCCAAAATAGCTTCCTGCTCCGTGGCTCTATCCCCTCCAAAATATATATTACTTTTCATATGGTTAGCTTTGAGACCAGATGCACTTGAAAATTTCTCAAATGATGCATCAGTTTCCTCATTGAGATCATATCACCTCTTGTAAACAATAACAAATCATCCCAAAACATAAATGAGTAATCCCGAATCTTCTACACTTTGGATGAAAATTGAAATCCTCACCTTCCTCCAATTCTTTTAAGCTTCTGTTTAAATATTCCATGCAAATCATAAATATATAAGGTGATAGAGGATCACATTGTTTTAGCCCATTCTTAGCATGAAAAGGTTCAGTGAGCTCCCCATTTACATTAACAGTATAAGATATTGTTCTAATGCATGTCATGATCCACTTCATAAACTGGATAGGAAATCCCAACTCCAAAAGCAATTGTTGTATAAAGGGTCACTCCACTGATCATATGCTTTTTGGATATCCACCTTAATCATGCATCTAGGTGAATGATTTTTCCTTGTATAACCCTTAGTCAATTCATGACTAATGAGAATATTGTCATGAATCACTCGCCCTTTCACAATGCAGACTCATTGTCACAAATCACCACTCCCAAAACCTTCTGCATGAGATTTGCAATCACCTTAGAGATTATCTTATAGATAATGATGCAGCATGCTATTGGCTTGTAATCTCTAATGGTACTTGGATTTGTAATCTTTTGGTAATGGAGTAATAAGAATACAGTTAATCGTTTGGGGTAAAAAACCTGATGTGAAGAAGCTTTGAGTGGCTTGGATTACCTCTCTCCCAATGATTTCCAAGTGTTCTTGAAAAGAATACATTGAAATCATCAATCCTGGGGATTTGTTTGGATCCATGCTCTACAGAGCTTGCTTTATCTCCTCTCCTGTTACTACAGCACACAAAAACTGAACATTTTTTAGCTTAGGACCTCTTGCAATCACCTTCTTATCTATCATTGGTAAATTCTCTTCTTGCACTTCCCATTAGACTAACATAGAAAGCTCTCACTTCCTCTCTGTTTTCCTTTTGATTCTGGCATTGAGTTCCATCTGATCTCACTAGCAATTTAATGGCTTGACTGTATCTTCTAGCTTTAGCATATGAGTGGAAGAATTTTGTATTTCTATCTCCAAGAGTAATCCAGTCTGCTCTTGCTTTCTGATGCCATATACTTTTCTCTATGCCACTCCATTTTTCAAAGTTTGCTAAGTTTCCTTCTCTAGCTCAATGAGGTTATTGTTCATTTTATCTTGTCTTAGATCCTCCTGAATCTTCTGGAGATCTTCTCTTGCTTGTTTGACTCTCTCAGTTGTGGCTTTGAAATGGACTACATTCAGATGTTTTAGAGGATGCTTTAGCCTCTTGAGCTTATACCACAAATTTAACAAATGAACCTCTAAACACTGTTCTTCCTATCCAGTTTCTATGATGTTCTTGAAATCTTCACGTCCTGCCAACACATTTAGAATTGTGAAGGGAGTGTTCCTGTTTATTCTTTCTTGCTCAAATCTTAGCAACAATGGGCAATGGTTGATATATTTCTGTCTAAAACTTCCACCATAACTTCAGAAAAATTTCTAAACCATTCCACATTTGCTATGCACCTATCTATCAATAAAAATATTCTCTGATCTCCTTCTTGTTGATTGCACCATGTATATTGATTTCCCACCATACTTATTTGAGTCGCGTCATTTCTCTATATGCAATCAGAAAAATCCTTTATATCAGCAAGACCTACTGGATTACCTTGGAATCTTTCCTCACTATGTAGAACTGTGTTTAAAATCTCCTCCAATGAGTAATGGACCAATATTTTGCTGACAAATTGCATCCAAAAACTCCCATAGACCTAGTCTTTGCTTTTGTGAGTTGAAAGCATAGACTGTCACTAGATGGAATTTTCTTTCCAGATTGAAGATCAATTACTTGAGTTAGAATTCCTTGAGCATGGCGCTTAATAAGCTGCACGTCCATTCTCCTGGGGTTCCACCTACCCATATTCTACCATTTGCAGCTTGAGAATAGTTATGTATGAAATGCCACCCTTTGTTTATATTCTCTGAAATTTTCTTATACTTTCCCTCTTTTACTCTAGTCTCCAACGAGCCAGCTATATCTATCTTATTCTTTAGTAAGAAGGATCGGATCTCCTTCTATTTAAAGGGTTTGTTGCAACCCCTTATGTTCTATAATAGAAGCTTCATATTATCACTGAGGGGATTAGGTCCCCACCCTCATCATCTTCAGTATGCTTCCCTCTCCTATCCGTAATGATTTGATATGAATTGGTGGTGACTATTCCTCTCTCTTATGTGGTCACCATTGTCTTAGAACTGTCCACCACTTCCATTTCTGGTTCCTTTTCCTTATTCTTTCCTCATCTCCAGCTCTTCTTGTTTATCTTTCTCTTTCCCTTGATGCTCTGCATTTTCTACAACCATAGGCTTGGCTTTTAGTTTCCATTCCTGTTTGATCTTACCTTTAGGTTGTGGTATGACTCTTTTTCCCTCTAGATTGCAATCATGGCCAGCCACTTGACATTGTTTGCAAAAGGGGGAAACCCAATCATATTCTACCTTGTGTAGTATCATCTTCCTTTGATCTCCTTCTATTGAATTTCATGCTTAATAGGCTGGGTGACATCTATTTCGACTAGCATTTGAGCATATGATATCCTTGTTTGGGTTGAAGTGCACTCATGTGCAAATAGAGGATTGCCTAACACACTCCCAATCCTGCTCAGAGAATCCACACCCCCAACAGCTTAGAGGGAGATTTGTTAGCTGAATCTCTAAGGGTACCTCCTTGAGAATTTCATCTTTAAAAATGAAATCAGCTACCCAAGGTTTAGCCTAGCTCCAAACGAGTGCGAACCAGTTGCCAAAACATCATTCATATCTTCATGTTTCTTAAATCTAACAATGAAATACCCCTCGTTATGTAAAATACTTCAGGCTCAATCATTCCAAATTGTTTGACAAAAAACGTTGAACAAAATTCAGAGTTGGAGAATCCCCAATCACATACAGTATGATAGCATTCTTCTATTTCTCTTTCTCACCATCAGAGATGATATATCTAAACAAGCAGTAGGCATTCCATCTTTAAGAATCGGAGAAATAAAGCCAAGTTTCAGACCCTTACCTCCATGCTCGCAGTTTCAGTAACAATCTGTGGTGGATCTCTCTCCTCCGATCGCTGTTTTCCTATCCTTGCACTCGCCGCTTGTGAACACTCCGGTGAATCGCATCTGCGAATTCACTGTTCCATTCATTCCTGCATGGCTGAATTCCTCCAAAATCTCCAGTAGGATCTTCCTGAAACTTCGCTGGTGTAGTTCCTGAGCTCGCCGGAGTAGCTCATAGAACTGCATATGTGATGATGATCTTGCGCGACCGGCCTCTCTGTCCTTTCGCCATGGAAAGGGCGCATGTTAAAGCTCACACTCTAACTTGCGCCGAGAGCTTGCCAAGCAAGAAAAAAAGTTCCACTATAAATAAGATATATATATATATATATAGATATATAAAGAAAAAGAAAAAAAAAAGGAGCTCGATACCAGCTCGAAAAATTGAGACCGGCTCGAGAATTCATCATTTGCATCGCATGGTCTCCAACTCGCGGGGGTCTCGAAGGGATCTCGAGCCCCCGCGTTGCAGATAGTCTTATACTTCAATTTAATCAATTCTGTTTGGTTTTTGATAACAATAAAGCTATTCGGTCATACGGTGGTCAACTACACGCGTAAGAAACAGGAAAATTGACTATAAAAATGGAAATAATTACATTTTCCCCTAGGATTTATGCTTTCCCCAATTAGGGTATATTTCCATTTCCAAACCTATATTACCATTTTAACTTGTATGACTGGCCACAGTGTGACCAAATAGCACTACCCTTTTGATAAATACTAGTCGAGAATTAATAAATTTTAATTAAAATTTGAATTAATAAACCTCAATAAGTACAAAATAATTAATAAATCACAAATTCTTGTATAAGACTGGTCTCTTACTAGAGACCGACGCATCAGGTGCGCGCGTGCACCCCACGCGCTACTATTTTTTTTTCAAATTAAAAAAAAACTCCAAATTTTTTCTCTTCTTTTTTTTTGTTTGCCTCTTCGTTTTTTTGTTTGCCGCCTCTTCTTTAATCAAGATTCGAACGAAGGGAGCTGAAGGCCTCGGAGCGAGCCAAAGAATCCAAATTGTGTTGCTAAGATTATCTTTATATTAGTAAATGAAGCAAAGGAGGAGCCGTAAATCGGAGTCGAAGGGCGGAGGAAAAGAAAAATTTGGAAAAAGTGGAAATAAAAAAAAAATTGGTCAACAGGTCAAACCTAATCTCTACTAGAGACGGTCCTCACAGGAGACAGTCCCTTAATAAATAAATTAAATCTTATATTTTATCGAAGTATAAATTGCTATTTTTAGCTTAAAACCTAAAGATAGTATCATTTCCGTTCAAAAATAGTGTGAAACATTTGAAGTGACTTGAGTTTTAAAAAAAAAACAAAAAAACAAAAAAAAAACAAACTAAATGTTATTCTTATTTGAGTGGACAAAAGAAACCCATTACTTTGAATTTGTGTGAGGCATAAAATATGTAAGAGTGATGAGATCATGTACTAAAATGGAAAGTGCATACTTTTGTGACGAACTAAAATGAAATTTTTATTACACTATTCGTGGACAAATGTAGTATACTAGTTATGATGACATATATAATTTGTCATTAAGGAGAGAAAAACTTGTTTTTAAAGTTAATAATAATAATAATAATAATAATAATAATAATAATAATAATAATAGATGAGGCTTAGCTAGTGACTGGCTAAGGTACTACAAGACTCTCATTAATGAGAGATCTTGGGTTCAATTTCGTCTACGTATGGTGTAATATATTTCCGCCTTATGTGGTGTGTAGTGATCCCGCCAATGTGCGAGAATACAACTAGAAAATCAAACGGAATCACATACTCGATCTATATCATCATAAATAAAACAATGTTAGTTTACATGATTCATATCCACCAATGCTATCCACAATGGCAAGCTTCCACAACGAGCTCACTGCCCATTTTTTGGCCATGTGGTGGGCTCGCTACCGAGCTCGCTGTTTTTCTCTCAACGGTGATCTCCAATTTATGGAGATCGTTTATATATATATATATTTTAAAATTTTGTAGATAATATAATTTTTATTAATAAAAATAGAAAAATTACATTAACCTCCGAGTGTATCCATATTTCTCGATCATATCATTTTCGACTCTTTGAGTGAGCTCTTTGATCCTAAAGCTTCTTTCCTCTTCAAATACTCTCGAAAGGTCAGAGTGGCTTCTTGACTCGTATTTATGTCGTTTGTTAGATGTTGATTCTTCGTATGAGCTCCAATTACTTATAGAATCGCGGCCCATCTTGAACTATCATGTTATACAAGATAATACAAGCATACATAATATTTGATAAAGGTCTCTCGAAATCAGGAACGCGCTGGCCTACCGATTATAGCCCAACAAGCTTTGAGAACACTGAAGGCTCTTTCCACGTCCTTGCATGCGAGATCTTGTTTCTTCACACATAAAGCTCTCTTCGGATCAGTCGGGCACGAGAGAGTCTTCACAAATTCACAAATGTCGGTCAACATGGATAAATGCCGTCACCAAGATAGTAGCCCATTTTGTACTGAGTGTCATTGGCGAAAAATAGTCACCGCCAGGCTCTTTCCCTTCAGAAGATCTTAGAACACGTCCAATTGATTGAGCACATTGATGTCATTGTTTGAGCTCGGCGACACCAAAGAATGTGTGTCAGATCCACATATCTTGAGAAGTAACGACTTCAAGCACGACCATTAGGTGCCCCTTCTTCTGGTTTGTGTACGCCCCTTTCCACCCCATTCGGACAATTCTTCCACTGCCAATGCATGCAGTCGATGCTACCAAGCATGCCGGAAAAAGCCATGCCTCGATTCATGCATTTGTAGAAGCCCATGCGCAGTCAGCCGTGTTTTGGCGGTTGCAAATACACCGAACCAAATACAAATATGATCGTCTGACAAAAATAATTAAGAGCTTCCCGACCCGTGTTTGTCGCTCATCCGTAGATACTCGCCGTATTGATTAGCGGAATCGCCATTTGTAAGTTGCCGCAATGTCATCGTATATTTCTGGAGTGCGGTGAACCCCATTTTTCCAGTGGCATCAAGGCGCTGCTGAAAATAAGGTTCCCAAGCCTGCACCACCGTGTAGATGATGTTAAATATTTTTTTGCTCATACGAAATCGGCGGCGGAAGACGTCTTCTCCTCACGTTGGAAATTCATCGAAGTAATCCGCCTCAAGATGGGCTTTGAGCAATCAAGGCGGTCCACGATACATAACCGTCCTTTTTCTCTTCACATTTTGTTCGGCCTCCGCCTCCTCTACTTCTTGGTGATGGCTTCGGCGGCCGCCTTGATGATTCTGCCGAACAAGGTGGTGGTTTTAAAGCAAACTCTCGCATTTCTTCCATTTTTTTTGTTAAAATCGTTGTCACCCAACATGATTTTTGAAGAAATGCGATCGGAAAAAAACAAGTAATTGAAGATTGGTGTGGAGAATTGAGAGACAGTGAAGAAATAGTGTGTGAAATGAGTTCGTAAGGGTTGTATTTATTAAAACAAAATGAATTGGCGACCGTTAGCGATATCAACAGAGCTCGGGCTCCAGAGCTTGCGCTCGCGAGCTCCGCACTTGCCAACGGCACGCTCGAGCTTGCAAAGGCAATAGAAGCGTGCTCGAGCACACCGTTGCGCATAGTCTAAATAAGTAAATATTCGTCATCGATCTTATCTTCCTCCTCCGTTCACTAATATTCATCCAGTTTGAAATAGTTTGTTTTTTCCCATTACAGAAACTAATGCAAGTTTATTAGTGTTAGTTTTAAAAAAGTGTAGCAGAAAAAGTGATATATCTGCCGACATATGCGAGCGTTGCCGTGTCGCCGCTATGGGGTTACAACCGGGTCAGTCAAGTTGGGTTTGACTCGCTGACCCGCAACTCATTTAAAAAAAATTAAAAAACCTAAGACGCTGCGCTAACTGGGAGTCGAACACGCTACCTCCATTACCTTAAGGCCTTTAAGTTGTAGAGCAAAGCCAATTGACTGATGCTGCTTTTGTACATGACCATGTAGATTTCTTTTATTTATATTACTAGCTTTTACTTTTTAAAGCCTTCTTCATTTTTAGTTTTTTCTTTTTCCTTTTTCTTTTTTTTTAATTTGTTTCTTCATTATGTTGTTTCTTACTTATTATTCATTTTATTGTTATTTCTATTTTTTATTATTTATTTTTTATATTACCTTTTTTAAGGTAATTTTTATTTTTTCCATTTTTTCTTAATATTTCTTTGATTATGTTGTGTCATATTATTCATTCTATTTATTTTTTCAATTTTTTTATTTTTAAAATTATTTACATTTGAAAAGTAATATTTTTGAAATATTACAATTGTTCACATTAATGATTATTTTTAATTCCGATAATAATTATTTGAACGAATTATTAAAAGTACAAGTTGTCGTGAATAAAGTAAATATTGTCGTGAAGAAAAATAATATTTTTGAAATGTTACCTTTGTTCATATCAATGATTATTTTCATTACGATAATAATTACTTGACCGAATTACTAAAAGTACAAATTTTTCGTAAATGAAAGTAAATATTGTCGTGAAAAAAGTAATATTTTTGAAACATTACCTTATTCATGTCAATGATTACTTTTAATCACGACAATAATTACTTGATCGAATTATTAAAAGTACAAGTTGTTGTGAATAAAAGTAAATATTATCGTGAAAAAAAATAATGATTGTTAAACATTAGATTTCTTCATATCAATAGTTACTTTTCTTAACGACAATAATTACTTAACTAAAAAATGAAAAGTACAAATTATCGTAAATAAAAGTAAACATTGTCGTGAACAAAGTAAAGTTGCAAAGTAACTAATAACTATTATTAATTTATAAATAAATGAAAATAATTAAGAAAATAAATTAAAAAAAAAGAAAACAAAGAAAGGAAAAGAAACTAAAACAAAGAGAAAGAATAAGAAAAGAACAAAGAAAGGTAAATGTAAAAAAATAAGTAAACTAATAATTCTTATTGTTTTATTAATAAGTGAAAAATAATTAAAAATAATAATTTACGAATAAAAATGAAAACAAAGGAAAATAAAAAGAATTAAGAGAAGAGAAAACGGAAGAAAAAAACACACACAAAAAAGAATGCAGAATAATAATAATAAATAATATAATAATAATAATAATAATAAAGGATTTGTAGCACCTAGGTTTTGAACCCAGGTGGACTGCCTTGGTAGGAATAACAATTCCCACTGGGCTGCCGGCCCATCACGTTATAAAACATCTACAAATTTATACATATATAATCAGCAGCGACAGACAAAAAAAAAAAAAATGCGCGTGTGTCCACGCGCTCGACTTATGGGCAAGTACCCTATTTCCTTCAATAATTTCCTCATGGCGTCTTTGAAAAATGTCAATCAAACTTTGAGTGTCTAGGTGAAAGTGTAAAAACACGTCATTTTATTGTTGATTCATGTGGAATATATAGGCATTATGCATGACACATTCGATTTTATAGTTTGTATTTTCATGTCATACTCCGTCAAGCCTCGTCAACAATCACTTAAGGGAAACTTCCATGGAGGTTAGATTTTCATAACCTAACAACAAATAAGAACAAAAACTCCTGTGCAACATTTCTACGTGCAACAACCCGATATAGACCCGTCCAACCGGCGCGTGTATCTCGGGTACTACAGTCTTTTTTTTTTTTCAAGAAATTTTTCTTTTTTCCCTTAATTTTTTCCCCCTCTTTTTGTTGTTTGTCTCTTCAATTTTGTTTGTTCGTTCTCTGCTTTGGTCAAGATTCGACGTGAGGGGTAGCCGAAAAAATTCAAATTGTTGCCCGCCGATTATCCTTATATTAGTAATCGGAGCGAAGGCGAAACCTTTGGCTCCGTCGGAAAAAAACTGAAATTAAAAAAAAAAAAGTAGTTAAAAGGGGGTTGACCCAGGCTGGATCAATCGGGTCAGGTCGGGTCGGGCAGTTGGGTGTTGCACGGTGCAACATCTGCACCCAAGTGCTTCTCAGTTCTCACAAATTAAATAGCTCAATGTATTCTAGTCTTTGGTAATTAGTACTGCTCTTTCTTCAAATGAAAAATAATTTGGGACACAATAATCTGATTTCTCAATTCGTAAATGTCTAAATTTTATCAACACATCAAAGATTGATGATATCTTATGCCTGTATATGTACAAGTAGGTATCGAAAAATTTATAAATTTTATTATGATAATGTGTTAATCCTTTTTCCAATTCTAATTCTTAACTAAATTGATAAACAATGTTTCAATAATATCTAGAGATCTAATTTCTTGTGTCGATTTTTGTAGATGTGACGCCGTGTTTTGCACTCAGCTCCACCCCTCATGAAACGGCACCATTTCATTCTCATAATATGTTCCAAGCTCACAATATCAACCCAAAATCCACATAATGCAATTTGAAGCCTAATTATGAAATGCTAGCTCAATAAAATACCCTAATTACGAAGAACACTAGCTTCCCAAAATGTTGAGCAGTATTTTCCCTACAATTTATTTATCAGGTTCACGGCCTATATAGGAAATTATGCTAGAGAAGTAGTCTATATAGAAGCTCAATGGCTTTTCGTCTGTTATTTACTTGAAAAGCATATGGGCTTTCTACTAGTGGGCCGATTTGATTTTTTGGTTTTGGATATGTAGATTCACAATTCGAACGGGATAGTTGATTGCTGCAGTCAGATTACATTTTGAATTTTGAGTAAAAATTGAGGTACAAATTAGATACGAACCATTTGGATTAAGATGCAAAAGGACTATTTCGAAATTGTAATTTATATAAGAAGTTTAACATATCTGAATGTTATGATAACGCTATTTTTAGTGTGCACTTTAGTAAACCTCTATGACTATCCCTTCTTCAGTAGCACATAATATGTATGCTGGTTATATATGTTGTCGGGAATTAATGTATGCTAATTATGTATATAAATATCTTAATAACTAGGGATATTATTTATAATTTATAAATTATGAAGTATAATTTATTTTTACTTATTAGAAATAATGTATTTTAACATATTAACTCGTACGAATATAAGCTGCTTATGTGGCGATCCTTATCCACAACTACAAAGCTAAAGCTTAATAGAGAAATTCTACACCCCCATGGCCACGGGCCTCGCATTCACGAATAACGATCTACAAATGGCAATGAACCGCCCATCCCGTCTCGGCCCCACCCGCACCTAGATTTTCAATTCTCAAACCCTCTGGAATTCTGTATAGCGCCCTTTACCAGATTCGCAAACCGTTCTCTCTCTCTCTCTCTCTCTCTCACTCATCCATAGAGAATGTCGACGGGCGATAACGCAAATTGTGGCGGCGCCGCCGCCAATGCGCCGAAGAAGAAGCAGCGTATCGGCAGCAATAGTTGCGTCTCCTCCACTCGCGCCGTGATCGATTTATCCGAAGAATCCCCAACCGGAAGGCCTCGCAAACCGCCTATTCTCTTCCGGACCGCCTCTCATTCTCTATCTCACGCCTCCTCGTCCTCCGCCGCCGCTGATTTCAATGACCAGTCCACCGCCGACGTTATCCTCAGCCTTCGCCTCGATCGTCAGTCTTCTTCATTTGATTGCGCGGATGCTTTCTCCGAATTGAGTTCGGTTGCTACTTCCGAGACTCAGATCTATTTGCATTCACGCGTTCTCCGCCGATCGAAATACTTCGCCGCGCTTCTTTCCGACCGCTGGCAACAGCAGAGCGTTACATCACCATCTGCGGACGAAGAAAATTGCCGCAAAATCCACCGTATTACTCATCGTATTCCGGCTAGTAATGACTCTATGAATGACTACCTAACAGTGCTCAAACTGCTTTACTCCGAGGACTTGTTGTTTTCGATTGATAATCTGTTGACCGCGCTTGATTTGCTCCCAATCGCGCTTGAATTGTTGTTTGAAGATTGCGTTAGAGCTTGTGTTAGATTCATTGAGGCAGTACCGTGGTCGGAAGATGAGGAAAAGAGGATCTTAAGTTTGATTCCTCTATTGAGCGATGAAGAATCTAAAGAGCTTCTTGCCAGACTATCTCCACTGAAAAATGATTCTTCTGAGGAAATGCTTCACGGATTAATACTCTCTGCAATGCACAGTCATTCCAACATGGCCTCTGCAAAGGCGTTCGTTGCGAAGCTGCTGAGGGACTTTTCGTCGAGGGAGACAGCGAGAAAAGTTTTGGATGCAGCTTTTGACAAGAGTTTGAGGGTTGTGAAGCAGTCCTTGGAGGAGTACTCGAGTCCGGACTTCAGAGGTAGCCATGACGAGACAGAGGCGATTCAACGGCTAATTTGCACACGGCGTTGACTAATTTGAAGCATATCAATGGTTGGTTGAGAGGATGGTTGAGTGAGAGTAGCGGATACAGCCGTGAAGGCGTGGAGCGAGCAGGCATCACTAACGGCAGATTTAAGGAGGGCGTTTCTTGATGATTTATGGCGGACTCTCTTTCCAGGACTGCCGTCTCTAGTACTTCGCTGCACTTGCCGGCTTGCCAATGCCATCGTCACCGGGAATATTTTGGCCTCAACACAGGTTTGCCTTCTTGTGATTGTCAATCTTTCTGGTACTTTTATGCTAATGTTGTTTTGGATATTCAATTCACATGTATTGGTGCTTATATATCAATATATGATGCCTCAGCTTTAGAAGCTGAGTTCTGGTTATATTGCAGCTGTGTTTTTTAAGAATATCTATACATAGTCAAAGCATAGCCGTTGGGTCGTGGTAATGGCTATTATCATCGCCCTAAGAAATCGAATTTCATCCATTAAGTTTTCAAGACTATGATCTGATGCATAAGCTAGGGAGGAAAAAAAAATCCTGCAAAGTCTGTGTATGTGGCTTATCTCAGATGTCCAATGAAAACTGGGGTTATGCAGGTGAGGATGAAGCTAGTGAGGGATTGGCTCCCAGTGTTGATTATTTGCAAGAAGGGTATCAATTATGGGGTCGAACATTGTGTCGGTGTATGTGGAGCTGGAAGAGATATTTTGAGGATTATATCTACTCTCCCTATATCAGATGCACAGGATTGTTGCAGCAATGTCTTAGCTTTCAACTCGTAACATTAATGACTGCCCTCACTTGGTTGATGCTTTTACTACTTGGTTTCGTCGTGCAAACAGACCCCCACAGCCAGATCTTAGCGAGTGATGGGCCTAGTCGAACTGCATTACCACCAGCTGTTGTGTGTTTGCTCTCTCTGACCTTGGTTTTCTGATGTAGAGGAGATCCATGGCTACTTCAGCCTTGTAAATTGACTATGTTACCATCTTTTTTCTCTTTTAAAATACGAGTAAGGCATGAGTCGTCCTATTATTTGTCTATGACGAACTACCATGCATTTGCTGGACCTGTATATGTTTGAAACTGATAGTTGGATAAAAACAAAGTATTGGAAGAACATAACAATAAGCTGTTGTTGATGAAAATAGTAGTGTATGATTGTGTGCATTTACATGTTTATTCCTATAACTTGTGCTGTCATGTTTTCTTTAGGTTCTGTTCAAAGTTGACACTATGAGTAAAACAATGAATCAATAGAATTGGAATCCATTCAAAAGAAGTTAGACATCTTTCTGGTTCTGGTGTGTAGTGTGGCTGTAAAAAAGCTCACAAATGGTATAAAAAAATAAAGTTCGTGATGGGAACAAAACTTTGTTAAGTTTCTTTAAATTATTCTTTTGTACTAACTTAAGTACAGAAATGATCTAATCTGGAAGCATGAATAGCATTAAAGTTTTTGGTTCCAATGAATCAAACATTTGAATTGATATAAATCTCTGCAGAAAATAGGAAAACCGTAACACAAAATTATGGTTTTCGAAATTCTTGAACAAAAGATTTCCAATCAAACATTTGAAGATATAACAGCAAATTCACTGTTTTTCTAGAAATTGACAAGAGTAGATATCATTGGAAAGATGTAAATCAAAATTGAAGAATATAGCAAGGCTATAAGATGGTCCACAGATTTTTTTTTTTTTTTTTAAATAATATGTTTTGGGATGATTTATAAGTTCACCTGAAGTCCTGAACGCCATTTTGTGCACCAATTGGGATTTTGTGCGATATTAATAAGAAACGCAAGGAAGAAACAAAGAAATGACTATCTAAAAAAATTTCACCGCTTTCCAAACGCGACTTTCTTTACTAATTATAAATGACTCGTACACAAAAACCATTCGCCCAAGACGCTGCAAAAATTGGTTACGAAAATGATACGAGGAGTGATCGTGATGAACGATCAAGGCAAGCCTCGCCTTATCAAATTCTATGAATTTCAGGTTTGCTTCAATTTTTTCCCCTATCAGTTACACTTTTCGAAGCATTAGATCTATTTTTGCGCGGCTGAGTTTTAAATTTTTTATTTCCTTTCTGATTTTTCATTGTGTGATTTACGCTACTATTGTGTCAACATTAGCCGCCGGAGAAGCAGCAGGAGCTGGTTCGGAACATTTACAGAAGTCAGTTCTGATTTTAATTGAGATTTTTAAAACTAATTTTTAGTTTTTGGGCATTATTTTGTACGAGAAGTATGGTCGAGTTCATAATCAACTTATTTCGGTAGATTGAATTATAAATTTGCGTGCAGTTTTGTGCAGTAGAGCAGAGAACGTCAGTAATTTCGTTAAAGCGGACGCTCTTTTCGGGCGGTAATTTTAGGATTGGTGAATTGCTTGTTTTTTTGAATTTTAACTACGCATTTGTCAAGATTATGTGCGTGGTTAGTGTTCTGAAACTGCATTGTGATCAACTTGCAGGATGTACGGCTTGTTTACAAATCGTTTGCAACATTGTACTTCGTCTTCATATTCGACAAATCCGAAAATGAGCTAGCGATGATAGATCTGATGCAAGGTATTCTTAGTCGAATTTATGGTTGGACCATATCTTTTTTATCTTTGTTTCTTGCTCCCATTGTGTAGAATTTCTGCATATCTAGGATTACCTGATGCTTTGACAATCCTTGACATGATGCAAAAATTTAGCACGATTTCTTGAGATAAAACACGCAGTAAGACCAGACAAGACTTGTAAAGTACAAAGCACAATATTGAAATCGAAATGTGGTTTTCTTATCTAATTCAAGATTATGCTACCTGAACAAGACCAAGCACAATATGATGACATAAACCAAACTCCATAGCACAAACTGTCGGCCCCATGGTGTGGAAAGAAACTGCATTGCTTGTAATATTGTAAAATAAGGAACAAGGATTGGTGACTCTAGTATGTGGAGTCTTTAGGTGATGAGAGTGTTCTGAAGTAGACAAAAAACTTTTGTGAATTGAGTATTAGACCATGTGGTACGACATCGGGCTTGTTCTGTAATTTAGTGGATATTAAATCAGTTATTGTGAGGCCAGTCAGACTGGCAGATTCTTCATTGCTGTCTATGAAGTCAAGTGACTTTGGTCAAGTTTATCAACAGAAAGCAATGTTCCGAAACTACTATTTTCTCCATCGATGTAGAACATCTATCTCTTTTTATTAACATCTCTTCAGACTTATTTATCACCGTTTCTATTCTCAGCATTCACCACCAACAGAAATTTGTGAGTAGTCTAACTTATCAATTTTTTTGGGGTAGTTTCCTAGTTTGATGGTGATCCACTTTGCCTAATATGTTTTAAAAGGAATGGTAGGTTTTCTTTGTTTGAAAGTGGAACTTCACAAATTAATTGTTTTCTCAATCATGCTATGTCTGTAATTACTTACGTTGGCTTAGTTATATGCTCCATGTCAGAATCACTTTTAGGTATTCATGAACTTATAGGAACAAAACGTGAATTTCTCTGTTGCTTTCTTACACGGTTGAAACATGTCTGCAATAATGTTTCTTGTAAAGTTCTAATATTTCTAACGTTCAGCTTTCTATTCGAACTATTACAGTATTTGTGGAGACATTAAACAAGTGTTTCAGGGAGGTGTGCGAGCTTGACATAGTGTTCCATTTAACAAGGTTGCTTTCTTCTCCTTGCTATTACCAAAGTGCTCTCAAACATGTCATTTAAGCTCATTACATGATTATATCTGCTGTAACAACTAACAAGCTATATGATCTTATTTGTGCTATAATAACAGATTTGCTCATTTCCAGTATGATTTGTTTTTCAGGTTCATATGATTTAGATGAGATCATATTGGGTGGGCAAGTGCTTGAGACAAGTTCTGAAGAGGTTGCCAATGCAGTTGATGCAATCTCAAGGTCTGTGTGTGTGTAGTTGTGAAAGCGTGCTTCAGGCGAAAAAAAGATGCCCCTTGCTGCATAAGGGTTCTCTATTTTGAATCTTCGTTCAATTCCAAAATCACCGGCCATCCCAAATAAGGCTAAAATCTATTAAAATACGCCTGCACTATATTATCTACCACTACCACTGCAATACTATACTACTATTAAATTACATTTTTTTGGAAATTAGCTTCAATTTTGTTATGACATTACTACCACTAAGATTAATATAAATTTCACAAGTTAATTTTACTTCATTTTTTCCTTATATGCACCTTGCCCCTAAAGCTCCCGGAGTCTTTAAGCCTCTGTGGGCCTTTAATAACCATGTGCATCTATGTGTGTGTGGATGAAAGCATGACACTATAATACATTTAATTGATTCTACACTTTTTTATTTTATGCAGGTTGGAAAGGAATGCCAACTCGATGATGCCTTCTATCCCTGGTTGGCAGGGTCGATAGCATTTGAAGATTTCGTGATTTTAAGGACTGAACAGATCCACAGACACACCCTTTTTGGCAGTCTTTGAGGGTATCGTATTGCCAGAATGATGTACCTTGTGTTGATGTTAATTATAAAATCCTCTTCTTTTAGAACGAAGATTTGGCGTTTATATGGGACATGCTGCCCCTTCAACAGGACAATACAATTGAATGAGATTTCATTGAATGGCATAGTTGATGCCTAAATATGTTACTTTGGATAGATAACTGTCTGTTTCATCATTCTTTTATGTCTGGACTACGAAGATGATCTACACGGATACAGGACAAGAATCTTGGAGTTTTGGGGGGTAAATTTGTGTTCTTTCGGGGATGATAAGAGTATCTTTTACATGTGAACAATGTGTTTTTGTGGATGATAAGAGTTTCTTTTTATTATACTTGTGATACTATTACAGTTGAACCCCATTCTGCCTTTCTTGTCTCAGATCTTGCGTTGTGTGCTTTAAAACACTCACTCAAACTAGTTCGCATTTTTTGTAACTTGCATTGGCGTCAAGAAGTAAGGTATAATAAGTATTACAACAATAATAAGCATAAAAGGTCCTATGGTCTAGTGGTTAGGACATTGGACTCTGAATCCAGTAACCGAGTTCAAATCTCGGTAGGACCTAATTTTTATGCTTCATTATATTTTTGTCGGTCACATTAAATATATTATATACTGTGCAGATTTCTTTTTATTTTTGAGGAATATATACTGCGCAATTAAGTTAGTAGTATTATTTTGACATTCAGATTAGTGAAACAATGTAATGTCGTCTTTCTCTTTTCCCTTTCCCCAATTGGGTGGGGGGAAACGCAACACATGTCCAATACAATAATTTACAATCCAACAAAAAGAGGACCACTAAACAATGCAAATTACAGAAAACATGAACAATTCCTTTCCATTCCCATGCTTTCTTAAACCTCTCCACCCCCCCCCCCCCCCCCCCCCCCCCCCCCCCCCCCCCCCCCCCCCCCCCCCCCCACCAAAATAAAATAAAAGAAAAAAATAAATAAACAGAAGAAATAAAACTGTAGTCCCCTAAACTGTAAGCAACTAGTTTGTTGGAAACAAACACATCCTTGAATTCCAGAGTGATTTTGAAGAAACTGAACAAGGAACAAAACTGAAACTTGCAGACCCAGCAGCAATCAAGTTGAGGAGAATGTACAGGGGAGAAACTCACAGCAAAATCATCCGAATGTGGAGCCTGAGGCCGCATTTATTGCAACACTCTCTCTTTCTCTAATTCTCAACTCCTCTCTCGACATCCTGCTCATCCAGAGGTTCAGGGAAGATCTCCTTGGAATGCCTTCTGCGTGAGGAAGAATTACCACTTTGAGACCCCATTGTTCCCGACTGCTTGAAACTGTTGCCACCTTCAACTCTATGAAAGACGGCAGCTGGCGCAGCTGCAACATCCGACGAACTTTGCCTCCAGCTGCCAAATAGAGCAGCGTTCCACGACCCTCTTGAGGATGTGGTTCTGAGCCTTGCAGAGCTTGTGTGCTCTTCCCTTACCACCTTCAGAGGATTTTCCAAAGCTTTGAGGACGTAGCGCATCAGTGGTCGCCTAGTTGGCTTGGGATTAAGGCAAGACCTCGCAACAATTGCCATTGCCCACACTTCTTCCAGGAGATCCCTCATCTATGATTAATGAAGGGTCCACGATATTTGTGACTAGCTCCTTGTCGTATATACTAATGAAAGGTAATGTTGCCTCCAACAACTCTTTCATGTTGGTGTTGGTCGATGAACTAAGCCCCAGCTTACCCGTCACGAGCTCCAGTAATACCTTCCCGAAGCAGTATACGTCATATGCACAAGTTGCATTAGCGTACCTGATCATTATGATACAAGACAATGTTTGCAACATTAATGGAGGGTGTAAAATCAACATGCAATCTTTTTTCAAACTGTAAACCATCCACTTTTGAGCTTCCTACTTAAGAAAACTAGAGTGAACACACAAATTCTAGAGCATATTACTGCTTGCATCCAACACTTCCCTAAATGTGGTCCAATGTCCAGATATTAGCTCACAAAATTCTGCCCTCAGCAGCACGCTTGAAAGATCCGAGTTATAAATTACCCATAGTTGCATATTAAAGCGGTTACGCTCAAGCGAAAGAAACTTATGTGTTGAATAAGGCAATAGTTACACTGTTAAATGTTTTAATTTACCAAAAATGGTTTTAAATCCAACGTTTCCTTTATGACACTACATGAATCCTTCAGATATAGCTATGATAAATGTCAACGGTTGAGAGCTACATTAAACTAGGGCTTACTTCCAGGGTTAAGGGCGCAAACAAGAGTAGGAGACAAATAAAAAATAATCAATAAGAAGTGAAAATAAAGGAAGTAAATATACCTGAAGCAGCTTGGTCCGATGTCCTGCATACAAGGGGAAAATAGTCATTATCTCGACAAAACATTGGAGTTTTACAGAAAAAATAATAGGTTCAAATAATCAACAGAACAAACAGTATTCAAGTTACATCAGATACAACAAAATTAATAACAAACTAAGAAGAGGCTTAATTTAAAATGTCATAACATTTCGTATTCTGTTTCCGAATGCATCAAACAGATTCAACATCCCAAAACGAATAAGTTCAGGGATAATGAGAATGCAAGATGATCATGAGAAGACAAAATTATATTCATTGAAAGAGACTTCACTACAGTCAAAGAATCAATAATTGATGTCTTGAAGTTCATTGACGGACAAAAAATTGCAGAAGAGGGCCGATACTCACTGCTGAAACCGTAGCAACCTTGTAATCCTACTTTGATGAAAGTCGCCTTCTTGAGCGCAAACCTCACTCAAGCTTCCTAACCTTACTTCATTTATCATCAAGCAGGATGCTGCTGGCTTGAATGTCCCTTCAAGGATTAAAAGCAGTTGGAATCATTGCTTATGAGGAGACTAGAGGGTCAAAAGAGATACAATTTACCAATAGAATATGTATAAGCATGAAAGGACTTCCTTGGATGTTTGTCTCCACTTTTCTTGCCTTATGACTTATTTTTTTAGTTACCCTTAAGGATTCGGGATTTTAGAAATACAAACTTTTACTCAAGCAAAGATTAAGTACATAAAACTAACTATGCATTTACTTCCGCATCGTACAGAAACCTTCAAGTTAAAACTCATCAAAAAACTTTTGTTTTTAACGTATGCATAATATGGTGGTGTGTGGTGAGTGGGCATCAAAAGCTCAACTGAATAAATGCTAAATATTTGTTCCCAAAATCTGAAAACCATTTTATAAATATTGCTGCATTCTCTAACCTGCACTCGTTCAATTCAATTTCATGCTACTAAGAAAATCCAGGTTTTGTTGAAAATTAATTAGCTAAAAACAAGCGTCAAGTCAATGAGCACCAAATGGGAAATGAAGAAAACTGGCATGTGTTTCCGGAGTAAAAAACAGAATTACTTGGAAAAGTTCACAGAGTAATAACAAGAAGGATGTTAACTTGTTGTTCCAATCATATTTTGAGTCCTAAGACCAATGAGAACTATATTTTCGTACCATGTAGGAAATATGCAAGATTCATAAAAGAGCAAGTATAACAAGTTACACTGGTTATCATGTAACGGTAGCCTAAAATGGTAAAAAACAACACAATAATTCTTCTAAATCAAGTTTGATAC